>OX457036.1:18217245-18447245 GCA_949752735.1 Lumbricus terrestris
TGCTTTGGTGCAAAGAAATTTGTTAAAAACAGTAGTTGTGATAGTAAAAGGTATACTAATAATAATAATAGTAATATTAGTAATAATAATAATAATAATAATCATCATAATAATCATAGTAATGATTAATAATAATAATAATAATAATAATAATAATAATAATAATAATAATAATAATAATAATAATAATAGTAATAATAATAATAATAATAATAATAATAATAATAATAATAAATTGTAGTAAATGCCAGCATCTCCTGGCATTTAATGCAGTTAAGGTAGGCCTATGCTTACTAGAATTTACTGTAGGTTGCATGTTGCACCCTCGTGTAGAGTTGAGATTCATTGGCATGGACGAACTGCGACCTGTAAACTTTGCTCTAAGCGACAGTCGTTGAAATTGGACGGCAGACTAATCTCCATGGCAATGATTTGCTTTGGTTCCTGCAGGTCTCAGTTTCCAATGAAGACGAATGCTGATGATGGAGGGAGAGCAATTATTCTCTGAAGATGGGAAACTTTACTATGCAGAGGGAGGGGAGGGATGAAAGGAAGGAAAGGATATCCTGATGAAGAGAAGAGAAAAATAACAGTTGTTTGGTAATGGATCGGGGGGGCACTGGAAAAGAAGGAGATGACAAAAGGTGGAAGAAACTAAAGAACATACACAAATAAAGTGAACTGAGGTTGGAATTGATTGACGCTGCCATGACGATGCTGTGCTCTGAATTGACTGACGTTGCCATGACAATGCTGTGCTCTGAATTGATTGACGTTGCCATGACGATGCTGTGCTCTGTTTTTGATTGACGTTGCCATGACGATGCTGTGCTCTGAATTGATTGACGTTGCCATGACGATGCTGTGCTCTGTTTTTGATTGACGTTGCCATGACGATGCTGTGCTCTGTTTTTGATTGACGTTGCCATGACGATGCTGTGCTCTGAATTGATTTACGCTGCCATGACGATGCTGTGCTCTGTTTTTGATTGACGTTGCCATGACGATGCTGTGCTCTGTTTTTGATTGACGTTGCCATGACGATGCTGTGCTCTGTTTTTGATTGACGTTGCCATGACGATGCTGTGCTCTGTTTTTGATTGACGTTGCCATGACGATGCTGTGCTCTGAATTGATTTACGCTGCCATGACGATGCTGTGCTCTGTTTTTGATTGACGCTGCCATGACGATGCTGTGCTCTGAATTGACTGACGTTGCCATGACAATGCTGTGCTCTGAATTGATTGACGTTGCCATGACGATGCTGTGCTCTGAATTGATTTACGCTGCCATGACGATGCTGTGCTCTGAATTGATTGACGTTTCCATGACGATGCTGTGCTCTGAATTGATTGACGCTGCCATGACGATGCTGTGCTCTGAATTGATTGACGCTGCCATGACGATGCTGTGCTCTGAATTGATTGACGTTTCCATGACGATGCTGTGCTCTGAATTGATTGACGCTGCCATGACGATGCTGTGCTCTGAATTGATTGACGTTGCCATGACGATGCTTTGCTCTGCTTTTGATTCTTGCTTCAGAAGCGATTACAGACGTAACATCTCGACATCAGATGCTGCCTGATTTTGATGCGAAGCGCTTGGTTCAGATCCTTCTCAGCCCGCATAAACACAAACATCGCCAGGCCAAGAAACCGGAAAAGCCGAAGAAGTTATTGTCCGACAAGCATGATGGAAAAGGTTAGACGTTCTGTCATGCTTTCGACTGACAATCTGTCTTACTGTTACTGATTGTTTGTTTGACTGACTGTCTTGCTAATACACTGATGAACCGTCTTGCTGATTCAATTGCTGATTGACTGACTGATTGGTTGACTGATTGGCTGACTGACTGTCTTCCTGATTGACTAGTGAACTGTCTTGTTGATTGATTTGCTGATTGATTGATTGACTGACTGATTGAATGACTGATTGTCTTACTTATTGACTGGCTGATTGACTGGGTAATTGACTGGTTGATTGCCATGCTGATTGACTGGTGAACTGTCTTGTTGATTGATTGACTGACTGATTGACTGGTTGATTGTCATGCTGATTGACTGACTGATTGATTGGTTGATTGTCATGCTGATTGACTGACTGATTGATTGGTTGATTGTCATGCTGATTGACTGACTGATTGATTGGTTGATTGTCATGCTGATTGACTGACTGATTGATTGGTTGATTGTCATGCTGATTGATTGACTGACTGATTGATTGGTTGATTGTCATGCTGATTGACTGACTGATTGATTGATTGTCATGCTGATTGACTGACTGATTGATTGGTTGATTGTCATGCTGATTGACTAGCTGAGTGAGCGGCTGGTTTTCTTGTTTGCTTTCGTTCGAGTGATGTAATTTCTTTTTTCACATCGGCTAAGAGCATGCGAGTGCAGTTTGTTGCATTTCTCTGCAACTTTTCAATTGCATTTAGATCACACATTTCTGTGATGCTTTGATTTGAATAATGAGGAGGAATTGCGATATAATTTGCAATTTTATTGCTTGCACTGCGGGGCACAGACTCACTTATTGACAGACATACTGACGCTCACTCATACACAGATTGTGATTATTTGCAGTTTCTTGCTCCCCTCCCCCACAGAAAGACAAACTAGACAGATTGACACATACAGACTAGAGCGGTAGGTAGGCTGACAGACAGACAGACAGATAGTCGGTAGACAAGCAGGCGGCCGACAGGTAGTCAGACAGGCATGCAGTTGGCAGACAGACAAGCATACAGACAATAACTAGCAGGTAGATAGGCAGGTAAACAGGCAGACAGGTAGGCACACAGACGGACACACAAACAGACGCACTCAATATTCATGAAGGATGTTGCTGTATTATCATGATGACAATGCAATATGTCATCTTTTTTATCACTCTTCAGACAACAGTTGTTGTTTCTAAAGGTTTTTTTTTATCAAAAGCAACTTCACTGAATGTGTTCAAGTTCATGGATAGCTACTAAGCAGCACAGACTGTTTTGTCTAAGACCATCAGCTGCAGGGTGAGAATTGCCGGGGGGGTTGGGGGGGTTCAACCCCCCCAGTCTTTTTTAGAGCCCCATGTTAAAGTATGTTTTTCAAGCCCAAATTCCAAGTGTATAATGGTCCAACCCCCCCAGTTATTTTTCCACAATTCTCATACTGATCAGCTGATGAAAGTGATATTGTTGAGGTCTTAGGAGATCAATAAAGCATTATATGCAATGCATTTGCATTGTACACAATACATGGCATCAAACTCTTTTGTCTTGTAACGCAGGATCTTACAAGAACGATGTCGTGCCGCAGACGAATTCGCACAATGCACGAAACAATTGCGGAAGTAACAGCAGCGCCACGGCGGCCAGTTCAAAGGTCGTCGGGGGTCAGTCGCGACGACGAAGTCTCGTACGAAGAGAAGGCAAAGAGTTGTGGACCATCTGCACGTCATACCCGAAAGGAACGACACCAGAGAACCTTGTACCATACCAGGTCAGAACCTCGTAACATACCAAATCTTGAAGCTTTTGTAGCTCAATTATTTACAGTGCAAGAGATGTCATTCAATGATTTCTACCAATTAAAACCACCCAAGGGATATTAAATAGATGATGCAGAGATTTAGAAGGTCTGAGAAGTGACAGCATAGAACAACTAATAATAATAATAATAGTAATAATAATAATAGTAATAATAATAATATTAATAATATTTGTGATTTAATAAAACGCCTATAAATGCACTGTGCTGTACATGTACAAGTTACGCAATTCAAACAATTCACAAGAACACAGTTTGCAGAATACATAAATTACAAAGTTGCAGCCACATGTAAGGCGTATGCTCTATGTATTGTATCTGCCACCTAGGGAAGGAAGAAAGAGCTAAACCCAGGGGGCTCTACGGGATTTGAACTGCGTACCATAAGCACTTCAAGTCAGAGTGTTTTCCATTATACTAACTCCTCCCCTGGCTCTGGTACTTGCGTGTTTGTTTGTATGTAGCCCTTGTTATAGCGCCCCTTCAAGCACTCTACTCAGAGGCGCTCCCGACTGCAGAGCGGACACTGCATCGGAGTTTCACGCCGAAGCGCTGAGCAATTGCGAGTGAAGGACTTGCCCAAGGTCCCTACGCGGCGACTTGAGGTGGATTCGAACCTCGAACCTTCCGGCTTCAAGGCAACGATGCCATCACTAGACCACCACGTGTACTCCAGGCCACGTGGGACTTGATGTATAGTTGACGTGTAGTTTCTTCATTTTCCAGCCCAACAGTCAACTGATGAAGAAGATAACGCTGGGCACGGAAGGAGCAAGTATCCTCATCGGTCACGTTGACTTCCTCGAAAAACCCATCTTTGGGTTTTTCCGTCTGCGCTCAGCCTGCATACTCGATGATTTGACGGAGGTTTCCGTTCTCATACGTTTCATCGTTCTCGTACTCGGTCCATCGCACGGAACGTCCATAATGGAGTACTCGGAAATTGGACGCGCCCTTGCTGTACTCTTTAGTGATAAGGTATCGTCGTCAATGTTGTTTTTTATTCTAAGATCTTAGTTTGATTTTCGTGACATACATGATTTGCATTTAGGTAATTATTGATTATTGTTTGTTAATTTAATTAATAACTTCTGTCGTGCCGGTCTCCAATGCGCAAGGTCTTGACTGATGGCACTCCAGAATCAAGCAGTTGGATGATCAGTATCCAGAAGTTCAGACAACGATCAGTATGCTGAGACTGAGATCAGTATGCTGAGACAGAGATCAGTATCCTGAGACTGAGATCAGTATGCTGAGACAGAGATCAGTATCCTGAGACAGAGATTAGTATGTTGAAACAAATCAGTATGCTGATACAGAGATCAGTATGCTGAGAGAGATATTAGTATGTTGAGACAGATCAGTATGCCGATACAGAGATCAGTATGCTGAGACAAAGGTGGCAGTCTATGGATGGTGGCACCGGATTTTCCAAAGATAGGTCTTCATTTGAGGGGAAATGACATGAGTGATTGTGCAGGAAGGATGTCTATGGAAGAGAGTTCCGATATTTAGGTCCAGCAAAGGAAAAGCTCTTTGAGATGGAGTTCCGTGAGGCCGCTCTTTGAAATTGAACCACAGTGCACCATAATCATGTAAAGAGAGCGGAGAGAGGGAACCTCAGGTAGGGGGAAAACAGAGTGGCTTCAGGCAATTGGGAATGCAGAACTTCATCAGATAAGCTATGGATACAGATACAGATACAGGGAGAGAGGGAGAGAGAGAGGGAGAGAGGGAGAGAGAGAGAGAGAGAGAGAGAGAGAGAGAGAGAGAGAGAGAGAGAGAGAGAGAGAGAGAGAGAGAGAGAGAGAGAGAGAGAGAGAGAGAGAGAGAGAGAGAGAGAGAGAGAGAGAGAGAGAGAGAGAGAGAGAGAGAGAGAGAGAGAGAGAGAGAGAGAGAGAGAGAGAGAGTGAAAGACGCAGAAGATGTCATGTCATGACAATACACGTTTTAAGTCGTTCTGAAGTCTGTGTTAGAAACCGCTGCAAATTCGCTGGGAACGATGCTTAATGGTCCAATTATATTCACTTCCTCTTAACAGCTGCAATGGTGTCCACTGATACTGTAGTGCTATCATACGATCCTTTCCACCAGTCTAACACTCTTGCAATGCAATGAGTTGGTGGATGCAGATGGAAGGCAGACTTTTAGCAGAAATGAAGACGTGCTGGTTGACATTCAGACAGACAATGTCAGTGAAGTGATGATGACATACAGACATACAGACAGACAGACAGACGGACGAACGGACGGACAGACGGACAGGTAGACAGATAGACAGACGGAGCAGGGAGACGAAACAGACAGTCAGTTGCTGTGTTTTAAAAAGAACGCTGGTTTAATTTTGCCTTAATACACAGACTCAATGAATCCATCTCTTCTTTCTGTCGTGTGACGTGTCTTTGGGTTCTTTGTCTGACTATAAATTAAATTGTGTCGAAGGTGTCAGGTCATCAAATCCTCTTGAAAAGGTGTTTTCACACTCAGCTACTCACCTCACAGTGGCTGCTGGCTGGATGATGAGGCATTTCATGCTGGTATTACAAGACGAAGGACATTGAAAGAATGAAAGAGGCTCCTGTTGCTGCGAGTGGAGGGAGGGAGGGACGGACGGACGGACGGAGGGAGGGAGGGAGGAGTGATGATAAATGAAGGCAACAGAGGTGGAAATGATGGAGGCAAAAATAGTATGAGCTGATAACGAGGTCTATGTATGTATGCATGTATGTACGACGTACGTGTGTCGACGCCATCACAGTCTCTAGCTCTGAAACTGTGAGAAGCATTGACTTTGCATTTGTCTATTGCCAGTCCCAAGTCTTGGTGAACAAGCAGGAGGGCAGCAATAACGATCGCTGTTATCATACGGTGTCGTTAAACTTAAACTACTGCTTCTGCTAATCCTTGTGACTTAGCTTTTTTGGTGCTGAGAAATTTAAGACATTTGGACAATGGTTGCCCATTGTTTAGGTTGCTTGCATTGTGATGCTGCCGGGAGTGGGGCACTCAGTATGGCACCCATCCTCTTAGAGGATTACTGTTTGGAGACCTTGAACGAATCCTTCATTCACAATTGAGCGCCTGTGAATAAGCTGGTTCCCGCGACTTGGCTTTTGTGGGCGCTATAGAAGTCTCGAGATTACGATTAGGATTGCTCAATACCATTGGCTGATGCTTGGTCATTAGGTATTCGAGTTGAATAAATGCATGTTAATAAAAAAGAATAATGAAAATTTACACACTGAGCACTGAAGAAGGACGGTGATTCTTTCCTTCATTTGTTAACTCATTCAAGTATTTATTATAGCACCTCTTCAATGAAACTAGTCAGAGGTGCTCCCGATTCCAGCATGGCCAAAAAGAACAGTTTTCATGTGCTCAGGTGTCAGATTGTGATTACTTAAGGGAGCAGGCGCAGCTCAAGAGGAACGCCATTCCATACCATAACCACAGGACCAGCCACAGTTGATGACGTAGATACTTTTTATTGTTTGCAATTACATAAAATTCATAAATCATAACTAAGTGTTGATTATGAGCACAATAATTGGCAATTTTAGTACACGAAATGTCGGTCATCAATTCCAGCTAATCATTTAAGCACTTTATTGAATCATTGGTTTTACACGTACCGTATTTTCGCGAATATAACACGCACACGGGTATAACACGCCCCCGAGTATGCCACGCGGGTAGGGTGCGTGGTTTGTAAAACTTTGTATAACCCGCGTGTTATATTCGCGAAAATACGGTATATGTTTTCCAGGTGTTTTGTGAGGTTTCCAGTACATGTTTTCCAGGTGTTTTGTGAGGTTTCCTACAAAGCGATGTGTCGCAAAGACTTGACAGATGGCATCGATGAGTTCATGGATGAGCTGACGGTGCTGCCACCTAGCATCTGGGATCCAAACATCCGATTGGAACCTCCACTTGCCACTCGAACATTGGTAAGGAAAACTGTGTGTGAAGTAAAGAAAACAATGGGTGAAACTTAAGTTTTGACAGAAAAATTACATGAGAAATCTCTGGATATGCTAGTGTTCTTGAAATTAAAAAGCACCTTGGAGTGATGCCATTTTGCAGCGCTAAAAATACTAATAGTTTTGAAAACTAAAATAAGAACTAAAATTCGAGAACTGAAACAGGAATGATAAGTAAGATCAATTTATTCGTGTAGTAAAATCAGAATTGGAATTTAAGTTCAAAGACAAAGAACTGAGTTATGATGAACTAGGAATTATTTCTCTAATGGGTGCACTGCGGAAGACCAGGGTGAGATGGAGGCAGAGGAGATGCTAAGGTGGATGGAGTTTGTTTAGGATGAGAATGATTGGAAGGTGAAGATTGTTGGATGGATCACGGTAAAAATTCTTGATTTTTGGGTGAGTGGCAATATTGGTTGCTTTCCGTATTGACATTTTTGGCACTTGGGTATCTCTGCAGAGGTAGTTGAATTCATGCCTATCAGAAACCTTGCTGAAGTTATCCTTTGACAGTCAACTTTGGCAACAAGCTGCCTTGGTTTCCTTGTAACTTTCAGTACACGCTAGTCATTAAAGCATTGATTCCCAGACTTTTTTTGGTTTGCGGCACACTGAAAAAGAATGAAATTTTTTTCGACACATTGAACAATAATTAGGTACCAATTTTTTATTTTGTTTTGCATTGTCAACAATTGAGCGGTTACATAGCTTGCAACCCTTTTCTGGCAATATCATGTAGTTTGTAAGTTTTTTGGATGTCTTATTTTCCTGTGCCGCAAGATTATGAAAAGATTCTGTTGTTGTTCTTTGGGTTTATCCTTTACAGCTGGATGTTTAGCTTAATTCTTTATTAAGGACATATTCTAATTTTTCCCCTGCACACTTGCAAAGTTCTTGTGGCACACTAGTGTGCCGTGGCACACAGGTCTGAATCACTGCATTAAAATGTGAAAGGTGTAGTTTCTTTTTTGTCTGATTAACCTGGATTGGGACTGCCTTTGAGTATGGATCACAAAGGGGCGCTATATAAAGTGTGATTGATTGACTGATTTGGATTGTGCATAGCAAGATCAGTAGGCTATCCAGGTGTTCGATCGAGTCTGAATGGTCAGTTCGTGCGACAATTTCCCATTAAGATTTCTGTTTATTTGAAGGAGGTTTTTAGAACGACCAAAAGTCAGTTGTATTTGTGATGTTTTGTTTTATGACGTTAAATCTTTTCTATTGTTTGTTTTAGGACGACATCTGGTGTCGGTTAAACGACGTCGATCGACACGAAATAAAGTTCAATTGTTTACAGACGAGTACAACAGATCCAACGGACAGCAGTCTCTTCCGAAGCGGAAAGTAATTCAACCAAGTCTGTTATTGCTCGGCTGACTTTACTTTTGAAACGCCGATTCAGTGTCTGCGTTGCAGTTGGGAGCGCCTTTGGGTAGAAATCCAGAAGGGATGCTATAACAGGTGCATTACACACATAGGCCTATTATACAGGGTGCGCCAAAAAAAGACCCCCCCTAGGTTTTTTGCCCATATCTTGACCAAAAGTAAGAATTTCCAAATGAAATTGTACAGGCTTATAGACAATTCATATTTACACATTATGGCCAGATTTCATCAAAATATTTCTAACGGAACTAAAGTTACATCACTTTTAGTGATGTCACCTCCCGTTTTTTGACGATTCAAAAACGAAGCGCAACAAAAATTAGGTTTTTTGCCAATATCTTGGCCAAAAGTAAGAATATCGAAATGAAATTTTTCAGGCTTAAAGACAATTCATATCTGCATATTTTGGCCAGATTTCATCAAAATATTTTAAACAGGGCAAAAGTTATACCACTTTTAGTGAGACCACCCACCGTTTTTTGACGATTCAAAAACGAAACACAACAAAAAGTAACAAAACACGATTTTATCATGTCCAATCTCAAATAACTGCTGTCAAATGAACTTGGTTGTGCTTCACAACCTGTGTTCAATGTGCCCACCACCAGTGCCAGCACTTCTTTTGAGTATCTTTGCAAAGTTCTTGATGGACCCCTGATTAATCAGGCAGATTCCTTATTTAACAATTTGATCGTCATCTTGCTAAGTGACTTCTCAGTGACGCGATTACTACTGTTATGTGTTATGTAATCAAATTCATTTTGATTGATGTTTCAGACTTTTCGGTGGACTGAAGCATGATGTAAAACGACGGTATCATTACTATCTGAGCGACATTTGCGATGGTCTTCATGTCCAGTGCTTAGCAGCCATTGTGTTCCTCTACTTCGCCTGCATCACACCGATCGTTACATTTGGGGGATTAATGGGTCAACAGACCGATGGGTATATGGTGAGAGATGAACCTTTCGTTCTACTTGATTTTCTCTTTATTGTTTGTACTAGGTCTATTGTTACTTTTTTAGGTTATTATTTTTTAAATCCGAAGGGTGATGAAAACTATTCCAAGCAAGTGAGATTCCATTTGTGCGATGGCTAGAATTCCACCATTTGTTTATTTATTTATTTATCGCATTTGCTACAGCACCCTTTCAGGCTCTCTACTTGCAGGCGATCTCGACTACTGCGCGGACACTGCATCGGAGTTTCACGCTGAAGTGAAGGGTCATTTAGTTCAGCTTGTCCAACAGCCATTGGCATAACTTTTGATGTCACGGTTACCGATTGCAAAGGAAGTGGTAGTCAAGTTGTGAATCTGGACTTGATAAGGAATGGGAATCACTTCTGTCTCTCTGATTTTTCTTCTTGGTCCACGAAGAAATCTGGAGACCATGATTACTATGGTTAATATTAAATGACTCTGATTCTGTTGTGGTTCGTTCATTTTCTTTTGAAGTGTAGACTTGTTTTATCGATCAAGATTTGGTTGCGTAAGGTGTCAGATACCCAGATTGTTTCATATGGTCGCAGTTGGTTTATTTTTTTTTTTCAGGGTACGATGGAAATGATGGTCTCGGGTGCAGTTTGTGGAGCGATCTTCTCCCTCTTTGCTGGTCAGCCGCTCATCATTGTTGGTGCCACTGGTCCATTGTTGGTCTTTGAGACAATAGTATATCAGCTCTGCAAGTAAGTGCTAAGTAGTCTCATTGTTTTTGATCCTATGCTATTGATAACTTGGTTGTAGAGAAACAGGAGAGATCTACCGTACTTATTTCCTCTGTTCTGTCAGTTTATTACAAAAGATCTCTTTGATCGCAGTTCTTTGTTATTAACAATGGGAGTTTTTGGAAATTTACTGTTGCTAAATTGTGACTTGCTAGTATTTTAGGATTCCTGTGAAAGTAGTTGTCACTGGTCAGTGAGTTGGGGTTCCAATCCTTGCAGGCACAGAATTAATTTGATTTGAGATTTATGATCCAGTTGGTTGTTTGATATTGGCTACAAAATGACTTCGTGACTGATTTTCAATTTGGAATTTAAACTAAATGATAATTGAATGAATATTATTTTTGTCTGGTTTTAATTTATAATATTTTACTTGATTTGTGTATAAGCTAATTCATTCATTGATTACGAAGACTTATAGAGCACCCCTTCAAGATGACTACTCAGAAGCGCTCCTGGCCTCAGCATGGCTAAAAATGACAGTTTTGAGATGTCCATAGAAAGAATCAGACTGGACACTGATGAACACTTGCAGTGACAAAAGGCGCCTGTTCCAAAACAAGGGGCCAACCACTTGATTTTAATCTATAATTTGATATTAATTGATATTTAAATTTGTATTCCTGCTAAACAAAGCGAGTGTCAAACCACTTGATTTTAATCTATAGTTTGATAGCATTATTGATATTTAAATGTGTATTCTTATTCAAACGAAGCAAGAGACAAACCACTTGATTTTAATCCAGTTTGATACTAATTGATATTTAAATTTGAACGCATGGTTAAACAAGGCAATTGTTTAAAAATAACTGTTTTCTTAGAGAATACGGCATGGACTTTCTGTCAACGCGTTTCTGGATCGGGGCGTGGGTCTTCCTCTTCCTCATGATCCTCGTCGCTCTTGATCTGAGTTCTCTCGTCTGTTACATCACCCGCTTCACCGAGGAGAGCTTCACCGTCCTCATATCAGTCATCTTTATCTACGAAGCCATCTCTAAGCTGGGGCGCGTCTGGGTCACGAACCCTATAGGGTTGGCACCGGTTCGCGCTGGTCACCGATGCCGCTGTGTGCTTATGCCGCACGTCGGGAACGGCACTTACGAAAACGACACCCAAGAGTACGACTTAGGTCACACCGACTATTCCAGTAATGCGAGTCTCGACTCTGCGTTGTTGAACTGGTCTCGGGACTTGCCCGAGGATTGCATCACATATCGATATCACGTTGTCGTGCGCACTGGTTGCCTGGACAGGCTGTCGTGCCTGGCAGAGAACTGGACTCTCGTTGGAGCGGGGTGTCAGATGAATGCTGTGACCGAGTCCATTCCGGATGTGTTCCTGTTGTCGTGCGTTCTATTGGTTGGAACGTTTTCGGTCGCGATGTTCCTGAGAGCGTTCCGCACGACCACCTACTTTCCCACGCTTGTGAGTTGCTTAATTTATGCACAATATTAATAATAATAATAATAATTAATAATAATAATAATAATAATAATAATAATATCTCTGTGGGGGTGCCTAAAAAGCAGTATTCAACATCTCTGTTGTCTGATTTGGGTCGCCAGTTGTCACATGCGTCGGACGATCTGAGGGAGACGCCCTTCCTCTTCCAAAGTCTTTCCATTCTAATTCAGCACTTTAACGCTGTGGCCTTCGCAGGGTCTTTCGCTAACCCTTTGCCCGATTTGGAAAAGGGTAGCCTTTCAATAATAACAATAATAATAAAAATAATAATAATAATATAATAATAATGATAATTATTATTATTATTATTATAATAATGATGATAATAACAATAATAATAATAATAAATTATTATTATTATAATTAATTATTAATTATTATGACCCTCAAGAAACCTTCTTCCTGTTCCAGACGATATCTGTAACAGTACAGCAATTCAATGCCACCGCATGCCTCTTCCTGTTACTGATGTTGTTTGTTGAAGACATTAAAAGAATAATTTAAAAAATAAAAAATAAATAAAAATAATAATAATAATAGTGATCTCCATTTATTTTCAAACTGACACAATGCAGTATGATTAGAATCAGTGATGAACAGATTCTGTCAGTAGCCATGCAAGGCGTCCATCACATCCACATCACTTCCACATCCCACATCCACATCACATCCACATCACTTCCACATCACATCCACATCACATTTACATCACATCCACATCACATCCACATCACATCACTTCCACATCCCACATCACATCCACATCACATCCACATCACATTTACATCACATCACTTCCACATCCCACATCACATCCACATCACATCCACATCACATCCACATCACATCCACATCACATTTACATCACATCACATCCACATCACATCCACATCACATTTACATCACATCCACATCACATCCACATCACATCCACATCACATTTACATCACATCACTTCCACATCCCACATCACATCCACATCACATCCACATCACATCCACATCACATCCACATCACATTTACATCACATCACATCCACATCACATCCACATCACATTTACATCACATCCACATCACATCCACATCACATCCACATCACATTTACATCACATCACTTCCACATCCCACATCACATCCACATCACATCCACATCACATCCACATCACATCCACATCACATCCACATCACATCCACATCACATTTACATCACATCACATCCACATCCACATCACATCCACATCACATTTACATCACATCACTTCCACATCCCACATCACATCCACATCACATCCACATCACATCCACATCGCATCCACATTACATTTACATCCCACATCGCATCCACATCACATTTACATCACATCACATCCACATCACATTTACATCACATCACATCCACATCACATCCACATCACATTTACATCACATCACATCCACATCGCATCCACATTACATTTACATCCCACATCACATCCACATCACATTTACATCACATCACATCCACATCACATCCACATCACATTTACATCACATCACATCCACATCGCATCCACATTACATCCACATCACATCCACATCACATCCACATCACATCCACATTACATCCACATCACATCCACATCACATCACATCCACATCACATCACATCCACATCACATCCACATCACATCCACATCACATCCACATCACATCCTGATGCTCGGCGTTTACCAACATTATTTTTCATAGCTTTTCACTCACACAGTAAGTTGTCTGCTCTGCTTTCACTGCTTTCAGTCACGTTTGGTGCTTTTATTTAAACTCTAGGGCTTTCCTTTTCGCTGATCCAGCTGTCCCTAAACTCCCTACTCAAACCTATCGTTGCTGATACCAACGACAGTTAAATGCAGCACCATTGTTAGCTGCCAGCTCAGGCGCTAAGAGTGATACGAATGAATTTATTTTCAATTGTTGTATGTGCCGCAGGTGAGGAGAGTTGCAGCAGACTTTGCCGTCTTCGTGGCGGTTATTCTGTGGACCGGAGTAGACTTCTTCTTTGGACTGCAGACCCCAAAACTTCTCGTTCCGTCGGAATTTAAACCTACAAGAGCAAACAGGTCAGACCAGCTACATCATCCTCAGCCACAGTCTTTCATTCTCATCTCTCTGCATAGTACTGATAACCCAGCTAGTAGTAGGCTAAGTGAGAGTGACAGCCCAGTTTCCATTCAATGACCCCATGAGTCATCACCCCTCCCGAGCGATCACGTGACTTGATGAGTCATCACTGAGCATCGGCTGTGTCTCATGCCACTCTGTGTGGAGAAGAGCGTGTGGATCATGATTTGTTTCCAGTTGTCAACTTATATGAGAGATTTAAATCTTGAGGTAATACGGTCCATACTAGGAAACCATACACATTGTAGCACGGAGTTGGATCTGTCATACAGGCTATAACCAAATAACTAACCACAAGTATCAAATTTAGATGTGGACATTGGCATGACACCTCCCCATTTGTTCAAATTTTCATGACCTTCTCACATGGACGTTCATGGATGACCTTTCCCCTCTACCTGGACACCGTCAATTGAATGAACGATCATCCCAGCTGGTCTTAGCAAGAGGTCGTCTGTCATGATGCTGGGTTTTTCCTGATGTGGGTTTTTCTGTGTTTGAAGGGGTTGGCTGGTCAACCCTCTCGTTCTGCTTGAGACGCATTGGTGGATGGTCCTAGCAACGGCCGTACCAGGGATCCTAGCGACGGTTCTCATCTTTCTTGACCAACAGATCACTGCTGTCATCGTCAACAGGAAGGAACACAAACTGAAGGTCATTGGCTGCTGTCTGACCTTGCATCCTTCTCTTCGTTATGTTATCTGTGGCTTTGTTCTTACTCTGTTATTATAACCTGTGCACCTGTATATCAGTTGGTTATAATGTATAGTTACATTTATTTTTAAATTTACAATTATTAAACTTTTTAACAGCACTTATTAGATGTATGTACCACAAATACTTGAAATACAATTAGCGATTGGTTAATAAAGAATTTATTGAGCTGCTTAATTGGTAATGTTGTGTTTTATTGAGTTTGGTTGTGTTCTTGTGTTTGCAATTGTCTTTTAGAAGGGCCATGGTTACCACTTGGATCTCTTTGTCCTCTCGTTTCTTGTTGCGTTCTGCTCAGTCTTTGGTCTGCCATGGTTTGTCGCGGCCACCGTACGTGCCATCACCCATGTCCGCAGCCTCATCTGCGAGTCAGAGGCACAGGCTCCTGGAGACAAGCCAAAGATGCTTGGTATCAGGTAAACCAGTGGTTCCCAACCTTTTTTGACTGTCGGGCCAATTTTTCTAAGTTGGAGGACACGAGGGCCACTTTTTCTTAGTTGAAAGACATTAGGGGGCCACAAGGCTAAAATTTGATTAGCTAAGTGCGTATAAAATTGTTATAATTGAATTAAACTAGAATGTTTGATGCGATTTACTAACGTCCAAATAAAATAATTTGTAATAGAAAAGAATTATATATTCTATCATGTCCAAATTGTCAATATTACATATATTTTTCTTATGTCATTGAGATGCTGCGGGCCATTTTTTGTAGGCCAGGCGGGCCACTTTTGGCCCGCGGGCCACGGGTTGGGAACCGCTGAGGTAAACCTATAACTTCAAAGGAGCCATACTGAATGCACCTAATGTATTATTGCATGTTGTTTCTGCTGAATAATAACCTAGTGGAGCATGCCAATCTATGCAACTTAATCTAAAATGTTGTATAGTCATAATAACGTCTATTCCCCTTACTTAATCACACCCACCAGCCTGTTCAGCTTCTTCCTGGTATATAGGCCCCTACTCAGCGGGACTTGTCCTTTCTGGAGTGCCTATTGCTCCCTAATCTATCTGGTAACTTCTTTGCCAACGAATTAATACTTTAATTATAACTTGTGTTACACCATGTTCTGTATATATACGTTTATTGTGGGATCAATAAATAATTTTGAATTTGAAAAAAAGAGAAATGTCTGCAGTGAAATAGAGATTTGGATAATGATTCAATTCAATTTGTGTATTGATCCCAGAAAGGCAGACAATGATACATTCGCAAAATTAATACACGCATTAATCGTATTCAAACAACAATGTGTAATCATTACCGCATATCTTAGAAGCAATAGGCTATTTGTAGGGAGCGATCCGGCTAGATATGGTCTATTTACCGAAACATATTCATTGCTATAGCATGGCAATGGTTTAGAAAAATAGATACAATGGTGGTAAACATGCAGACAGTGGCATCAGGATACCTTCCTTCTGCCTTAACTCAAAATAATTATGAAAGTAAACGTAGGTTATTAAGGTAGTATATTTGACATTTTTTATTTTAACAATTTGAGACTCTGCTTGAGACTTTTCTAACCGATTATTCTTTCCTGCTGTCCAGATCGAATGTCATGTTGCTACCGAGGTATGTGAACTTTTCAACGTTCTCCAGTTGGTTCCCGTCTATGACTAGCTTCTTGGTAGGATCTTTCTCAGCAAATACTAGTGTTTTCTTAATAAATATAAATAAAAAATGTATAAATGAAAAATGTAGTAGTTTTTAATTTTGATTCTAGGGAACAGCGGGTGACTGGTGTAGGGATTCACGTTCTGATTGGTCTGTCCGCATTCTTCACTTCAGTCCTGAAAGTAAGCGCATGTAATTGTACAAAGCTTTACTTCTTACATTTTTAAAGTTTCTTAGTTGATTCAGGTGTCATTAAAAAGTTTCTTTCAGCATGGTGCATTAAATTGAATTGGGTCTGCACTGAGATAGGTATTGAAAAGTCACAACATCTTACGTGTAACAAGGATAAAACTTTTGAAGATTCTTGTGTAGAATTAGCAATACATGTTTGTGAGAACTGAACGGCTAAGAAGAATTACGAGGCAAGTATCCGTACATTTGAAGTGAAGCATTTGTACAAGTTGTTCAGGGTATACAATGGACTAAGAGGAAGGCAAATGAGTGTGTGTTGGAGACTGCTGGATTGGAACAGAGTTACTGGAGTTGATCAAGGGGAGGAAGCTTACGTATTTTGGGCATGTGCTGCGGAAGAGTGGAGATTGTCTGGAAAACAGATTGTCAAAGAAACAATTCCTGGATCGATACTTCGATAGCTTACGAAAAACCTAAAGCAGAATAAATTGCTGACATGATGTAACATGTCATGGATTGATAGCATAAAATCTAGAACTGGGTATACATTTGACCAGTTAATGAAAGAGGCAAGAAATGAAAGTGGATGGAAGGACAGTTGTCCATGGTGAGGCCAATCCTCAGATTGAAATTGGCTAAAGACAAAGAACAACACAATATTTAAACAGAGTTTTTAGCTGATTGTATCTTAGTGTGTTGTGTTTTATGGTGACTTAGTACGTTCCAATGCCTGTGCTATATGGAGTGTTCCTTTACATGGGATACACATCACTCGTCGGCGTTCAGGTAGATATCAAATAAATAGTATTCTTATCTGCCAGAGTCTTATCTAATTCAATCTAGCTAACTCTGTGACTTTTGCAGGTTTACTTTTGTCATCCTAGATATCTTCTTAATAATACAGTAAGTCTTCTTTAACAACCATGGGAACTCCCCGTGGTTGGAGTGGAAACCTCTTCTGGATATGATAATGAAATGATGGTTGAATGGTAAAACACAGCCATGAAGAACAGAAGGCTAGTCCCTTAAGGTTGACTCAGCCTTCCATTCCCTAGAGGCAATGATAAAATGAGTAGCACTAGTACGGATCGGTGCCTAATAGGCTGCCATACAGTTGCAATATTGACTCCTGTTTAATTCGCTATCATGTGCTCCAACTATGTCACGTAATCTCGGCTTGTCGTTGTAAATTAAATAAACGAATAGTAGTGTTCTGATTTTACAGTCTATGACTGCACTACTTTGCAATCCGTGTTCTAGACTATTGTCTATGACTACACTATTTTTGCAATTCATGGTCTAGACTAGTTTTTATCAGAATGAGTATTTTGTGTATCGTAGTTTGCATGAAAGTATAAATGCCATGTCCTGTTTTTCTTCCAGTTTGTGGAGCGCATACAAATCCTTTTAATGCCGATAAAGTTCCAGCCTGACTACGTCTATCTGCGTCACGTGAAGACGAGCCACGTCCACTGTTTTACCATTCTCCAGCTCATCTGTTCAGTGACAATGTGGACGGTCAAGAGCATCAAAGTTGTCTCAATAGCATTTCCACTCATGGTCAGCACCTCTGTGTCACTTTTTTTTCTCATTTCTGTAAATACTTATGTAATTAGCTCATTGACATCGATTTGCTAGACGACGAACAAAGGCTGGAACACACAGTGATGGTGTTAAAAGACGAAGGGAAAATATTTGGGCTCAAAATGAATTTTGGAAATGTGACTAATAAAAAATAAAAAGGTCAGAAACCAACATGTGATGGTTTTTAAGCCTCCTTGTCACATTATTTTGTGTAATTTCTTTAGCAGAATGTCATTTTAGGCTTATATCAGTGGTGTAGTGGGGCGGGGACGCGGGGGGACGCCGTCCCCCCACTTTTTGCAAAATTCTTGCAAGATTGCACTTTTTGCTACAGTTTCTACTTCAATTTTCCAAGCGTCCCCCCACTTCAATTTCCAGGCGTCCCCCCACTTCATTTTTTAGGACTACACCACTGGCTTATATGTATTTGTTACATGTGTGAAGCTGGTCGTGCTTGTGGGTGTTCGGAAGCTGATGGACCTGCTCTTCTCGCAGAGAGATCTCTTCTGGCTGGACAATCTTCTTCCGGAAGAGACTCGACGGAAGCAGGAAGACGTGTCAAAGGCATACAGCGACGGAAGGATCGAGGTGGAATACAAACCAGTTTTCTCTTCAGATTATTTGAATATTCATTCATTCAATTTTCCTCTTAGACGGTTGTTATTGTGTAGGGACCTCGAGCAAGTCTTTGGCTGAAAATTGCTTGCAACCACCAACAGAATCTTATGCCTGGTTATTAGTTAGTCATTCTTGATATATGCATAATAACTAATGGATGTATGATCACTGTCTTGGTATATAGCGCGTTCCTTCAAGATTTCTGCTCAGAGGCGCTCCTGACTACAGCGCAGACAGCGAATCGAAGTGCATGAGCAATTGCGAGTTAAGGACTTGCTCAGGGTCTCTATGTGGCGGCTTGAGGAGGAGTGAAAAGGAGTAAAGGGTAAGATTGCCTCTCAGAGTGTAGTGCTTTGGTCTTATGGTTGAAATGTGGACACAACCACAGCAATCCCACCAGTCATTAATTGTCCACACTCGTCGATGCCTCAATGCTACTAGCTTAATTGTAATTGTAATCGTACATTTATTTTTGTCATTGTAATTGTAAGCATACATTTATTTTTGTAATTGTAATTGTAATCGTACATTTATATAGCGCCACTTCAAGAGAACTCCTCAGAGGCGCTCGAGGAAGCCTAAGGGACTGTTCGTCTTCCATCCTTTTATCCAACTATCTGCTTAGAAAATGAAATCCATGCCAAGCATCAAATTAATTATAATGCAAGCATCATGCTTGGAAAGTGATGGGTATTCCTGGTGCCATTATCCCAAACCCCAGTCGGGGCCAGTCCGCAACTGAGTGCACAGCAACTCATTCTCTTTGTAAAAAACAAGTCGACACACAAAGAAAAACAAAGGACTGGCTTGGAATGGCCGCTTTAAGCTTTGCTGTGGATGCCTCATTGTTGATATATTGTAAAAGAATGACTTTTGGCAAGAATTCTATTATTATAAGGTCTTGCCATTTAACTGGAAGGTCTCCCTGTGAATCTGCCACGTGTTCTGGCGAGGGAAGCTACAGGCACATCTTATGAACATTAGAAGTTTGTAGCCGTAGTCGTCTATTGACATCAATAGAATAAAATCACAATTGAAGAGAACTCAGTACAAACTCAGAAATCTGCAAGTGATTTGATGCAGTGGTCAGGATCAATCGAAAATGGTCATACTGAGGCTGGATTGACCCTTCTTCTATATAACATTTTGGCAGTATTCACTAAACTGTGCAAAAAACGACATTTAGTGCATGAAGCAAACACAGCTGAAACGAAATAAACATAATAGCTAATTGTTTGCTTTCACCAGGCCTGGAGCACATTTTTAAAAAGCTTGGTCTGCACGTCACATGGACCTTAAATTATCGCAAAATATTTGCTTTTTGTTTGCACTTTGATGATATCATATAGAAGTTCTATATATACGTATCTTAGTTTATTATCAATCCGCTTGACAAACTGCAACCCATTACAATGCAGGCAAAATGAAATACAAGCGTACAATCAATAAAAATACCGTATGCCTACATGGTTTGCTTTGTTTATTGATACTATTTACTATAATTTTATAGGATCATTATGTGAATTCATTGAAAGGTGAATAAGTGAATGAATGGACGAATGAATGATGGTGAATGAGACAATTTAGCTGTTTTGGTGTCTTACTGAATAAACTTTGATAACTTAGGATAAAAAGGAGGAGGAGATTGGATTGGCTGGGCTGGAACTGGGGAAACCAACTGAAAATGATATTCATCCAGTAGAAAACGACCACAAGGTAAGAATGGCTTATAATAATATATCTTCAATAATTATTAAAACCTGCAATCAGTGACAATAGAGATGAATAATAAACATAGAATGAGAGTTATCCAGTGGTTATCATAAATTATATACTATATATTTAGTGCCAGCTCCATCAGAAGTTTAGAATAGTGTGAACAGGGGCGCAGGTCGTAAGGGCACTGAACTATGGAAGTGAAGAAACTGCAGAGCATGTAAATCACTGCGGCTCTCCGTTCGCTTCCCCGTGACTCTGCTGGCTCATTCTATCATCTTCTCAAGACTTTTCTTTTTGACCAGGCCTGGGTTGGGAGCGCCTCTGAGTAGAGATCTTGAATTGGCGCTATATAAATTGATGTTTGATTGGTTCTTAATGACAGCTTTAAGCAGTCGTCTCTCAACCCATAGTTGTAAAAAACTTTTTTTCCGTTTTTTATTCTCTCCCAAAAAACGTCGTTTTCTTCGTTTTTTATTTTTCCCATCTTTTTTATCGTTTTTTTTTTCTTTAACTTTATTTATTCATTTACTTTCTGTTATTGTTTTCCTTAATTTTAATTTTTCTGATATTCCTTATGTTTTCCACTAACTCTCAAGGATTCAGCTAACTAAAGTCATTATTTCATCATTTAACATCATCATTTAAGAGATAGCCTGCTTGTAGTAGGTTCCTAATCAATGTTTTCAAGGTTAAAATGCGGTTTTAGATGTAGCAAAGTCAAATTATTTTCCGTTTCCGTTTGTTATCGTTTTTTGTCGTTTTTTTAATTTTTTAGAAAAAAACGACGTTTTTTCCGTTTTTTATTCCGTTTCCAACTTTTTTTTACATCTATGCTCAACCCCCTCATCATCCAAAGACTCAATGACTTAGTCAACCGTCAACGTTTACAGGTCTTTCCGCACTTGATAACGGAAACTCCTACTGTACTATTATCATAGAACATGAGAAATCTACCCAAGCCAATCTACAGTCTGATTGTGTCACAATCCCTAAGCCATTGACAATAGTTGAAATGTAATGGTTGGCCAATCTCCAGTAATATCCTATCGCTTTCTTATGGCAGTACTGGTTATTCTAGGGTGACCCCTTGTTAGCAGAACCTATAGGCTCTGTTAGGACTCAGCTTTTGATCCAGGATCTCATTGTAACCTATTTCATCAGTCAAAATCATTTTACTATATTGGTTTCTATGAAAAAAGTGTAGTTATGGAACTTATGTTTCAATGCACAAAATGAATCATTGTCAACCCAATTTCTGAAGCATTCATTTTTCAGTTTTGTCTTCTGCATTAGAGATTTGTGAGATGTGATATGCGTGAGACAGGTAAATAAATGGCTGTACTATAGAAACGGAAGTTTTTGTTTTCAGTTGGAATTAAAGTTGGAGAAACAGATGCGATCTTACAGTTTGTGTTACGCACCGATACCATGATCATATCAGAAATTGAGACTTAGCCTGCTCACCTCTGGGAATGATGAAAAATCAAGGGCTACTACATCTACGGTCTGCCATCCAAGTCACTGCATGCAGTCCTTGCCACTGTATTTTCTTTTATGTAATTGTATTCGTTCTGTGGTTTACTTTCATTCAAAATCAACCAGTCACATTTGTTTGGCCCATAGCTGAACCACATTGTACTACTGATGGCAGTTGGGCTATTTTCACGATGATATCTTTGCTTACATACCGACTAGCCAGATTTAGTCAGTGACCAAGACTTACGATATTGTCGTGAAAATACGGCCTCTTGTATCTAGCTATGGTTTCGACTTGGACTTGACAAAATTAATGTGCCTGACATTGGTACAGAATCTTTTAGGAGACTTGGATGCAAATACTTCTATCTTTTTTATACAGTAAAGCTAGACAACTCTTCAACATGTTGTGATCATTTCTGTGCTAAAGTCTAGTTGTTCAAAATTAGGAAAATATGAATTTTTCATGATGAATTCAGTTTTAAATGAAATTTTTTAGGCAGTTTACAAAGGAATGTTTTTGACTTGATATTGGTATCTCTAAAATTTGATTTTCACAAATGCCTCAATGAATCATGCTTCTATGTTTGCAATCAGCCTGAAATAATGTACAAACTCGCAAAATCAATGCTATGAGGATTCAAATAGAAAACATTTATGTAGCACATTTAGTTTTTGTGAATGTCCAGAATGTGCTGATTTTGTCAAATATGTCGTCATTTTCATGGCACAGCTTAATTAAGTTTTTGGTGATGGTGCCACTTAACAATACTAATATTTTCTAAGAACCTAAGGGAGTATTATACCGTTGGTGAAAAAAATAATAATTTAGCAGTCTTTAATTTGTTTAAATTGTGCTAGATCTGACCAAAATTATGGTAATGAAATCTTGTGCATCAGATATCTGGAAAGGCTAATTGTCTCAACAATAAATTTCCCTTGTTTACTGTAGTTTTCCACACCTTCTGGATTTCATAATTTTGGCTTAACATATTAAAAATAATACTGCATAAAAAATTTCATAATAATAATAATAATAATAATAATAAACAATCATGCATAAATAAATAAAAATTGCATGGCAAAGTCTGAAATAAAAATCAACACTTGTTATTAGACAATGCATCCTTCGTTGATGATGCAAGTGAAAGAAGGGCTTGTTAAACCCTTTGCTGACCAAAGTGTAGTAAATGGTATGGGAAATGTCATATCATCAGTTGGTAAAGGGTCAGCGCTGTAACGACGAGTAGCTGCATTGGTTTCAAGTCGTTTTCAGTACACATTCTGGTCATCAAAGTGTTAAGCTGAGGTGAATTCTGGGTAAATGTCGTTCAACTTCGGTAGCTTCTTCTATGGGAAGACAACTGCAATGCATGGAAATGTTTTGTTTTTTTGTGTTGTCCGTTATGTAACTGAATGTATATAATTGTTTGTATGTATCTGGAATTTTATCAAGTGCATTTTAGGAACATCTGAAAAGTGCTAAGAACATGGCTGTGAACGGGATCTGAATAGCTGATCTCAGTTTGTTGACCTATTTGTTGACTATTTTGAATATTATATGACTTGAATTATTACTGTGTAAATGTAGCCATTCTACAATTACTTGAAATATATATTGCTGCATTAATGCAGCCATTTTAGGAAATTTTTGAATTAAGATTTTACTTTCACTTGAGTGCATAGACATGGGTACTAACATATGTGGCAAGATGGGGCACTTGCCACTTCTGGAGTTCATACCTGAACATTTTGATTGACATCCGCAAGGATGTGTAACAAATGAAACGTTAAAAAAAATTTTATGCGGTCTCGATCCAGCTCCTTTTTAAAATGAATTGATTGGGTGGGCGTACTGGTTAGTGTGCTGGACCATCAACTGAGAGGCTAGGGACTAAAATCTCTGCCAGAGCGGAATTTTTTAGATGTCCACTCCACCTGAACCATTAACCAGCTCGCCTATACTTTCGTCTACTCGGTGCCTGTTTTCTAGTCACGGACATTGCTCAGACAGGGACATTTGTTACAGAACAGCTAAATGTATATTTGTGTAAGATTGTCAGTTGATCATATAATTTATGCATGCAGTGCTTTTTTCAGATGGAACAATCCAGAATGGCGTTACAGGACATTTTTCAGCTATGAAAAAAGTAATTCAATTAAAACTTTTAATGACAAATTCTTTAGTTTTGGGACCTTTTTCAGCTATTAAAAAAATAATTCAGTTTTTTAAAACTTTTAATGACAAATTTAGTTTAATTTAATTGATATATATATATATATATATATATAATTATATAAAATAAAAATACTGGCATAAAATATGCCACTATCGCCCATCGTTATGTTGAACCTCAGATTTCATTTGACATTCTTAACATAACTCTGAATAATTATGTCTAGTTCCATACGCTTTTTGAGAAAAAGCACTGTGTATAGAACCATCTTTCTACATTGACTTTGAATACTTCTGGCTACTAAAAAAACTGGAAAACTGAAATACTGGAATTTAGAATTGTTTTTTTACTTTCGATACTTACTTGAGGTCATTGAATCTTTTTGGAGAAATCACCAGTTGATCAATTATCCTTAAATTGCATTTTACAGTATGTTACGCAATCATTCGCTATCAGCAGCCAGTACCGGTATATTTATGTATTTGCCAGCATGTATATTATGTAGATGCATGACGTAATGCAAATACTTATGCTGTATCTACCAGATAAATAAAACAGAAACATCTACTAATGGTCTACAGTTCATAATACACCATATGATATGTTGCATAAAGTGTTGCCTTGCTGATATTTGTAGGTTTTTAAATGGTATAATGCAACAGTGATCTGTTCGGTAGCATTTGCTGCTTATAATGTAATCTTAACCTCCAAACGTCTAAAGCACTACCATTGAGCTAAACACAGGGAACCAGCCTATTCACGAGCACTGCGCTGTTTAAGCTGTTTAATGAGTGCTTGCTCAGAAATGTCCAGTGACAAAAGTGACTCTGGCTGTACATGTATGGTGACAACCTAGTGAAGGACATAACCACCTCTCCTATCTGTCACAGGAGCTTTACTTTACATACTACGTACATTAGATTGATTATACATGTATTATTTTTATGTTATGAAGATTTGCAAAGCACAAGTTATTTATAACCATATATAAAACAAATACCCTGTAGTAGGTGTGATACAATGGCCAACTTGTTGATGACAGAGTTTCTTTTCAAGCTGTAACATAGCTGCTAATATTGTCAAACTGACATGGTGCCAAGACAGTGCATTGTAAGTCTTGCTGCTAACTTAGTTTACACCCATCGCATAGTCTACTGGAACAAATACAGACGAATTCGAAGAAGTTCCATTCTTAGACATTTCCTGGGATAATTCAGATGATGCTGGATGCGATCCAGAGTCCCTGTTTTACACTCCACATTGACCTGATCCTGTGTCATCTTCCACTGTGACATGATCCTTTTTATTTTACTGTGCATAGATGTTCAATATTACTCCTTTTCTCCCTATCTAGTGTCCCAATTCATCCTCTCTCTCCCCTTATCTAGTGTCTTGCTTAGATTTGTCCTAATTGCTCTACTCCTCTTTTCGTCACAAAGTGACTCACCCACCAAAAGTGGCACCAAGTGTTATCTTAATTCTCCTATCTTCACATGCTGTATCAACGAGTCTTATAATATCCTGATTCCCTTGTTTTTTGGAAATGAAATATTACACAAAAAAATAAAACAATGTAAAACACAGAGTTTTTATTATAAAATTGTACTACATAAAAGGTTAATAAATAATAATGGTAATGTTAATAGGGCAGATAACAATGGTCAATAAATATCCATCTACAGATTACAGCACGTATGAGCACAATTAGCCAAATACAAAATTTATAAGACACGATTCAAACCTAGAGAATTAACTCTGGGCCATCCATAAATGATGTCACACTATTTAGGTAAAAAATTGACCCCTCCCCCATCGCAGTTTAAGACACTATCACGAAACAATTCACTGCTACATTATTATCATATGACACAGGTCTAACTCCACCCCTCTGGGCTCGATGTCATTTGTGGATGGTCCATTTTGCAACTTTTATAACATTTTATAACTTGAAGTAACCTTTGCACATAGTGTTTTTCAAACAGTAACAACCAAGTGATAAAAACATAGGAGGCCATTTGCTGTGACCAAATTGCATGCAGAAAATCTATTTCTCACTTGCAGATAGCCTGAAATCGATTACGATTTTTTACGATTACGATTAGGGAAAGACCTATTGAACAGAAACAAAATACTCTTCATTGGAAGCTAAAGAGTCTGAAACAGTGGGAAAGTCCTAGAAGTTATGAAGAAAATCCATCTAGAATACTTTGTATTCATTGGCAACATCATAGATGAGAAAGAATGAGGTAAATTATGTCACCAGAAAACTACTTTTGCCACCTCGTCAAATTCTAACTACTACCAGTACTCGCAAATCAGAGCTTGACAAAAACTAACAGACCAGACACTTGTCCACACAAAACACGTAACAGTATTTACTCTAGAAGATAGCTTTCTTCTCGTGTCCAGGCTTCTCTAATAACTAAGAACAGTGGACACAAGTCTGTACTTTTGTAAAAGCAATTGTAAACTTATATCGATCATCAATTCCAAGCATCAAGTGATAAGTATGCTGGACTTGAGAAAACAAAACTACGTCCAAATAGAATGGTTTCCAAGTACATAACGAAAATCAAAGCACAACCAAGAAGCTCAAATTGCAGACTTGAAGGGCGATCATTCAAAAAATTCCAGAGCTATACACGTAATAAAATTAAGAAACGTACTGTTATGCAATATGTACATAACGAGAGTCGAATTTCATTGAAACATCTTTAATTAAAGTAAACTGGGACTTTTTTTAGCTTCTATGCAGATAAGCGAATCATGCACTTGTCTGTTATGCACTTAAGTGGCATGTCATGTCATGTCGCCATCGTCGCATCGCGACGGTTGGCTACATGAATGGATCTTTAATGCCCAGAGTCTTCTGTCCCTTGTCGCGCTCATTAAGTCAGAGCCTACAAGTCCTGTCCAGTTCAGAACGTTGTCGATCCAAGATAACCTCGGCCTTCCTCGTCCTCGGTTCCCTTCCACAAAACCCGTCATGATGCTGCTTTCGATGCTATCGTTTTGCTGTCTCATGCTATGACCAAAATATCGAAGTTTTCGAATTTTGGTGTGGGCCAATAGTCCTCTTCTGGCTCCCGCTGACATATACACTTGTTCGTTGGTCATCATTTTTGTCCATGGAATTCTCATCAGCTTTCTGATACACTTGTTCTCAAATGCTTGAATTCGCTTTTCTTCATCCTTCTTCAGAGTCCATGCTTCGCATCCATACGTCGCTACTGGCCACACCAAAGCCTTCATCAACCGCAATTTGGTGTCGATGCTGATTGATTTGTTCTTCCAAATCTTCGTCAATTTGGTCATGACAGTCATCCCCATGGCTAGCCTTGATTTAACTTCATTCACACAATTCCCATCTTTTGCTATCCTGCTCCCTAAATATACAAAGGAGTTCACTTGTTCTAGTTTTTCCGTGCCCACCACCGTTTCGAGCACCTCCTCAGTATTCGTCATAACTTTCGTCTTTGTTACGTTGATCGACATGCCATATTCTTCTGCAGCACTTGCGACTTGTTTCACTAGTTCTTGCAGTTCTTCTGGTGTTGTGGCCAGTAGGACGATATCGTCTGCATATCTCAGATTGTTGATGGTTCTTCCGCCAATCCTGAATCCACCGGCGAAACCTGCTAGTGCCTTTCGCATGATTTGTTCTGCTAAAATGTTAAACAGACATGGGGAGAGGTTGCAGCCCTGTCGAACACCTTTTTTAACCTTGAACCATGCCGAAGTGTGGTCGTCTGTTCTGACATTTGCCCGTTGTTGTCTGTACAAATTTCTTAGCAGCTGGACTAGATGAGGTGGAAAGCCCATTTCGAGCATGGTCAGCCATAGCTGATCGTGTCGGACCCTATCAAAGGCCTTAGTAAAGTCAATGAAACAAAAGTAGAGTGGTTGATTTCTTTCTCTTGCTTTCTCTATTATTTCTCTACTTAAGTGGCATGAACTGCATAATACACAGCAGCGACCAAATTGTGGTTCTACTAGTTAAGCAATTAATAAATATATTTGCTGCTTTTTACATCTGTCCAATGCTAAGAGAATAATTCACACACAATCTGTGAGGATAAATGCCTCAACAAGAGCAGCATGTGCAATAATTCACATAATGTAACACTTCCTCCGCCATGTCAATACGGTACAGGTATTTCAAAATATCTGCCATGCATATACATAAAGAAGAGCACCGTAAATATCGATTGTTGGTTCATAGTTTCATGCAAATCATTTGCTGTAGTGAAGCATTTGAAATGCTTTGGAGCGCCATTTCAAGAAACAAAGTCTCTTCAGACAAAGGTTGAGCGGTTTACACACTACCAAAACATACTACCCACTTGTAGAAGATTCAACAACAAGCTTTTCTCCCAGATCGATTCTAGGCTGCAAAGCTATTCAACAATGTTATGCAAAGGGCAACAGCAAAATTTATTCGGCAAAGAATTACCTGTACATGTAATGCTGCGCAAAATATTTTGTAAAGACAATGTAATTTTACACCGATTTTGGGTCACATTAAACATCAGCTGGCACGAATCAAGCTAGAAAACTACGAGCTTTGATTTTTATATCAATAGCTACAATCTGAATTTCTTCCAAAAACACTTCAACTGTGCTACACAGCATAGAAGTTGACTATTTACCCAATTACTGACGCTGTTCAAACACATCTAATTACAGAAATTTATGTTAAATCATGGAACTTCTGTTTCAAAACAATGACACAAAAGAAAGATTAGAACACCACCACCCCTCCACCCCCCATAGAAAAAGGACAGGTTAAGGCAACACAGATCCAGTGAAATTACGGTCGACTTTAAAATCTCTGATGGAAGAAGCTGAACTGATGAACTGTACGATGTGAAAATGATTTCAGTTGGGACCTGACTTGCACCTCCAGACGAAAATGCTACAATAAAATGGCAATAGAACAGTTTCATCATCGTAACAGAGATCAATATTTAGCTTTGCATTGCATGTATACTCCTGTGCAGATGTTCACAACAACCTGACTAGTGGCAAAGGAAATGAACAAATGTAGATGAGACAAAGAGAGACTAATTCTGCAACAGATACCTTCTTTCGCCACTGACAATACTGTTGCTGCTGCTGATGATGACAACAATGATGAAGTCGTTATTAAGCAAAAATACAATGATGATCATGAAGTTAATAATTGAATTCAAGCTAAATGAGAAGTTGTTCACAAGACCACAACTCAGCACACAGCAGGGGCGCTTACAGAAATTTTCGAAGAGGGTGGCCAAACTTTTCGGTCTTGGGACAGGGATAAAATTTCGTCTTTGGTCACAGACAAATCTGATGACCTTTTATAGTCATTTGTCGAATCCCAGGAAAAAGATCTGATACCATTTTATCCTCCAAAATAGTTGATGACCTTTTTTCCCATTTCCCAGAAAAACCGTACCATTGTCCCTGCAAAAATAAAATAAGTGATGACCTTTTTTAAAGTTGCACAGTGTTCTTAAACCCCTGTACGGACCTTGTGAGGGGCTTACGATAAGAAAATACGTCAACTTCCGAGCCAGAATAGCTGGTAAAAGTAAAGAAATTTCTAAATGGGGACCATAGCCGGATTTGCCCCTCCCTGGATCCGCCCCTGGCATACAGTACATACAAAGTATCCATGTTCTACTGCAGCTCATTTTTACCATCGCCTCCGAGCAAGTGGAAGACTGAGTCGACCAAGGCCGAAGCTAGGATTTGATTTCGGGGGGTGTTTCACTCACCAATTTCCCTTCCTAAAAAACTGATGACTTTTTTTTAATCATCTCGCCAAAATGTTTAAAAAGAAATGTCACCAATTTCCCTTCCTAAAAACTGATGACTTTTTTAAGTCATCGGCATTCTGGTTTTTTTTTCCATTTCGGGGGGTGTTTTCATGGTTTTATTTCATGGTTTTTACATCACGTACTCGTAAATGCATTCTATTATTTTTCACATTTTGCATTTCGAGGGGTGTTCAAACACCCAAAACACCCCCATAGCTACGGCCTTGGAGTCGACCCTTCGAAGGGCAGCACTGGGAATCAATCCAGCACCCATGCCGATCTGCTCCAGGTGCAGGAATGTTACCATTCAGATAAACACCCTTTCCATAATAAAGGAGTAAATAAGTAAGCCGAGCAGGGGCACTGACCACGAATCTGATCCACCTGCGCTCATCAGGAACCGGTCGTCAAACGTGAAACGGACGTTGGTGACGTGTGCGGAATGACCGACGTAGACACCAAACTCCATCTGACATTACAGATAAAAACAACAAAAATTATTTCTGAAATTATATTAAATTAAACCCACCAAACTAGTATGTCTATGGTTTCAGTAATGTTAAAATAACTAGCAATTGCACTCCTATTATTAAAAAACTGATGATGTGATCAATCAGAGAAAATTGAGAATCTCAGATTCAGCCAGGTAGTAGTAGTGCAGTCAGTTATTGAAATGACCGAAAGTGTGTGCGAAATGATGCGTTAATGATGCATTTCGTGAAGGAAGAAAATGAATCCGAGCAGAAAGATCAACAAGTATTTCTAATCACTGGGACAGTTCTGATTACCCCACATCAAATAGCTTTCGTAAAATACAACAACTGAAAGTTGATGGCTGGACATTCTTTCTTTTAAGGGTTGTATGAGTTAAGTTTTCCTGTGGCACTGAGAATTAATGCGATTTACACTACATAAAGACAGTGGGGCGCGGTGGTGTAGTGGGTATGTTCGTTGCCTTGCAGCCGGAGGATTGCAGGTTCGAATCCACTTCAAGCCGCCTCATAGGACCTTTCCAACCTTGGGCAAGTTCTTCACTCGCAATTGCTCAGCACTTCAGCGTGAAACTTCGATTCAGTGTCTGTGCTGTAGTCGGGAGCGCTTCTGAGTAGAAATATTGAAGGGCGCTATAACAATTGCATAATGCACATACGTACAATCTTACATACATAGTGTAATACATAGAGTGATAACTAAATCTCCACCAAATTCACACACCAGTCCGTTATTCTTCGAACACAAACTCCTAAACATAACCCAAATTAAATTTCTACAAACTTGCATTTTCATGTACAAATATATTAATAACCTCCTTCCACCATCATTCTTTTCCTATTTTGATCCTGCACCGCACCTGATATGCACTAGAAGCAGTAATGATTTTAGACCTGTGTTTGCTAGGACTAATGTCCGTAAGTTTTCGCTTGGAGTCCAGGGCCCTATTAATTGGAACAGTTTACCCAAAGAAATCCGCTTGGTTACATCCCTCAGCCACTTTAAAACCCTTGCACGTGCACACACATTAATTTATATCTCCTAATCTCAGTTTTGTTGTTTATTAGTTAAGCTTTAGTTAAGCTTTAGTTAAGACATGCTTTCATATATTATTCATACTGTATAATAATTATTATGTACTATACTATAGCGTCTGTTCTTTCCCCATTTAATCATACCCCACCATCTTGCTTAAATTAATCATGGTACATAGGCTCCCTACTAAGCGGGACTTGTCCCTTTTGGAGGGCCTATTGCTCCCTTCTCTATCTAATAAAGTTCTGTATTGAATACATTACAATGTTAAATATAAATTGTCTTGCATTATTTTCTGTTTGTTATGTTTTTATTGTGGGATCAATAAATGATTTGATTTTTTTTTTTTTAATAAAGAATTGACTTGCATCTTTCTGTGTACAAGGAAAGTCGAAGAGCTTGATGAGGCCGAAGTCGTCTCCAATGGCAATCGTGTTTCCAGAATGTGTGACATCTGCACAGTTGATGTGGTGTTGAGCAGTGTCCTTCGGCCAAATACCGACCACTTTACTGCCACTTACCCTGGAAAAAAACCACAATAGATTAGTGTGCCATTCCAAGTTTCATTTACATTTCCTTTTTCAAAAAAATTGGAATATTATACATAAATGTATGGAGTTAAACAGTCAAATTGATAACTCTGTGCACTTTATACTGTAAGCTAGCTCAGCTACCACTTTAGACTGCCATGACCTTTTAGTACACATGCTCACCAGTACTTACAACTCAAGGGTTAAATGATTTACTAATGGAATGGTGCACAGAGAGAAAGGCAAGGAACAAGAAACAGAACTGTGATCAAGTCCAGGGTTGAGCTTGATCCTTCCTTCCATCAAGACACGGTGGGTGTGGGCAGAAATATAAGATCTAATTGAGGGTCAGGTCCGATAATCTCTGCTAGAGCTTATGGCAATGGAGCGAAACACATTGCCAGGATACATATATTGACTCTGTTGCAAAAACAAGATGTACTAAACTGACGCTTTAATGTGAACTCTTCTCATTACGCTCACATTTTAAAACTTCCGTCATTATGTACGTGAAATATTTAGGTCAATGTTTGGTATGATTTTTTTTGGCTGACAGCGCACTTAGCTGACATACCCCGACCACGAAGAATAAACGAGTTTCTCAGCGAAATCTTTCTCCTTTATTTCGTTTCCCTTTGGCACTTCGATCACCTGACTAACCAAGGCAGCTGTACCGACCTACACAAATAGATGAAAAACAAACATGACAACAATGCCTCCTTACTGCTATAATAAAAACAACAAAATAAAAATTATTATTATCATTACTATCATCATCGTCATTCGTCGTCGTCGTCGTCATCATCATCATCATCATCATCATCGTCGTCATCATCGTAGACATCGTCGTCGTCATTGCGGCCGCCGCTGCCACCACCACCATCACCATATATTTTATGCCCCAAGGTATAGAGGATCCCTCAGATATAGATCAATAATAAAGACGAAGGAATAAATGAATGAACAATGTTCAAAAAGACTGAATTTTCTGTCAAGCAGACATACGTACCGTCACATATTTTCCATCCTGCGAGAAATCAATGGACATGACAACACCCTGAAGTCCATTGCAATATCCGATACGCTTCAGAGCCGCCGGTCCCTTCGCCAAATCGTAGAAGTCGATGGCACACTCCTCTGAACCAACTGCCAAGACCTGATTGCTGGGGCTGAACCTTTCATCACAGAAAAACAAATACGATATAATCGTCATTCAGAGGAGGAACATTGGTATGAAGTGTTAGCGACTTCATTTTCTCAGCCTTGGGTCTCCCATACCACATCACCTTTCCATAAGCAGTGAGCAGTTAACTCCGCCACTGGTTGTACTCTGCCAGTGCCAGTCCCAAACCTGGATAAAGGAGGAGGGCATCGCTAAAGGTCTTTGCTACCACACAGTGACGTTGAACTGCGAATACCACCACCAGTGTGCAGTCAGTGTACTTTTTATGGTTGGTGTTTGAATCCCAACCTCTTAGTGGACGATCCAATTTCTTTGATTTCATTTGGAAAAAATGCACACTTTTATTCGATTTAAAGCTGTTTGCTTGCAAATGACTTGCCTATTAGAACTTTGGTATACGAATGCCTGACCTACAAATTCCTCAGCACCAACGCACCTTCCTACCTTCAGTCACTACTAACTCCTTACATTCCTCCTCGTTGCTTGCGTTCATCGGGTACAAGTCTTTTATCTGAACCTCGATGCAAAACAGTTATGGGCTTGTGTGCATTCCATGCTTCTGCACCCAGGGAATGGAATCGGCTCTCGCTCTCTCTTCGAAGCTCAATTTCACTTCCTTCCTTCAAAAATCGGCTAAAAACTTACTACTTCTCCTTGGCTTTCAGGCACATGGATCTCTAACTGCATCTTCTGGCGGCTGACTATCCGCGCCTCAGATTCACATTTCGGTGTGACCTTGCGCGCGTTACAAATTTATTTAATAATAATAATACGTTTTCAGTCGACTTCTGTTAGGCTTGTCTAGTCAGCTGTGGGTTTACTTTAAAAACACAGTCCATAAATGTACTAGACAAACACACATGGATAGAGCATAGATACCTGACACATAGACAGAGCATAGATACCTGACAAAGGAAACACATGGATAGAGCATAGATACCTGACAAAGGATATGACGCTTCCACGATCTCTATGCTTGCCAGACACTTTGAACGTCGAGAATGTGATGAGTTGAAAGCCTCCGTTCTTCAGACCAACAGCGATAAGCTCACCGTTTGGACTGATGTCCACCGACCGTGCGCCCTCTCGTCCCAACTTTATCTTACTCACCATTTTCTAAAAAAGAATTGGCAAAACAATACGTAATTACGTAAGTGAAATACAGCAGTTCTGACACCAAGGCGCCTAGTTTTGAATAAATGATGCCGTAATAGATAAGTTTAGGAACTGTCATTTCTTTGAATTACTGTGCAACATTACAAGTGAATGTGAGAGTATTGTCAGTGACTGTTGCTCTGAAAATACAGAGGGTGCATTGCATTGCATATGACACCGATGGTATACTGTGCATTGCATTGCATATGACACTGATGGTATACTGTGCATTGCATTGCGTATATGACACTGATGGTATACTGTGCATTGCATTGCATATGACACCGATGGTATACTGTGCATTGCATTGCATATGACACCATATGATACTTGATTAGCGCACTGGGTCTGTAAACAAAAGATTGGGTTCGTGTATTGATTTAAATTATATTGTATTTGAGCATTTATAAAGCACTTCTAGTTTTGTGAATCATTCACAAGCATTCCCAGTGTGCAAGACCCTTTGAGAAGAAGCAGGTTTTCAGAAAACCAAATGAAGAAAGAGATTTACAGAAGATGATTGTATAGCGGACAGAAGGAGAAAGCGCATTCCAAAGAGAAGATCCAATTGAAGGAAATGATTGAGACTGATCCATGGCAGTTCTAGTGCAGGGAACAAAGAGAAGTCTATGTCACTATACATGTACAATTTATATTAACATTTATATAACTACGCACAAAACATTTCATACTGATTGAAACAACGCAGTATGGAAATTCAAGTCGGCAGACAAATACTTCATCGATTTAAACCAACGCTAGATGAATAGTTGGCAGGAGCAGCTGAATAGAATAGTATAGAACAGAATAGAACAGACTAAAACAGAATAGAATAGCATAGAACACATTAGAACGGAATAGAACAGAATAGTATAGAATACAATAGAACAGAATAGTATAGAACAGAATAGAACAGACTAGAATAGAATAGTTATAGAACAGAATAGAACAGACTAGAAAAGAGTAGAACAGAATATAATAGTATAAAATAGTATAGAACAGAATAGAATAGAATAGTATAGAACAGAATAGAACAGACTAGAAAAGAGTAGAACAGAATATAAGAGTATAGAACAGAATAGAATAGAACAGAATAAAACTGAATAGTATAGAACAGAATAGAACGGACTAGAAACCTTGCTTGTGATGTCCCATAATCGAACAGTTCCATCGTCACTGGCAGAAACGAATTTCTCCATCGACGGATGAGCAGCCAATCCCCACAGCTCTCCATTGCCATGACCAAAACAAATGATCTTCGAATCGCCAGATTTCTCACTGATTTCAACAAACTCGCACTGCTTTGTTCCAACCAGAATCTTTCCCTAAAACCGTTTCAAGAAAATGTCTGCCATTAACCCTTTACCGGTTCAGCAGATATTCTCGGGACAAACGGGCAAAGGATTAACAAGATTATTGGTCTAGTTTGGCACAACTGCAGACTATGCTTCAACTTCTGAGTCCACAACATCTAACTGTATGCACTAGATCCTGCTCTGAAAAAGGCACTCAGGTGGCAAATATAAGGGAAGAACTATACAGAATAGCCGACTGCTTGAGCAGACAGGAAGCTCTTTCAGAAATCGTGGAGTCTAGTTCCCTTGGACAAACTGTCTAACCAATTACCGACTAATTTAATACACTTTGGTTGGCAAAGGGTTAAAGAATTTTGTTATCGATGGTTGGTAACATTTAGTTTGCAGAGCATCCATGTATATCCATACAAACTGCAGTTGTGATCTACATCAAATATGAATGTAATCGTCGTCAACTCAAATCATATCAAATTTATTGGAAGCGATTCAGTGGACAATACATTCACAATAATTGAAGGAAGATTGGAGTGGAAAAGTGCAGAGGAAGACCTAGACAAAAACTGCTGGATGGAATGATGGAGAAGGGTTACAGAGAACTAAAGGACATGGCACAACAGCGTGAAAGATGGAGACATTGGACGTTCGGACCTGCCACTTGGCAGAGAACCTAAAGAAGACATTCACAATGCACATTTTGTAGCACAAGTACCGTATCTAGCAAATAATCAACTTTACCAGACACAGTAAGGTATGCTTGAGAATGTTGTAACATCGCAGGATTGGGTGAATCGACTCGTGAGAAGAAGAAGTTCAAAGGCTTATCTAGTCATCCTCATCATAGTTAGACTGAGTGGAGAAGTAAAGAGAACAAGACTCAACACTGCGGCTCATACTTAGTCAAAGTCAAAGCTTGTATACAGTCAGCAGGCTCTATATGTAAATAAAGGCAACTTACTTGATTACTCCGATGCAAATATCTAATGTCTCATCTATTTCAGCCTCTAGCACAATATCTAGAAAGCGGCAAGTGACGGGTTTTACGCCACAAGTAGAAGCGTACTTTGCAGTTGTACCAAACTAGTTGTACCAAAAAATCTTGTTACAGTGTCACATATATCAGGTCAATATCCAGATCAGTTTATATCATTGATGACTTAAGTATTAACTTTGGTGACATATTCCGCAAGGAACTCTTGGTGCACAACACATTGTATGACCCAAGATGAACGCGTTTTGTAATTACACCAACGCTGGAAGAAGTGGAGAGCGCAGCACTCACCTTGACCCTGGTCACGGATTTGACGATGTCCACTTCCTGTCCAGTGTTCAGTTGAAAAGCACGACATCGCTTCATCTCCTGATCCCAGAGTTTCACCGGACCTCCATCAAGACCCCTTCATGAGAAGACACCAATCAAACCAGACACTACTACTATAGGTATCGCATAATATGAAACCTAGCCTAATCTAATAATTTCCTTATTTGACTTCATATATATTTTACATTTTTAAATATATTTGCATAATGGCGATATGCATACGGCAAGTAACAGAATAGAATAGTTGCAATAACAACAGCAAGCTATAGAATAGAATGGTGGCAATACATACAAACATTAATAAATTAGGAGAAAGGTTGAAGCCGTAAAAATGGGTGCATTTTTAATTTTATTCAAAAGAGGTCTTATTTAACTGGTTAACAAATGGGGTAAAGATAGTGGTAACGATCATCATCTGTTCTGCAACAGAGTTTTGATAAGATTCGAAACATCTAAATATTTTGTAGCGAGTTAAAAAGAGAACGAGAAGAAGACAATTAATTTACGGCTTTTCTTTGGCGCCGGTGACAATCAGACCATCGCTGAGGGTAGTAAACATCGAGAAAACTGGTCCATGATGAGCCTTTTCAATGACACGGCTCAAGGTTGTGTCCTTCCAGAGAAATACATCACCACTCATGGCACCGGTGAAAGTAACATTGTCCTGGAAATCACAGCATGAAATGGTCTGGAAAGTTTGCACTTTATCAGAAGTGTATATATGAGTGATATGATAACAGCCCACTAATAATAGATGGACAGACAGGCAGACAGACAGGCAGACATGAAGGCAAGCAGGAAGTAAGCACACAGACCGGCTTGGATAGATTGGTTTGAATGAATGGATGAATAGATGGATAAATGGATGAATGGATGGATGGATGGATGGACAGATACACTGATGGATTGATCAATAAATAGATAGACAGAAAGACATAGAAAGAAAAATACACATAGAAATTAGAGATAAGACATGGAAAATAGCACACTAATAATAGCAGGCAGGCAGGCAGGCAGGCAGGCAGGCAGGCAGGCAGGCAGGCAGGCAGGCAGGCAGGCAGGCAGGCAGGCAGGCAGGCAGGCAGGCAGGCAGGCAGGCAGGCAGGCAGGCAGGCAGGCAGGCAGGCAGGCAGGCAGGCAGGCAGGTTTAGATTAGTTTGAATGGATAGATGATGGATGGATGGATGGATGGATAGATGAATAGTGGATACATGTGTAGATGGATGGATACATAGATGGATCAATAAATAGATAGATATAAAGACACAGAAAGAATTAGAAATACACAGATATTCAACAATGTCACATCAATTGAAAAGCAAACGTATCTAAAACTATCCACACAAAAATTATGCGCAAAAACCAACTTACAGCACCAAAGGCAATCGATAGGAACGTCAACATTTTCTGCTGAAGGTCATTCTGTCCAGTCAAGTTGGCTTTCTTGCCAACCAGTGTGTTGCCCGTCAACGTCCAGAACTTGACGTGCTTTACGCCAACGGTGACGAATGTGCTGTCCGAGTCCGGTCGGAATTCCGCGTGGAATATACGCTGCGTGTGACCAGCACTTGAGGCAACCACTGACCCTGAAAAGCCACAATGGAAATTCCACAATGTAATGAGACAATGGGAGATTTAAAAATGCATATCCTGAGACAATGCATTCAGTCTTTCAGCAGTGTGCATTGTCTGTGGTCTTATGGCTGTGAGTAGAAACTAGCTGTAACGACCTTGAGGAGTTAGTTATTCAAATGACACTAAGCAATAGAATATGGTATCAACAAACTCTGGCAAGTTAATGGAAGGTTCTGTGATGCACTGGCCTCCTGTCCAGAACCATTGGATTTATCTACTAGGAGCCTAATGGATAAAGAGCATGATCTTACAGCAAGTTCTGATTTATATAAATATACATAATTATATATTCATTTAATGACAAAACCAAGTATCAAATCACACATGGATACATAAAGAGAGTGAGAAAAAAAGAAATTGACATCTTTAGTAACGGTGTGGTGTAACAACTCTGAAAAAAACACCTAAAAATACAGTTAAAATAAATATACAATAATTGAGACATCATAAAGGATTGTTAACCTGTTCGTAAAAGTACTTACTAAACCTTGAATCAGGTTATTAAAATAATAAAAATACGAACAGAAGAAAACCCTTAATATCTATATGTAGTGTTCGGTCTGTGTATAATAATTTTCTTCTTCTTCTTCTTGGTCTCTCCTCCGTCAGGCGCATTTCCTACGCCAACGATTAGGCCTCAATATGCCGTCTCCAGCTAGCTCGGTTTCTGATTTTATCCACCGCATCTCTCATATCCATGTTCTGTGCTGCTAGATCTTCTTTTATATTGTCTATCCAGGTCTACGATTGTCTCTCTTGGCTTCTCATAATAATAATAATAACACAATAATGTATAATAATAATGTATAATAATATAATAATGTATAATAATAATAATTCATAACAATAAAAGAGGAAAAGGAGGAAATTGAGCTACTTCGGCCATGTGATGAGATCTAACGGTTTGGAAAAGGAGCTGATGACGGCATGCGGTGAGGGAAGGAAGAGACGCGGATGACCAAGGAAGAGATGGTTGGATGAGGAACAGGAAAAGTCTGGCATGAGCCTGGAGCAGCTAAAAGAGGCGACAAGAGAGAGGAGACACTGGAGAGGATACATCAAAAACTGTCGCCAGAGTTCTAAGAGCTGACGGCACCAGGTGACCAGGTGATAATAATAATACAAGTCACAACCTTCTTGCCAATTCCAAACAGCCAACGAATGATCCGCATCCAATCCAACGGACAGCAACAGTTTTCCACTGCAGGAAAAGTCGAGAGCACAGATTCCCGTTGTGTGGAAGCCCTGCATTATGGAAAGAGTCTTCTTCGATCCAGCGTTCCATACTTTTATGAACGGCTTTTGCCCGATCTGTCCAGTAGCCACGATACTTTTGAACTTTGGATGTTCGTTAACGGCGATTGAAATGATGTCATCGTTATGCTCCAGGTAAAAGCTCTGATTTCCTGAATTTACATCGCACAATATTATTTACGGTATAGAAATATTACACACAATATAATATTAAATTTAATATAATAAATATATTATATATTATTTCCTGCACACATATGTAATTATGTGCACAGGAAAATGGAGCATGGCACTAGACAAAAACTGCTTATATTCAGTTTCATACAAACATTGTGACATCGAAATGCTTGATTTACATGTTAAAGAACAGTACTATTAATGAAACAATATACTGTAACAATTAAGTGAATTAACAAACGAATCAAAACATAATCAACATAAATATAAAAAATAACAGCAACAAACGTTGGTTAATATGCAACTCAAAAACTTCAACATGGTACTAAACATTGCCTTCTCAGCATTATCCACTTTTATAGATCCGCTTAGCATATACTGTACAATAAGGAATATCCCTCCAATGGCTTTGTGCTAAAAAGTTTAAACTATATCTTATTATGCAACTAGCTGAATGTGCCATCATAAAGTAACTAGCTGTATCAATCACACTCTTTACACAAGGTCTGCAATATTCACAACTTGCCAGTTGCCAGATTGATAACCACTCCTGTTCCAGCCGCGTTGTACACAACATCGCTGCCGTCGTTGAGATAGTGAAGGTTGTTTCGACAGTCAAATCCTCGAAATCCTAAGATCAGCTCAAGTTCCAAGTCCTGAAAGACGTGCAGAAGACAAATCTTAGGCCACCGATCACCAAGCCAAACTTCTGTAAGGTTTAATCAACCCGGAATGCTCATCCTTCTAAATTCCACAAATCGTTGGTTCCTCCACCAACAATGCCAATAACCCCCTCCCCATCATCTGACGCTGGATCCTCTATCCACCTCCCTATCCAATCAAAAGAAAAGTCATTTACAAGCAAAAGGCATAGATTCAATAAAACTACTCATTATCTCGGAAGGAAATTTTGCGATGAACCAACACTCTGCCAGTGAGGACCCGACGCATAGTAGATTGTAAAAAATGCATTCCAAAAACGTGCTAAACAAACACACAGCAACCTGTAATCAATGCAAAAACAGGTAGTCATAAGAGGCAGAAGGGCTGATGGGTGCACTCGGCACAGGTTGAATGGCAATACACAGGCACAAAGAACAGAAAAACTCGGTTTCAATACCCGCCAGCCCCATCAGGTTGACTCAGCCTTCCCGTGACTACGCGAGATGGTAAAATGAGCAACAGCACCTAACAGGCTGCTTTATAGCTACAATATCAACTCTCGATTAACTTGTCATCGTGTGTTCCTACCGACTTCAGATAATCACACTGCGGTTCGTCAGATGGAATTGAATGAAAATAAGTAGCATAATGACTGATGAGTCTGCAACACTCACTCCAACTTTTGGCAGTTTTTTATTAGTTCCATCTCCTGAAGCAATCTCTATGATGCGCTTCACTCCTCTGCTGAACGCTTCCCTGAAAATAAAACATTCGTCTCGACTTAATTTAAACTTAAAGACAAAGTTTACTAACTACAAATGCAGGACAGATGGAAAAATAAACAACTTTTTGAGATATTCCTTCTGTCGAACATCAGAATCTAGTTTTGGCAAAGCTGTCCAATATAACAGAATTTAATAAAATTTCTTATAGTATGACCAGGTATCATGTCAAATCTCACATCAGAATTCCTATAAAAATGCACGATATGCAAATAATGAACAAGTGCTGTTAGCGCATAAAATCAATAACCTCACTGAATACGATTTAACTTGAAGCGACAACAATCTAATGATTCTTCGTGCGTAGTGAAAACAGTTCTACTACTTGAACACATGTTCTTTTTGTTTCTTTGGCAATAAATAAATAAATTTAAAAAATAAATAAAAAATAAATAAATAGAAGTCCTTGGATCAGACTACTGGTAGATAATGGATTAGATCTGATAAGAAACCAGTGGATTAGATCGGATAGCCATTCACGAGGCAGCTAAAAGCGGATAAGAAGACATGATTACCACACAGCCTCAGAAGGTAAAACTGGATTTTTTTCTTAAGATTAAAATTAGATTTGGTGCTGTTGATCACTGAACTGTTTCCTTAGGTCTTTCTTCTCCTCGTCAAACGCTGGAATAATTCCAGTCTTCGCTCGAATCGGATCCGCATTGAACTTCGACGTGTAGTCAACCGTCTTTTCTTCCGCTACGTCGCTGTCGTAACCTGAACAGCAAGAAGCAAAACAGTGAGAAATAAAATCAGATTCTGGCCTTTATCGCATAAATTCTCACTTAAATTGTCAACCAATTGCTAGACAAGCTTTACAAAAATTAAAATTAGACAAGTCGCACTTGTTTAGAACTGTCGGGTAGCTACGTCAAGCGCCTTCGGGAGGCTATTGTTAAGGCACTATATAAATTTGCATATACATACATATGTCTACAAACCGTAAAGGATAGTCTGATGGATGGAATCATGTATCTAACCATGTTAGTTCATCCAACCACCAGTCTGTTTGTCCATACATCCGACAGTCGGTCTATTCATTCGACCATACATCTAACCATCAGTCCAGTCCATCTCTGCAACCAAAAGTCTATTTGTCCAACCATCCATCACGTTGACCAATTATGGCATGTTAAGTCAACAGCTGTGGATGACACAACATCACATACATCCTGTTAAATAGAACAGTTTGTTATCCTTAAGTACATTAACACGGCATACATAAATATACGTTAGAGAAAAAAAAGACGAGACCTTCTTCTTCGCTGTCTGTATCGGAATCTGCACTGTCTCCCTGAACGCCTTTTCCTTTACCATGCGCCCAAACCATAACCGCTGTGTCTCCACCTCCGACTGAAACTAAGATGACGTCCTCTGCAGACCAACGAACGTTTGTTACGTGCGCGCTGTGACCGGCATACTGCTTAAATTTGGCGTGCTTTCCCTACAATATACCGGTACAACATCTCGGCTTCAACAAAAAAACTATTATTAATTAGTAACACAGTTTCATCTCAGTTTGAACAGCTCTACTGTAAACACTTTATTAATTAGTAACACAGTTTCATCACAGTTTGAACAGCTCTATTGTAAACACTTTATTAATTAGTAACACAGTTTCATCTCAGTTTGAACAGCCCTATTGTAAACACTTTATTAATTAGTAACACAGTTTCATCTCAATGGCCGTGGCTGAGCTGGGAGCACCTCAGAGTAGACTTCTTGAAGAGATGCCATATAACTTTCGGAATGAATGAATGAACTTAGTTTTGTCTCAGTACAGTACAGTCAATTTACCAACGACTACCAAATTGCTATAAGAACCTCTAAACCATCATCAATACATTTCAATTTTTAAGAAAACTCTGCATCTATAAAAAAATAATTTGCTGAATGCCAAAGGCATATCAACAACCGAAAAGGGCTGCTAACAAGTGCAGAAAAACAATGCTGTCTTTGTTCCTTTTCCTTCGTATATCCATGCATGTTCTTATAAACAGCAGAACACGTCTACAGACCTTCACAGGATGCTGGAAGAGTTTAACGAATCCAAAGTCGTCCCCAGTGGCCAGAAACTTTTTGCTGTTTGAAAGACAAGCTGCATTGACATCGGTGACGTCACTCGCAGGCGGCCAGATCCCCTCGCAGGTTGGTCCAAGGACACTCGTCCAGGACGCCCACGTCAGCTTCTCTAGATCCACTGCACTGATGTTGTGACGCGTTCCACGAGGAGCTTCATAAAACAACAGCTCACGAGCGCCACTGTTCACCATCAGCAGTTTGCCTGGTACAAAAACGAATATCATCATCATCATCATCATCATCATCATCATCATCATCATCATCACCATCATCATCACCATCACCACCACCACCACCACCATCAACATCTCGAAATCCTTGTTTGCCGTTGTTTTGAGAGTAATTAAGTAATATCAGAAAGCAACAAAAAGCTCAAGATATTCAAACTGCAGACTATCACTATACTAGTATAATCATTATAATTATTCCTACTGTTTGAACATGAGATTACTTCGGAACAGCCATTGCCTTCGATGAACAACTTGAGTCTGATGACAGACAGTCTGAACTAAGTTGAATCTAATAAAATCTCTTTGCAAGACATGGCAATATCAAATAACCATAACCATCACTACAGTTTCTTATTGCTTACAATGATAGCAATTAGCAATTAACATCTTTTCACACACTATAGATACAGGAGGTAAAAAAGCAAAATGAAAGAAACCTTAACGAACTACTGTCCCACTGTCGGGCTTACCCAAGTACAACTGAGAAGAAACAGCAACATGTCATGCAAATATGCAAATAAGAGAAAAAATGTCCTCACTAGTAAACTACATCCGAGGAAAATGTCTTATATCTGTGCGTGAGAACCATGACTAGATGCATGACTTAAAATATCCCACCTGTTCAAGCTTAGCCTTAATGTTGCCTAAACTGTCTCCACCAAAACAGTCGCATTGCACAGTTCATTCCAGGTGCTAATTTATTACACAGTAGCTCAGGGCTTAAAGTGTGACTGGACTGTGATGGACGGCGTTCATGCACTTATTTTTAAATATGAACGCCGTCCAGCCACTTATTGGCCAGCACAGTCTGAAAATGTAACGGCGTCCAGGCACTTCTTATGGAAAGGTAAGGGGCGTCCAGGCACTTCAATAAACCGACAAATGCGATTACAATCGACAAATCCTTTCACCTTTCAAATCCCAGTCGATGTGTGTGATGTAGCTCGATGCTCCACTGCAGACGCCGACCCTTTTGCTCGTCAGAACATTGTAGATATCAACAAAATTGTCATGCGATGCCACGGCTAAAAACCTTCCAGCATCTAAAACGACAACGATAGTTAAACATAATATTAGTAAGTTCATTGCATAATACAGCAAATGCCGAACAAATATGAATGAATAAAGTGCAAAAAACAGCAGTTAAGTAGGAAACTTCGTGTGACATACACAATGGTTGACTGACTAATGTCCAGTTTCAACTGCCGTACATATCCACCATGAGAAAGCTGCTCACGTCCGCATATGCAAGACAATCGCAGCCAAAATCATCCTCTCTCTCGAACTCATATGAGCCTCCTATGGATCCCATACGGTCCCACATGAAAGCATTGGTCCTAATTACCCTGTTGACAGCACAATGCAATACTAGCATCCTGTAATGACAGTGACTGCCTAAAATGGCAGTATAAATACCAGTTAGCACTGAAGTCTGCAAAATGCTAACTCTGCCACAATTATGGCAAATTTAAGTGCTTTGAAATTCCATTTGAACAAATGCTAAGAATTTTTCTACAATTAACCCCCACAAAGCTATTTCCACAATAAAGTTTTAATGTACCGTACTTAGGCGAACTATAGGGACCAGTTTCACCTTAATGGGCAACCTGTAAAGAGACCATGTAGGCTACCTGGAGAGAAGCGGATGTCTGAAATGGCTTCCTTCCTATGATGGAACTGAACCATATCTTCCAATGTTACAGCATTCACAACAAGAAAGCTTCCTGAAACACAACAACAAAAAACAAGTAAAAACCAAAATATAGGTGATGAGGGAAATAGCAGAAAACTCAAGTTCCAATTATTTATGCATCTCATTTTCTTCTAAATTTATGTTTCCTTACCATCTTTGAGTCCGACAGCGAGAGCCTTTCCGTCTGGTGAGAAGCAGACGGAGCTTCCAGGTTTCTTCAGGATTTTACAGCCGGTCATCCGCTGTAGGTCACCAACGTCCCAGACGCGAAGGGTCTTGTCGTCGCTCACCGTGGCGCAGCACAGCTTAGATGGGTGCATCGCCAATCCCCATAGCTCACCCTCTTTGTGACCCTGACAAGAAAACACTTCAGCTCAAAATACTAAGAACTTTGTAGCAAACTAAAAATATTTATCGGTAACGATAAGGGTGCTGGTGTTTACTGATATACCATTCCTTTCCTCTACCAGATTTTATTTTTATTTAAGTGTAATTTTTGTCTGTCTAAAATCTCAATGTATCAGGTTGCGGTTTGCCAACCTGTTTTTGCTCATTAAACGAATATACATACGTAGCTTTGATACACTTTTTTCTTAGTTTGTTCTGCACATGTTTTGCAGCCATTCCAATTGACTCATCCTACTGTCTCATATCCTATGTTGTGTAAGTGCAGATTTTTGCTAAAATTCTGATATTTCTTGGATTTACTGTTGCTCATATACTTCATGCATGCAATCATTCTATGGTTCCGCTGCACATTGTCTACAAATATCTTGGCAGCACTTCTTCTTCGTTGAAGCAAATTATTTATTGCCAGAAACAAACACATCCTCAATCCTCATACATTGCAAATTTATATGTATGGAATAATTTCACTAGGGGATAATGAATCAGCCTGTAATTCTCCACTAGCATCTCACATAAATTGAATGCACAAACTCAACGTTTCTGGTATACTCGTCATAATCAATGCATGAATGACCCTTACCTGAGTGATAACCTTCATAACACCTTCTTTAGAGACTTCAACAATTTCCGAGTTTATCGTTCCAACCAGGATGTGTCCATGACCAAGGACAACAGCGCGTATGGCTGGCTTATCCAACGTAAGAATTCCCTTCGACTCCGACGACATGGATTTCTCCGTTATCGTGTAGGACTTCAGGCAACGTTCAAACTGATCGTCCCACAGCGACACAACACCGTCCTTTCCTCCAGTCACAAAACCCTTCAGAAAATAACAGAAATCAACGAAAACTCTCACGCAGAAACAATCATATAATACGCAATCGTAATTAATTAATTAATTGACAACTTCAATCAGCTTATCAATCAACTGAGCACCAAAATCAAGTAATGTCCAACCATGACCAAAACACTGAGCACTTTTAACAAAGACATCAAGCACACTGAGACATACTTAACAATACTCAAAGAAATATAACACAAGACTCAGCAACTCCAACAATTGTCAGAGATATCTAACAAAGGTAACATGTAACAACACGCTTCGTCTTTATGACTTCACACAAAACGACTCAGTTGTATGTGTGTGTGTGTGTGTGTGTGTGTGTGTGTGTGTATGTATGTATGTATGTATATATGAATGTATGTATGTATGACTGAGCACTCGTTAGACCCTTCAAGAATCTACTCAGAAGCGCTCCCCACTACAGCGCGGACCCTGAATCAGAGTTTCACGCCGAAGCACATGAGCAATTGCAAGTGAATGACTTGCACAAGGTCCTACAAGGCTTCCAAACCCACGACTGATGTAATCACAGCAATACTAAAACAAGAAAAGCTCATCTCACCCCCTAAGCACATGTTCCGATTCAATGATCCCAAACAGATCCACGGTCAAGAGGATGCTAGATTATTATCATCAAATAAATTACTGATGCGTGCAAGGTCACACGAAAGTGTGAATCTGAGATGGTATAGCGCTTCATGATCAAATCATCAATTCATCACAGTTACCCAATACGACTGATGTCACAACACAACACAGTCAGAGTAACAATTTTAAAAGACCTGGCAAACAATACCTTATCCATGAAGTGCATAGCAAAGCAAGGTCCATCATGTGCTTTTATCGACTTTGATAGACTCGTTCCACTCCACAGGTAAATATTTCCAATAGCGCCACCTGTGAAACAAATGTCCTGCGTCTTTCCAAAAGCCACACAAAGCATCGTGTCCTGTTTGGCAACGTTGCCAAACACTCCTCGATTCGAAGTGAAGCCACTGCCTGTACAACACAACAAACATCGGTAAATCAACACAGCTTCAGCAACAAACGTCAAAACAAACGGCACATATTGTTGTTATAAAAACTTCGTGATTGTCATCTTTCACCGGTTGATAAATAATTTCTAAACCAAACGCCATTGAATTCTCACAAGCAAACTGAAGCAGCTGCAATTTACAATCTGTCGAATGTAAGTTTAAGAACATAAAAACAAAGATTTCCTTCACTCAATTAGCCAATCCGAAAGATAGTCAGCCACCAAAACCCAACTCCATCATAATATTCAACTAGCCACCATAAGATTACAACCAGCTATCCAGTAAGCCATCTTGCCTACCAGTCACCCAGCTGGTCAACCATCAATCCAGTCCGACAGACAGACAGACAGACAGACAGACAGACAGACAGACATGTAAATCAATTAGTCAGTCGTCTTCCATCCATACGGCCGGTCTGAGAGTCATTCAGATGGTCAGCCAGTCAGCTAGCTAGCCACCCTGTACAAGTAGGCTAGGTCAGCCATCTACAAACTTAATTATAACGTTATTACAGCTATAGAAGTACAGTCGTCATTCTCACCTGCTTGAACCCAGAATTTGATGTGCTTATCTCCAACTGTTACGAGTTTGTTAGTGTCATATGGATTCCACTTTATCACAAAAATTTTACCCTTGTGCGCTCTGAAAATCAACGAAACACCTGCCCTTCAGTAACACAAATGTACACAGTCATGATAATTATGCACTTGACCTCATCATTGACAATAGATTCAAAACATGCTCAAAATGAAGTTTAACTGCAATAAAATGTCTGCTTCTTCTTAGTCAAATTCAAACTTCCAAACTACCTCCAAAACAAAAGCAAGTCAAAAAGTCAACAGTTCTATTAAACAGCAAGTTTAATGAAGCTATAATTTTATATATTTGCAGTCGCAACGTTACATTACATCTCTGCAGATGATTCCATCTAGCAGGTTTATGTGGTTCAGTCTGAACTCCTTGTTTATTAGGCAAAAAGGTTCCTTAGACCTGCATTTCCTAAACTGTTATCGGTAAATTAGCCTCAGCTCTGCCAATGTCACAAAGCAAATCTCTATGGGTTCTAAAGCAAGTTCTCTAAAGTGTGTGTTACATTACCGAGCTGCCCAGCAGTACTAACCATAATCAACCCTTAATAGAAAGTTAAGTCATTGGACCTGGCTAATCAACATGTGCCCAGTCAAAACACACAATTCCGGTGAGGTCAAAGTCAGTGCCAGGTCAACATGTGTGCTTGTGAAAACAAATACGAAGTAAATGTGATCTGAATCTTACGCGGCCAGTAATAGTCTTTGCACAGCAGGAAATACATACAGATGCCACACTTAAGTCATTAATTTCGATATATATATATATTATATAATAAATATGTGGAAATATGCATAGACTCATCAGAGGTATTGAACGTATTTATGCATGTATCAAAGCATTTTAATAGCACCCATAAAGACCATCACACACTTTCTGCTCACATGACGATCTAAATTATCGATTTCAATGAGCGCTAGGTTGTAACTGGACAGCACAATCTACTAAAACACAGCTTATATACATGAATATTGGTTCCAAGATAGATTGCCTTAGTTAACTAAGTCATTGGAGAAAAACCATTGACATTTCATAAGGCCAAAGCAAGCAACTGAGTAGGCATGTTGAATGGTAATATACAGGCACGAAGAACAGAAGTGCGAGAGTTCAATACCCACCAGCCTCATCAGGTCGATGATGAGGCTGGTGGGTGGTCACACTCAGCCTTCCACTCACTAGGGGCTATGGTAATATTAGCAACAGCACGATGGATCTGACCCAACAGGTTGCTATATATACAGTTATAATATTGACTCTCATTTAACTTATTATCAAGCGCTCCTACTATTTTATACATGTAATCGCACTGTGGCTTGTCCAATTTAATTGAATAAATAGATATAAATATTATCAGGTGAGCCCAGTGCCAGGTCAAGCTCCAAGATTCATTGAATCTGAGTGCTTTAGTTAACTAACAAACTAATTAACCCTTTAACGACGAATGAGCACCAAACCATACGGGAAACCAATGTAGGGTTAACGTAGTCTGATGGACGTGCGTACCTTGTGGTGGCCAGTTTCTCTCCCTTCCGCCAATCCCAGACAACTATGCTATGTTCATCGTCCAATCCGACAGACGCCAACTTCTTACCATCGACTGTAACATTAAAACTCAACAGTCAATCAAAATAACAATCAACGAACATCATGTCTAAACTGATTTACAATCAAATGCAAAAGTATAACAATTCTGCCCAATGCCTATTTCTTTATGGAGTCAGAATGCTCCTTATGGTTTAGTCTTGAAACATGAATCATTAAGCAGCTTCAACTAACAATAAAAATACTAATAATTTTTCTTTAATTAAATGCCTGCAAATGCACGGTGCTTTGCATGTACAAGTCAGGCAGTAATCTTTGTTAACATAAAGCTGAACTACTAACAAAACAGCGTGCAATACACAGCGCTAATAGCAGCCTACAAAGCATGTCCGCTAAACGGGGGCTCGAACTCGTTACCTCTCGCTCTCTATGCCAGTGTGTTGTCCATTGCACTACCGGGTCCTCAAACTGGTTAGCAATAAGTGTGCAACACAAGTCCTTCATGCACAAATGCACAGCACCAATAATGACCTGTCATATTGTCGCATCTGTAACTGGGTAAGGAGGGTAACACCAAATGAAATTGTATCATATTGTCATACATCTGCTTGCAATTGGGTAACCTTGTATGTATATGCACCTGATATAGCGCCCCTTCAAAGTTACTACTCGGAAGCGCTCCCGACTAGAGTACGGACACTGAATCGGAGTTTCATGCAGAAGCACTTAAGCAAATTGCAAGTGAAGGACTTGCTCAAGGTATATATGTCAGAGGGTATTTCTTTGGTAACACCCAGCTCTATAGCACCTTATGGACGGTAATCACAGACCACAAATTTATTTAACCTAGTACTCTTTTAAGGATATTTAGCATTTAAATGTAGATAGGAATTACATTAATTTGAATTTCCAGTTTTCAGTGAGTTGGAAGTGCTTACTTCATAACCTGCGTTTGACTCAAAGCATGTCAAAAGAAAAGAGCAGAAACACATACATAGTCTAATCAAATCACTTCCATTACATTAATCAAATCCCTTATACTACATTAATCAAATCACTTATATTACATTAATCAAATCACTTATACTGCATTAATCAGATCACTTCCATTACCCATTACATTAATCAAATCACTTATACTACATTATGATTAAGCAGCAGTGACTATGATTTTCTTGACAGATCAGAGTTCTACTAACTGGTGAAGTCCAAGGCACAAATGCCTCGTTGATGTTGTCCCTTCAATATCGACAGAACTTTCAGAGTTTCCGAATCCCAGACGTGGATCACAGGGTCACGACCGACCTGTCAGAGACCACACACAAAATACCGAGTGAGAACCTCCACCACTTCACAAGCTTTAGAATAATTTCAAATAAATCTAAACCAATAAGTATAATAATTAACAAAACAAATAGATTAGTCTATCATTATTTGAAGTTGTCGGATTAAGTCTGCCAAGTGGTACCTCCACCCTCCAACTCCCGGCCCAGACTACACCCGCCTTATATAGTAGCTGTTCCGCCCTTCTGATCCTATGGTAACTCAACCCGGACCACCACGGACAACTCTCTCGGACAACCCTTCTAACTCAACGCAGCGCTCGTGAATAAGCTGGTGCCCCGCGCTTGGCTTTCGAGTGGCGCTTTAGAAACTTCGAGTTTACGATAACGATTACCTGTCCTGTGGCAATGTAGTCCTTAATCGGGTGGATACAAAGACAGAGTATGTCATCCGTGTGGCCGAGATAAAACCTCTGACTGTGGCTCTCCTTGTTGTAGACTATTCCGACAGCAGCCACGTGGTAGACGATTTCGCCACTTTGCAGGTAGAACAGATTGTTACGACAGTCAAAACCTCGGTACCTGGAACGTGAGAAGCAGTTGCAACTTCAGTGGCAAAAATGGAATTTATACCAATCCCAATATATCCCATAGGTGTCTCTGAGAAGTGATAGTCTTGCATTTCTCCTCGTGAAAATAGCCTTGCAATTTTCTAAATGAAAAAGACTTGCATTTAACTCGTAGTTCACATGTTCGAGGCAAACTGGCACAAACTAATGTTAAATAGGATTTAGATCACAGTACCTATTTCAAGAGAACAAAGGGTTACAGCCGGAATCAACAGAAGACCGGATTTTGCTTCCTCCTCCATGCTTCAACAACACCATGGCACAACCCTACACTGAGGCAACGCAATAATACGCTGTACGTAACCTGCACCAGTGACTTAACTAATGTTAAATCCAATTGCAAAATCTAAAGCACAACACTGCACTACACCGCATTGCATAAGCACCTTAACCAATATGGCAGGTAAACTTGAGTTTTTGCGGATGAAAAACCACTTTGTGTTAACCCTTTAACACCAAATGTACTAAAAGCAACTGGGAACCAATGCAGCATGTCGTTAACGTGTCAAACTAAACAATACTGCACATCATCCAGAAGCACATTCACAAGTCCACAACGTAACATGCATCATCAGAATGCTTTGAGTGTTTTACCCATGAACAAAGTGGAGCTGTAGACCGTCCAGTGGAGCCGGTAACTTCTTGATGCCGAGCGACGGCGTCTCGGTTTTCGCCTTCTTCTGCAACGCTGCCACATCCTCCTTGTAAACTGGTCGCTCGTACGACTTCAGCTTTTCTCTCTCCACGTCAGAGTCGACTTCCGCGACATCGGATAAGTCGGAGTCACTCTCCTCGCTGTCCGATGCCACGCAGGCTGCAACGTAACCCAACTTTGCCCAAATATGACTTCAATGTCTATTAATTGGAAAGTCGTTTAAACCAAAATACTAGAATCAATATTGGTAGAAAAAGATCAAAATTAATGTTACAACTCTACTTATGTATATTATATGCGAATGATTAGAAAAGTCTTGTCTTGTCTTCAACCCTCCTCGATTCGAGGGTTGGTCGCTTCATGGACATGCCTTCGCCACTTTTTCCTGTCCTCCGTTTTTTCAGTATCCGCTCGAATGGTAGTTCCATCCACGTGATGATATTAGCAAACCATCCCATCCTCGGTCTTCCCCTTGCCCTTGCTCCCGATATCGTACCCTGTATTATTTCCTTTTCAATACAGCCCCCTGTTTTCTCATCAAATGACCAAAGTAAATGAGTTTCCTTCTTTTTATCTTTTTCAATAAGGTTCTTTCTGTTCCCGTTTTCTCCAATACCCATTCGTTTGTTCTCTTTCCAGTCCATTGTACTCTCAAGATCCTTCTTAGGCATTTCATTTCAAAAGCATTTATTCTGTCTTCTTCTCCTTTTCTGATCGTCCAACTTTCACACCCATATGTCGCCACTGGCCATTTTAGAAAAGTAATGAAGATAAAAAGCGATCAAATTGTTATTTATTATTAATATGCTATTAAGATACGAACTGTGTTGATTAGGAATGGCGTCGATGGCAGCTCCCTCCACCAGGTGTCGCCACTGAAAAATGGCATGATCCCCTCCACCAGTCGTCAGAACACAGCTCTTGTCAAACGAGAAACGACAGTTGGTCACGTGAGCAGAATGGCCGCCGTACTTCTTAAATTTAGCACCTGGCACATTAGATAACAACTCAATAACATTAAGCTATAATTATCAAGTTACGTTTAAATGAATATCTAAAAACTTATATTTTTTAAATTTACAGTTAGACAACAGACAGAGAGACACCAAAAGCAGTACGACTCAAAGAAGTAAAATAAACCCAAACTGAAAGAAATTAACATTTTGAAACTCAGAAATCTAAAGAATTTTACTAAATCGCAGAATGCATCAGGAGCTTTTATATAGCACATTTTAAAGTACCCCAAATAAACATGTGTTTTAAGACATTCAAACTTTATCAAATGTATTCTGGGAGATAGATTCTATTTTATTCTATTCTATGCTATTCCATATAAGCATTTATAAAGCGCCTCTTACAGACTAGCTATTCAAAGGCGCTCTCAGCCCCAAGGAAATAAAAATACTTTTTTTAGATGAATGGTAACTTGCAGGCACAAAGATCAGAAGGATGCAGGTTCAGTACCCACTAACCCATAATGTTGACTCAGCATTCAACTCCCTAAGGGGTGGTTGTAAAATCAGTAGAACAGAGGGATGCTTTGCAGGCTGTCGTAGGTCTACAGATAAATTCAACTTTTGTAAAACCTGTCATCATCCATCTGTTATGTCAAGTAATCTTGTTGCAAAATTTTCAGTCATTTGCTTTAATAAACAAACAAATATGTAATGCTGGGGCTTGAAACCTGTCGTTTGTTACTTGCTAAATATTGCATTAATAGCTGAAGTAGGCGAGATGGGTTAAAATGGCAGAACATTCATAATTCGGCAGTAGTCTATTAATTCGCGATAACGTCCAAAGTAGTAACACGATTTTGATGTCGTTTATGTTATTTAATTCAGAACATATTCCTTCATTGTAAAAATTTCAAAATTTCAGAATAAACCATTAGTGGCTTTTCAGAACTTTGATGACATGTATATTCTGAATCTTTTTACTTGATTTTCTCAATCCAAGCTATTGAACGAATCAAATGAGTATAACTTTAGTTAGAAAAAAGATATTTTCATTCTGCAAAAATATTTAAAGTAGAGCCGCTGTAGCATACGACTAAATACAAGTCGAAAACCAACATGTGATGAGTTTTGACCAGGGCTGTGTCACATAATTATGATTATAACTATCAAACTGCACAGAGTCAAATACAACAGTACGGATCTTGACCCCATGCCTATTGATTTTGTTTTGATTGAGCGCCTGTGAATAAGCTGGTTCCCATGACCTGACTTTTGTGTGTGCTGTAAAGATTTCGAGTTTACGATTACGATTACGCAAAGTCAACCCACCTTTGCTCAGACTCGGAAACCTGAAGAGTTTAACTAAACCGAAGTCATCTCCTGTGACGATGACCTCGGCTTTGAAGAAGGCATCTGTGGCGTTGACGTCGTTCGTCGCGGAATATTTTGCCCAGATTCCGTGGACCTCTGGACCGAGGACACCGGTAAACGTAGCCCACCGTATGCTCTGTATCTCCTCCGAACCGGTCACCTGCTTCCCAGCTTATAATCAGAACAGACAAGAAATCAGATAAAAATCATATCAGATATATATCATATCACATATATATCATATCAGATATGTATCATATCAGATATATGATTAAAATTATCAACATCCATGGTCTTATTGTCATTCACAGTTCTTCATCATCATCATCTTTAATGCTATCACGATCAAAGCTAGGGCAGATAAAAATCCAGCTAGCACAGTAAGGAGTTCGTTCAAAACTCACCTGGCATTCTGAAGACAAGGTGTTCTGCGGCTCCGCTGTTCGTCTGAATATACTTGCTGTCCTCAGACCAATCAAGATGCGTAATGAAGCTGGAACTTCCGCTGCACTGTCCCACCCGCTTATACTTCTGGGCAACGGCGTAGACATCAACAAAGTTGTCGTTTGACCCGACCGCAATGTGCTGGCCATCTGGTGAGTATTTCATTTCGTGAATGACTTCTTTACGGTCGTTGATGTGAACCAATTCATTGAGGTCTCTGTTAACAAACAGTCCACAGTTTTATCATTTAAACAGTTCAGTGGACATTATTTTATCAATATTGACTCAGCCTTTCACTCCCTAGGGGGCAATGATCGAAGTCTACAGTTAGAAGTCGATTCTTGTTTAACTTGTTATCTTGTGTTCTGACTACTTCTTGTAATCACACAGCAGTCCTTTGATTTGAATTGAGTAACTCGAATAATAATTATTAACTACTAATTCCAAAAACAGAACCTGTCACTTAACTTGTTTTTCATTTTTTTTTTTAGTTTTATTTGTCTTAGTTTATTCAATTTAAAATAAATGAAACACAAAGGATAAGCGGCAAATGAAAAAAAATACTTTTGAGTTTACAAAAACCAGGTAAAAAATATGACATGATGCTCAGTAATTACACTGAAACTTTTTGAACTGTTACAGTAGTCGGTCATGTGACATTCGAAAAGGTGCAAATAAATCTTCTGATATGCACATGCATCCATTAGGCAGAATCGTGCCTCTTCAGTCGTCAGTCAAACACTCTAGAATGGGCTTCACTTGGCTTTGCAGGGTCCACTGCGACTCATTTTATTGTAAGCTCAAAACTCTCATGTTTAGCCATGCTGAGGTCGAAAGAAACTCTGAGCAGTAGCCTTGTAAAGGTGCAATACAAATTTCTGAAATGAATGAATTAATTAATGAATGAACATAGGTTACATAAGCAAAAAGCAAAAAGTAAATGTAAACACAGCACAATAAAAAACACAAAGACCTTGCCACTTATAACAGAGACGGACTGATCTGATTTCAAATTGAGAGTGAAACTGTTTAAGTTCAATTTGAATTTGAACCTATTTAATTCCATTTTATGGCAAACTGACTTTGAGACTAGGATCGAAAATGATCCATCCATCATTCCAACGGCCAAATGTGTCCCATCCGGATTGAAAGCACAACTCCGAACCGCATGCTCCATCATTGCTTTGCTGTACAGAGAATTAGACTGCATGTTCCAGATCCTAAAACAACATATTGAAGTAACTAAAGTCCGATTGCAATCACCGAGCTCTTGATTAAATCTCTGACTCAACAGTAATGGTGGACTTTAGAAGGTAATCTTAAAATAAATAATTCTACATCATCTGAAATTATGCCAAATATGCAAGGATATTTAAAGCAAAGGACATTGAGTGGATCAATGGAAGTGTTGTAAAATTATGCAATGACCATTACCTATTGTTTATTGAACACATACAAAAATAAAATTGGATTGATAGCTGGCCTATTGTTTATTGAACACATACAGAAAGAAAACTGGATTGATAGTTGTACTTTTAAGATTATTTGTGCTTTAGTTGTGGATGCCACAATTATTAGCACTCGTATATTTTTTTTGCCGTTGCTTCAGTTGCTTGACTATGGCATAGTCCAGACAATGTAATTTGATTTACAGACAACTATAATTACATTGATCGTAGGAAATTGTTTAGCCATCTGCAACTGTCTCATATGATAAATGGACAGATCTGCACTAGCAGATTTTCTAATCCTCTAGGGTTGCCCTGTTGACGACATCTACAGATCCATCTCGAACTTTCTGTTTCTGTTTCTTTTTTCCTACGTTAACCTGTGATTTGTTGTTGCTGAGTTAATAAACAGCTGATTGATTGATATAATGTTTCAGAGTAAGCAAAGGAAGACTTTTAAGAAGTCAGTTGTTACAAACCATTACCAAGCAACACTGGCAGTTAAAAATTTTATGCTAATAAATATACACTATACAGATACAATAAATATAAACTTTACCATGCCATCTATGTAGGCCTCTTTACTGTGATCCTATGTTACCCAGGTTATGCATTGGATCATATCCTCCCCCGCAGCAAAGATGCTTCCTTACTCCCTGCATCCACTATCGTACGACTGCATCATCCCCCAACTCATGCAGGCAATCAAATGCAAAAATAATTTATCCAATGCAAATATACCAAAATACAAACAGGTGACTGTTTTTAACAAATATACTTACTTGCCTACCTTACTTACAATGAATAACAGTGAAGAAAAGTTCTGTTAAATTACGAACCTCACTGATCGGTCGTCACTTCCCGTAGCAAAGATCGGCTTCTTTGAGTGCACAGCCAGCGCCCACAGCTCACCCTCCGCATGGCCCTGCATCACGCACTGCGCTCTCTCACGATCCCGAACAACCACCTCGAATATTTCGCTGTCCTGAGTCCCAACCAGAACTTTGTCATCGCACCAGTTCAAGCTCCGGATTGTCAATCCTAAATGATTTAAAACCGTACTTTAGAAATCCAAACTTTTAATGATTTTATTTCACAGATTTCATCTGATTAATTAACTTTTAATTGATTGAAGTTTTGCATCGCATACAAATCAAATGACGCTTTAAGCAGAAACAAAGACTGATCCAACAACACTTGTATACTTCTTGGGACAACTTGCGTAAACTCCTTTTCCTGTAAAATCATAAAATTTTACCGTAATTGCAATTATCCAGCAATGCATATCCAGCAATGCAAGTCGCAAGCTACTCATGTGTTGTTTTACTCATGTATTGTTTTGCTCATGTGTTGTTTTACTCATGTGCTGTTTTACTCATGTGTTGTTTTACTCATGTGTTGTTTTACTCATGTGCTGTTTTACTCATGTGCTGTTTTACTCATGTGTTGTTTTACTCATGTGTTGTTTTACTCATGTGCTATTTTACCCATGTGCTGTTTTACTCATGTGTTGTTTTACTCATGTGCTGTTTTACTCATGTGTTGTTTTACTCATGTGCTGTTTTACTCATGTGCTGTTTTACTCATGTGTTGTTTTACTCAGTCACCTGTCAGCTTCTGCGCTAAAAAAATTATGATCTTTTAACTTTTCTCAGAAGTCTCTTTAGTCTTGTAAATCATAGCTGTCTATTTCACAAGACTGCCCTATAAATAATTTATTAAGAATTTTCACTTGCATAGCACCACAGCAAAAAGGAATAATAACAATAATAGTAATGATAATTTTCAACAATAACAATAATAACCATTATAAAAATTACAATGATAAGTACATGTTTGACCATTTACTAACCTAGGGTATAGAAATTAAAATAGCATTTACTACATTATACATTTTCTACCATTACAAAACTTACAGATAATGATAATATGTTTGACCATTTACCAGCCTAAATTAGGAATTCATAGGAATTCATATACCATTTACTACACTTTGGTCAGTAAAAGGTTAACAGGAGTTGAATTTAACTGCTTGGCAACCAATCCTACAACTCGTTTTACAATCATCCCAGGTGAGTTGAAGGCAGAGTCAACCTTATGTCGTAGCAGGTATCAAACTCGCATCCTTCTGATCCTCATGCCAGCATGAACATATCATTCAGCAATCTCCTGACCCATACCACGCAATCGCTTAGACTTGCATTGATTATAATTACTGGTGTTATCATCAGCACAGTTTGTATTTGGTTATATAGCATGTATTCCCATCATGACTGAAAGTACCTTTGTAGCCTCCGCCAACCTGACTCAAGTCGACAGACAGGGTTGGTCGAAATTCCTTATCCCACAGTTTTATACAACTATCTTTTCCACCTGTGACGAAACCTTCATCGGATCCATAAATCGCGTAGACTGGACCCTGAAAAACAGAAAATAGCAAATGACAAATAGCATGATAAACCAAAAACGCATGATAAACAAATCTCTAAAACTTATCAACACAATACAAGAAGAGCTAAAAGCCAAAGTGATTAAGAAAACACGGTTGGAAACAAAACATTTCGTAAATTATTACAAATTCTGTGAATAAGCAGGTTCTCACTACTTCACTTTTGGGGGCTCTGGAGAAATCTCAAGATTACGTTAGGCTATCAAAAATCCAAGCCAGTTAACAGCTCTTGCACAGAAAGATTTCTTCAAATGGATTTCTTGCGTAATTTATTAATTGCGGAGCCCTAGTATTGTACATGGCTCTGGCCTTGGGCCTCCTGACTGTCAGAACCTTTTAAAATTTCAAACCAAAACACTGTGCAATCTAACTCCCTAAATAAGCTTTTTAGATCAAAAAAGTTTCGCAGCCAAAAAAGAATTGGAAGCATGGGCCTTCATTACTTACAGCATCAGCTGTCACTACAGAAATCATGTCTTACAATGTGTGCTGCCCTGATTGCCTGTGACAGTGTACTGCCCTTCCACATGTAGATGTCGCCACTGAACGTGACAGAGAACGTGACATCAGCAGCAGCACCAAACGCAAGACAAAACATCGTCTGAATCTCTCCGACTTTTCCGAAGACGCCCTTTTTGGCGGTCAGGGTGTTGCCACTCAGTGTCCAGAACTTGATGTGTTTGATGCCACAGCTAACAAGAGCGTTGGTCTGGTGAGGACTGAACTGGGCATCAAATACCTACAACAAACATCATGGCATATCTGTTCTGTATTAACAAACATCATGGAATATCTGTATCAACAAACATCATGGAATATCTGTATTAACAAACATCATGGCATATCTGAATTAACAAACATCATAGCATATCCGACTTGATAAATATCATAAATTTTATTTTATTTTATTTGATCTGTATTAACAAACATCATGGCATATTCAGGATTTAAAGTGTATGGGAATGGCGTCCCCACTGCACTCAAAATTTTCTGCTTGCATTCCAACTTCTCACACTGCAAGGAACCCTAGAAACACATGTGTTCCAATAAAGTGTTCTGCATGTGTTACCATACCTTTTCCGAATGTCCTCGAACTGTAGCCAGAACCTTTCCTTTCCGCCACTCCCAGACATTGACTATCGCATTGGGATCGAGACCCACTGAAACCAACCTCTGCAACCAACAACAAATGATTCTATATGCATGTATTGTGTATGTATATATAAGGGACGGATACAGGGGGGGCATATCTCGCCATGGCCCTCCCCCATTTAGAAATTTCTTTATAATTTCTATATTTATATAAAATTTCTTTTTGACCAGCTATTCTAGTTCGGAAAGTTGACGTGGCCCCACCCCTATGAGTAGTTTCTAGTTTCGTAGATCCCTCTATAATTTTATATTCATAATTTTATATACAACTATGATTTCATTTAGGTACTAATCTTAAGAAATATTATACTCAGAAAGACATTATAAATCATAAACTCTGTATATCTACCCACCCAGTGGGCCCCAAGAAGTTGCTGGGCCCCGGGTATTTGTCCTCCCCGACCCTTCCTCTCGGCGAGCCTGCTCCGCGTTAATGAGTCAAGTGAAACCACAGCCAAAAGTCGCAATAGTACCAGTGACAATCAGATGAATCAAAAGTTAGACTCCAGTAGGTATGTGCAGGTATGTGAGTTGAAGCAGATGAGTGTCAACTATAACAGCCCAGAATAACATTGAAGAACTGATGGAGCAAGTAATTTTAAAAATGTACAACCTGTCCTTCCTTGTCGAAAGCGACTGACCCAACTCCATGCTCGTGACCTCCCTTCAAAATGGAAACAACCTGAAGAGAGACGGAGTGCCACACAATGATGGTCGGCTGCTTTCCAATCTGACCCGTAGCAACGTGCAGTCTGTCCGGATGTAGGCACAGGCTACAAGACATAACAACCACAGTTTCAACTTACAGCTTCTGGTCTCTATATTAAGAAGCTAAAAAAGTAAGTAATTAAATAAGTAAGTAGCCTTTATTTGTATCTGACAATCGCACATGCATTACTTTGTATAACAAAATGAATAAATATATTATAAAAAACTACGATAGATAACAGCAGTTAAAGTCATGTAGGCCTATAGCTAGATATAACTGAAAATGCATCTGCTGATGAAGCTATTTTTAGACAAATTTGTTTTAACGAGAGGCAACATGAAAGGATGTTCTCTCTTGCGGAGTAGATACTTGTCCTCCTGAAGAGGTGGCAGGAGTTGGTGAATGCAATGGCCAAAGAATTGGGCTTTCTGGAAGAGTTTCTTGTCTGCTCGAGCAATCAGCTCTTCCACAGTATAGATCTTCTCATAAATTTGCCCGCTATGAGCCTTTTTTAGGGCAGCGTTGATGCGCGCAATATCATGTACCGTGAGAAATCCAGCAAATGAAGGTAGTGCATATATGACTCTAGAAATAACAATCGCTTGAAATATGACGTCGAGCTTCGGGACATGTAGGCCCTGATGTATCAGCTGGTTCAGAAGAAAGTATCGTTGGTTTATTGTAGTAAGAATGTAGTTAACATGACCTGAGAAAGAGAGCTGAGCTTGTAAGATGACTCCTAACAACTTGACACTGTCAAACACATTTATACACATGAATCCATAATATGAGCTCCTTAAAGGAGATGCTATTCTGCCGTTCAAACATGACTGCAACGATCCAAAGTGAGACATCCACCAAAGATCTCCCAATTTTGTTAGTGCTTATTTACTGGATTTGAACAGATCGATGGCTGAAGAACAGTCACCCATGCAAGTATAACTGTATTTGGTCTCCAAGGCAATGAACGTTACTCAGTGTTCCTGCAAGTGTCAAATTAACAATGCCATGCCTGTAACACATGGACTTTAAAAGGAGTGGCAGTGTGGCACTATTTCAAAAAAGCCAACAGTGACTACGAATTTCATCAATCATATTCATTTAATTATTCAAGAGTGTATAGCCACCATGGAAGAGAGAGAGTACATTAACATTTGCATAGAGTCGGATAGAGCTTGATATGAATATCTCGCTTTATTTTGAACCTATCGAACTATAAACAATGGTCCTATTAACTTTATATAACTAAGTTTTGCTCTACCAAGATGGCACACAAATCACATTTCATGCACCAATGCATGCACACATGATTATTTTTCAACATACATACGCTCACACCTGCATACATACATACATGCACACTTAATCAAACACACCTGCACAGGCACGTGCACTGCCATGTTCAAACAGATCAAATATATTTGCATGACTTGCTTCAGTTATTTTTTGTTGTATCATGACCAAGACATATAGTAGCTGCTAATAACCTGACGATGTCGTCGTCGTGTTCAAGAAAGAATCGCTGCTTATGTTCGGCAACGTTGAAAACAACGCCGACTCCTGCCACGAAATACACAATTTCATTTGTGGCCGTATACCACAGATTGTTTCGGCACTGGTGACCTCTGTAGCCATAGACCCATTCGAGTCGCAACTGAGACTTCGGAGCGGTTTTGTCGGACATTTTCTAAGATTGTTCGCTATAAAATAATTAAAATATCAACTGGTTCCTTTCGTTTCTCCATCGCCCAAGGACGCCACTGTCGTTGATAGGCACGTGACCTGCCATGCTATAGCAAAGCCCCAGATAAAAAGAACACCTTATAGCACTATAATAGTTGAGAGTTTAAAAAAACGAACCGATTAGTTAAAGTAATGCTTTAAAAATGAATAGTCGCTTGCTGCTTATGGATGCGCAGCCAGACATGTAACTGAAGGAATGAAAGATTGTGCACGTTTTCACGGCCCACGGGTTACATTTACAAATATGATAATAATAATAATATTTTCTTTTTAATAACTCAATCTGACACACCGCAGAACGATCACAAGTACATGTTATACGAAATACGGCCCACTGTAGCACGACACGCAGATCGGCTTTACAGCAGTGGGTTCGGTAACTTAACTAATAATACGCAGGAATTGCTGAATTGTTATGGACATAAACAATTTTAGGTAGCCTATAATTATATTTCATTTGTTGAACTACTTTTTGTACGTGATAGCGGTGTGTCTATCAGTTTTGTTGCCAATTAAACGAATATAATAATAATGGATCGGTTCATTGAAAAAAGCGGGATCGTGGCCCTTATAATATCTATGGTGGTAACTTATAATAGACAAGGCTTGGAATTCTAAAAGGGCTCTAGAAATCACTGTTAGAAGCAAATCATGTAACAATTTGCTAACCGGTGTTTCTAGACTAATTTGACCCTGCTGAAAACGAAAATCGCTGTTAGCAAGCTGGATTTTTGGCCGTTCAATGGGAAAACAAGATGGCGGACAAAATGGCGGTCAGTTGCTTCAAATGGCTATAAGTAAAGTATTGTATGTGACAGGAACACGATTTTAGACTCTAAATTAAGATTATAGGGTGTAAGGAATAGAATGGAACCAAATACACATATGTAGCACTGCAAGAAAATCAAAATGGCGGACAAAATGGCGGCCAGAATCTTAAAATGGCAATAAGTGAAGTTAAGTATGCAGTGGAATCATGATTTCAGGGTCTAAATCAACATTTTCGGGGTCAAGGAATGCAACGGAAGCAAGGTAACATATGTGGCATTGCACGGAAACCAAGATGGCGGACAAAATGGCGGACAAAATCTTAAAATGGCAATAAGTGAAGATATATATATATATATGCAACTAAATCATGATTTCAGGGTCTAAATCAACATTTTCGAGGTCAAGGAATGCAATGGAAGCAAGGTAACATATGTGGCATTGCACGGAAACCAAGATGGCGGACAAAATGGCGGACAAAATCTTAAAATGGCCATAAGTGAAGACATATATGCAACTAAATCATGATTTCAGGGTCTAAATCAACATTTTCGAGGTCAAGGAATGCAATGGAAGCAAGGTAGCATATATAGCACTGCCTGGAAACCAAAATGGCGAGCAAAATGGCGGCAAGAATTTCAAAATGGATGTTAATGAAGTCATGCATGCAATGGGAACTTGATTAAAAAATTGTGTGAGGTCTTTGCAAGATGGTATCTGAGACCTCTGCAGTTGAATTTATCTACAATGTTCCCTTATTTGACCAGATATGATCATTCAAATTATCGCAATACCTTCAGGAAGTCTTAAACCAAGTCCTGAGTGTTCTTCAAAAGAACACTGAAAAAATTATAAAGGAAGATTGGTATATCATGCAGTGCCTTATTAGATCGTATCAAGCTGACTGTACCATAGATCTGAAAACACGATTGTGCCATGGACTTTTCTCAAAACCAATGGGATTGGATTCTCTCTGCAAAAGTAACTTGTCCGTATTTCTATAGCAGAGGCATATCATTTGTTTATTTAGAATATTTTATGTAGTGCCTCTTCAAGGTGGGCTGCCCGGAATCGCCCCCACTTAACCACAACTAAATAGGACAGTTTTTTATTCTTAAGGAACAGAGTGGAGTGACCCATAGGCATGCAATAAACGCTGTGAAAAGGGGTTGGCCATTCCCATTCTAGATTTTAGAACCAGCTACACAGAATGAAAGGTGATGTCAAATAGCAGACCGCGAGTGAACCAGCTCAGCTTGGTCCGCCAACTGAAGAGTAGATCGACGCTGGACATCCGAGGTTGAAAAACAGAGTTCTTTCAGACATAGTGGGGCTATAGCCTAGTCCATCAAGGCACTACCTAAGCAGCACTGCAGAGAGCCTGCAGGCAATCCGCTGCGGGAAAGAGAGCCAATGCAAGACATCCCGCATATTGTATGAGACATGACCAAATATTGTGATATGCCCATAGGCTAAGTCGCGACACAGTTCATCCGACCTGCTGCAGACAAATTATTGTAGGACAAGCAATGGCTCAAGCAATAGGGAACCTCCAAACGCGAAGACAGTTGGTGACCTGACAGATATAGTGGATACCTGTGTACAGGTAGCCTACTTTCGATTGGCTACAAGAGGGTTAACAATTATTGCCTTCGATAGATATAGTGGGCATTGCTTTTAAAAAGTGAAAGCGTACAGAAAATTACAACCACAACTTTGCCACTGTGTGGAGTCTTGAAATACTCCGTTGTCGGAAAATTGGGTGAATGTTCTTGGTATGCTTGAAAGAAAGACTGATCTAGCTTCATTCCTGTCCATTCAGCTCTCAGCAGCCACATTTGGAGATATGGACTAGAGCGGTTGCTGGTGGTTACGTGACAAAAGATAAGGTGTTGTCCACTGCCGGGTCATACATGTATGTATTTGCTTTATATTTAGCCTAACGGTGTTTTGGTGATGGCAGTAACATCAGTGGAACAGAAGCTAATCCAATTCACGTAACTATGAAGAATTGATCGAGTGGCCTTCATGCTACAACTGGATGTGATTTGTCATATTTAGCAGGAATCAGCTGAAAGAATGCTTGAATAAACTACTTGAAAGTTACCACTTACTTTCTACATTTGGAACATTCCCTTATGAGCTCATTACCAAACTGTCAGTTTGGAAAGGCCTATTTTTACTAGATATTGATGTTCAGATATCATCCTCATCTTCATCAGATGGAGTGTGGTGGAAGAAAGTAATCTTTACCAGTGTGCACCAAAGCCACATTATAGAGTTTGTTTACAGCAAATCATGTGAAGTTGACAAACGTAGCATCAGGACCTGCTGCTATCGAAGTGCGATCTTGTCATGTGCACTCAGGTGCAATTGCATTGACAGCAACAAGGCCTGATTTGACTCTACGGTACCCTATATCCGTCAAGTCACGAAAAGTTGAAACTATTGATACGTCAAGTTATGAAACATTCAAGCATGCATACTGTATATACATAAAGCCAGCAATAGTTAAACTGCAGTCCAGTCATAGGCTACTAAAAATTTCCACTATAGGTATGACAATTTCACTGCATAACACTGCATGTGATTTTGTTGGAAGCATATGACCTGGAAATTACTAGTCCAGACTGAAATAAAGTCTCCATCGTATAATATTATGTTCAAGACATCACTCATAGCCAGTTGAAGTTTTTGTCCACCATTTTGGTTTTTGGTTTTCTTGCAGTGTCACATAATATATTCAGTGCCTTTAATTTCACTTTCCTTAATTCCGAAAATTATCATTTACATTCTGAATTGATGTATTCATTAGATACAGAAATTCACTAACAGTCAATTCAAGAGTCTGACCGCCATTTTGGCCGCCATTTTGGTGTCCAGGCAGTGCTATATATGCGACATTGGTTTCATCACATGCCTGGACCTCGAAAATGTTGATTTAGATCCTGAAATCATAATTTGGTTGCATATATGTCTTCACTTATTGCCATTTTAAGATTTTGTCCGCCATTTTGTCCGCCATTTTGGTGTCCAGGCAGTGCTATATATGCGACATTGGTTTCATCACATGCCTGGACCTCGAAAATGTTGATTTAGATCCTGAAATCATAATTTGGTTGCATATATGTCTTCACTTATTGCCATTTTAAGATTTTGTCCGCCATTTTGTCCGCCATCTTGGTTTCCGTGCAATGCCACATATGTTACCTTGCTTCCATTGCATTCCTTGACCTCGAAAATGTTGATTTAGACCCTGAAATCATGATTTAGTTGCATATATGTCTTCACTTATGGCCATTTTAAGATTTTGTCCGCCATTTTGTCCGCCATCTTGGTTTCCGTGCAATGCCACATATGTTACCTTGCTTCCATTGCATTCCTTGACCTCGAAAATGTTGATTTAGACCCTGAAATCATGATTTAGTTGCATATATATATATATCTTCACTTATTGCCATTTTAAGATTTTGTCCGCCATTTTGTCCGCCATCTTGGTTTCCGTGCAATGCCACATATGTTACCTTGCTTCCGTTGCATTCCTTGACCCCGAAAATGTTGATTTAGACCCTGAAATCATGATTCCACTGCATACTTAACTTCACTTATTGCCATTTTAAGATTTTGGCCGCCATTTTGTCCGCCATTTTGATTTTCTTGCAGTGCTACATATGTGTATTTGGTTCCATTGTATTCCTTACACCCTATAATCTTAATTTAGAGTCTAAAATCGTGTTCCTGTCACATACAATACTTTACTTATAGCCATTTGAAGCAACTGACCGCCATTTTGTCCGCCATCTTGTTTTCCCATTGAACGGCCAAAAATCCAGCTTGCTAACAGCGATTTTCGTTTTCAGCAGGGTCAAATTAGTCTAGAAACACCGGTTAGCAAATTGTTACATGATTTGCTTCTAGGAGTGCCATTTTGAGATTCCAAGCCTGGTCTACTATATCTATGTTCCTGTTGAAGTCAATAAGGTATATAAATTTGGTAATCGTGTATTTTAACGTCGTAATTTATTCGCTTACAAGCTTATTACAAGCCGAAGTTGTAGGCCTACTGTGAATTAAATTCTGCATATATTATAAATGCTAATGAGCATGATAAAATTTATGATTCCTGTCATGCAGTTTTTCCAGGTGCGGCCTAGTGTGACACTCGCAACCTGATGATATTTTGACACGGGTGTAGGACATTAGCAATGTTACTCGGTATTAAGCAGTTTAGTTTCTGTATGTCTCTACAACATTCAGGGCAAGGCTGAATTAAAATATGCAATGTGCTTAATATGCTGAGATCGGGATAATTTTCGCTTGTAATCTGGCACTATTATTTCCTGCATTGGCATTTATATTTAGTTACTCATCCTGCTGCTACACTTATATAAAACTGATTTATCAATTTGCAATTATTATTATAGGCAGCTAAAGTTTATTTTTAATTTAGCCTACTATTGCTGATATACTGGCCAACTGCCATTAGTGGCTCTGCCTCTTTTCAGTTGGGGAGGGTGGTCAGAAGTCAGAAAAAGTGAATAACATTAAGTATCGAATGTGATAGACCTATGAATGCCGCATGGCCACATTGGCCAGACCCAGCAGAGACCTTGAAGTTTTTAACAATAAATCTATTAAAGTTATTGTCACCAACTGATATAGGCCTATGCATAGGCTAACTCAATTTTATACAATTCATTAAAAGTTAAACATTTTCATAAATAACAGAATAAGAATAAACAATTTCTTGCAGGAACAATATTTTATGAATGTGCTATTCTTTGGCAGTTGGAATATTCGTTTATATTATATAGCACCACGCTCAACAGTGACCATTCAGTAACACCTTCAGTGCGAGAGAAAAAGTAGGTTTGTGAGGAGAGACAGAGATGTAGAAACAAAGGAACAAAGGCCGTAGCCAGGATTTTTTTCTGGGGTGTTTACTCGAGCTTCAGCAAACTGACAAGCAACCGATTCAACTGACTAAGGGGTTTGGAGAAGTATCGTGAGCTCTCAAAGTGGGTTCTGGACGGCCAATACATTACACACTAGTTCTTACGTCATGTACTAATAAATGCATCATTTCATTTTTACATTATTTCATTGGGGGGGGGGGTTCAAAACACCTCCTAGCTACGACCTTGGTAAGAACAGATCTAGAAAAATATAAACACAAGCCTAAGCTACATAAGAAAACATAAAATAATTTTTACGCTAAACCATGTAGGCATTTGCCATGTGCGCAGCCTGACGTCATGCAAGGTTGACGTACCCTAACCAGTGGCTAAAGTGGTTTGGGTGAGCAGTGGGAACGCTGAAAGTGAGCAGTGGGAATGCTGATGAAGAATTGTATTGAAATGCAAGTGTTTTGGAGTTCCATCATGATGAGCAGTGGGAATGCAAGCCACGAATTTCGAGAGCAGTGGGAACGCTGTTCCCACCAACTTTAAACCCGGACCCTAAGATGGTGACTGTAGGCCTCTAGACTCGTGTATAACGTTCAGAATTTGTTGATAAAGGTATATAATGCGTAAGGAATTGGAGGATATTGTAATTTTTTTTTATCATTTTCTGTGTTTTTTGGGAAATTGTTACTGTGCCATGTCTGGCCAGCTTAACACTGCATGGATCTTATTTATACACTACATGTGCTTAGAAAAAGGTTATTTATTGAATGTATGATATTTTAAGGTTCTCACTTCTGAGTATTTCAAGTTATCTACTGCCATTGTTAACTGAGGTAAGATGGTTCAATAGAGAGCCCAGTGTTACTACCATCAACGTTTATTGGGTATTTAAATAAATGACACACATTAATTGCACATATTGTATTGTATCTATAAATTTACCGGTATGGTAATAATTTATATAGCGCCCCTTCAAGGTACCTACTCAGAGGCGCTCCCGGCCGAGATCAAACGAAAAAAACAGTCTTCAACAGTTTGTGAAATTGAGAACAGCTTGGGAGGTGTTGCATAGTCGGGAAACCATTTCAGGTTGTTGGACCAACCACAGAGAACAACACCTCTGCATTGTTGCAGATCGAGTGAAAGGAACCATTAAGTCACCATGGACAGCAGTAAACGCTGAAAACACTTAAATTAAATTTAAAGAGTAATTAAATAATGACTAAAAGTTTTACAATTAAAAATTATATGATTAAATTTCATGAATAAAAATTCAGATTGAGTCAATTATTTTTCAACAGCTGAAAACGACCAATAACATCATTCCAGATCGTTCAGTCTAAAAGAGCTAAACTATATAGCATGGTGCGTTCATGCAGTGCATATGGTTGCACTGCAAGAGCTGTTCCTGGTGAAACAAGAAGATTTCATAGGTAAGATAATTTTTACAACAGATTCCTAAATTCCTGCTATGCCTATATTATCTACTGATAATTTTATGCTATCGAAGATGTAGCTAGTTATAATTTTATTGTTTAATTGCATGATGCTTTCTCCTATTTCAATAAAACATTACAAACTCGCTTCCTTTTTATTATTGATGTATGTAACTAAGAATCTGTTGTATGACATGCAGATTTTATAAGTATGATATATTTATTTATATACCGGTACTTTTAAACTATGTGAGTCTGTGTATGTACTGTGTAATATAACAGCTTCTTAATTCTGTATATTTCATAAAGAAGCTGACATATCATAAGTGCAGTACTATAGAGTATAGTTACTTCATTTCTTTAATGGCTCTGGTATAATATTTAAGCTTTTGGGTTAAATTGTATTTTGTGTGTTCTTTTTATTGTTGTTTGCTGAATAATACTTAATTAAAACAATAGAAGATTATACATTTTTCAATCTTTGATGGCATCTGTATTTTTGACATGAAGAAATCGAAGACATAATTTTTGTAAATTATTGATCATATTATCATTTCTCACTTTTTAAAACTAATTCAATTTATGTACCAGGGTATTGAATTAAATATTTTTCTCAATTTATTAATGATTTACATCAAGACCAAAATGTGGACAAGATTAAGCAAGGGGTCAAAATAGGTCATTTTCTGTAGACGTCCTTTATAGACGACCCCAGGCTTCAGCTTGCCATATTTTTGGGGTTCTCAGTATTTAAAGTTTAATCTACTGCCATTAAGTTAATTGAGCATGATGGCTCAATAGAGAGCCCAGTGTTACTACCATTGATGCATATTGGTTATTAAAATAAATGACAAACATTAATTGCACATATTATATTGTATCTAAAAATTTACCAGTATACTATACATGTTAAAATTGTTAATAGTGCCTCTTGCAGTGCACACCAATCAGAGGCACTCCCAATGCGAGAGTCCCAGAAAAAATAAATACTTCAAGAATTATAATAAAAATAATGATGATCTGTAATAACAACATTCTGTTTTTAAAAGAATTGACGATGTTCGTGTTTATAGACATGGTTATAAAGCAATTTTTCTATAAAAAATGTTTCTGAACTGAACAAATTCAGAACAATTACGGATGTCTGCTATAATTTATTTTATGCAAATACTTTTATTTATCACATATCAATTTATCAATAAACACTGAAAGCAATTAAATTAAATTAAAAAATTAACTAAGTACTTAATTAAAAAATTTAACGATAAAAAATTATACTATTAAATTTTTACAATTACAAATTTAAATTAACCAAATTATTTTTGATTAGCTGAAAAGGACCAATAACACCGTTCCAGACCGTTCAGTGTAAAAGAACTCAACTATCTAGCATGGTGAGTTCATGTAGTGCATATGGGTGTACTGCAAGAGCTGTTACTGGTGGGACAAGAAGATTTCATAGGTAAGATAATTTTTTACAGATTTCTAAATTCCTGCTAGGCCTATATTAACTAGTGATAATTTTATGCTATCGAAGATATAACTAGTTATAATTTTATTGTTTAATCGCATAATGCTTTCTCCTATTTCAATAAAACATTACAAACTCATTTCCTTTTTATTTATAATTAATGTATGTAGCTAAGAATCTGTTGTATGACACACAGATTTTATAAGTATGATATATTTTATTTAAATACCGGTACTTTTAAACTCTGTGTGTACTGTGTAATGTAACAGCTTCTTAATTCTGTATATTTCATAAAGAAGCTGACATATCATAAGCGCAATATTATAGAGTACAGTTACTTCATTTCTTTAATAGCTCTGGTATAATATTTCAGCTTTTGGCTTAAATTGTATTTAGTGTGTCCTTGTTATTGTTGTTTGCGGAATAATACTTAATTAAAACAATAGAAGATTAGACATTTTCAATCTTTGATGGCATCTGTATTTTTGACATGAAGAAATCTAAGACATAATTTTTTAAATTATTGATCATATTATCATTTCTCACTTTTTGAAACTAATTCAATTTATGTACCAGGGTATTGAATTAAATATTTTTCTCAATTTATTAATGATTTACATCAAGGCCAAATGTGGACAAGGGTAAGCAAGGGGTCAAAATAGGTCATTTTCTGTAGACGTCCTTTATAGACGACCCCAGGCTTCAGCTTGCCATATTTTTGGGGTTCTCAGTATTTAAAGTTTAATCTACTGCCATTAAGTTAATTGAGCATGATGGCTCAATAGAGAGCCCAGTGTTACTACCATTGATGCATATTGGTTATTAAAATAAATGACAAACATTAATTGCACATATTATATTGTATCTAAAAATTTACCAGTATACTATACATGTTAAAATTGTTAATAGTGCCTCTTGCAGTGCACACCAATCAGAGGCACTCCCAATGCGAGAGTCCCAGAGAAAATAAATACTTCAAGAATTATAATAAAAAATAATGATCTGTAATATTAACAACATTCTGTTTTTAAAAGAATTGATGATGTTCATGTTGTTAAACATGGAATAAAGCAATTTTTCTATAAAAAAGTTCCTGGTCCGAACAAATTCAGAACAATTACGGATGTCTGCTTTAATTTATTTTATGCAGATACTTTTATTTAATCACACATCAATATCAGTAAACACTGAAACCAATTAAATTTTGAAAAAAATTAACTAAGTAATTAAAAAATTTAACGATCAAAAATTATAATATAAAATTTTTACAATTACAAATTTAAATTAACCAAATTATTTTTATATTACACCTAGTATCTTTCTTTCACCTCCGTCAAGTTTTCACCGACGATGAGGCTCTAACAAAACTTCTCCATTTCGGCTGGTCTCTTGCGAGTTCTATTGCCTTTCTTAATTCTATTCCTCTGTCTTCAATGTCCTCTAGTACGTTATCCATTTCTTCTTTGGCCGTCCTCTGCTCTTCGTTCCCTCCACTTCTCCTTGCAGCGCCTTTGTCGGCATTCTTCCGCTCTCCATCCTGATCACTTGTCCATACCATGTTAGTCTTCTTTTCTTAATTCTTTCCACTACTGTTTACTTCTGTCCTAGTTCTTCTCGTGTCACTTCATTCCGTATCTTTTCTCTCCGTGATCTATTCAGTAGACCTCGTAGCCATCCCATCTCCCCCACCAGCAGTCTTCTCTCATCCTCCTTTTTCACGCACCAAGACTCTGCTCCATACTTGAGGACCGGTATCACCAGTGTTTCATATAGCTTGATTTTTGTTCTTGTTGAGATGTTGCCTGATCCCCATAGTTTCCTCAGCTTCCCAAACATTGCTGACGCCAACCCAATTCTTTTCCTTATGTCCGTTGTCAACTCTGCATCTTCCGTAATTACATCCCCCCCCAGGTACACAAATTCTGCCACCTGCTCCAGCTCCTCTCCTTCCAAGATGATGGTTATCTTCTCTTTTTTCTTACTGATTGTCATTGTTTTGGTCTTCTCTCCATTGATCCTAAGCCCGAATCTTTTACTACTTTCGTGTACCCTGGTCGTTAGCTCCTGCAGTTGACTTTCGCTTTCGCCATCAGATCTATATCGTCTGCAAATCTTAGGTTGTTGACTATTTCTCCATTTATTCTCACCCCTATTTCTTTATCTGCCAGCGCTATTTCATCATTGCCTCCAGTATCAGGTTGAATAGGTATGGGGATAGACCACAGCCTTGTATAGGTGTATATTATTTTTGATTAGCTGAAAAGGACCAATAACACCGTTCCAGATCGTTCAGTCTAAAAGAGCTCAACTATATAGCATGGTGAATTCATGTAGTGCATATGGGTGCACTGCAAGAGCTGTTACTGGTGGGACAAGAAGATTTCATAGGTAAGAGATAATTTTTTACAAATTTTAGGACATTTCTAAATTCCTGCTAGGCCTATATTAACTACTGATAATTTTATGCTATCGAAGATATAACTAGTTATAATTTTATTGCTTAATTTAACTAATTTCGATTACAAACTCACCTTCTGTTTATTAAATGTACGTAACTAAGAAGCTGCTGTATGACTCACAGATTTTGTAAGTATATGATATATTTATTTGTATACTTATAAAAATCTAGGTGTAATATAAAAGAGTCTTAGTTCTGTACATTTAATAAAGAAGCTGACATAGGCTAATTATAATCGTAAGTGCAATAGCTACCACTACTTTTGAACTTGAAAATTTGCAAATTGGGCACATACTTCTAATTTTAAACTCAACCAGAGTAAATCCAAAGAGATGATATTTAAGCATCAGCGGTCTAAAACACTAAAGCTCCCTCCACCTATACCTGGAATGACTAGGGTGTCTGAATCTTTTATTATAGGTGTCACCTTTACAGATAAACTTAGTTTTGACCCCATATTGACCGGATTTGTATCGAGGCTTGCAAATCACTCTATGCCAGGGGTTCTCAAACTGGGGGTACGCCAGGCTCCGGTAAGAGGTACGCGAAAAATTCTAGAAATATAAATTTTCTTTGAGTTTATGGACTTTGTGTCCATCTTCCTTTGATTATCAATGATTTTTAACGTTGCAACATTAACAGCATCGTCATTTATTTCTTTCACAACATATAATTAGATTATTAGACTCGCCTACTATACAGTGCTTGCAACATATATTATGTTTGGGCCTATTACTATAATTTTGAAACAAATAATGTATAAATGGTTGAAAGTACCAAAGCCAGAAATTCTCATGCTATATATGCCTAAAGATCAAGTAACAGAGAGTTGAATTGACCTAAGGATTAATTTCTGGTCAAGCTTTAAATTTTGTGATTCCTCTCAGCACGTCATATCTGGGTGAAACTGGTTTTTAATTACTAGTCTTGCTATCAAAAAGCAAACATGGGGTAAATTTGCTTTTGAAATTGACAAATATTAAATGTTCTCTTTTAAATTTGTTGATATGATTATATGATTCAAACTAAATTTTGCTCCCCATATACTACTTTATACTAAACGATGTCACCAATGATTAAATGGACTTTAGTTGTCACTGCAAGGGGACATCGCAATGGCAATTTGTTTCTGATCTGACTTTGCTGGGTGTATGCCATCATTCGATTTTTTTACTGGGGGTATAATAAAAATAAAGTTTGATAACCCCTGCTCTATGCGATACGTGTCCTTGTAGCTCATGGCCTCTCCGGTACGCACTTACATGATATAGTTCGGGGCACCACATTATTGTATTGTATTGTATAAAAACATTTATAAAGCGCCTCTGCTAGGGTGAACCGTTCAGAGGCGCTCCCAGTGTGCAAAGCCACGAGAGAAGAAATAGGCTTTGAGAAAAGAAAATGAGGAGGAGGGATTACCAGTCAGAAGTTGAGATCGAGTAGAAGGAGACAGTGTATTCCAAAGAGAGGGGCCAATTGATGGAAAGGAATGGGACTGAGCCATAGCCGTTCTAGTAGGAGGTACTAGAAGATCAAATCTGTTTAAAGAGCGGAGTGAACGATGCGTGAACTGGCCTGTGAATTCCATTGGCTAGATATTTTGGGGCAAGACCCCGTTGTGCTTTAGAGACCAAGATGGGGATTTTGAACTTAATGCGAGCAGTTAGAGGAAGCCAATGGAGCTGCTCAAACATGAAAGCAGAGATATGAGAGTAGCGTAGAAGGCGTGCAATTAATCTGGCAGCAGCGTTAAGAACTGACTAAAGGTGAAAGTCTAACCTTGGGCAGACCAATTAGAAGTGAATTACAGTAGTCAATTCTGGAGCAAATGAAAGCATGGACCAAAGTGGTAAAAACAGAAGACGAAACAGAACGCCGAACTGCCCTTAGACGCCTTATGTATACCTTCCCTGCATGGTTTGGCTTTGCTAATTCTGGTCAGCGCGTGTCTTAACGCAATAATATGGAAAATGATGCGGATCAACTTTCTGCCTGCTGACCAGAGGTCGTTCGATGATCTCTGTGGTCATGCTGATTCCTCGCTCTTCTCTGCTGTACTTTACAACTCCAGCCATGTCTTAGATCCTCTGTTACCCCAGAAGCAAAGCATTTAACCATTTCTTGTGGGTTTTTTGTTGTTAGGTTTCCAAGAAATCCAGTTAGGTGTAAAAAGTGGATTAAAGCAACTAGGCGAAAGGATTTCACACCATCGTCAGGGAGTTACATCTGCTCTGATCATTTTGCTGAGGACGCATACGATGAGAGCAGAACATCTGGGTTCTGCTCTAGGCGGTTTCTAAAACCAGATGCTGTTCCTACTATCTTTGCATTTCCTGACTACTTGCTACGAAAGAAAGTGAAAACTGAACCTGCACTGGATGAAAAATATCCGCAGTCAACAGCGGACGTTGAAGTTACAACAGCCACTGATCAAGTCGACGTAAACAACAGACCTACTTCAGGTTCACCAGAAAGTACAGAAGCTCCAACAATTCAGTACTTTGTAGTTGAACCAACTTCATGGAATTACCTCTGTTCTAATAATTTTCTTGACGAGGCATCTGATGAAAGCAAAACTTCCGGATTTTGCTCTGGAGGGTATTTAGAACCAGACGCTGTTCCGGGTAGTGTATCTGTGTTTCCAGATCGCTTGCCACCCACGAAAGTGAACAATCGCAAGTCCTCACTGAATCAAAAATGTTCACAGTCAACAGCTGATGTTGAAACCACAAATGCCACCGAACATATCGATGTGAACAGCATACCTACTTCAAGTTCACTGGCAAGTATAAAAGCTCCAAGACTTCGGTACGTTGGTGACTGCTTCCCCAAAGACACGGACAGTTTGACAGACACTAAAGACAAGTTGCATTTCGTTTTATCTGCTTACCACTTGCAGCAGAAGCATATGAGAGTGCTCATGCAAAAGGTTCGACGTACGAACAAGCGGTATATTTCCATTAAAAACGCATTAGACGTACGTACGAACAATCGTCGAACAAGCGTTATATTTCCGTTAAAAGAGCATTAGACGAGCTTCAATGTGATCTCTGAACCAATTTTTCATCGGTCGGAAATCACACATTGAAGATTTGCCCGTAGTGGAGAATTGTGTGACCTTTGATTTTTGACTTTTGTGTGTTGTTGATGCCTTGATTCACCACATCAGTAGTTGCAGAAAAATTAGACTCAATAGGGTTGAAGTTTGGAACACTTTCTTTTTAACTGGTTAGTGGTGACACCATTCAGACATAACATCAGTTATGTGTGTACAGTGTACACTACGGATAGATACCTACGTCACTGTTTATTCAGTCAATTTGTGTATGCTTATCTAAGACAAATGTTTTACTGAATGAATAGTTGTTGAGAAAAAGTTCTAGATGAAACATGCAGTTGTTGGTTTTCCGACTAAAAAATGAACTTTGAGTCAAGTATGTGGTGCTGAAAACCGATCAATTGTTTGAAACAAATCCTTCAATAGATCTATATGCTCGCAAATTGGTAAAAGCACAGTTGTTATTCTGTCACTGCATTGTTTTTGCCGCATCCTACATGACTGGCTGTAATACTTCATACCAACGATACACTGTAGGTGGGACGATAAGATGTTGAGGAAGAGGATGTTGACAGTGGCGGCACTAGGGGGCTAAGCCCCCCTATCAGAGGCTAAGCTCCCCCTAAAAAGGCCATCCGATTTTTTACATTGAAATTTCCACGATTTTCGGGCGACGGGGGAAAAAAAACGTTGGTCAGAAATTTCGGAGGGTGAAAATGGTAAATTTTCATGAGATTTTCGGGCGACGACTAAAAAAAGGTCATCATAAATTTCGGCGGGTGGAAATGGGAAATTTTCTCTGCAAGGCTTCAGCCCCCCAAAACTGAAATCCTGGCGCCGCCACTGGATGTCGACTTGCCTTCTTATGCCTAGACTGAGAAAATTAAGTTGTTAAGACTTCACAAGAGGCTTCTTTTGTTCACTGCATAGTTTATCATTGATCATTTAACCAAATAAATACTGCTTGTAATTGGAAACCAATAACCAACGACACTCGTAGAAATTACGTACACAAAGTGCCAGTTTATACCTCTAAGCAGCAAATGTGCACAGTGTTATTTTAACAAAGGAAGTGAATTTGATATTAATTTCTGTCATTCCTTCACATGATGTAAAACTGTATTCAAAATTTCATGTCCATGGAGTTCACGTAGTCTTTCAAGATGCCTGAAATGAAAACACCATACGCTAGACCAAACACATCACCTGCATGACAGTTTAGCAATATTTATAGAACAGAATTGACAGAGCTACAGTCTCAGTACAACCTACAAAATACTCTAAAGAGCCACATACGAACCTGAAATCTATGTATGATTTGTGCGTATGTATGTATGTATGAAAAAACGTGATATAGCGCCTTAGAGGTTTATACCTCTAAGCAAGAAACACAGTACCAGTGAGTAACTCATATAAACAAGTGCATCTCAACACTAATGATGAGCTGCACTGGTTCCCCGTTGCTTTTAGCACGCTTTAATCCGTAAACAGTCTAAAAATGTATTCTGTACAGAATAAAAGGCAACAGCATATGCATATAATGGCAAGCTGTCGACTACTTGCATAGACAAACTATGCAACTATTTAGCTAAAACAAAGACAACCACAGCAATAAAATGACGGCATCAGAAATATTTCTAAGACCCTCAACAACACTGTATCAGTAATATACAGACTGTATAAACTTCTTAGTCTTTCTGTGCCCCTTTTCTGCAAGTGTTTGAAGACCATTCTCTTTGATTGTGGTTTGATGTCGGGTCGGGAGCGCCTCCGAGGAGTTTCTCTTGAAGTGGTGCTATATAAATTTACGATTACGTATCATATTGGCCTCTCGCTTTAGTACATGGCTCTTTTAAGAGCTGACATCTGTTTATGTTCTATCAGATTACTGAATGCTGTGTGGATCATTGGTTTGTGGATGACTATAGTCTGTTTACATGAACTAAGTAAGGAATGGGGGCGGAGTAAACCCAAAATCCGCTGCCTGATCACTGAGAAACGCCTACCTCCAGTCAACCCTTTACGGTTTTCTGCTGGCCGCCAGCTTACCTTCACTAGGGCATCTGCTTATCTGTCGTTTTGGCATCTATTGACCAAGGAATTGTTACAAAATTGGTCAAGTTATTTAATAAAAAATTCGAATTTTTTGTGATCCCGAAAAACGGGATTCCATGCTCGTCAATCCCGGGATTGCGGGATTGTAAAATTCCGGGATTCGGGATCCTGGGATTACATTCCCTGATAGCCACCTCATTGTTTCACTATAAAATTTAGTCTCGCTAATATAAACAGGGGCTCTCAAGCTTAGAATGCCTAGGGGTCCCTGGCTAGGCTGTTACACCACTGCTCTTGAGCCGATGCAAATTCCCAATTACGGTTACAATTAATAACCACTGTTTAGTTTCAGTTTTAAACCTAACCTGTGATCTCCCTGGCTAAGTTTTGCGACGAGAATGGCGCAGTTGTGCTGGACGGTTGGCTTGGTCGTGTCGCGTGCCAGCACCAGAAGCTCCATCATGACGTTCGTCTTGGCAAGAGCCTTGCAGACTTTTGGAAGCTCAGCACAGTGACGGAGACAGAGTGCAGCATTCCCAACAACTGCCTCATCAGGACTTTTCAGCAGGTCGAGTAAAGTCTTCAGGCCTACAAGTCACATTGTCCAAAAAGCCATTGATCAAAAACTACCCTAAAACATAACCCTAAAACATATAAATAGTACATGCGCATTTGGTTCATATAGTTCAATAGATGTGTAAAGTAAGTGCATCTATATGTATGTAGGCTATGTCCTGTGAAAATGCTGATGTTTTGAACTTCAGCATTTCAAACTTTCAATTATATGGTCTTTATTGAACTGTTGACTGGCTGATTGATATATCAAAGTTAGTCACTTTGAGATGCAACACAATTCTTATTGTAGGCTAATTAGCAACTTCTACTGCACAGGCATCTAATGCACACAGCATTGATAAAATGTTTTCTGTATAGCAGCTTCTCCTTTACACAAGCCACAATAGCAGCCTTTGAATATACCAGGTAGCCATGTTACACTTTGATTGAGCTGGGTGATAAATACTTCATTCTACAGCCCCATCGTATGCTACCATGGCACAATTAAATATAGCACATAACCCCATCTTTCTGGAAAACTCCAAGAGCTCTGATTTTGCCAATGCATAGGAAATGCATCAGCTAACTATAACATCTGCACTGTTAAATAATAACAATAATTAGCCATTATTTAGTTCCTCCACATAGCTCTTAAAAGGTGCATATATTAATATTAATTAAAATGAATATAAAAATATTCGTATAAATGCGTGCCTAGACATATTGATAGGAGATGGTTACTGGCCTTTAGGATATTCGACGATCTGTTTCCTGGCGTCTGCACTGGTCTTTGTACAAGCAGCGAGACAAGCAACGCCAGACTTTGTTGCAGCTGCTGCATCACTCTACAAGCATCACCATACGTAAACAATCAGTTGTCCAATGCATTCATCTCCAAACTGTACAGTTTAATAGAGAAACAGACCAATGAACTGTTGCCTAAAAGTGCAATAACAAGTATCAGAAAAAGTATAAAAGCAATATTTAGTCACCATTTTAATCACAAATAAAATGAATCATTTTATACGAATTTCCCCAAATTAAGTGCTGTAACCTAATGTCAATTCAAGTAATTCTAATGATTTGCATAATCATCAGTGTAAGTTTTAATACAACAATTTAAATAACCTGCTAACTTTCTCACTGCACGTAAACAAGGACAGATTAATAATCGCGTTAATGCTATAAATGCGATAACAATGATAAGATAACAGTCGCAAATACAACTATAGCTATTAAACAGCTGGCAGATACATGTGTTTGTAGAAACCACAGTAAACCTATGAAAAGATAAATTTACATAACATATTTAATTATTATACCAGTCATTTAACATACATGTGCTCAAACCTTAAGAATCTCTAAAATTTCGGGAATGATGAGATCCTGACATTGCAGTACAACTGTCTCTCCATTGGCAGCCAGCAACCTGCTTAGCAGCAAACAGAGTCGCTGCAGCAACCCATGATCTGCCTCCTTGATTCCCTGCAGCCTCAGGCGACCAATCATCTTGCTACACTGAACGCACAACTGCAGACCCGTCTCTCGAAAGTCGTTGCTCGTCTTCTCAAGACCCAAATTCGCCAAAAGACCCAACACAGAAAACACGGTCTCCTGGTTCTGTTGGTCTAGTGGCAGATCAGAGCATTTCAACTGAAAACAACAGACAAATGAGGCAAGTTACACTTCTGAAAATTACCATGCTTCAATATCTAGTTGCAATGTCTATTCGTTGCAGTTTTTTATTTGGTGACCAAATTGCAAGAAAATAATTACAAACTTGTAGCGATACAATCACCAATTTCACGACTATTGCTTACACTTGTGTGCTCCTTTGTCATAACTTTTCCAGATGTTTTAAATTAAGTACTGCACAGTGCACATGCAGTCATGTAAAATATTGCACATTTAATTCAGCTTTCCAGTACAACCACCATTAAGCATCTTCACCAAAAATAGCTATTGCAATGCAGGCTACTTTCATTTTCATAAAAAGTGCTCTTGCTTCACCTTATATCTCAACCTTGAACCAAACTTACCTGCCTATCGATTTTGTTTTGACTGAGCACATGACTTAGCTTTCCTTGGGCACTATTGAAATCTCTACGTTATGGTTATATTTCCTAGCATAATCTCTTAAATAAACAATAATTGTTAATACCCAAAATAAGCCATCAGAAAATTCAAGAGTCTCTCGGATAGTTTTTCTGAAATAGTTACCAAAATCTTTAGGCAAGCTTTCCATGTCTCGGTCCTGGAAGCCAGCTTCCGCCGGAGGAAAGACTCGATGGCAAGATTTGTAAGTATGTAAACAGCGGTGGTGACGACAGTAAACGACTCTGCATTCTCCATCTATCATACAATGATAAACAACGAACAGCAATACCATATTTAGTTCAAATCCATTATTACAATAACTGCAATCATAATGAATTTTACAACCAGTTTCAAAACTAAATGAAAAATAATGCTGTGTTCTTCAACATCATGTTCTATCCATCACTAGTAAGACCTGCCTTTGTGTGGCATTTAAAAACATGATAAGCGATGAGGGGTGAGCTCCTAGTTCCACGGACTCGCTTGGTTATTAGGCAATGGAATGATTCTTCGGGTGTGGGCCTTCCATGCTGAACAACCACCCGCCTTATCCATGCTCTTTTTCAAGTCGCTCAAGTCTTGTTACTTTTGAACAATTGTGGCTGGACAGGGAGAGCTCCTGAGTATGTCATTGAGGGAAATTATATAAATGTTCAGAATGAATGAATTATATGTATGATATTCGTATTAAAGTATGTTTTTATGTGGACACTTGATATAGCAGCTTTCAGTAAATGAACAGATGCATAACACTAAACAAGGAACTGCATCTTTAAATGTTCTTTAAATGTTTATTTTCTTACATGGCAGTGTTAATTCATCAGAGGCGGTAAAGGCTATTTCTGGATAGAGTCAGTGGCGTAGGCAAGGGGGGGTTTCGGGGGTCAAAACCCCCCCCCATTGGCTCCGGGAAAAAGTTTTTTTAAGGTTATTTTTCCATTTAAGTAAGAAAAAATAGCAAAAAACAGGGTTTCCGGCCATAAAACCCCCCCCATGAAAAATTCCTGGCTACGCTACTGGATAGAGTACAACCATGACATTATCAATAGAACAATCTGGATCCATCAACAATTCAACATAGGTATATCAACCTTTTTATAAACATTTCTGGTGAAACTGTAACTAACTTTTTAAGTAATCGAATTTAATGCATGCAGAACTGGCAAATTTTTATAGGTCCCAATTATTTAAACTTCTCAGATGTTACATTTACAGAAAATGTTCCAGAGTCATTAAATAAATAAATGGGACAGTGCATACCAGGCTTTCAAGAGATGGAATCAGAGCATCTTCCGCACAAGAACACATCTCAACTCGGAATCTGAACAGCAAATAAAAATTTCATAAATGTATATCAAACCAAGAATTCACTTTTTAAAAAACTATCCCTTGCTTTCAACTGCACTACATAACAAAATACAGAGAGCTTATAGCAAAACAGGGAGTACACTTAAGACATAGTAACAACAGACATTTCTATACTTTTATTTAAACTGAATTTGAGTAGTATAGTAATACAAGTAACTTTTAATTATTTTTAGACTTTATAGCATGAATGAATTGACGATATAGTGAGGCTTACTTCTTCTCCAATGTCAGATTATTCAAGATGCCGATGCACTGAATAGATTGCGCTGACGTCAGTATTGATGACAAACTAGACACAAGCCTGTTGACAAAGAAACTTCAAATTAAATCACAATCTGAGAGGTTTATCTGACAAGAAGAAAAGAAGATCAGCATGAATGCAAGGTCACACCCCGCTACCCTACTAGTCGACTCGGCATTTCATTCGCCCGATGGCATTGATAAAATGAGCTGCTTAGATGTGATGGCGCCTTGCATGGTTGCCAAACAGTTAAATTTGACCCCAGTATAATATGTTCATAACTATAACTTGTCAACGTACTGCATAGATGTAAAAAACGTTTTTTTCCGTTTTTTATTCTCTCCCAAAAAACGTCGTTTTTTTCGTTTTTTATTTTTCCCATCGTTTTTTATCGTTTTTTATTTTTTCTTTAACTTTATTTATTCATTTACTTTTGGCTATTATTTTCCTTAATTTTTATTTTTTTCTGATATTCCTTATGTTTTCCGCCAACTCTCAAGAATTCAGCTAACTAAAGTCATTATTTCATCCTTTAACATCATCATTTAAGAGATAGCCTGCGTGTAGTAGGTTCCTAATAAATGTTTTCAAGGTTAAAATGCGGTTTTAGATGTAGCAAAGTCAAATTATTTACCGTTTCCGTTTTTTATCGTTTTTTTGTCGTTTTTTATTCCGTTTCCATCGTTTTTTACATCTATGACGTACTGCATTAATGTAAATTTAAAATAACAAACAGAGATTATTATTATTTAACAAGATAAACAACATTGTAACATGAATGCATGCATGTATGTATGTATGTATGTATGTATGTATGTATGTATGTATGTGTGTGTGTATGTATGTATGATTGTATGTATGTGTGTATGTATGTAATGTATGTAGTACGTATGTATGTATGCAACTATGCATGTATGTATGCATGTGTCTGAACATTTATATAGGACATCTCAAAAGTATTGGAAGAGTAAATTTCCAGGCCAATCAAGCTGCATCAAAAAATTTGCTCAGGATCTCATCAGTAATTTACACATATCTGCATGCGTGCACATTTATTTGCGCAAGTGCAGCTGTGAGTGTTTGCATAGGTGCATATGTGCACGGGTGTGTGTGTATGTATTTATTCATGTGTGCATGCAAGTCCTTGAATGAATAATAAGCATTTGCACACAAGTTTGTCAAAAGTTTTTAAAACAGTTACAGGAAACCAACTTCCAGAGAATAAGTCATCTGAGAATACTGATATTTGAAAATAACGTATAAATTTGAGACAATAAGCTGTGACTAAAGACTAGACAATCTGACAGAAAATATAATAGACTGACCGTACGACTTCATATTTTGCCAGGATTCCCTGACGACCAACTTCTGTCTCCGAGATTCGGAACAACAATTGCACTGCGGCCTTCACTATCGGCTGAATGTGCACTTTATTACGACTCTTGCTTTCCAGCAACTTCATTAACCAAATGTGCAGATCAGCCACTTGTAGGATCTCCATCTTGTTAGCATCTGCATTCAAGTCAGAGAAAAACAAATGTGAATATTCGAAATTCATTTTATTTGCTTATTGGTGATTGAAATGAATTCCAAATAAAGTCATTGAACATTTTGAAAATTGGATGTACAACTGCATGAACCCGGACAAAGTCATGTCTTTGGCATTTCTGTTCTTCTAGATTGGTCCAAGCTTTGGAATAATACAACTATCTGGAATAATGAAACTACTCAGACTTTCGTTAATTTGGCAGACTGCATTGGTAACATGACTAATAAGATGTGGTGGTAGCCTTGCATGGCTGCCAGACAGTTAAATTCAACTCGTGTAACAACTGTAAAAAAGGTCAAAAATTTCCAGGATGGTCACAGTTTCGCATGATCATCCGTTCATTCTATGGTATCAGTTTCAAATTAAAACGAATATTATAATCTGTAGCCCCCAAACTCCATCAGCTTCTATTTCTCAGTAGGTTTATAGTCTACGGCATCATATAAATCGTTGTAATCATTAATCTATAATCTGTATGTTCTGTAGACTTACCATTATCATCGCAGGCCAACTGAAGCACATTCAGATATTCAGTACAAACATCAGCCTCCTGCTCGGAAAGCTCGTCTGGCATTTCGGAGAAACATCTTCAAAGCAATCAGTAAAACAATTAAAAACTAAGCAAAGAAAATCAAACAAAAGTAGCTGTACACAAATGCATCCTTTTAAAAGTATGCACTATTGAAAGAATTTTCTAAACACATCCACCATGTAGAAATCTTTCCAGCCACAACAGCCTTGAGCACTCCATCACTGCAATCCCATTTGACTATTTGCAGTGCTTCAAAATGTACCAAAGGAATTCAATCAATTTAATTTCATTAAAGATATATGTAAGAGCAGCTTTAACGTCTGGCATCTGACAGAAACCTTAACCCTTTGCATGCCAGATTTTTTAAGGGGAAAAACACTCTTTGAAAACTTACTTTGCAATGGCAGGATGAGTTTGAGTGAGATTCAGACTTTCATTTATCCGCAGCAAAGTCTTAGAATTTCCTGGAAAACAAAATAATTATTGAAAAGAAACTCGCAGCCTAGTCACGGAAACGAAGACAGTTCAAAAGAACAACAAAACACATATTAATGGCATCAACAGATCCCTGTTCAAAGGCAGTTTTATTCCACAGTATTCAACTTTACACTTACCTGAGATGATGAAAGTGTCATGGAAATTTATTAAAAGTTCAGTAACAAATCGCATTCAGTGACGAATGGCAACAGCAATGAACAGTTAGCATAAAAATGAGAGATCGTCAGAAGTTATCAGAGATGCAAAGTAACCTAGGTACACATATCTAGCATCATCTTTATCAGGGAGCTTGAAATAATGTAGCCTAGAGCGCAGGTCATAAGGGCACTGAACAATAGAAGTGAACAAACTTCGCAGGACATGTAAATCATTGTTTACGATTGGCGCACCAAAACTAAGCCACAATTGGGTCAATAGGTCAGTCCAGTGACACAGAATGACAGTCAATCCATGGAGGAAAAGTAATTCTATGGAGAGTAAAATAATCAACTCAGTCTATGATGGACATTTGGACAAGCAATACTGATGATGATCGATTCTCTGCCCGAAGGCAGGTTCATTGGCTTTATCACCCTGGGGATGAGATGAGTGAGGTGGTTTAGACAATTGTGGGTGAGCAACCTGTTCAGTGTCGCTAAGCAGTGGCTTGATGTGGATTCGAAACCTGCAATCCTTCGATCACAAGGCGATGAACTTACCGCTTCACCACCGCATCCCATGAGCATAACTACGAAGGGTAAGCTAATCAACTTGGTGTAACTGAAAAGAGTCGCTTAGATACATAATGCTACTGATAGAATTCAAATCTAAACAGAAGCAAAATACTAGAAATCGAAGCTAATTACATCAGCAAAGAAATTAAATTAATCAATTTTACCATCTTTGATGAGGCTTTGGACAACACGCAGGCCTCCACTGTAGAACATAAGAGGCTGTTCTGGCCGATTGAGCTTCTTCAGAATCTCTACAAGACCCTTCATCGCGCTGTCGCCTTCGTCAAACAGTTTTGTTGCCGATGCTTCCTCGGTGTCACTCTCAATGGCGGTCTTTACTTGAAGAATGTAAGCTGTCAAGTGCAAGAGAAAATCTTATTTCCACTTTAAAATGCTTGAAAATATAAAAGACATATATACTTATGGTAATCAACTTTGATCAAAAAAGTCAGTTGACGTCAAGTGAAGTCTATCCCAGTCTATCTAGAGGAAGCACTTGACCCTGGAAAACCGAAACCTATTTTTCATTCATTCATTCATTCATTCATTCTACGGACTAATTATACCGATTTCAGAACGTATACTTTTTAACTACAACCTTTTGATTCTTTTCTTCGCTCTAAAGAAACTGCTCATATTAAGCATTAAAACAATGTGAAACTGAGATATTTACATTAGGAAACTCTATGAAAAATACCCATGCATGTTATGAATTTCCTGCTTTGCTACAAAAAAATTAGCCTTGACCATTGAGTTTTGCCAGGGTTTTTTAAAAGAAATTTGTAGAACTGCACAACCAGGAAGTTTTTCTAGTGGGGATTTTTTAAAGAAACTTTCTGGTCATCTCAGAAAATTCTCCCCAAAAAAGTCGCAAGACGCCAAAAAAAAACTCTGATGACTTTTTTTTAGTAATTTACTTAGAAATTGCTTTTTCACTACACATAACTGCTTTTACAACTGCACAAATTCATTTACAGCTACACATTTTGTGTTGAACTGCATGCTAAAAAATCCCTGAGTTTTGCCCCCCTCTTCCAAAAATTTCTGCGGGCACCCATGTGGATGAACTACATAAGGATAGTTTTAGTACAAATTCTAAGAAATATAACCTGTGCAATTCTACGAATACTAACTACATAAGTAAAAACATACAGTCATCAAATGCAACACGGGATTGGATGATACACCTGGTGGTCAACGACACCTTCCTAATCTGCTACAAGTCTTAGAACTAAGCGTCAAAATTAATGTGCTAATAACTTTATGTCTTTTACAGTTCCTGATCAGATTGTTTCGCCTGCATTGTTCCTGATTGACTATGGAATCACACAACACCTCAAAGACAAATCATAAAGTGTGACAATGATGATGAATTGTGTATTTGAAGGTCAAACAGGTCGAGGAATGCATTTGACACCAACAGGCAGCAGTAGGACAGTAGAAGAAAAGTAAAGCAGTTTAGAGAAAGTTAAGAAAACAAATAATATTAGGACCTTACAGTTAAAAATCATTGTCTCCTTTTCTGGCGCAACTCTGATCGCATTTGTGTAACTGTCCATCGCTTTCTCATATTGCTTCAAACCAACGTAAGCTTTTCCTTGCAAGATGAACGCCTTCAAACAGTTCTCGTTCACCTGGAACAAAATATTAGGATATTACTGTTAACAATGACAATTCATACGCATTTGTTAACAATGACAATTCATACGCATTTGTTAACAATGACAATTCATACGCATTTGTTAACAATGATACTTCATACGTATTTGTTAACAATGATACTTCATACGTATTTGTTAACAAAGATACTTCATACGTATTTGTTAACAATGACAATTCATACGCATTTGTTAACAATGATACTTCATACACATTTGTTAACAATGATACTTCATACGCATTTGTTAACAATGATACTTCATACGCATTTGTTAACAATGATACTTCATACGCATTTGTTAACAATGATACTTCATACGTATTTGTTAACAATGATACTTCATACGTATTTGTTAACAATGATACTTCATACGCATTTGTTAACAATGACAATTCATACGCATTTGTTAACAATGATACTTCATACGCATTTGTTAACAATGACAATTCATACGCATTTGTTAACAATGATACTTCATACGCATTTGTTAACAATGACAATTCATACGCATTTGTTAACAATGATACTTCATACGTATTTGTTAACAATGACAATTCATACGCATTTGTTAACAATGATACTTCATACGCATTTGTTAACAATGATACTTCATACGTATTTGTTAACAATGATACTTCATACGCATTTGTTAACAATGATACTTCATACGCATTTGTTAACAATGATACTTCATACGCATTTGTTAACAATGATACTTCATACGCATTTGTTAACAATGATACTTCATACGCATTTGTTAACAATGATACTTCATACGTATTTGTTAACAATGATACTTCATACGTATTTGTTAACAATGATACTTCATACGCATTTGTTAACAATGATACTTCATACGCATTTGTTAACAATGATACTTCATACGCATTTGTTAACAATGATACTTCATACGCATTTGTTAACAATGATACTTCATACGTATTTGTTAACAATGATACTTCATACGCATTTGTTAACAATGATACTTCATACGCATTTGTTAACAATGATACTTCATACACATTTGTTCTGCAATTCGCCCATAAAACAATTGGATGTATAAAGCTCGTCATTTAATCATTCATATATTTCCTTTAAACAAAACGGAAACCTTGCAATCCAATATGCTAAAGGCCCATGGTATGGAATAGGCTCGCACTGTCTATATATAGACATATACACCTGGTTATGCCTAGGGTTTGCTCAGATGCATTTCATCGCAGTCTTAAAACTGTCCTTTTCAGCCGAGGTTGGGTAGGGAGCGCTCCAGAGTAGTAAACTTGAAGGGGCGCTATATAAACCTCCGTAATGAATGAATGTCAAACGTGTCACTTTAACATTGACTGAGATTGTTTAAGACTTCATCTCATGTGGTACAATAGTTTGGATCTTCCACTGAAGATTGCCCAATTTGGATCAGATAACTCAATCAACTAGGCTGAAAAAGATGAGGTCTATATAACAGCAGGAATGAAAACATTGAGATTAGAAGAGAGTGAAAATCGCACCCACCCGGAAGGCCCACGTACACGCCTCCAGCGCAGCATCAAACTGTCGCAGGCGAATATGAGCCTGAGCAAGGTTTGTATGAAGAATATCCCAATCCTTTATCTTCTCAGTAGCCTGTATCAGCAAATACAATTTAAATGTAAATGATAAATCATTCTTAGAACAGCACCTCAGTCTTGCAATCCTTGACTTAACAGAAACAATAGATACAAAATATTGTAAGAAATGTCATTTATGAAGTAAACATATCATGAAAAGGTTTTAATCTTTGTCTAATACCTAAAACCGGTCCGCAAACAAAGCATCTCAATCATATAGACAGACTTAAATTCATAAGTCAGCTACAGCAGTATCAAGTGGCAGAGTGGCCTGGTAACTTTGGGCCTAGTTAAACAGTTAAATAAGAACAGTGAAGCATCTTCACAGCAAGCAAGGCTTTGATGCATAAGTAAGTAAGTATATTTTTAATATAACCCGCTTTCAAGCAGCACTCTGGTGAACAAGTATTACATTGAAAATTCACAGAAGACATCAAAAACCATTCAGACTAAACAAACTAATTAGTATGTGAGCAAACATTCTAGCGATAAATGTTTTCCTCATTTATTCTCTGCTCTTGGTAGCAACCAGTCATGGTGTCTTGGGCATAGACCATAACCCATTTGCTTTGCTGGGGGGGGGAGTAACTCATGGAGGACATGGTCTGGTCTTGTGCAGGTTATTAAAAAAACAGTGCTCAGCCTTCAGCTTCTGACTTGAAGTTTTCTATGTGTTTGCATTGGTTGTGGCCTGACCATTGACTGTTATGCGATAAAACTGGAAGTTTGCGATGCTAAAGTTTTGCAGTATATGAAGTTCCATAAAATATTATATCTACACATTTTAAAACAAAACTGTATCACCTGTTTGTAAAGAGTAACAGCATTCTCGTAGTTTCCTTTAGCGAATTCCACATTGCCTTCGTCCTTCAGTTTCTCCGCTTCTTTCTTCATCCGCCTTTTCCGCTCAGCTCTTTCCTGGCAGTCCTTTTCAAGGGAAGCCATAAAATCAGCTGAAATTCAAAAAAGAAATATCCCCTGCATCAACGATAAAATAAAACAAAAATCCACTGTTGAGACTCTCAGTCACTATTGACTTACTTGACTTACTTGACTTATGGCTTTGACGATGCTTTCGCACGTGACAGCCGCCCAGCTATGGAAAATCTCCACTTCTCTCTGTCTTGAGCTTTGTGTGTAGCCTCCTGTATGGACCAACCCATCTCCCGACAGTCCTCTTGTATCATGTCGAACCATCTCTTCTTTGGTCTTCCCTTTTTTCTTTTACCATGCACATATCCGTTGACCGCTATCTTTGGGTATCTCTTGTCCCGCATTCTGGTTACATGGCCAAAGTAGCGTAGCCATTTGCTCTGAATTTTGTGTATTATATCATGCCAAATATTCAGTCTGCTGTATATCTCTGTATTCCTTATCCTATCCCTTCTCGTGACACCTTCTATCTTTCTTAGGCATGTCATTTCAAACACCCTCAGCCGCTGCTGCTGTGCTTCCCTCAGCGTCCAAGTCTCCGAATTGTACAGCAATGCACTCAGCACCAATGTCTCATACATCAGTCACTATTAGCAGAATGAAAATAAACTTCTGCAAATGCTTTTGTTGCACCATAAAGCAACCACCAAGTGAGGCACAGAAAGCTTCATAATATATCTTTCTGCTTTTAAATTATTTACTTGCTCTGGCAGGGCTTGAATTCCCAAAAATCTGGTTTGAGTCCGTTTGACAGTCCAGCATGATAACCAGTACCCACATAGATGCTAAAAATTTCGTCTTCTTGTTCATTATGCCCTTTCGAACTCATCACTATCAAAATCCATCATGTACAACAATAACTTGAGTACCTTGGTCAGTGCAACTTTCGAGCTGAGCATCTGGATGGCCTCGTTCATTTTTATAAGCGTCTTTGTTAATCACAGTTCGATCGACAACTAAAATCAAGAAAAACCATTCAATGTAGTTTCAGAGAGAATACAATCTTAACAAGCCAAATGTTAGAATGTTGGATAATTATAACCCCGGTATTGAAGTCATTACTGAGAGCGTACTAAACTACCTGCCAATATATATCATTGCATAATGAAAAAATATTCAAAGCAAAAACCGCACACTATTCTGTGAGCAGAGTCAATATATATCGTGTACCTCTTGTGCCAGGTTTTGGTCAAAAGCATCCACAGCCCAAGTGCCAGCTTTCACATGCGATAGTCAAGCATCCGTCAGGCCTAACTAATAACTATTATAGTGCAGCAAGTTTAGAACCAAATTTTCAGTTTAAATGGAACATTAATAACCAGACAGTAAAATAATCATGCAGTACACTCCAAATAAAACAGCATCCTACATCACTTTGAAATTCACTCAAATTCACACCATGCTTAGAAAATCCCCTGAAAAACACCACGTTTCCAATCTACATAATTTTACAACATCGTACTATGATAAATTATGATAAATTTGCATCAGTAAACTTTGAAAAATATGCTAAATCATACATACGGAAAGAGATATTTATACCTGTCTTTAAATCTGGCTCCTCTACCTCTGGATTTTTGGACACAAGTTTCCCAATATCTTCGTTGATCCTGTTCATAAACTCATCTGCCTTCTGAATTGAAGTTTTACAGACTTTGTCATCACACGATGTAAGGCCTTTGACAATAGACTCTGTATGAACAATTAAAAGATACAATGTTGCAATGAATTCTGGTACCAAAAGGTTATTACCTTTACCGACCAAGGGTGTAGGATTTCCCATACCATTTACACACTACGGTCAATATCGAGTGGGCAATGAGCCGGTTACTTACTTACTAAGCGCTTTGTATGTTGGGATGCATGTTGCGATGCCATCGATAGGTCGCTGCGCTCTAATTTATTGCATTCGTTGGCAACCATATTGTTTGGAGCACGGGCATTCAGTGTGCGTGTTTACCCATAGTTTATCAGATACAAGTCGGATTGACGAATTCTTGCAAAATAGAAGTCGGATCAATGAAAATATTTTTACTGAAATAGAAGTGGAATTTATTAAAACAATCTCGCTGAAATCGAAGCTGGATTAATGAACAATAATTTTTAATTAAATAGAAGTGATTTTAATGAAAAATAATTCATGCCTAAACAGAAGTGGGATTGGTGAAACGAAATCTTGCCGAATTCTAACCCAAGCAGAAGCTGAATCGATTAATAGGATTCTGGCAAAACTAGAAGTTGGATAGATTAAGAACAATAATGCTGCAACGAGCCAATAATTAAATACGCTAAAATACACTTTTACCTCTAATCGTATCGAAAGCCTTACTAAAATAAAGTCACAGGAGCCTTACATAGAGCTAAGAAACGAGTTTTCTTTGAAGTTATAGAAGTTATGGATATCAGTGCGGCAGATGTGAACCCAGAATGTAATGTAATGTAATGTAATGTAAATCTTCGAGAATTTCTCAGCGCCCACAAAAGCCACGTCAGGGAGACCAGCTTATTCACCGGCGCTATATCAAATCAAGTCCGCAATAGCCAGAGCTGCCGTTTTCGTTCCGGTGCCAGGTCAAAATCCGGGGAGGTCAAGCCGAGGAGACAGCGTGGTGCTACGGTGGTTGTCGGTGATGGTGGTGGTTGGGTGATGGAACCTGAATGGAATCTGGATAGGATAGGTTGAAGAGTTCGGTTTTCAGTCGTGAATGGAATGCAGCAGAGGAGAGTGCAAGCGGAGGAGAGGTTGAATTATTGTTTGGAGGTGAGACTGAACAGAAGGGCGGAAAGCAACGGTAATACACTAAATTGCATTAAATGTCCATTGCTTAATTAATCAAATGATAAATTGTTCGTACCGATTTCGTCTACTTTGCTCAAAAATGATTGAAAATCTTTCTCGTTATTCTTTTCATCCATTTTAGTGCAAACTTTGAAGTCCGTAGCAACGGAAATCGGTGTCTCTGCCATAGAGTTTAGTTTAACGAAAATGGTCACGTTCATTTACGTCTGCTGTTTTCAGAAGGACATCTACTGATTAGGAGTCTTCTGGTCGGTTGCTGCTACGACTAATTTGAAGTGACATCTTGCCCCAGTATGGGGGCAACTCGGGCAAGATGAACCATTACTATTAATTTTAAAATATTCTTATCCAAAAAGGATGCAATTAAATTTGTGTTGCCATAGCTATGCTACTTTGTAAGTTACCAGTAGAACAAAAATTGTGCCCGTAATGCACATTAAAATGTGCATTACGGGCAAATTTTTTATGTTGTTAGGTTAAAAACCGAAAATGCGTTACGGGGTCCGTCTGGCCCCTATAGGCCTAGCTCTGTTTAGACTCCGATCGAGTGCCTCTGAGTACCTAGTAATTGGCTCCTTGAAAAGGCGCTATAACAAATTACATATGCAGAGAGAGAGAGAGAGAGAGAGAGAGAGAGAGAGAGAGAGAGAGAGAGAGAGAGAGAGAGAGGGGGGGGGGAGGAGAGAGAGGGGGAGGAGAGAGAGAGAGCGAGAGAGAGAGAGAGAGAGAGAGAGAGAGAGAGAGAGAGAGAGAGAGAGAGAGAGAGAGAGAGAGAGAGAGAGAGAGAGAGAGAGAGAGAGAGCTAGAGGAGGAGGAGGAGAGAGAGAGTTCTATACGCTGCTCAAACCTGGTTGAAACTTCGGCCTACATCGTAGCCTATGCGCAATTGCGCATACCACGTGTACAGTAAACACGAAAATGCCAATCGCTACTCAAGTACTGAGCGCAGGGCACCAGATTATTTAGAAGCTCTTCAGCTGACGTCAATGGTGACCGCCGCTCTCTTCGCATGTTTTAGCAATAATATTTAGAACGACTTCACAAATCACAATCTCTTATAAAAGCCTCTTCACGTTGCGGTCGGACGCCACAGAAACCATGGGTATGTAATAGGCCTACTCTCAGGCGACTCTGTAAATATACTATACATTAGTATACAAGTCTACATGATGTCAACTCGGCCGCAGCCACACGAGCGCGTGCAAACACCTCCTCCAACACACGCGCGCGCGCACGCACACGGGCGCGCTCGTATGAAAGCGGTATATCGGTAAAGTCAGCTGCGGTTTTTATTCTTATAAGGTTCTATGACTCTATTAAGACAAACGCTAATAATTTGTATGTGCATCAAGCGACGGTGATCGAGGTAGGTTTACGCGTGTTGCCGCACATATTATGAATGGAGCGGGTGTCTGTCTCCGGATTGAGATTAGGCCTATAGCTGAATTGAACTGTTTATCGCAGCTAAATATTCAATAATATTCAACAATTGCTATATGCCTATCAGTCGACCGTCGATCTAACGGGTTACTGCTGGGGTCCATGAAGTCGAGGTGAACGCGAATAGAAGAAGTGCTAACAACAAGAAGACGGTAATCACGGAAAGTCATAAACAGAGGTAGACCTATAAACTAAATCTATAAAATTTAATTATTAGTCGAGATATTGTTATGTTCCCAATTTTTATATAGACCTAGCAACATAATATAGTTTAGACTGGTCATGTACGGTCCCAGGGCTGTTTTTAAGGAATTTTTAGAACTGCACATCCTCTTCTCTCCTTTCTTATCCTCCATGGTAAATTACTCCCAATCTGAGGAAAATGACCTATTTTTTACTAGTTTTAACTGCGCGGAACGTGACGGAAGTGCTTCTACAACTGCACTAATCCATTTAGAACTGCACATTTTGTGTAGAACTGCACGTTAAAAAAGCCCTGTACGGTCAACAGAAATGGTGGCACCTATAGTGACCTAGTCCGATATTTGGATCGCGCACGTAGGCTACATAATTAGCCTATGTCCCGGGAACTAGGTGTGGACATGGGCGCCCGCAGCATAGGTCAAGGGGGGTCGCGTGACCCCCCCTGGAAATCATGACAAGTTATTGATAATAGCACTTTCTGGAAAAAATGTCAGTGGTAATACGGGAATAGAGGCCCATGTACGCGGTCTTTTACTCCGCCAACTTTTGGTGTAGACCTATATATATTGTGGTTATCTCTACATGCTGGGCACTGCTGGAACTCGTTACTCAGTCATATCAGGGAGTCATTGTGGCGGGGGGGAGGATGACCACGATATGGCTTGTGTCGGTCAGTCTCTGCAGTCTGAACTAAATCCTGTAGCCTCTTTGATATACGATACGCAGAGTCACAAACTCATAATTTATGTGGTGTCTGGCACTGTCATTAGAGACGACTTGGGGGTGTTTGAGATATCTTGGGTCGGAGCCAGGGTGCTGGCGATGGACAGGGACGAGTGGAGGAGATGCGTTGCCCGATGCACAGACCTGCACGGGAAGGACTCAGTGGCCTACTGAGGCACTGTCAGTTTAGGCAAAGACCTCTGGATAATTAACTCAAAAGACGTACAGGCTATTTTCGCCCTCTCAATAGGCTATATATAGGCCTATATATATATATATATATATATATATATATATATAATACACAAGCCAGTAGTTTAAAGTTATATATATAAATAAAAATAAATAAATAAAATAAAAATAAATAAATAAATATATACAATTATACATCTGTAGTCTATGACCTATGAGCCGTTTACCACGGAGTATATGTACCCCAACTGTCGTCTGACACGGAGCGGAGCGTATACATTATATAGGCCCAGTGGAATGCCTTTCATCCCCCCACCCCACCCCACCCCAACACCGACGACTTGTGATAACCAATAAGGCCGCACATGTCGGACGAACTTAATGGAGAGTTGAAAGATGAGATACACAGGACTAACTGCGACAGATGAGGGCATGGCTAATAAAAGTGGGGAGAGCGAATTATTAGCAGTGGCTTCTATCCCTGCAGGGCGGGCGCAACTTGTTCCAAGTGAAAAACGGAGAAGGGGACAGAAATGAGTCAAACCCACACGTCTGGAGAGGCAAGAGCGGTCTTAGAGTGGAAGGCCGGCCCGGGAGTGGGGAAGGAGAGGGCTTGAGTAGAGAAAGGAATCGGATCCTGATGATTATAGTTCCTTCAGCACTGGAGAGTAGAAGACTGTAGACATGGTGTCCAGTTGATAACCGGTCGAGCCGTTATGATATCCGCACGATCTGACGACAATGGAGCAGTACCCGAAACGACACATTGAATTCACAGACGAAGTCTTCGAACTGTCATCAATATGGCCTATACTAGTAGGCTACTACAGAATGCTACGCCAGTCATCAGCCCTCCAATCGCACACCAGTCCGCCACCGCCCCACGGTAGGCCAGGCCTATTATGTGACGTCTATTGAATTGGAATTCGCAGATGTAATTATTTTTTTAATGTAGTGATTGGATAAACTTTACTTTTCCTGGAATCATTTCTTTCTTTGAACACTGTTTCTTTCTCGTTGATAATTATAAAAAAACTAGTAGCTAGTGATGAGTGAGTCCATAATAATTATTATGAACTCACTCATCATTAGATATTTGTTTTTTCCAAATCAAGTCCTTTCTGTTTCGTCTTGGCTCAGTGGATTGGGAACACCTCTGTGCATGCTTCCTCACAGGTCACTAAACAGTTTTCCGGAATGAGTGCATGAGTGAATAGTATACTTATATATTAATATGATTATACATTATATAATTTATATGTGTGTGTGGCTAAGGCTATGTTTCGATATATGTTATGCCTGGCATCAGGGACCAGAGGTTTCCCACATAATGATAATAGTGCAAGCTTATAGTGCATGCAGTATGCAATGTTACTCTATTAGCTGTTATTAATGACAAATGAATGTATGCTAAGTATTTTAGTATTTGTTGTAACATATTGTACACAATATATATACTCAAAAAGAATTCCTCAATACTGAATCAAACATAAATAAGAACAGGAAGAAAAGAGGTCTGATCATTCAACTCCAGTTTCTTGCACATGTATAAAATTGTTTCTAGCAATCTGGCCAAGTTTTGCTCCCTGAAATATTTTCTGTACCCCGGAAAAAAGAAATGATGCCCCTGGTACTGTCAGTCCGTTGCTAGTGCCATAGCTTTTTTCTATGAATATATACATGAATTATATATGCCGTAAGTCATAGTCGGAAACTGTTGAAAATTTGTTGGTCTCATCGCAGAAGACTCGTAAATAGTGATGTCCGTAATATTGAGACAATTGTGATTGTGTGAGTTGCTCCGTTTTTAATATCATGTTTTATATATTAACTCTCCCGGCCATGATCGACTGACCCCCCCTGCAAAAAATCCTGCGGGCGCCCATGGGTGTGGACCTTCTGGTAACTGGCTCTTCCAATCAGTTCACGCGGGCGAAGGTCGACGCTGATGCCAGCAGGGTGAGAATTGCCGGGGTTGGGGGTTGGTTGGTTGGTGGTTTCAACCCGTTTGCGAGCGTCATATCAACAGCGCCAAGCCCCACCACAATAATATTATTATAGTCAATTATTTATTTAAATCATTATAGGTTGAACGCATACACGTACAGTCTTGTACTGAGGCGATGTACGTGTTTAAATTGCTTCTAAACGTCTGTAATAAAATTTCGTTATTTGTCAGTGTGTCTGTCTGTGTGTGTGTCCTAGGGCCTAGGCCTCTAGATCTGTCCGTGTATCTGTTTATCTCGTGTCTAACGGATCTAAGTGTTGGCCTAGGCCTACACTGATAGGCTGCTGCATCAACTTATTGATTTCCCATGATTTCCACTTAATTAACCTATCGACAAAGGTCAAAGGTCGGCGATGATTGACGGGCGCACTTGTAACATGCAAGGCCACTGACCACTCGAATTACGACGACCTCAGTAAACCCTTCGCTTTGCTGCTGCTGTACTGCTCTTTAATTGCATGGACGTGTACGAACAGATGAATGGCCTACGCTTGCCGTCAGTGTGTATTTAATACTTCAGCGTCTCTTCTAGTCTTTCTACCTAGCTGTTCTTGCTGCATGTTTGTGCGCATGTATGTTGGTGTGCATGTGTAACAGTGTAACTACATGTGTGCGCCCATAAGCTCCAGTAGATAAGACACTATTCATCGGTGGGTCTATTATATATATATAATATATATATATATATTATATAATATGTATATTTTAGACCTGTAATATATTAGCCTATAGGTCGTAAACAGCTGTACAGTGCACACGTTTAGCCTACTTTTAATTGAAAAATCGTCTTTTATATAGCGTATTACAGGTACGCCGAGATTCTCCGTATACGGTGCTTCCGGTACACGTCATAATTGTCTGCATTTGAAGAGCAGACGATGGAATCTATCGGTTGCAGTGAAGTATATGATGACGTAGTCTATGATGACAGACAACGGTCGATTAAATCAGCGTCTTCTATAGACAGTCACCAAAATGGCGGCGATCGACCTCATTCAAACCGCAGTCATCGCCGACATAGTCGCCATTCCAGTAGACTTTCAGTTTCAATCGCCGATGAGGACAGTCGACTCCCAACGCCTGTACCCTCATCCAAACCAGACACCACAGCGAAGAGGGATTCTCTGGTCCCATTGTCTACGCGCGAAACCTTGTCGTCTGCCGCCTCGCTATCGACAGTGAGTCACCGACGCCAGACGGTTGGCGGGAAACTGGGGTTTATTTCCTTTGAGGACATCCTCGGTGACATCATTTCCCTCTGCCCGCAGATGACGTCATGGCTGAACGACAGTCTAGACAACGTCGTCTGCGTCGATTTCGATCTGGAATCTTCGAAAGAGAGAGCGCTTCCCGCCTTTTACTACGCCAACACGTCATTACAGGCAACCGGGACTGCTACAGCTGCAGTGCGTGGCGCCAAAACCAGCAGACCGTCAACCGTGGCCACGTCGGTCGACCCGGATAATATTAATAAGAGAGATAATTTCGACGGTTCTTGTGCTGCCTCACCGCGGCCAACGCCTTCAGGGAGACGTCGTACAAGAAATAAGCAATCTATGTTGCCTGCAGATGACGACTACAGATGCTTCGCTAGGTCACCGTCTAGTTTACGCGTTGTTTATGAACCTGACTTTTAAGCCATGGATCAGTAAAAAACCGGTTTCTATAATGTATAAGCCCATGGGCGCCCGCACATAGGGGCAAGTGGAAAATTGACAATTATTTTTTAATTACTACTTTTGGTGTTAAAGAAAAAAATTCCATTGAAATACTAATGTTACGAATGATACTTCAGTGAAAGTCTCAAATTTAAGTGTAGAAATCTCTCTAGAAAATAAAAAGCTCTTAAATTTTCTGCCCTGCATGTTTTCAAGCTCTTGCTGAAAATGGTAACAATAACTTTTAACCTTCCTGCAGGTGCCCATTCAAATAGTACTCCTATCAATTAAGGCCTACTTGTCTGGAATCTCGCTGTAGGCTAATGCAATTTTTCACAACTGCACAAAATTAATTGTCGATAAAATTACACGAATTTATCAACAGCCCATTGACATTAAGTCAGAGAGATCTACATATACACCAGCGTTATGGAATCAAGTCTGCTTTTAAGTCAGGTTGCATTTTGTCCATTTTGCATGCTGCCAGTACAGAATTTAGGTAGGTCAAGCTGTAAAGAAACTTGAATAATTGGCTCTGGTTATCACACCTTGAGATTTTCTCCCAAGACCAAGTCTGTTCAAAAGAATCGATTCTTCTGATCCTCGGGATCCTTCACCTTCCTAAACGCCACCTGCATCAACATCTGACCCACTGGCTACCAGACTCGGACCTCTTACTTGACTACCCTTTGAACAGCCTGCTGATTCGATGCAGCGCTTCTGAATAAGCTGGTGCCCTACAATTGACTTTGGAGTGGCACTTTAGAAGTTTAGAAATTATGATTAAAATATAGAAGTGACTTAATTGATGGAGCACTTGCCTCTTTAAAACTGATTCCTGTTTTTTGTTCATTTATTCATTCATTCATATAGCGCCCCTTCAAAAACCTACTTTTTGACATTCTACTTTTGATTTTTTAATAAATTTCTTCGCACTAAGAAAACTATTCATATCGAAAATGATAGGCCTACACAAAATGAAACTGAGAAATATGCATTAAGAAACCTCTTTGAAAAATACCCGTGTTCTCACTTCCCATCTTTGAAATTTTTAAGCTGTTGCGACTAAGAAATTTAACCGTGACCATCTTAAACATTTAGCCCCCTCCCTTGCAAAAATTTTCTGCGGGCGCCCATGTATAAGCCTGATATATTATTTGAAAGTAAATTGAAACATCAAAATAAAAGACAAAGGGGATGAAAGAAGAAGGTTATCGTAACTAAGTGACATAATTAAGCAAAAGTATGAAACGAATTAAGACCGAGCGCCCAGACGTGGGATCGCTTCCTGTCACCTTCACAAAGATCCACTGCATGTGCACTTTCCCTGCGTCAGACGGTGTTGGTAAGCAGAGCAATAGGACGACGACGCCTTGCACGGCTGCCACCGTGTCATCTTAACAAAATAGCTGTACTTTTTCCCAGTGCTTATAAGAGTGGCCTAAGACTTCAATAAATACACGCAATACTTTTAAAAATATTTTTAGGAGAGTTTCTACACTGTAATGGTACCTTTGAAGATGCCATTTTAGCAAAATAACCCCATTATTTTAGCACTGATAAAAAGTGTTTATGGATTTCTGGTCGACGTAGGCCTAATCTCTGCAAGCTTGCAATAGGCTCAGTGGTGGCGCCAGGGGGGCTGAAGCCTCCGGAAGAAATTTTCTTTTTTCATCCGCCAAAATTTCTGACGACCTTTTTGAATTAGTGATCTGGTCGAAAATCGTGTGGAAATGTTTCTTTTAGCATGTAAAAACCCGGATGGCCTTAGGAGGGGCTTTGCCTTTGTGATAGGGAGCGCCGCCACTGAATATTATACAATCATACAATAACCTCTCTAGTCGTCGTATCCTACTTTTCTCTCCATTGCATTGATTTAATGCTTGCTGAAACCAAATGGGAGCACGTTCTATGCACTTTTGAAATGGGGAGGGACCATGGCCGGATTTCCCCCCCCCCCTGGATCCGCCCCTGATTTGAGATCAATCCGGGACACGGGATGCACAGGGCCGATTCCGGGACTCTCCCGGCGAATCTGGGGCGGTTGGCAGCAGTGGCGGTTCTAGACTTTTTAGACTGGGGGGGCTAAAAATTGCATTAGCCCCTCCCGTCCCATAGATGTATATGTTTACGCAGTTGAGTGTGCTGGTCCCCGTTGCCCGTTTCAGCAATATATTCACATAAAAAATGATATTAGGCTATCTGACTGACATTCCATAGGCCTAAGTAGAATGATTTCTAAAGTACACAATTTTTAATGAATGAAAAGAATGAACGAATGAATAAATAAGTTTTTTACTGCACAAAACTTATGTCCATGAGTTACAGTTACAATGATGAATCAAGAACAGTGCAACAGGTTCTGAGAAAGACTCGTACCTCAATTCTATCTTTGAGGATTTACGATTAACACATCGAAGAAAAATGTATCATGTTTAACTTTTGTCAAAACCAATATTTTTAGCTTTTCTAAAAGACAGTACAAAAGGCTTAAGAGGACAGTTTTTGTATGCCCTGCCAAAGGGTGTCTAAAGAATGTTATATGTCATCTTCTGAAGAATCCACAGAGCACAAATGTTGCATGTTCAACTTGTCTGTTGCACTGCACTTGATTCATTATTGTAACTGTAACACTTGTTTTGAGCAAATAACTCATGTCTAAACAAGTTTACAAACAAAATAGCTTCAATTTATTTATTTGCAGGTTCGCAGAGCACTTTTTCACATGTCAGGTTGCGAAAAAGAACAGTAGTCTTTCTTGAAAATGATCTTTTGAATGTGACACCTCCATGTATAAGCTTAGTAGGCCTAAAGATTTTCTAGAGTACCAGTGTCATTTTTTAGGCTTCCTTCCATAACAAAACTTTGTTTATATCATCCCATCCCACGTAGATTCATTGCCATTTTACATACCTGCTGTAGCATTATCATTGCCGTCGAAAACTTCATCGTTTAACTCATCAGCTTTTCTCTTTTCAATTCTCACAATGAATTTATTCATTTATAATGATGTACACATGTGCGTGCTCCAAGCTGGTTCTAGTACACACTGTCCAGCTTGCACATATGCGCATATATGCAGTATACTGTACACTATAATAGTACACCTGGGATCTTATCTGACCTGGCCTTGTCTGACCATCTGTGCTGCTGATGCTGGGGCCTGTGGCCGCCCCGCTGTCATCGTGAGCTAAGGATGAAGCTGGTGTCACTACGGCATGCAGGGTCATTAAGAGCTGGCGTATGACTTAATCTCAGCCGCTGAAGCCGTTATTAGTTCTTCACTTTCGCTTGAACATCCCATGGGTCCTCTGTAGTCGAAGAGCAGCTATTAGTATAGATAAACATGTGCTTGTGTCTGAGCACTCTTATTGAAGCAACAGTGCAGGGGTATGTGAAAGGTGATAATTATTGCTGTGTTACAGTGCCAAAGCTTCACCGAACAGCATCTAAGAATTAGCGAATTAGAAGACCTTGGTGCCAACTGTAGCGTATTAAATCGCTATTATCTATCAAACTAACTTGTCTGATATTATATGTTAATTCTAAGTAGGAGTTAAGCTAGATAATTTAGTTGGCGTGTCTAGATTAATAATTTGGCGTCTAGTGGATTAGTAACTAGGAGACCACGAATCTTGCGTACATGAGCGAGGCAGTCATGGTGACGTCAAGCGGTTACTACGGACGCTTACGTAAGCGAAAACATTTGCATTGACGCGTAACCAATTAAAAGCATCGAAATGAGCGTAACGGACAGAATTGAATGGAAACAGCCACGTCATTGAAATTCGACATAAACGGTTGATTCCTTACATGAACATTGAGAAAGATGGTTGTTCAGTTGTGGCTGGCAATTCATTTGAAGTTTATTCAATGGTGAGGATGATGATTATGCTCGTATCTGGTCGTAAAACAGTACGAGGCATTCGTGTGAGAGTAGAGGCGATTTAGAAATTCGAAGTTGCGAACTCTAACGTCCGTGAAGTCTACATTGTGATCGTGACGGTTGGTGAGACGATATTCGTGTGTTGAGAAACGATTTTGGGCTCGTTATCTCTGGTTGACATTTCAAGGTCATTTTCAATTGGGAAGGAAATTCTCATTGGTTGGAGTGTGATAATTTGATGCTACGGAAGTATTGAATATTGTCTTGTCTGGTATTCGATCTGGATTCCACAGCTTGGCAGTATCTCATTATCCTTCTTCAAATATAGCACGAGGTTGCTTATCTTCATTCAGTGAATCTACGGAGAATCAGCAGAACTATTTCTTCAAATATAGCACAGGGTTGCTTATCTTCATTCAGTGAATCTACGGAGAATCAGCAGAACTATTTCTTCAAATATAGCACGAGGTTGCTTATCTTCATTCAGTGAATCTATGGAGAATCAGCAGAACTATTTCTTCAAATATAGCACGGGGTTGTTTATCTTCATTCAGTGAATCTATAGAGATCTACAGAACTATTTCAAGACCGTTTACACTACAGAAACGACATGTCATATATCTCAACTGTGGAGCACAGATAAGCTAAAAGATAATTATAATTAGTGATACGCCAAATAAGTAAATAGGAATATTGCGTAATTGTATTGTGTATTTAATAGTTTCAATTATATCATACATTTATAAAGAATTGGTGTCTCTTTGAACAGATCATTTAAATGCAGTACATTTTCAATTACCCGCTAAAATAAGCATAAAAACGGAGACGTTACAAATGGGGGCTCGTCCGGGATAACAATTGACAATATTATTGTTGATTAGATTGAACTTTACTGACATTTATATTGAAGAGACAAAACTGATTAAAATGCAGATCTATTTGGAAATTGTTAAGCATAACGCAACGCCAGCGCAGCGCGTGTATTGATTTAAGCATTAGAGTCGGTGCGATAATCCTTATTGCGTAACATACACCAGAGATTGTATCACGTTCAGAGGGCGCACTAGTGTGACGCTTAATAATTTTAATAATTATTATAAGCGAGTGTGAAGTTGTATAGCGCATATTAGAGCGTTAAATTTATTACTACTTGACAAAAGTGAGTAAGTAAGAATGTCAATCACAGACTGGCAACAGTGGTTGGATATGGGACGTTCATTCTCATTGGAAGGTGAAGAGCTGAAGGCGTTTGTCAGAGACAGACAGAACGAATTCAGACAGCAGAGGGCGGATGAACGAGAAGAGAAAAAGGAAAGTGAGCTACGTGCAGCTGCAGAAGCAAAAGCAGTTAGAGAAAAAGAAATAGAAATAGCGAGGATGGCTGACGCTAGGCTTATGCGTGAAGCAGAGATGAACGAGGCGAGGCTTACGCGAGAAGCAAATGACGTCAGACTGGAAAGAGAAGCAACTGAGGCGAGGCTTGCAAGAGAAGCGAATGAAGCTTTAGAGCATAAGAGGCTTGAGATTCAAATGAGACTGAGAGAAATGGAATCGAGAGATGGACGAAACAGAGATGATGGAGATTCTTATATGACGATGGGTGACAACCACCAAGGAAACCAAAGTCATAAGGGAATGAAGAATATTAAATTCCCGATATTTAACGAGGCAAAGGACTGTCTCGATGCGTATCTTCTTAGATTTGAGCGTACGTGTACGACATACGAGATACCGAGAGATGTATGGTCGCTGATGCTAGCGCGACATCTGGAGTCGAAAGCATTAGAAGTGTACCAGCGTTTGTCAGCTGAAGAAACACAAGACTACGATTGTTTAAAGAAGCATCTCCTGAAAAGATTCCAATTAACAGAAGGAGGGTATCGTAACAAGTTTAAGACTAGCAAGATGGAACAAGGAGAGACTCCTTCAAATTTCATTTACAGATTACAACGATATTTGCAGCAATGGTTGCTACAAGCTGGATTTGAGCAGACCTACGAAGGAATCGAGGATCTACTGCTAAAAGATCAATTTTTCCTCACTTGCAGTAACGAGTTGAGGATGTTCATTAAAGAGAAAGGAAAAATGAGCTTAAAAGACACATTGACGTGTGCAGAATCTTACATCGAAGCTCATGGGTACAGATATGCAGAGAATTCTGTAAAACCTCAAGGGAGATTCAATAATGACAGAGGTAATGGAAAGCCATTTGAAGAGAAATCGAGAGAGAAATTCCAAGGAAACATGAACAGAGGAAGAGTCGAAACGCGACAGAACAAAGAGACAAATCACAGTGGAAATGTGAATAGAGGATTTAGTAGAGATAGAGAGCAGGCAGCGGAACACAAGATAACTTGTTTTGCATGCGGTAAGGTAGGTCATAAAGCATATGATTGTGTGAACAAAACTAAAGGGTTTGTTAAACACACAGCTGCAGCCGTACAGATTTACGAGAATAGGGTGTACATAGCTGTACAGACAAATGAAAATACGAAATCGAATGAAATTGACAGAACAGTAGAACGCCAGGATAGGAAAGGTAAAGAAGAAGTACCGAAACATATGGCAGCAAGTACGGTAGTTACGGAACGGAAAGATGGTTGCATTGACATTGAAAGTATAGACGAATGTCAAGCGAAGGTCAATGGCGTAGACGCCAATTGTCTTTACGATTCTGGAGCGAGTACATGTATCGTGAGGAGATCGCTAATCAAGGATAGTGATTTGACTGGGAAGGAAACGCACTGCATCCTAGTTGATGGGAGCTTAAGGTGTTTTCCTACAGCCCATGTAAACATTGAGAGCGAGTATTTTACTGGTGAAGTTGAGGCAATGGTTATGGATGAACCAGTAAAGCCGATAATTATTGGACGCGTGAGAGGGTTAAAATATACAGTAACGAATGAGAACACGGATGAAAATATAATTAATTGTGACAAAGGAGAGAAAGTGGATGAGACGATTATGAGTGAGAAAAAAGAAAAAGTTGGGTATAAAGGAATACTCAAGAGAGTTATGAATGATAATTCACGTTGGCAAGATGCCAAGAAGAAAGTAAGATTCGAGAGTGATGAAATGAGCACGGAATATGATGACGTAATAGAGAAAGTTGGAAGTGATGACGTCATGAACAGTGACGCACATCAAACGACAGCAGCGATAGAAACGAGAGCTGAGTCGAAGAAAGTGGTGAAATATAAACCACTCAAGGTCACAGAAATGCCCGACCTTAATATAACTACAGAAGAAATAAAGGAATTACAGAGAGCAGATGAGACATTGAAGAGTTACTGGGATAAAGCATCTGAAAGGAATGGTGATGAGAAGAGAACGGACGAAGTTCTCGATGTAAAGGAAAATGGCCTGTTGGATAGGCCAAAGGTGAGAAAGTGTTACAAAGGTGAAACGATGAAGTTGGTAGAGACACCGGATAGATATGTGGTCACAGGTGATAAATGTGAATCACGTGACGTTAATGAGAATAAGAAGAGATGTAGAAGACAGCAAGTGGATTGGAGGAATAATGTGAATAATTACAGGAGATATGAGATCCAGTCGAAGAGACAAGATGGATGGATGTATAGAAGAGATACATATGATAAAGAAGCGAATAGAAGAGGTGTAAATTGGAACGAGAGATATGTGAACAGTGATAATAGGAGAGATTATAGACAAAGGTCTAGAGAGTTCAACAGGAACAGTGGAGTAGACAATAGTAGGTCTAATAAATCAAATTGGAGATGCAGAGACAACAGTGATAGTGGTGAAACTATGAGAAGGTATTGTGGAAATAAACCATACTGTAGAAGAACATATGGTGAAGAATCTGTGAGTAAACAGAGAGAAATAAGTGGAGTATACTATGATGAGAATAGATGGAGAGGAAGAATATGGAATGACAAGAAGAGGTCATATCCTAAAGATTTGATAAATGAGAGAAGGAATAATAATGACTATGGTAGAGAGACCGAGTCATTAGAAGAAGTAAGATGGGAGTCTTATGAGGATTTAAGTGAATACAGTTGGGAAGAGAATAATCCTAGAGAATCAGAAATGAGAAATGGTAAAACGTTGAACTTATATAAAGGTAGTACATTAAACTCAAGTGTGGACCAAATGAGTGGTCAAGGCAAGAGGAAGAAAGTCATAGATGAAAGTTGGTAGGTGAATCCATGGATGGGATAGTTAGTTAAGACAGTTGTAACTAAAATACAATACAAGTTTAAGTTGAGTTGGATTGTTCAGTTAAGTAGTTATGAAGTTTGAGAATAGTTCATTAAGTAGACTGAAGAGTCAAGTAGTGTAGTAGTGTAAGGTTTATAAATAGATGGTTAGTTAAGAAATGAAGTAAAAAGGAAACTAGTTAAGAAGTAGTATTTGAGTGGACTTCTTGATGAGACGTTCAAGTAAATAGAAGTTAATTTGATGGAAGGAGATGAGAGTAAATCATCACTTGGAAATAAAAATTAAGTAGATGAGTATTATTTTGTGAGAGTAAGTGCAAAATGATAAAGTGTTTTAAGTTGAGAAATTAGGAATAATAAAAAGACAAAATGGTTTCTACCATTTGGATTGGTAAATAGTGCTTCAAGCTATAACAGACTGATAAGGAAGATTTTGCATGGAACTGAGAATCTGGAGAGTTATGTTGACGACATACTAGCTCATACAGAAGGATGGACTAAACATATGAAGATTTTACGAGAATTTTTTCAAAGAGTGAGAGAGGCTCACCTGACTTTGAAACCAAAGAAATGTTCATTAGGCTATGGACGCATAGATTTCTTGGGTCATACGTTAAATAACGACGACATTAGCCCTAAAGGAGAATCGATAGATAAGATTGTGGAGATGCCACAACCGAAAACGAAGAAACAGATAAGAAGCTTTTTGGGAGCAATAAACTATTACAGAAAATTTATTCCTCATTGTGCTGAACTGATGGCACCATTAAGTGACTTGACAAAGAAGTCAGCAGCTAATATTGTTGATTGGAACGAGGAATTAGATGAGAGTTTTAGTAAGCTGAAAGCAGCACTTGCTAAAACACCGATTCTAAAGTTACCAAACTTGGAGAAGGAATTCGTGATTCAAACTGATGCTTCGGGAAGAGGAATAGGTTGTGTCCTGATACAGCAGTATGAAGGGATAAACCACCCGATTGCATATGCGAGTAGGAAACTATTGGAAAGAGAGATGAGATATTCAGTTGAGGAGAGAGAATGTCTAGCGATAATGTGGGGGATTAGTCGGTTTGACAGGTACTTGTGTGGAAAGCAGTTTGTGATTGAGACAGACCACTGCGGACTACAGTACATGAAGGAAGGAAGAATGAGAAATGCGAGAGTCATGAGGTGGAGTCTAGCACTTCAAAATTATTGTTTTACGATACGATATATCAAGGGAAGCAATAATGTTATGTCTGATTATTTGAGTAGAGGGATTACATAGTACTTAAATATATCAGTAATGTATTATAATAATGTAGATAAGAAGTTCAGTAATGTTATATTGTTGTGTGAGATAGAATAAGAAAGTTCATAGAAATTTAGTTGATAGATAATTAGGTGAGATTGTAAAGCCTGATTACAGACTTTTGAAGGAGGGGTATTTGTAGCGTATTAAATCGCTATTATCTATCAAACTAACTTGTCTGATATTATATGTTAATTCTAAGTAGGAGTTAAGCTAGATAATTTAGTTGGCGTGTCTAGATTAATAATTTGGCGTCTAGTGGATTAGTAACTAGGAGACCACGAATCTTGCGTACATGAGCGAGGCAGTCATGGTGACGTCAAGCGGTTACTACGGACGCTTACGTAAGCGAAAACATTTGCATTGACGCGTAACCAATTAAAAGCATCGAAATGAGCGTAACGGACAGAATTGAATGGAAACAGCCACGTCATTGAAATTCGACATAAACGGTTGATTCCTTACATGAACATTGAGAAAGATGGTTGTTCAGTTGTGGCTGGCAATTCATTTGAAGTTTATTCAATGGTGAGGATGATGATTATGCTCGTATCTGGTCGTAAAACAGTACGAGGCATTCGTGTGAGAGTAGAGGCGATTTAGAAATTCGAAGTTGCGAACTCTAACGTCCGTGAAGTCTACATTGTGATCGTGACGGTTGGTGAGACGATATTCGTGTGTTGAGAAACGATTTTGGGCTCGTTATCTCTGGTTGACATTTCAAGGTCATTTTCAATTGGGAAGGAAATTCTCATTGGTTGGAGTGTGATAATTTGATGCTACGGAAGTATTGAATATTGTCTTGTCTGGTATTCGATCTGGATTCCACAGCTTGGCAGTATCTCATTATCCTTCTTCAAATATAGCACGAGGTTGCTTATCTTCATTCAGTGAATCTACGGAGAATCAGCAGAACTATTTCTTCAAATATAGCACAGGGTTGCTTATCTTCATTCAGTGAATCTACGGAGAATCAGCAGAACTATTTCTTCAAATATAGCACGAGGTTGCTTATCTTCATTCAGTGAATCTATGGAGAATCAGCAGAACTATTTCTTCAAATATAGCACGGGGTTGTTTATCTTCATTCAGTGAATCTATAGAGATCTACAGAACTATTTCAAGACCGTTTACACTACAGAAACGACATGTCATATATCTCAACTGTGGAGCACAGATAAGCTAAAAGATAATTATAATTAGTGATACGCCAAATAAGTAAATAGGAATATTGCGTAATTGTATTGTGTATTTAATAGTTTCAATTATATCATACATTTATAAAGAATTGGTGTCTCTTTGAACAGATCATTTAAATGCAGTACATTTTCAATTACCCGCTAAAATAAGCATAAAAACGGAGACGTTGCACCAACTGCTAACAGATATTGTAGGCAGTTTATAGCTGATTAAGTGTTAAACTGGGGGGGCTAAAATTTGTATAGGGGGGGGGCTAGGCAATTCTAGGGGGCTAACTTTTCAGCTGGGGGGGCTGTAGCCCTCCTAGCCCCCCCGGTAGAACCGCCACTGGTTGGCAGCCCTAAGTTCAGCATTTAGGCTAAAAACGTATATCGAGACTAATTAAGTCTGTATTAGCGCAATCAACTTTTCGTAGAGCAATTTTGACTGCTTAATGATTAGGCTAAGTACAAAAAAAAATCTAAAATGTTGCGCCCAACGTGGGGCTCGAACCCACGACCCTGAGATTAAGAGTCTCATGCTCTACCGACTGAGCTAGCCGGGCAGCTGGGGCGCTTTGGAAAGCATTGTAATAAATTACTAACCTCCGTCGACTTGGGACGGGGATTTTGATGTGGGTGTCTAATGATAATAATAATAATAATCTTCGTTTATTGACATTCAATCTGACAAACCGCAGAACGATTACATGTACAAGTTATACGAAATACGGCCTGCTTCGCACGACACGCAGTTCGGCTACAACAGGTTCGGTAACTTAACACTAATGGCCTAAGTACTGGATCACTCCTGATTCGGCCAAGCCAGGAGTGGGAGGGGCTATCTTTTATTTTTAGCAGAACCCGAGTCAAGCAACACAACAGCAAAGCGCCATTGGCAGCTAACAGAAAATTCAAATAAATTTTTTGCCCCGTGTGAGGCTTGAACCCGGGTTGCGCGGATGACTCTCAGTTTAACGGCCAGCGCTCTCTCCACTGAGCTAAAGGTTTTTTTAATGCTATTTTTCCGTTTAAGTAAGAAAAAATAGCAAAAAACAGGGTTTCCGGCCATAAAACCCCCCCATGAAAAATTCCTGGCTACGCTACTGATCAGGGCCTAGGGGGCTAACCCCCCCCCCCCCAAGAAGACCCAGATTCATTTTTTAACCGTGTAAATGGCATCTCTTCCTGGGCCTGTAGCCCCCCCCCCTCCAGAAGGCTTTAGCCCCTCCAAGAACGGAAACCAAACTCCGCTCATGATTGTGTGAGAGGTGAAAGGCTCGATTGCTCAAGATCAGGGCTCTTTTAACGTGCAGTTGTACACAAAATGTGCAGTTGTAGATCGAAGCACTTTTTACGTCTGTAGGCTACAGCTAAAACTTAAAACTAGCAAAAGAGGTCATGTATGCCTGCGATTGAAAGCCGTTGAAAGCCGACTCGGTATAGGCCTATATAGTACGTAGTGTAAGAAGGAAGTGTGGAATCTATGACTTTTGCGCAAAGTTTACCTAAAATATAAATTACTTGGGGTTGGGAAATGTGGTTCGCATACGCATCTGTAAAAGCCTCTATAGCTATAGGCCTACCACTCAAATGCCCACCACGCCACCTTCTCGCGATAACCTTGTTGATAACAGATCGAGTGCGTGGCGGACGTCTCACGACCAATCCCTCGCCGGGATATATGCGAGCCCAGAGACGATCGAGGAGTCGGAAGGATGGATGGTGCACCGAGAGGAAAGCATGCAACGGGAAACCAACTGATCGCGAGCTTCCCAAGCCACACCGAAAAATGACGATTAAAAGAATGCACGAAAACAACGTGAACGATTCCACTCAACCGCTGTTAAGAGGAGTCGCGTCCGGCAGAGGGAAAGGACCACTTCGACCTTCAAGGCCCCGGCCCCAGGTCGTCAGTCAGAGACCGCGAGACAGATGATGCTGGCCGGGATGATCTGCATGATGAATGACGGATAGCCTAGCCTACAAAGAACTGAAGAGGAAAGCACAGCGAAGAGAAGAATAGCGTCATTGGAAGTTGAAACCTGCCGAAGGACAGGCAACTTAAAGAAGAAGAAGAAGATAAATTACTTAATTGTAGCTTGTAAGAATAAAAGAAAAACTGCGAGAACGATCGGAATCAGCGGCAGTGGGAATAGCGTGACGGAGTGTTAAAGGTCATCTGTGCATTCTAGTCAACAGAGGCATCAACAACAGACAAAATAATTACTCTCCGATCGAAACGAGGCTCGAAGACAAAACTTCCGGTTCCAGCTGACAGGATTTTTGTTTCGATTAAAATTGCAAAAAATTCTTTCATGGCGTCCAGAAGGTAGGAAATGTCAAATAATCATCACGCTTTTTACGGTTGTGTGTTTTCATCGTTTGTGAATTGGTTGAAATTCTGGTAAACGGTCGTGAAAATCGAGTTTGATGAGCGCACTGTGCAATGTTGCGTTTGGTTAATTATATTGACGTAACGAGATTTGATGTTTGGTAAATGAATTCATCGGGTGGTATGAGATTTAGTTCATTAATTAATTAAATGAATTTGTATGGTGCCTCTTTAAGGGGACTACTCAGAGGCAGTCCAAACCCCAGCCCGTCCAAGTAGAACTGTCTTGAGAAAAGGGGAGCGGAGCGTCAAAGGAGGCTATTCCAGGTTGAGGGTCCTACCGCCGAGAAGGTACGATTCTGCATATAGCAGATACGGACAAAAGGGACTGAGAACAGACTTTATGGTAGACGAGTACATCGGCTCGGTCGCCGATATGCAGTGAGTAAACAAATATAGACACCTCAAATTGAGGCAGAATAGAGCACTGACCTACAGCCTAATGAGTAAATGAATGGGTAAATGAATGGGTGAGTTGGTGTCAGTAAACATTGCTTGTTCAAACACCGGTACTGAAAGATATAGCGTGTAAGTTTACTGGCGTCACGAGTGTTGGTTAAGGTTTGGTTATGCGTCGTGAGGGTTGGGTAGGGTCAGGTTCGGCGTTGCTTGTTGTCAGTGTCAAGTGTGGTTAGGTTCGGTTAAGATCAGGTCGGGCGTTGTGAGGGTCGTTTAGGGTCAGGTCCAAGCATCATGAGAGTCGGTTAGGGTCAGGCTAGGGTTAGCGTCAGGGCTGTACTCAAGGATATACGCGGGTATACGGCGTATACTCACCTCCTGGAAAAAATGACAGCGTATACTCACCTAAAAAAACAAGGGTACACGAGGGTATACAGCGCGTATACCCACCTCAGTAAAACGAAGTAAAACACGACCGCAGCGTGTACTCACCTCAAAAGTTCTGAGTACAGCACTGGTTAGCGTTGTTGTTAGAAATCGTCCACGCGGCATACCCAGAAAATATATCCTTATGCTTTTACTTTGTTATTTCTAAATTAGAAAGTAATATTTTCTAGTTAAACGCATTATTTCGTTGGCCCTACTGACTTACTTACTCTCACAATATTAGGCTATAGATCAGAGTGTGTATACATTCATAGGATTGACTATTATCCATTGGTGTTGATTTTAATCTATCTCAGTGGTTCACAACCTTTTTTTACTTTAGGGCCACTTTTTCTTAGTTGGACGACATGAGGGTCCACTTGGTGTTCAAATCTGCAACTTAGAGAAAATAAACGGTGTAGTATAGGACGCAAGCTATATAATCTGATACATTCATCAGTTTATTTTATGCCCTTTTTTGCTAGAAATGTGATAAAAATTAGCATATGAAATTTTTTAAATTGAATCACGGGTTGGGAACCACTAGTCTAGCTTTACACAATGTCACTGCCGAATTCAGTTTTGCCAATCGTTGCAGTAAGGTATTGCAAGGAAACTGTGGGTGTGACATGGATGAGGTAAGTGTCATGACACAGGAAGAGAATGCTGGTGGACACACAGTAAATAAGTTTTTTTCAGGTTTCCGTAAACATTTAACTAGAAATTACGCAGTTTTGAGTGTGCGCCTTTTTCACCGTCACTATCACCATTGCCATAAATTGTGCCCTTCTCTGCAGCATTGCCGTATCTACATCGCATTATGCTTGGTGTCTCTATTCTGAGCTCTCAGGTCACATTTATGCTGTGTATAGCCTAAAGTTTACCAGTTTAGGGTGTCTATGTGTGAAGGGCATCAAACCGGTCATTTCCAACTTCTTGCTGTCATGCTTCATAACATAACTTTTGCCTAAATAACTGGAGCCTCCTCAATGTGCTTACACATCAGTTAAACATCCATGCACACGCTGTACAGTGCCCTAAGTGCCTTTGTGTGGATCTGAAAGTGCTGTATTAAAATGCATGCAGTTGACACTTATGTACCATACATTCATGCTTGTGAATCATCTCCAACATTGGGATGTGTACATTTGCCAGATATGTTTGCCTAAGGTGACACAGAAAGATGGAAAGGAGTAACCAAGAAACAAATGTCATATCAATTGGGAAGCTGTATAGAACAATTGAGGCGTTTTGTCAAAATGTTGCAACTTAGTGTTTATTTGGATAATTAATTGCACTTTCTTGATTACAAATGCGCTCTGACCACAGAGTGTCATATAGACAGTCCATAGATAGTTTGTAACATTACTTCGATCACAGACTAGAAACATCTGGAAGAAATAGAGTTGCAATGAAAAAAAGAGTAAATAGTTTGGACTAAGTAGTTCCATATTTGGGCCTCGGGGGAACATGAGAAAAACATGCATAAAATTGTTAAAAACTGTGTAGTCCATTGCCCAATTCAACAAACGTACAAAGCGGGACAATTTCCAGGTTTTTTTACTCTGCCTGCCAGACAGAGAACATGAGACCAAGAAAGAGGACATGGGAAGGAGGTCATGTCCTCATTTTGCCTGACATCTGGTAACCCTGGGGATGTGAATCGTGAACCTTTTTGTGAATCGTTACACTGTTCTTTACTGTTCTTCCAGCAACTAATCGTTAATCTCCCAGCATCTTACAGCCCTGGATTATCTTTGCACTTAGGGCCCCTACCTAGCGGGATTTTTTCTGACAAGGGTACCCTGTGTTCCCATGCACTGTCTGTAACGTTGATCAGTTTTTCATGTTTTTTCACATTTGTTGTTTCTTAAGCTGTTGTAAATTGTCTTGTGAACGATTGTTTTGAGAGAAAAAAAACCCAGCTCATACTTCTGCATGAGGAATTTATGTAAGTAAATGGTTAATGATGCATTGCTTCTTACATGAAATATTGACTCCTTAAGTACTAGTAAGATGTAACCTTGTTTGACATTTTAGGTGGTTTCATCCAAATATTTCCGGACTGGAGGCATGCAACTTACTAACAGAACGTGGTTTTGATGGAAGTTTCCTTGCACGGCCTAGCAAAAGCAACCCTGGGGACTTCACTCTTTCTGTCAGGTACTGCTCATACTCCACCCTTTGCAAAGACTGTGTATCTTACTCTTTCTGAAGCCGATGCAAATGAAGTATGCTGTTAACCAGTGTTATATTAAATTCTGTATTGGACCACATCTGTTAGACTTTTTCGACAAAAGTTATTGTACAGTGTTTCTATGCGTGTTCAGCTGCGGGCCAGTTCAGTTCTGTGTATATTTGCGATTGACAGGAGAGCATCAGAGGTGACACACATCAAGATTCAGAATACAGGTGACTTCTACGATCTGTACGCAGGCGAAAAGTTTGCAACGCTGGCCGAATTGGTTCAGTACTATACGGAGGGCCAGGGGGTTTTGAAGGAGAAAAGCGGAGAAATCATACAGCTGAAATATCCTCTCTACTCGGCAGATCCTACGTCAGAACGGTAGGCTGGCCTTCTCTTAAATGTCTGCTTGAACGTTGAGTAAGTCTGTAATTCATGCTGCTTAGTGAGTCAAGCTGTGCATTATTGTCATAGTCATCATCATCATCATTGTCATCAGTCATCATCTGACATCATCATCCGACATCATCATCTAATGTCATCATCTGACATCATCATCTGATGTTATCATCATCTTCATTATTGCCAATTGGTATTAGTGACTGCAATTGGATGAAACTATCTTGCTGATAATTTGTGTGACGTCCAGCTTTACTTAGGCATTCTCTTCGCATGGTCGTACCGATTTTCATAGTTTTCATTGGGCAACGTGTTTCTCCAGGATTGTAGCATGCAAAGGCTGCATTGTTTCTTTGTTCCTAATTTTTTGAAGTCCTGAGGTTCCTCCAGTTTTCTGCAGATAACTTAAATCTTCTTAATTGGATTCTGTTTATATTTTGCTCATTTTCAATGTCAGGTTCTTGAATGCGATTAGAAATATGGTTGATCATCACTTGATGAATTCTTAACTTTGTTGTCTTTGTGTATTGTTGAATTATTCATTCTTGCAAATTTATGCTTGTGAAGTTTGACCCATTCCTCTGTGCACGTCTTGGTTGCTGTTGCCACTTGCAAATGAAATAAGCGAGCAGTTAATATTTTCTGGTTAGATGTACAAGTTTAAGTGAATGCATAGATCTGATGATTTACTACTTGACAGATCATTTTGTGAGAAATATTGGTTTTGCATGAAAGCCAATGGACTGGACTGACTATGAATGTTGTCTTAGTTCTCTAATAAAATTGAAAATTGGCATTGACTTTAATGAAGAAGGACATTTTTGTATAAATAATAAAAGAGGAACTATAACATGTATTGCAAGTATTGTATTGTCTTGAAGCATTTATAAAGTGCCTCTAATGCCATTCAGAGGCTTTTTTATTTAGCCATTTTCAGATTTTAACTTAGCTGCACTTGCAACTGAGCCATGTTGAAGTAGAAAGTGGACGCATTCCGGAGAGAGCTGCATAAAAAGATTTATTGAGATAATAATGATGAAAACAAACAAAAATATGTTTGCCGCTCCTGACGTTGTTATTGTTGTTATTGGACTTTTATAACTCTTGATCAGTACCATATATATGGTGAAGATGCCAGCCTCTAGTTCTTGTCATTCATCTGTTGTTGTTGCATTTTTATTGCTCATAAACTTTTAAATAATCAGGGCTCTACCTAATTAATTCTGTCATTCAGTTGTTGTCGCATTCTTGTTGCTTATAAATTCTTTTAAGTGATCACCGTGCGTAGGAGACCAGGCAAGGCTTTGTGTTTGGTTCTGTATGGCCAGGTCTCGTAAAACCGTGTCGCTGATCACTGTCATTTTGTCATTTTCTTCAAATGACTGTCTCCCCACATGAGTAATTGAGTATGAGTTTACAAGGAAGGCTCGTGCTACGTTCTGTAATTGAAATATGACGTGGCAGTTTTGGGAGCGGCTTTAGCATTTCCAATCGATGTGCTGAATTGCTTATTCATGTAGCTTCAATGTTTAAGATCAGGTTAAACATGGTTTTTGACAAGCTTCATGAGAGCCATGGTCTTTGCTTGCCTTCGTGACCAAGAGTTGTATAAAATTATGTAAATCATTTATGGCAATAACTCTGAACCCATGTATTAAGCTAGATAACGTTACATTTTCTGCTGTGCACTGTGTGCAGGGTTGCATAATCTCTTCTAGACATTAGGTTACTTTACGTGAGCTGTTCCTTAGTGTTGTATGATAATCCCTGCTTTCAAGCGTTCAGGCTATACAAGGTAATGGTCTGAAATGTTCTCTTTTATCCAACAAACCCGTGAATTGCAAACATTTGTACAAACTTGCATCTTGTACATTGGAACATGTGATGGATTTATTTGTCCATAAAAATATATATGACCCCGTCCAATTTAAACTAGAATTTCGATAAGACCCTGGATTACTGCTTAACTGTTTGTTGCGATTTTTGTGTTTTTACCACTGACGATGAGTCGTGTGAATTGATAAAATGTTCTGGGAAAACCCCTGAACAGTGCCTGGCTTTTCTCATGGCTTCTTATCCATTCCCATGACTGTTGATCATCATCCATGTGTAATCTATTTGACTGGTACTATTTTTTAAACAGCACTTTACCTAGGTCTTCGGATGGATGGGTGGGTAGATGAGTGGATGGTTCGATGGATTGGTGGGGGATTGGTGAATGGATGGATGAATGGGTGGGTGGGTGAATGGATAAGTGAATGGATGGATGGGTGGATAGGTGAATGAATGGATGGGTGGGTGAATAAGTGAATGGGTGAATTTTTTATTATTGCTATCTTTTGAAAATTATACTGCATAATTGTTCTGAATTATCTTAATTTTCAACTGAATTTATAAAAGTTCCAGTGGGCAGTAAATTTGGATTTTTTAATTTGAGTTGGTTTCTATGTATTTTAAATACAATTTAGATTTTGTATTACATGGTTTTTAGAAGTCCTTTGACCATCCATGGATGATGAAAGTTAATGTCTGATATCTCTGCATGTTAGACATTATGTCAGGAAATGTTTTTTCGTGAGCTGTTGTAATAAGATACCTACAAGGTGGTCAAACGCTCCATTGGAATCCTTTTCTAAGCAAACAGTATTTTATACTATTTAAAAAAGCAACATTGTGGAATGCCAGTATTTATTAGTTACAAAAATGTATGTATTTTCAGGGAGGTGTGACATACCTTCAGAATTTACTCAGTTTTGTTCCATGTTTGTTGGGTTGTGAAGGTCAAAGTGGTTTATATCTTACTTGTTTTTGTATTTCCTATTAACATGAAATTTCCGGATCCATTTTTCAGATGGTTCCACGGTCACATCAGTGGAAAAGACGCAGAAAAGCTGTTGAGTGAGAAAGCAAAGAATGGAAGCTTTCTTGTCCGTGAAAGCACCAGCCGACCGGGTGACTTTGTCTTGTCAGTCCGAGTGGAGGAGATACACGTAACGCATGTCATGATTCGATGTCAGGTAAAGCATTCGTGACTTGTGTGAGTGGGCAAACAACTGCGCAATAACTTAACATAATTTTTTTATAATTTTGTTTTGTGATTTTGGATGGTGGTCCAGTGTTGCACGGACCTATCATCTCATTAAATGGGAACCGGTCACAAGTTTTTGTACAACTGTCATGCTGGGAACCGGGCACAAGTCTTAGTACAGCTGTCGTGTTGAGAACCGGTCACATGTCTTTGTACAGCTGTCGTGCTGGGAACCGGTCACAAGTCTTTGTACAGCTGTTGTGCTGTGAACCGGTCACAAGTCTTTGTACAATGTACAGCTGTCGTGCTGGGAACCGGTTGCAAGTCTTTGTACAGCTGTCGTGCTGGGAACCGGTCACAAGTCTTTGTACAGCTGTCGTGCTGGGAACCGGTCACAAGTCTTTGTACAGCTGTCGTGCTGGGAACCGGGCACAAGTCTTAGTACAGCTGTTGTGCTGGGAACCGGTCACAAGTCTTTGTACAGCTGTCGTGCTGGGAACTGGTCACAAGTCTTTGTATAGCTGTTGTGCTGGGAACTGGTCACAAGTCTTTGTACAGCTGTCGTGCTTGGAACCGGTCACAAGTCTTTGTATAGCTGTTGTGCTGGGAACTGGTCACAAGTCTTTGTACAGCTGTCTTGCTGTGTAGACTATGGCACATAATGTATTGCCAACTTGTTTCAGCACTTGTGGACTCTTCAACTTGCTGATTATAACACAACTGTGTGGACATGAGCCACACTGGCTAGAAGATGACCTTTATGCACCAGATAATCTGAAAAAAGTTGCATCATGTGTTTTACGAGTCCTTGTGTACCAGGCCTCTGAACATGGCTCACATGATTCTGTATAATTTTATTTAAATTTTTTAGTTCCTTGACTTGAATGCGGCTACACAGGCCTCTCGACCCGCATCTCCTGCTGTCACATGGCAGGATGTGATAAGCTGCTTTTGTGCTGTTTTATGTTTTTGAAGATTAATTGAAATTACAAACTCTATCCAGCAAATCTAAGGTTACTTCTCTCAAGCAATTGTTGTAATGTAACATCCGAGACGTAAATCGATTTTTGCTTGAAGTAGAATTGTTATAAAAACTCGTGATTGCCATGATCTGTTGAAGAAGTGAAGCAATATTCCAATCGGTCAGGGAAATTCAGTAGTTAGGCTGCGGTGGGTAAAGAAGTTGATGTTAGTGAGTTTTAGGTTTAGGCGGCTTAAGTGAACGACTTCAGAAACTTAGTTGTTGAGCTAGCGAAGTGACTTCGTTAATGCCTTCTTCCTGGTGATTTAGGAAGATGTGTAGTTTTTTACCTACTGGTGGGGTTAATATATATCTAACGACGTTCCATCATGTTTGTTCTAGGATGGTAAGTTTGATATCGGTGGCGGTGAGCAGTTCCATTCGCTGTCAGATCTGGTAGAACATTATCGTAAGAATCCAATGGTGGAGAAGTCCGGAACAGTTGTACACTTAAAACAGGTTTGTATGGTGTTGTGGTTTCGATTCTGATGGGGTTCATGCACTAGGATTCAGTCATAATACATGTATAGTTGTATGCGCATACGAATTTAAGTGTATGTATGTACGTTTAATATGTTTATGCATGCATATCAGATATCTATCCATATGTGGCGGTCCACACCGAAATCAGCATTAAGTCGGAAATTATGCATCAGAGATGTTAGGGAAATATTTAGTATATTTGTGATTTTTTTGTGCAGAATTTAATTTTTTTAAAATTTCTTTTTGCATTTTTTTTAAAACACAAGTTTTAGAGCTATTTTAATGCTCTTGATAGGCAAAATAGTTTGTTTTAATTAAGTTAATTGGTTAATTAATTAGTTTAATTGGATCACTTTTTTCATTATATCTTTGGTTGGAATAAGGCTAGAGCAATACTTTTTGTGTCATTTTAAAGCCTGAGACAAGGCCTTTGAAATGATGTATCAAACTCAGTATCTTGGAAAGTCGCCTTAATGCTAGTTTTGGTGTGTGGCGCCACATATATGCATGCACCTCTGAGGAGATTCTACTCAAGTGGTGCTATATAAATTCACGATTACTATTACTATGACTTTACTGTCAACCATTATCCTTTCAGTTCCAACTACTTAGCTCACCTACTAATGAAAATTACATCAAAATGTTGTGAACTTGACTTTGAACCTACATAGCTTCTAAAGTATAAGCAATTAAGCATCAGATCATTCCTGCAACTCTAGCTTTTCTGATAAACCTCTCTTTAAAGTGACATACTTGGTCCTCAGGATTGACGCAATTGTGCTTCTGTCCAAAGGATTTAAATGTGACTGCTGCATTCGGCACACTCTGAATAGACCTTCACGCACGTCAAATAGCAAGCAGTTTTAGTTGTCAAGATGACTGCTGATTAAGGCTCAGGCTATATTGCGCGTTGAATCGTGGCAACATACAGATTTGCATGAGCAGCAACTTATAAAATAAAATGACTATTTTGTATTAATTGTCATGAACTACGTGTCATAATGCGCTTGGGTGTTGTATTATAGGATTTTATAGCTTTTGAAAGTGGAAATTTATAATAAATGCAGTCCGAAAATCCTCAGAAGCCCAGGGTTTAATTTTATGTGCCGATTGGCGGGAAGCATTGGTTTCAAAGGTTAAATATTCTTTCTTGTTCATTTTGCTCTGCGTGAAATGGACCATTTATGTAAAGATTGCAACTGTGTTCAGTGTTACTGCTGCATCTCTTTTCCACATGATCAAGCAGTCTTTTTAATTGGTCTGTTAATTTGTACTGTGACAGCCATTCAATGCTACAAGGATCAATGCCTCAGCCATCAACAACCGAGTCAGTGAGTTGGAAAAGGAAAACGGTGGACAGGGCATTGGAAAGGCCGGATTCTGGGAAGAGTTTGAGGTATGCCACTTACAGCAACTATATCACTTTCGCTTTTGTAATAATTTCAGTGACTGTGATACAGGACTCAAGGAACTTTAGCAGCCGGTAAATTGGTTATTAATTGTGTAGCGTCATGTGTACTCTTGTGGTTTTGAAGAATTATTGTTTTTGCATTTATTTGGCAATGGTATGTAATGGCTGACGACATCAGCTGGTGGGGATATAGCGGACTTTGTTTGTAAAGGACTTGCGGATGATTACATAATTATATAATTGTGTTCCCAGGGAATGTTCTGCCTTGCACCCTATGCATCAAGCACTTATCAATCTGCTGCCATCCATGTCACACATGGTTCGTATGTGTTCCTTAGCAACAAGCAAGATGCTGCAACTGTTTCTCAAGGATGCGATGCTCAGTGCATGCAGCATTGCTGATTGATTCACATATTATATCATGTTACCAGTAATTGAATGATAGTCGACTGTATAACCCATAGCTGTGAAGCGATTTGATTTGATCAGATAGCCTTGACTGACTTCCTGTTTGCTGTAACAGAGAGTTGACATGAGTGCAATTATGGATGATGAAGCTGTGTTGTTCTTGACCAGGATTCAGTTTGCAGTTCAGTGGTGAAATAAATATCTAGGACAGACATTGTTCCTTGTTATGACCTTCCAATCAAATATGTATATTTTGCATGTACTGGTAATGAAGCCATAGTGCAGCAGCACCTAAGGCAACTGTTATTAGGAGGAGGAGGAGGAGAGGAGGAGGAGGAGGAGGAGGAGGAGGAGGAAACCAGTGACCATGATTGTAATAAGTATACTGAAGATATTTTGCACAAGTTGTGGTATGACGCATTGGTAGTTCATTGATAAGATATCATTTGCTGTTTTTGTGATTCATCTATTTTGATGACAAACTGATAAAATATTACTGGCTGATCAAAATAATGATTTTTTTCTAATATTGTTTTGCTTGCAACGCTGTTTTCTGTCCTATGTTTTTGAATCATGGAGTGAACTTAAGAGCTGTGCCTGAGCATGTAAAAACATGCGATGTGAAGAGGGCTTGATGTGTGAAATAAAAGCAGTCGTTTAATACTTCAGGGATGAGTGTGACTTTCAAGTATTTTCAATGATTCTTCATGCTCCTATAATATGATATTTCATATTATATGGAATCGATCCTTTAAGTCTTGAGTCTTGACAAGAGGAACATCAGCACTGGAGATCATCATATTGTGGGGCGCGGTGGTGTAGTGGTGGCGTCGTTGCCTTGAAGCCGGAAGGTTCAGGGTTCGAATCCACCTCTAGTCGCCGTGTAGGGACCTTGGGCAAGTCCTTCAATCACAATTGCTCAGCACTTCGGCGTGAAAGACCGATGCAGTGTCCGCTCTGTAGTCGGGAGCGCCTCTGAGTAGAGATCTTGAAGGGGCGCTATAACAAGTGCGCATACATACATATCGTCATCAGATGTATTCACTTTCTGCCAAGAGTGTTGCCTTTGTGTTTTGTATCATGAGTGTTCTTGTTGCACTGAGGATTCAATTTGTGCTTTGGCTGTGAATTCTTTTAGCAACTGCAACAAGTGGAATGTCGACACCTGTACAGCCGGAAGGAAGGACAGAAGCAGGAGAACAGAGCCAAAAATAGATACAAGAACATACTTCCGTGTGAGTGATGGCGCTAAAATGAGAATTTAAGTCCTGCGTGTATTTTGATTTTGTTTTGATTTGTGCTGGTCATTTCAGAGATTCGTAATAGCTGTTGTGTAAACATTTGTGTACAGTTTATACACTGGCTTTGCAAATATATGCATACCGGTACATGTATGGTTTCTACATGCCTGATGTAATTGACCCTTGAAGATTCGTATGTATCCTATTTGCAGTGCAGATGTGTGACTTAACATCAGTGTTTAAAGTGTAGAAAAAGAAGTGCCTGAACACCCAGTATCTTTCCAGGTTGTGCTGGCCTAACAAGTGGCAGGACAGCATTCAGATTTGAAAATAAGTGCATGGACGCTGTCCATGACCTTCCAGTCACACTTTAGGCCTTGCTTAACATAATACTGTTCACACTTTCTAAACCTCGAACATTTAACATTGTTGAACTAACACTTAATTTCAAACATTATTTTAACGAGTCGTAAAACGCAAGTACAAGAATGATAGTTATAACTAAATGAATATTATGATCACTAAGGATAGTTTCGGTGAAGTTGTTTTTGAGTCTCGAATGTGCATTAAACCATACTTCAGTGCAATAAGATACCATTGTAATTGATTAACTTTGAAACCCGTATCCAGAGTTGCTGTACAGTGGCGTAAATAAGTAATTGTGTTAAACTGAATTAAATTGCTAACATGCTTCTGGAAGGCGTTGATGAACTGTGCAATGAATTCTGTAAACCATGAATTGATTTGCTCAATGGTCCATGGCCAAATACTCAGCAGCCTGCATTTTGCCATTGATGTTGATTTGGTAGCAGAGTCGCCATACCAATTGGAATAATACGCCGACATGCTGCATGGTTGTAGTAGAAGGTTTGGAGTCAGAATAATAAATATGCATAGAAATTGAAAGAATCTCTCTCTCTCTCCTTCAGGCTCGGATTAATCCCTCTCTGGGGAGGGGTCAGCCACTTGGATCCTCCTCTTCCACTTGTTCCTGGCACCAGCGTCCTCCTTCAGCTTTAGCATTTTCAGGTCCTGTTGTATTTGATCGCTCCATCTCTTTCTCTGTCGTCCCCGGCTACGTTTTCCATAGACTTCAGTGAGTGAGAAATTGAAAGAATGACCATTGGAAAGCAACATTAAGAGCTGAATTTTACGTTGAATGAAGTGGAACAAGTCACAGAGTCTGTGTACCTGGACTTCTGACTAACAGAAGATGATCACTAAACAAAGGACATGAAACGTAGGAGTGGTCTGGCGTCAATGATGTGTGAAAGATTGAATAGGATGTGGAGACAAAGAGCATAATCAGCAAGAACAACAATAAAACTGTACTGGTGGACTCTTTTTTTGTAATGACCCTGACCAGGTTATTTACACACATGTGCAATTGTGCATCTGTCACAAAGCAGTATAAATCGTTTAAACAGCTGAGTCACATGATACGCTGGTTCCGTGTGTCAGGACATTGGCATTTGTCCTTTGTCTGCTTAATGGCTGAAAAGAACATCACCCATTCTTCTGGAATGTGTGATCTTTTTGTGGGTGCATTACTTCTACAATCTAACCCTCCCCTTGCTATTACATAAAATATGTAGGCTAATGGTGAGCTTTTTTAAATACAATAACAAGCTAGTATGTATATGTGTGTGTGCTTGCTTGTAGTTACTTGACTGTATTGGTAGTTTATGAGATTGTTTGTTTTTTTCAGTTGATCACACGCGTGTGATCTTGCGAGATGGCGATAAAAATATCGAAGGATCTGATTATATAAATGCAAATTTGATTACGGTAAGTTACTTGGTTGCTTTGTGAAAGTGTGAACTCTTGAAGAGTTGTAATAGAATCTCAAGAAGTATTTCGTTTTATTATCTAACTTGGCATGCGTGTGTCCATGGTACATTTAAGCATGTCTGATATTGGCTGATATTTTGTTGCAATGTGACTCAACGGGGTGTGGCTTCGAAAGACATCCACCATGACTGTGTTTTAAAGTTTTTTGCGGGGTAAATTACATTTCAGCGCCACTTAGGAGTGTTATGATCTGGAAGAGTGTTTGATGAACCAGTCTGCAGATATTTTTTGGCAGAACCAAATCTTAAATGGTGCATATTTTGCGCTGATTAATTGTGTTGAATTTAAGTTGAAACGTAAATGACTCCTTAGTTGGTCGAAAGAGGATTCACTGTGTTTTAAATTATCATTTGTGTTTGTGGTTTGTTTACTGTTTAGGTTGACCTGGAGCATAATGGCGTAGTCCGTTGCAAGTCATACATAGCAACGCAAGGCTGTCTCCAGCAGACGGTTGTCGACTTCTGGCGTATGGTCTGGCAGGAGAACTGTCGTATCATCGTCGTCACAACGAAACTCGTTGAACGTGGAAAAGTAAGTGCTGCTCTGGCGGACCATGACTTTTTTTACGTATGGAGTGATTGTGTAAGTATGCTGTGCTTTGATTTTCAAGATAATAATAATAATAATCTTCGTTTAATTTCAAACTGATACAACGCAGAATGATCGCAATTCATAGTATGTCGGATGATCACAAGTTATTACAGGAGTTGAATTTTGGCAGCCAGCAGGGTACCCTACTGTCCTACTACTCATTTTAACCCTTTGGACCCTGGCTGCCTGTACATACAAACTGCTGACCCTGGATCTCTGAGCAATGTATGTATGTATTTATGTGTGTATACATGTATGTATGTGTATGTATACATACATGTTTGTGTATGTATGCATGTATATGTATGTATGTATGTACGTACATATGCATACATGTATGCATTTATTTAACCCCAGAATATAAATTTATACGCTCATCTCGCTATTGCGGGAATCCGGGGATTACGATTGTAAGGTTATCCCACTATAGCGGGATCTCGGGTTCAAAGAGTTAATGATGCCATGATTAGGAGGTCGAGTTGACCTTGGGAGAGTAGCGGGAAGTGATCCCGCCGCGTCCGTGCTGACCCTTCTTGCCAAAGTGTCAACCATTGCCCGAAATCCCTCCCCATCTTTACGTGAAGATGTGTTTTCAGCTGAGGGTTCACCTTTAACAATGAGACTAATGAGACTATACTGAACGTGACTGGGGAACCAGTGCGACTAGTCGTTAAAGTGTTAACGGTGTGGAGGTGTGATGTGCGCAGGTTTGTCAGTAACCTTGGATACAAGGTACTGTTAGGGTCATTACTGAACAAGCACTTTTAACCATTATTGACGTTCGGAAAATCTCAGGTGTTAAGGCACATGTGTACAGTAACGTTGGAAATGTATTGGATAAAATAAAACATATTACTTTCATAAACATCAGGTCAATTCTGCACACTTTACAGATGATTTGATGATTATTGTTTGTTTAATTTGCTAATTGGTTTATTTAGTGATTTGTTGGTCAGTTTGTGATTAATTGATTGATTTGATTAACTTCTTCTTCGTAGACTAAATGTGTGAGGTACTGGCCAGAAGAGGATGATGGTGTAAAGGAGTATGATATCTACAAAGCCGTCTTGTCAATTAAACTTATCTCAACGACACAGAACACGGACTATATACTACGAGAATTTGAACTCTCTCGAAAAGAACTCGAGGTATGAATAATTCATCAAGTTTTACTACAAGAGTGTGTGGGAACATTGTGATCCCTTGTAAAACATGTATTTGTACTTGATTTTTTCGCAATACAAGAATAGTTGTCTCTTTTTTTGGATTGATTTGCTTTATAATTTATTGTGTAAATGCCAGTGCATAAGACAAAAGAAGGTGTTTGATGTGAAAGTAGTGTTCTTTGACGATCAGTTTTGTATTTACACTAAATTCGACATAAGGACTTTGGTAATTATTTGTGCCATACTGCTAGGTAAGGTCTTCATCGGCAAGTGGATTAGTGCTGGTATTTTGTGTCGTTTGTTTTAGGATCCGCTTCACGAGATTCACCGGCGTAGCGTCTATCAATATCATTTCACTGCTTGGCCGGACAAGTGGGTTCCCAAGGATCCTGGGCCTGTGCTTAGCTTCCTTCAAGATATCAACGACAAGCAAGAATGCATTGGCCCGTCTGGTCCTATCGTCATGCACTGCAGGTAGGCGATGGAATAGGGATTTTTTTTAATTATTCGATTTATCTCATAAATTTAAATTTGATTGGTTGACTGAATTCGATTAGTTTTCGTCGTTTCTGTTGCTTAAAGCATGAAAAGCTTTTAAAAAATGTTAGTCACTGAGTCCGTTAGCTACTTTCTTCCTACAAAATACTTCAAACATTCCTCATGATGCTGAGGGTGATACATTCAGCGATGTGTTTGATGCGTGTGGAGCGAACTCTTTATCGCATCAAGGTCGATTAATTTTGTCCTTAAAGTATTCACTCGTTCACTTTCTCATGCATTAAGTCATATATATATATATATATATATATATATATTCATTCAGGAAATTTGGATCGTTGCTTATAGTTGCCTGTCAGATGTGCTCTCTTGAAGTTCTACCAAACAATGTGCATTGTAGTTATTCTGTGCTTGTGCTTTAAGTGCTACGTTTGCTGTGCTTGGATACCTATATGCACTTTCGAATTTTGCTGCCATGTTGAACTAAAAAATAAGAAATTTATTGAGGCCATCATGCTTGTGAAAGACTCTGAAGTGGTACTGCTGTATCAGTGTTTTGTTCCTCTTCTTTTACATTACTATGCAGTTAGCTGCTTTGTAAAAGCAATCTGACATTTCCGTTATCCTGTGATGCTGATGTTTCTAATAACAATTGGTCATTGTCTTGTGTTTTCAGTGCTGGCATTGGTCGCACAGGAACCGTGATTGTCATCGACATGATTCTAAATCAGATCCAGCGGCAAGGTAGCACCAGAATTCCTCACAACATGAGTCTAAAGTCATTTGATTGATAACCACTGCTTACTATGCGCAATTCAGAAGACAGCTAGCTTGCTTCAAGACAGTCCACAGGAAATCCTTACTTATTGTTTCTACAATGTTTTCTGATTCTGTGTTAGAATACATGTCTTTCTTTCATTCTCTGATTCTGTGTTAGAATACATTTCTTTCTTTCATTCTCTGATTCTGTGTTAGAATAAGCATTCCTTTCTCTAACTACTATTTCACATTCTAAGCTCTCACACACAGATACACACACACACACACAGATACACACACACACAGATACACACACACACACACAATGAATGGGCAGATATTCTTATTTATGATGATTCTTCAGATAGTGGAGTCGGCATGTTGCTGCTGATGATACACGTTCTGCGTTGTGACTGTTTGCAGGACTCGACTGTGAGATTGACATTCCAAAGATGATACAAAGCGTACGTTCACAAAGATCAGGAATGGTACAGACAGAAGCGCAGTACAAATTCGTGTATCTTGCCGTAAAACACTACATAGAAGCGATATCGCAAAGGGTTCAGGAAGAGCAGGTGAGCATTGAGCATGATAATGACCCCCCACCCCACTATGTCGAGCTCAAATAGCAGGCAGGCAGGATGAATGTAGGATAGTTGAATGGTTCCTGATTCACCCGTGATTCACATGAATCACCCGTGGTTCACATGAATCACTGTGATTCACATGAATCACTGTGATTCACATGAATCATGAGCATTCATGGGTTGTAGTCATATGAGTTATCATGATGAAGATGTGTACAGAAGTTTGAGGTTCACGTCCATTGGGTGGATTCGGAGGAACTGAGCTTTTATTGTCTTTAAGAGCAGGCCTGACTGAAAACATCTGAACATGAGATTATAAATGTCTTTGATTTGTAAATGAAAGAAACAACAATTGTATAATATGTCTGGTTTCCAGACATGATATCCCACTTTAATGTCCTGATTTTTATTCATACTAACTGGGGTACCCAGCGTTGCTTGGGAAATTTCAGTTTTGTCCCCCCCCTACCGAGTCAGAGGTGGGGGTGGGTTGGTCCAGGGGCAATAGTTATGGGCCACGCAGATATCTTATTTTCAACTTAAATCTGGCCTACCCATAAATAATGATTTAAAACGCTAGTCATGGGTCAGATGTAAACCTCAATTCTGTGAATAAGGCTACTCCCATTCTGGGGAGGTGTAAGTCTCTATTCCCTAAGATGGCGTCAGTTTGTGACTCAAAACTCGCTGCATTCAACCACACTTTACACATTAAAACGTGCTTAAAACGTCTGCATTGAACTCGTCTCCTTTGTTGACGGTGAACATTATATTGGCTTTTATTTTCGCCGTCACAAAATATTAAAATTTGGCTAAATGCTCTACGAAATTGCATTCGAAGTGCCGCCATATGCCTTCCAAATCGTGGGTCGCTTACCTAAGGTGGCGACCCATTTATCTGTTGTAATTAGTTTGTTCTAGCGACAGCCTGGTTATCTGGGATCTGTCCTTGGTCCTCTATTATTCACCGTCTTTACCTCCCCAATTAATCGCATAGCTAATCATTTTGGTGTCCAATTACAGCAGTACGCGGACGACACTCAGCTCTATATTGCTCTGTCACACACTGATCAGTCCGGTAAACTTAAACTTGAGGAGTGCCTGTCATCTTTATATGCCTGGTTCTGTTTTAATGGTTTGGCTATAAACCCAAACAAGTCTGAGGCAATTTTGTTCGGGTCACGACAACGCTTGCGTTCTTTTCCTTCACTTTCCAGCATCGACCTCGCAGGCTCCGCACAGTGGCGTAGCAATAGGGCGTGCAACCTGTGCAGTGCACGAGGGCCCCCGGCTGTCAGGGGCCCCCCGGGGTCCGAGTCAATTTTTTACTTTAAGGATATTCAGAATGTATTCAAACCTACATGTACATCTACAGCGTACACATTCAGTAATTTTTTGGGTTTCAGCCGGAATGTCCGTGATTAGGCTACCTTATTACAAACATCTTTACTCTTTGCAGTGTTTGGCCGGTAGTAGTTGTACTGGCGTATAAACATAATTGTGTCATGATCTACGCAGACGCGTTTAAAATTTATTATCTTTGTAGTTAAATGTGAAATTTATAAAAGATAACTGCATAGCCTATTTTTAACTCTCGTACGGCACTCTTGCTGCCCCCCCAAGTTATGCCTAAGTCTTATTAAAGTGACGCTGCTAAGGGACAAGCACGAGAAGAACGGGTAAAGAAGACCGCCAAAATACCCCCAAAAATCCGCATTTATGATGCCTGCAAAGAGCGAGCTTGCACCGATGACTGCATCAGACATGGGGCAGAATCGAATTCCGGTTCGATCAGTGCAGAGATGGTGGTTGACATGGATATTGACACTGAGCCGAGTAGGCCTCGAACTTCAGAGGCTATAGGGTAGCAGTTACATCACCAATGAATTCAGGCTTGACACCTCAAAAGTTGTGGATCTTTTTGCACAAGAGAAGGCGCGCAAACGAGCATTAGCATTTCGGATTTAGACCATCCGTACGTAGTTCTGTAGGTTAGCCGTAGACTTGATTGAGTCATTTCACACTTGCCAAATTCGTTACAATTTTCCGCTCTTTTAATCAACAAACGGTTACAAACCCAACAGCTTGGAGAATTTAAGCAGTGCCTATGGATGATTGATGATTAATACTTCAGGAGATGAAGCAATTTTGTGATTACTTTTGTATTTTTCTCTTCTGATATGAAGAAGAATATGTTTCATTAGATAAATTTGTTAAAATAATAAAAAAATGTGGCTAGTTTATTTTCATTTAACTTTGGTGTTAAATATGCAAATTTCGTAAAGGAACCAGGCGTTTTGCACAGCTTTGTTGTTTGAAATCGAATGGGGTTTCAAGCATTTAAGGGCCCACCACCTAAGCTCTGCACAGGGGCCCCCCAAGACCTTGCTACGCCACTGGCTCCGCAGTACCGTTATCAGATTCTGTTAAAACTCTTGGGGTTACCCTGGACAGTATGCTTACTTTTCGGATGCATGTAACTAACCTTTGTAGATCTTGCTTTTATCACATCAGGGCAATACGCCACATTAGGTCGGCTCTGACTAAGGATATGTCGAAGACTTTAGCTTGCGCCCTTGTCTCCTCTCGCCTTGATTATGCTAATGCGATTTTTGTTGGCATTTCAGACTATGAGCTACATAGGCTGCAACGCATCCAAAATTCTTTAGCTCGGGTTGTGTTGCATGTCCCACTACGATCAAGTTCCTCAGTTTTACTTCATCAGCTGCATTGGCTTCCTGTCGAGTTTAGGATTAAATTTAAATTGGCCTGTTTAACCTACAAATCCCTCTCTACCGGAACACCTCCCAATTCAGTCACTGCTTACTCCTTATATTCCTCCTCGTTGCCTGCGATCATCAAACATGGGTCTTTTAGTTGAACCTCGATGCAGAACTGTTATGGGCTCGCGTGCATTCCATGCCTCTGCTCCCAAAGAATGGAATCTACTTCCACTCTCTCTTCGTTGCTCAAATTCACTCCCTACCTTCAAAAAACAGCTCAAAACTCACTATTTCTCTTTGGCTTTCAAGCACATGGACCTTTAACTGCATCTTCCTCTGGCGGCTAACTATCCACGCCTCAGATTTACACTTTGGTGTGACCTTGCGCGCGTAATAAATTTATGTAATAATAATAATAATTAAACTCCACAATAAATCAAACACATGCCACGTGAAACTGGACAGTTCGAGAAACCAACAAGAAATAGCTCCTTTAGGAATTTTAATTTCGGCGACCACTAACTTAAACCGGTTAGGGTTTCATCAGATTCTGTCTCCACATCACCGTACTCTTCAAAATCTTTTCACTTTCTCACTATGTAATTTTCTTCCTGTTCCCTTGTGACTAACATTCACTCAGTTAATTGTTATTTACTCTTATCAAGACTCGTAATTTTTGTATTTAGGCTATATTAAATATGAATCGTTTTGCTTTCAATATATAACCTACTTGATTACTGTTCTTAATACTGTCCTATTCGACCGGGGTTGGACTGGGAGCGCTTCTGAGTAGCCAACCTTGAAGGGGCGCTATATTAACTTGCTGCAATAAATAAAATAAATAATTGATATTTTGTCTGTCGTTCATTTAGCGAAGTCTTCGAATTGGTCGTGAATACCACAACATTCGCTACTCAGCTGAAGCAGCAGGAGGTCATGACCTTCGAAGTGTGGTGTCAATGTTGACGCCAACCACGTCAAGCGTATCCCTGTCAACAAGATCACTATCGTCTCCAGTGATACGTCGGGGTGCGCCTCTGCCGCCCCCAACACCAACGCCTTCTGCTAGGTAGAATGACACCGATTGTTTGCATCATAACCTATTGCTTGTCTGAATTCTTCAAAAAAATACGCGTACAGCTCAGAACACTTAAAGCGAAAACAGATAGGACAAAATAGGGTTTAGAATTAAATGGAAGAGCTCTAGGTTTGTTTCCTGTGCTAAGGCATTAGACGTAAAATTGGTGAGACTTCGGTGCCAACTAATCATGTAGCGACGAATACTGGCCACACAGTTGTTCTTCGACAAAAAGTTTACATAGCTGCACTTTCGCAGTTCTTAGACAACATGAAGCCGGGAGGGCTAAGTGCGATTCCATGCAAAAAAAATGGCAGATAAAGTTTGTTGGGATAACATTAGAATACAGTTGCTAGAAGCCGATAATTCAGGTAGTGTATCAAAGATGGACGTTTATAGATATCTATAGTTTGTTAACTAGTCCAAATTCAACTATGTTGAGCATTTTAAAAATGAAGAATTCGAACATTTTAGCAGACAGAAAATTACTGTACTACAACAATGGATTTTTTAGATTCGAGGTAGGATGCGGATGATAAGTAGCTGTGCTGTGCAGTAAGCATATGCTATATACACAAGAACTGGAAAACTTGTATAGGAAGTGTTTCTACAGAATGCCGCATTTGGTTACAGCCCAAAGCCTTGGTCTGTCACACATAGTTCTGTAAATTTTAATCAGTTTAAAATCTTGCTGACAATGCCTTTAATTGAAATAAACTTAGGGTGTGTAATGTCAATTGCTTTTAACTACATAATGTAAAGCATAACGATGCATTCTTAGCATTCTTACATGGTTATTCATCATTTGCTGCTTGTATGATATGTGCTGTGTTGCGTTTGGGGATGCTGTGCAGTGTGCAGCAGTTATTGTTGTCTAGAGTTTAATGAGAAATTCAGTTTTAGAGCATTTTAAATTTTTTTCTGGTTCCATGTTTTTCGTCTTGGAATCATATGCACTGTTTGAAAAAGAGATTTTGCTTGAATCTAACATTTCCTGTCTTTCCTTGACCTTTTGCAGGTCATCAACTAGTGAAGATTCAAGATTTCAGAACTATCAGAACATCGACAGCATTAGCAATGCTCCCAACTTTCCAAGCTTCTGATTTCGTCTTTATCGTCTTCGTCGTCGTCGTCTCGTGTTGTCCTCTCGTGTCATCGTCTTCGTGTCATCGTCTTCGTGTCATGACTATGCAGCCGAAAGTGATTAACCTTTTAAAAAACCACGGAATATTCAGCATTCGTATTTGTGGTTGGGGTGGTGCCAACGCAGTGACTATGTTCGTCAAAGAGTTTGGTGATCGTGTTTGTGCAGGCACATTGGTTTGCGTTTGTCTAGAGAAGCGCAGGTTTACACGCGTTGGGGTTGGTGATGCGGTGTGGCACTTCGAACCGCTTTCGGTCTGAGAGACTTCAAATGGAACTGTGTATTGGGAGTTGGGACTGTGACAATCCTAGAGCCTACCGCAGATTCTAAATCTGTCGGAGGCTTGGGTGCATACCTGATTCTCCATTGGTTGCTCCGTTGCATTCAGAGTATGATGCCATCAAGATTTGTTGATGTTTATTATGTTGGTTGGGTACCACTGCCGGCTTGGCAAGAAGTTGCCAAGCTGATGTTGCCTGCATTGCCAAACGAGGCACTTGGTTATAGTGATGTGTGAATTGGTTAACTTATTCTCTGTCTATTTTAGCTATTTTAAAACTGTTGTATTTTATTGACTGTCTGAGCTATGACGCTGTTTTTTCTGCCTGTGTGAATGTTAACAGACTTTGAAGCATTGACGATAGCATGTCAATCGTTATAATATTAAGGATTCAGATCATTTTTCCAAAATTTTTTTACTATTTATGTACTATAAGGAGCGCTGGAGCACCAGCAACTCAAGTTTTCTGTTTGAGAAACTGAATCGTGTGCCACGTAAAAAAAAAAAATTTCAGGGCTATTAAGCGTGCTTAAGGAGGTCTTCAGAATTTTTGCACCGTTATTTTGATCTGTGCCAGTTAACCAGGGTTAACTGGGTTCATGCCGACTGAAGGATGATTTTATTTTACTGTGGCTTAAATTTTGGACCTTTAAATGAGTATGCATGCATTTATACCCAGCTCTGTTGTACCCACCATGGGCGGAGTTTGATTTCCGTTCTTGGAGGGGCTAGAGCCTTCTTGGGGGGGAGGCTAAACCCGGGAAAAGATACCATTTACACGGTAAAAAATATGGATCTGGGTCTTCTTTGGGGGGGGGGCTTAGTCCCCCCTAGCCTCTGATAAACTCCGCCTATGGTACCCACTGCATCCCAAATCGAGTTTTATCATAATGATAATAATAATAATGACAATAATAATAATAATAATAAAGACGATCATGATTGTATAACTGCTAAGTTCAGTGGTTCTAAAACAAGATTCTAGCTGATGCATGTTGTCTACGACTTTCTCCTATGTGTTCTGCCAATTGATTCTCATAAAAGTTGTCATTTCCCATTCCCCAGAAAAACCTATTGTAGGCATTTAATTTCCTTGATTCTTTAGTTCATATCTATCTTGTAAAATAATTAAGTTGTTATAAAGTTGTTATTTTGGAAATTCTGTTTGAATAATGTTCTCTGGTTAGTGAAGATAATGATTTTGCATGCTGATGTAAAAATGGTCAATGTCTGCTGATCGGGTGTCCAAGGAAAATGTTTGGAGCCACTTCTGTAATGCGAATTTGGCAATTGAAGTTTTGTATATGAAACCAGAAGGCATGTTTTCATTTGTTTACGATGGCATGAATTTTTTAAAAAACATTTGGCTCCCTGACATTTGCCTAGCATTCTAGTGTGAGCAGGAGCTAAAGTTGGTGTTGCGCAGAACGTGGCTCTCTGGAGGCACGTCATATTGTGAATAAGTTAACATAAGTTAAATAGTGAATAAGTTAAAAGAGACGACTAAAGCTACTGTGGAGGTCATTTAGTGATGATGTCATCTGTTAGGATCAATTGCAGTTACAATATCTGGTTTTGCTGTTTTATTTTTCCCTAAATTTGATCTGCAATATTATCTACAGTTCGTTAATTCTTTTACGACTGCAACTGAATGGCTAGAAGGTGAACTGTGACTAATTGTTTATAACAAGAAGCAAAAGAGAAATGGAGTATTTATATTCAGAAGTTCTTGTAATAAATGTGTGTTAGACCATGGTCTTAGAGATGCAGACTACCAGCAAGTTTGGGGTTGAGGTGTATTCTGAAAGTTTGAGGGGAGTACATGCTGCCGCCGAAAGAAAATCAACTTATTCAGGCCAAAAATTTCTGTTAGTCATTGAAATTTTTGACGACCTTTTTTAGTCATCGTATGCTTTTGGGGAGTTTTCGTCCATAAAACCATCATCGTAGCGTAAAACATTCTAATTTCATTATTTTTTTCTTCATAAATCACGATTTTTTCTTTTTTCTGCTCGTCGTTTTATTTGTTCAAATTTTTTTACTTTGGTCTGTGTGAGGTGAATATATGCTGTATACCCATGCGTACCCTCGTTTTCGATGGTGAGTACATGCTGTCATTTTTTTCTCTCATTTATCACTGTCATAGTGTACCCGCAAATACCCTAGAGTACAGCCCTGTGTGCAGCATGTTTCCAGACCAATGCACATGTCTTGTCTGTGTTGGATAAAGGAAAGGTAAAAACTGCTCACTTTCTTCTGGAGCTCTCTGTCAGCAGTGATATTTCTAAAAATAATTCCTAATTTCAATTCTAATTTAGACCTAAGACTCTAATTTCAGTTCTATAATTCTATTCTTGTGCTGTGGCATTTTACGTAGAATGATTGACTGAAGAGCAAGATGCACTATAGTGCACATGTCTGCGTGGGGACAGAACAGGACGACAAAGGAAAGTGGACACGTAGAACTAGGAGGGTCTGCAGGCCACAGCAGATGTTTTTTTAATTGCGGATGACTCTCATGGATGACCTCAATATGGAGGTGCATGTACATGGCTAGTAATTAATCGTAATCGATCACAACCGTAATCTCCAAATTTCTAAAATGCTACTCGAAAGCCAATCGCGGGGCACCAGCTTATTCACGAGCGCTGCGTTGAGTCAAAAGGGTTGTCCATAAGAGTAGCCCAAAGATTGTCCGGGCCGAGTTACCAGAGGGGGCGGGAATTTGAAAGGGGAGGATAAGATGATACATAGTAATATAAGAGTTTTTGAAAAGGTGTGACTATTTTCGATTGAAAAGCCCGAGGTGTGACGGATAGAGGAGCACGCTGATCATGTCCATGCCTTACTAAGCCGACGTTTTAAGGTGTTCAATGTCTGGGGTTCGGGATCGGCATAAACAGTCGCCACCATAATAATACTCCAAACAGTTTCTATTGGTGACAAATCCGGCGAATTAGGCGGCCAGTCCCCGGTGAGGTGTATCCATTGATATTTTTGTTCAACCATTCGGCTGAGGTTTTTTGGTGTGTGTGCACCGTCTTGTAAAAATAATCCTTCGCCATTATTATGAAACATTTTTGTGGCTGTTAACTGAGAGCCTGCCCTGCAGTTCGCTGGAATGCGGGTTTGACCTCTTTCTCCAGTAGTGGATTATTGCTATTTAGGGGCCATCCATAAAGTACGTCACGCTCCAAGGGGGGGAGGGGGTGTAAGAAAGTGTGACAGTTTGTGACAGGGGAGGGGGTCAGGCCATGTGTGACGTCACACATTTATTTTTTAAAATTTTATTTCTATTTTATTTTTTATATGATACCAAGCCATTGTATTACCTAATAAATACCCACTTTCATTTGTCATCGTATATTAAAACAAAATTACACCACGCTTTTTACTTTTTTTTACTAGCGGTTCTTAGGTCAAGTTTCGCTAATCTACTTTTTATCCTGTGTAAAAAGATTGCATAATCGGAAGATCTAAAAAAATTGTTCGAAAGTGTGACGTACTTTGGGGGGTCCGAGATTTGTGACAGTTTGTGACAGGGGGGGGGGAGTTAAAATGGTCAAAAATAGCGTGACGTACTTTATGGACGGCCCCTTAGTGGGCAGTAAAAAAGCCGATATCCCAAGATACGATTGAAAAAGCCAAGATCTTGGGAAAAAAGCCAAGGAGCGGTAACACTGCTCACAGATATTGGCACTAAAATTTGAACAAGTGAGCTAGTGAATAGTGATCTAATTTTTTGCGTAACATTCTCAGTTGAAAAACCTATCCGCCAGTATTCCACATTATGTTGTGTATAACATATATTCGTCTGTATTCAAAATCGTTCTCGACCTATCGAGACACCCTATATTAAACAATGTCAGCGCTACCACTTCCCGGCGATGCCACTGCAACAAACATAATGTTGATCACTTCAACAAGCTTAGAAAAAACAAAGTGCGGCTACAAAGTCTACTCTCAGTCCCTTTTTGCTCGTACCTCCACTATGCAGAACCATGCCTTTCGGTGGTTGGACTATCGAAATAGAATGGTTGCCCTTGACGCTCCTGAGTAGGCTCCTAGTAGCCTACTCATTCTCAGGCATTCCTCTCTGGTTTTATTTGGCCACACTGTGGGATGGGAGCACCTCTGAGTAGGAGACTACTTAGTTACAGGCCCCAAACCCTTAAATTACCAGGAGAGTAGGTGCTCAGTCTACGAAAAATAATGAACAGAGTCCGATTTAGAATAACTTTCTTACTCTGTTTGACTTAACAAATGCATAGGCCTATTTGGAAAAATGTTGACTTTAAATTCAGGGTCATTTAAGGTCAGTGTGTAAAGTAGGGCACAATTGCTTGAATGCAGTATGTGGGCTAACTAAGTTACAAGCCAACCATTAACCATCGTACAACAATGAAAGACAACATATGACTGAAATGGTTTAATCGTAATAAAATATAAGTGCACGTGTTGCCTTGTAAAACTGTAAGAGCAATTTACAAGTACAAATAGGATATCAACAGTGTAACTTAGATGGAACAATGCTGATGAAACATTCAAATGCGAAGTCATGAATAAAGTTTAAATTAGCTTTCGTTATAAAATCAATTGGCGGGTGTAGGATTTTCAACAAACAAAACCAACAAGGAGAGTTGCAGCAGAATTAAAACAAAGAATTCCCAATCTAAACAAAGTTAAGCATGCTGTTCAACATAATTATCTGCCAAACAACAATGAGCCTTCATCATGCATGTTTGCATATTTAAGCAGACGCTGAAGGTCGGAAAATAAAACTGATATAAAGGTGGCTCTAGATTACACGAGATGAACAGAATCTACAACTCCAGGTGAAGGATGTGTACATAAAAACATGGTTGCTCTTATGACTAAGCTACTAGAACTGTTACGATATTCCATGCACAACTCGAAAAAGCAATGCCAGTGGGGGCCAGGGCCATCAAGAGGGCATATTTATGCCCAAGGGCATGGTGACATTTAGCTGACATTTAGCAGGCTCGGGCTAGGTAGTTATATGCAAAGTTTACAATCAATGCTTTTTAAAATATACTATTACAGAGAATTAAAAACAATCAGTTTATACTTCAAATTAAGAACTGTAGAAAAATCATATTCTAGGTCTAAACATAAAAGAGTCGTAAGTTATACCTGCACTTTTATTATTTAAATTTGTTTATAAAAATTGATTATAAAACCTTAAGACAGTTTAGGCTCTGACTAGGGGCCACAATTTCTCTCGTCTGCCCTGGTTGGGGCCGTGGAAAAAAATATTTGCACATGCAAAATCAATGTGCATGATGAGGCTAAAGCAAAAGTGACTGATCATTAATTCTAGAAAGAATTTTAGCTTACATAGTCTTCAACCACATCAACTGCCCATTTGGCAGTTTCAATGAATTTCTTCACACGAGTGATGTCAAGTCGTCGGATTCCATTTACAAAGCTTGGTGTTGAAACAAGTAAATCTTCCGCTTCAAGCAACTCTCTTGAGGTGATGGTGCAATGCCCTTTGCAGTTCTGCCGATCAAAAATTCCCAAAATACCAGATCTAAACGGTCTTCGCCTTCGATGACTCCGAAGTGTCAAACTCTCTTTGCTAGTCATACTGAAATGATCGTCCGAATGTATTTTCCTAGCAAGCTTAATATATGTGTCAATATCAGTCAACAAGAAGTCAAGCCGATCGATGCGACGCTGCTCATCCTCCCTCTCTCTCTTGATCTGCAGAAGGCAAAGGTTTCTGCAACACTCCACCTCATGTACCTTGAATTTTTTTTCATATGCCTTACTATGTTTGTCGAGTTCCTTGCGGTGCGCCTTATCCCGTTTCCTGAGTTCCTTGCGGTGCGCCTTATCCCGTTTCCTGAGTTCCTTGCGGTGCGCCTTATCCTGTTTCCTGAGCTCTCTGTTTAGCAAATGTATTTCGTTTTCGAGTGCTGTAACTCTGGTCATCTACATTCAAACAAACACGTCCACTAATACAACAAAATGCATTGATGACAATTCACAGTGGCAGCACATACAACCTTCACTATGTAGAAAGTGCTCTAAAGATATTTCAATTTTGGTTCAATAATTCTTAAACATGTTTTGTCCTAAAACAACAAAGCATCAAGAATTGATCAACTGATTGTACCTGTAGAAACAATTCATACAGTGCTGCCATGCCAATAGACATGTATAAATATAGAAGCACATCTGCCTATGCACATGTATGCATTGATGAAGACATGCAAATATCATCTTTCAACTAGCACACAAGCACAGCAGCATACAAAAGCACTGCACATCACATATGCTGAAAACAATTGTTAAAAGATCAAGCGCAACAGCTAGGCCAACCAGAAATTTTCGATCTTGCATCGCGCAATTTTTTTGCAAAAATCCAAGTAGGCCCTATTGAGCCATAATGCATAAATTGGCAATGTTTCACAACATCTGAGCAAAAGCCGCCAAAATCTCGCCATAATTTTCAAATTGAGCTTTGATTGGTTTAAAAATCAATGCGGTGCACGTTAATTCAGCATAGCAACAATGCCATTGGGCGATAATAAACACTACGAAACATGGGAAAACTTGCATGCTGGAATCTGAGCATCTCTGCAAATATACCCAGATCCAGTTTCCCTAGCTGTAATTTATCCGGAACTACAGTTGGTGTACAGATGCGATTCTAGACGCACACTGTTTTGTTACTTGCATGCAGCCCAGAATAAATTTTAATCACATCACTTTATATCTGCTGCACAGCTGTTCATGGACACATACACAAAACTTTCAACATACAATTTCTTGCAATCTTGTCATATATCAACTACAGAACACAACCTTAACTAATCACAGCATCATCAATTTATTTAGAGAGATCATGTATTACAGAAGATTCAAAAGTTTGAAATCTAAAGACACTGTATCTAGATATATTATAGAATATAGTACCTATGTTTCTGACCCCACCTACTGGGAGGAACAATTCAAGCCTGAAGGAGATAGAGGTGACCATAAAGTTACAAACGCATGGCTCATTAACAAGTCTAAAAAGGAGCAAGTATAAACACACCAGATTCGAAATACATTCTCCTGTTGTGAGGATACGATGTTGGGCTGCCCTTTCTTCTTTATCGAAATTCACGTTTTCAGTCAGTACCCTAAAATCACAATTTTGGCAATTGTTAATGTTTGATTTTCACTTTTTGGTAGAAAAAGATAAATCTCTTAACACTTAATTCCTTATTGCAAACTCACGTAAAATTATTTTACATATCAGCAAATATACTTATGTAAGTGCAGTGATGTCACAATTTGAGTTAAATGTACCCTAGCTGTAAATTATTAATCACAGTGGTTATGTGGTCAGGTGGTCACTAGCCAGCTGTTACAAAGCCTTGGATGAAGCGCAATTGTTAAATTAATGATAATAAACACACTATAGTCCAAACCGTTCAAAAGGTAAAAATTTAACCTGGACCGACTATACAGTGAAAACTTGACGAGAGATTTTGAAATAAACCTAATTTATTCAGTCCAGTCAAAAAACTCAAATGGTAGCAGCCAACAAGATCCTGTTTAAAATCTCAGAATGAAAGTCCGCAAATGCAACATTTTAGAATGCAAATTGAGTTGGGTGCCATTCGAGTTTTATGCACTTGAATTATAATGCTTCTTTAGTCGGGGTTAATGCAAGGAATTCATGATCCATAAGCAACCATTGAATGGGTATCTGGGCCTCCAGGAACCCATTGACAGTCCTAGTAGTTGTTTACACTGGAAGAACATTCAAACAATGGCAATTTTTAATTATTTACACACTTAATCTGCCTATATAGTGTTTATTGAAAGCTACACATTGTCTAATTGGCTTGGCATATGCCAGTAGCTCTTGGAAGTAGCGGCTTGAGGGTTCCTGAGAATTCCAGCAGTTTGCCTTCTCAACCTCTTGCAAAAACCACCTATAACTTGCGACCTAGACCACATCCTTTTGTTCTACCAGTTAAAGATGTTAGAAACTTTATTCCGAGGGTTCTCTTTGACACCCATTAATGACATTGTTATCTTCACATTATTTTGCTGCTTACTAATGACATTGTTATCTTCACATTATTTTGCTGCTTACTTTTAAAGTGTATTGACATGTAACTGGGTGCGGTGTGTCACCCTGATTTTTCTAATTAAACGAAGATTAATTATCCTCTGTCCGGTACCTTGGTGTCACATTGAACCAAGAACTTACCTTTGCGAGGCATATCAACCTGCTATGCAGCAATTGCTACTACCAGTTGACTATTGCAGCACCTTCCATGTGGATATTCCAGATGACACGGTTGGGTGTTTGGATCGGGTCTTGCGCACAGCGGTACGTCTTATTGATCGTATCCCACGATTCAGTCATGCCACTGAATATATGTGGCATGTCTCCCTTTCTCGCAGAGGATCAATAACTAAGATCTCTTCTTTAGCTTCTTTATTTTGGTGCTGCCTCATGGGTGTGGCCCCTGTCTATTTCCAGGAGCTCTGCTGATCCACTCTAAGTGTCCAACACCATGACTCTCTGGGCTCTTCTAAGCAGCCTATGTTACCATGTACTTCTATTATGCAGTGCCCTGCCTTTTCTGTCGGTGCAACCTGGAATAGGCTTCCTGAAACTAAAGTCTACAGCCTTTGAGACCATGTTTTACTATATACTACAAAGACTGTTCTCTTTAGCCGGGTTTGGGAGCGCTTTTGTACAGAAAAGACAAATAACTGCAGACAGAAGAGAATTTACTACCTCTTTCGACTTGGTGAACAAGATTGTGATGAAGAACTATTCCTGCGTCTTTTGCGCCTTGACCTTGCATCTACTTCATATTCGGCCACACTTTTTGGCTTTCTCTCCACTTGCTCCTCTTCATTTTCCTCCTCCATATCATCACTGACGTCTGGATCACATTTCCTAAAGAGAATATACATTGCATTTCATGAGAGGATAAACAGCTAAATGAATCTGATGTGGTTTTTATGTGACTTAATATCAAAGTTCAAGATATTTCGTCTTAAATGGTTTTGAGCAATCAAACAGCATCCATGTATTACCTACACCAGCTTAATCTAACAGAAAAAATCATACATTAGGTCAAACTTAATGTATCAGTCCATATCATTATTAGACATTAGTGCTGCAATTCTTTAGTACAGCGAGCACCCCAATTCCACAACGTCCACATGTTCCAAAGCAATAAAAAGAGCAGTTCCTTAAGCCACTCGTGAGGCAGCCATGGGTATCTCTGTGATCTTATACTTTGCCCCATTTCCTAATGAATGGACTTTCCCATTCGTTCGCTCTGCCATTCTCTCTGATAGTCTCATCATTTTTCTCTCATCTCAAAACTTGCCTTTTTCCGTCAAGGTTGCACACACTGGGAGCGCTTCTGAAAGGCTCTTGCTGTGATAAGCGCCCCATAAGTTGTCAGATACAATGCAATACAATGAGTATGAGTGTATGACTTATTCAATGCGCTGTTGACAGTATAATCTGCACCATATGGTAGCCATCCATATAACTGGCATTAAGATTTTAATATTCGCAAAACTAATGAATAACCTACGCCATGCCTTCCTCCGTCTTGCAAATGGACGTCATTTCTGAAAGGTCGGTTTCTGAAAAAGAATAGGATGAAACAGCACTAAGCAAAACACTCTCATCACAAACTGACCTGCATCATACAAACAGCTGCAAAAATGTTAAAAAATTGCAAGTTGTGCCAATTGTCTTTTCAACTTTCATATGACACATAATACAATTCAGCATTATTCAATTGTATGAAGCTGAGCGTGTGCACATCTACAAAACACATTAAATACAAGGCTCCTCTTACCTAATTCGAATATATTTTCAAAACTTGTATTGGCACTGAATACTTAGCTATTGGGGTATTTGCTGTATTTTCAGCGCAATCTCATGAAAAGTTAGCAACAAAATCAAAAATATCTAAAAATGACTTTGCCGGAATTGTCAGAACATAATCACTAACAGGTTTTTGACGACAACACATGCTGCATAAAAAATATATGGTACAATTAGAATCAGAAGTCATTATCTTTTTCGTGTTTAGCAAAGCTGCAATAGCTGCACTGCTGCATCTGTCTTCTCAGCCTTATTTAAATAAATCACTCACAGGGCGAGTTTGTTCATATTGTGTGTAAGCATAACACATCTCAAACGCAAGACCAGCATATCAAACGCAAGCATCATCTCAAACGCAAGACCAGCATCTCAAACGCAAGCATCATCTCAAACGCAAGACCATCATCTCAAACGCAAGACCATCATCTCAAACGCAAGATCATCATCTCAAACGCAAGACCATCATCTCAAACGCAAGACCATCATCTCAAACGCAAGCATCATCTCAAACGCAAGACCATCATCTCAAACGCAAGACCATCATCTCAAACTTCCATGCATGCACAAGAAAATATTAAATGGATTGATAATTTTTGGGCCAATAAAAGTACTTTTAAAAGATTTTCTGTTAGTTACTGATTTAGCTACCTACTTATTTATTGGCTAACATTGAGCACACCATGAGCATTTGTGCATTGCTAAAAAAATATTGCAACAAAATCTGGAGTCACAGCAATGCTGAAAATATATATGTGTATAAAGGTGTATATACTTCATAGGCACCACACATTTAAGTGAATAATTTGAAATATCTGCAAACACAGGAAATTTATCAAATTTGTCCAGCTTAATAAAGTCATCTGTATAACGGGTATGTGTTCTTCACACCAATTGCTATTCTATTCGAGATGGTGCTTCTTAAAGTTTTCCCGGGTTCTATTATTATTAGGGTTCATTGCATAATTACGTAACGCTCGAGGGTGGGTGGGGTCATTGAAAACGTTACGACACGTTAAATGGGTGGTCAAGGGCAACGTTACGAAGCGTTACAGGGTGGGTGGGTTGGTCAAAAACGGTCATTTTCGGCGTTACGTAATTATGCAATGACCCCTTATCATTATTAAAATTTTGTCATTTATAATGCGCCTAAGCAAAAAATAATCCTGCACGAAAGCGCATAACAGGAAAAAGTCTAATTATAATAAATCTTAAACAAATAAGTCTTCAGATTTTTTTGAAGAGTGATACGGAAGATGATTTGCGAATGAAGTCTAGAAGTTTATTCCATTCAGTCGGGCGAGCTTGTGCAAAAGCCTGTGCAAAAGCACACTTTCCAAATTGTCTGACTGAACGTGTGACCACAAAGTTACCTTGAGATGAAGATCGTAGTCCTTGTCTGGAATGGATAGATGAACATAGTGTTACAAGTGAGGACACTTAAGGAGATGGGCAAAACTATAGAATCGGGGACCGACGTGTTGGTTAGGGTCAGCTTAAGTGTCGTGAGGGTCGGAAGAAAGGGGGGGCCATGGCCATTGTGCATTGTGTGTAAGCATAACACATCTCAAACGTTTGCATGAGGTGGCGCAGGTGTGGATGCTAGTGGCATCCCAGGCAAGGTATCTGCCTCACGACCACGGGATCAGGCCGTTTTCCGTCGGTATGGAATAGCCATGCGGTTCTTTTGTAATTGTAATCGTACATAAATTATATAGTGCCCCCCCAAGAGAACTCCTCAGAGGCGCTCCCGACCCCACACCAAATCACAATCAAATAGAATGGTTTTCAAACGCTTGCGGAAAAGGGGCAAAGAAAGACAAAGAAGCTCATTACGAAGACTAATAGGCAACTTATTCCAGAAAGATGGACCGACTATAGCACAGCTTCAAGGTCATTGCATAATTACGTAACGCTCGAGGGTGGGTTGGTGGGGTAAGAGAAAACGTTACGAAACGTTACGTGGGTGAAGCTGAACGTTACGTAACGCTTTGAAAAAAATTAATAATGAATAATAAAAAATTAAATTACCATGGAATGACACTTCAGACATGATGTGTTCGAAGTTTGAACTTCGTGACATTGATTTAAAACATAACCGAAGTATAGACCTATATATAATTATCTGAAGAAGATACGGCGGCAGACTCCAGTTACATGCCAGGTCAACATTATCTGTTCTTCCGTTTGTGCAAACCGGAAACCGCTGTTCGAATTGTTTGGATCTGTGATAGTTTTACCAGCGGAACAAAGTGGTAGGCCTAATTTCCCCTTGGATTCCTGACATCGATGAATCACTTTGAAGCACATTTTCTCGGTGGACACGAATCTCAAACATTTAAATTCGATGCTCAACAGAACTCAGCAATATTTCTATTAATAATTATCGAAGTGCCCAGACTAAGCAAATAATTAGTTTATCCTAATTTTGATTAATGATCAATTTAGTCCGTGAAACTTTTCCGCAGTGTGAAAAATTTTATTCTTCAGGTAAAATTTAAGAAAATTGCAGTTCAAGCAAAAATATTAGAGTTTTTAGTAAAAACTCTAATATCTTTGGTTCAAGCATGACTGTCATTTTATAGAAATAAAACATAATGTATATTGAAGGCCTAGCCTACTGTCAAATTAGCCAATACTTTACAAAAAAATATTAGAGTTTCACTCTAATATCTTTGCTTCACATAGGCCTACTAGGCTATATTAAATTTACTATGAAAATATGAATTATAATTACGCGCTCATATAAGCCAATAATAGACCTAAATCTCAACTGATTTTTCGTAACCATCGTTACGCAACGCTGGGGAGGGTGGGTGGGTGAAGTGAAACGTCACGAAGCGTTACAGGGTGGGTGGGTCCAAAACGGTCATTTTCGGCGTTACGTAATTATGCAATGACCCCTTCTGTGCAGCACTGTGGAAGATCGAGCCATAGGGACAACCAGGTCGCCATGCGTAGCAGAGCGAAGAAATCTACGACCTGGAATGGATCGCACAGGTACACAGAGTTCCATAAGATAGATCGGAGCTTGGCCTGCTAAGCAATTACGTATGAACATTAGAATCTTAAATTCAATACGTTTTTGCATAGGCAACCAGTGCAGTTCTTTTTTGTGCTGGGGAGTATCCGCCCTCTAAAGGGCCCTCCAAATAATACCATTATTCATTAAGCGCGAAGTGTCTGCTGGCTCGCTCCCCAGATTGTTTACAGACCAGACCGTGGCGTCCTCCTTGATCCGCCAAATCTCCACATTGGCCCTGGTGTGGTACGTTGAGGTTTAGACCCAATCGCAAACCAAAATAGCCACCCTGACGGCCTCATTGCTAAGACCCAGCCCACATGATATTAAGGGATTATTAATATTATTATTATTATTAAACTGTCATTTATAACGCGCATAAACAAAAGAATCTTGCACGAAAGCGCGTAACAGGAATGTCTACTCATAATAAATCTGGTAAATACGCACACTGGATGCCCGTACTCCAAGCAATATGGCTGCCAACGAATGCAATATAATTAGAGCGCAGCGACCTATCCTATCGACGGCATCGCAACATGTAAAGCGCTCAGCAGAATGACTGCACTAACCCTAAAACTAACCCTAACCGACCCTCACGACGCCTAACCTGAGCCCTAACCGACCCTCACGCGATAAATAGTCGATGCGCTCTAATTATATTGCATTCGTTGGCAGCCATATTGTTTGGAGTACGGGCATCCAGTGTGCGTATTTACCATAAATCTTAAACAAATAAGTCTTCAAGTGTTTCTATCAGTAATAATAATAATAATAATATCTTCTTTAATGCTTCAATCTGACACACCGCAGAATGATTACAAGTACATGTTATACGAAATACGGCCCACTGTAGCACGACACGCAGGTCGGTTTTACAGCAGTGGGTTCGGTAACTTAACTAATATCAAGTTAAATTTAATACCTCTTATTCTGGAAGCCTGTGTGGCCAGAAGTCGCCAAATCACGATTAGATAGAAAATATAAAGACCGTGAACACGTCACTACAAACTAAAACAATCGTAAAAATGCAGACGGTATCAATATACTATATGTGGACGGCATGCTGTTTCGTAGTAGAGCAAAGATTTCAATATGGAGGAAGATGACCCAGTTAAAAGCTATTGGCTGAGAGCAGTTGGAAAAAGGTCGAGTGATGCATGCTGGTCTAACCCAGCGTTGCCACTCCTTGGGTTATTCCACAAGATCTTGTGTTTTTTTATCCGAACTCTGTAAATGGTTTTTTGGGACGAACTTGGGTTTTTTCTTGTTTTTGTTTCGACGGAAAAAGGAATTTTTTGGACATTTTCGGGCATTTTTTGACATTTTTCGTGAAATTGTGGACTTTTTCCGAAAGATTTGTGCCGGATGACTAAAAAAAAGGTCGTCAGATTTTGTCAGATTTTTCGGACGGGAAATTTTAGGAAGATTTGTGGGAAATTCAGGAATTTTTCGAAAAATTCTGGGCATTTTCTGAAGATTTGCTCAACTTGGGTTTTTGACTCTCCAACTTGGATTTTTATAATTTTAGAGTAGCAACGCTGGTCTAACCAACAGAAAAGAATACCACATCACATAATTATATTGATCCACCCAACGGCCTCACATATATTACGGAATCCACCCTTTATTTTTTCAATGCGATAAACGCTTGCAGCCAGGAACTGGGTCATGCAGATATCATTGTGATTGGTTGGCTCCGGCTTCTAGCCCAGAATGCATTTCGCAAGTGGTGACCTAGTTTCCAATTTGTGCGAGCTATGCTAGCAGGCATGATATGTATAAATTCGTGTTTTTTACATAATATTATTACACAATAACTGCCATGTCTAGCGGTATTACCAGAGAAATTGTTACTTTTCAATTTGGACACTATGCCAACTACGTCGGAACTCACTGGTGGAATATACAGGTATTTTGATCTTGTCCTCTCGGCTGTATCGGATATTTACTTCTCGGACTAGCAGGTCTGTGCACAGGGACCTTTATGATATAATTATAAGCAGGTATTAAAAGTTTCACGTTCGGAGCAAGTGTAGACTTCACTAGGTTTACCGGTTGCACCACTGGCTTAAACGGACAGCAGTGGGGAATAATATCTCCATTTTAAAATGAGCAGGGTCGATGTTGTACGGTTGCTACATAAAAACGTGTATAATGTATATTTGCATCTCAGAGTTAATACTGCTCATGATACTACGACGACGAAGTGAATTCATGCGCTGGAGATTGAGCGACTGCTGAAAGATTTTTGTTAGTAATTTCTAATACACAAGTGAATGAGTTTTATGATAGGATAAATCTTCTGTGGTATAAGAATCTGGCGCTGAAGTAATATTTTCGACACAGTTCTGTAGCAGATGACCTTTGCACATGCACAGCCTTCGCTGCATACACGTTGTTTAAAATGGAGTAAAAATATTGGTTTTTGAGATTTCTATACCAAGGCCTACAGATACCATGTTGTGAAACAGTGCTTGTAAATAAATTGCTTTCCCACACATCTGCTGTGGTTTGCTGAGAAAAAGCTAGTTTTTTATTTGCATAAATTTAAATTTGTTTAATTGATCTTTGGCATTTTGTCTGACGTTTGCAACTCTTATGTCGATTTTTAGAGCTCCTCTTTTGTCTACCATCAAAACAGTTTGACGAACGCAAAGGAAATCAATAACGATGTGCTATTCCGGGAGGGAGAGAACATTCTGGTTAGCTGAAAATTGATCCTGATTAAAAGTTATTAGGCTATTTTCTCTTGTGTGGCGCGGTAGTGTATTGGTGGGTTCGGTGCCTTGGAGCCAGGTTTTAATCCACCGCATAGAGACTTTGAGCATGTCCTTTACTTGCAGTTGCTCGTGCGCTTTGGCGTGAATCTCTAATGTAGTGTCCATGCTGTAATCGGGAGCTCCTCTAAGTAGAGAGCTTGAAGGGGTGCTATAGCAAATGAGAGCAATGATAATAATGATAATAATAATAATGAAATTGTTTCTCTTTGCAGGATGAATTTCGGAACCATTCACCTGTCATTAGTTACTAAGTCCTACAGTGCTTAGCGCCTAAATATTTCTATGAATTGATGTGCAGGCCGTTCTCTGCACGATCTTCATGCCCTCTTTGTTCTGCTTACCGCCTTGATCTATTTGTAGGCTACTTCGGTCATGAACCTCATTAACCTAGCATCGGGGTGAATTGTTATTGTGGGTCCCTCAAATTGAATGATATTCTCTCTGCAATTCATAGCAGGTCAAGCAGGATGCTAGTGGGGAATTCACCTGCATCTCTTCACCACTTGAAGACCTTTCTCTTTTCTTGGGCCTGTCATGCTGAATAGTTATGCTGTGAGAAGGTCCTTTCAAATGTTCATATTGGATTAGATTAGTAAAGCTTACCAGAATATTGCTAATAAATAAAGGTCAAATCTATTATATTTAAAAATTTTAACTGAGTAAATTGCCTACTAAGATGTGTTGTTTATTAATCACAATTATCTTAGAATAATTGTGAGATTAATATGCAAAACATTAGACTTCTTGAATCACGGGCACTTCAGTCACTTAGAGGAGGAAAAATTGCTCCTAGTGAGCAAACAAAGGGAAATCTTGTAAAGAGACTGGGATATAATATTCTTTAATGCTTTTGCTCAATAGGCATGCTGATACTACAAAATCTTTATACCACTGCTAGCTTTATATACCATTTTGCTAATGTAAAAAATGTATTGATAAAATCTATTTTTGAAGTGTGCCTCTTGATAACTCGAAGGCAGTGTCAATCACCGACTGATGTTTAAATGATCTGTCATCTGTGTTGTTCATTTTAAGTGAATGTTGTCTGAATATCTGGGCATTGTGGGTTTGCTATTTCTTGAGTGTATTTAAAAAAATTAGTTCAATCAGTTTCTGATATTTTGTTGGCAGCGTGAAGTTACATATACGCCAAGATTGATCGTTTGTGACTTGAAGGGTGAGTCTCATTTGGAGAAGTCTAGACAACGTGTTATGGTTTTTCTCTTTGCTCATTTTCTTGTTCAAACATAAATAAGTTCTGTGAATTTCGGATCTGGTCATTTGGACTATGCATTGGCAATCAATAGGTAATCGAGCAGTTCTCCTAAACAAAATTATTCAACAAAGACTTCAATGGTTTTTATGGACAAATACGAAAATGCCAGTTGATCGAATCGCATAAGATGCCTTGCTTGAAATATTCGAGGGAAAAATAAACAAAGGCAGACCAAAGACTTTTCTTGATAGACAATATAAGTAAAGACGAAAGATCACTTGGACTAACAATAACGAGGCAATGGACTTGACAAATGGCCGATGACAACGGTGATAATTCATTTGTGCACATCGCTGCCAAATGGCTAGCATCATGAACTGATGATAATGATGATATTTGTTATAGCTTTATAATGTTCTGATTATCTGCATTGCTGTATTTTCCAGGAAGTTTGAATAGCTTGAAAGAAACAGGGACGCTGTACGATGCACCGGAGGCAGCGACGAATAATGATTGCATTTGGTATGTACCGGGTTGTACCCACGTATAAAATTCAGGTTATCATTTATTTATTCAATTCGTTTACTGTACCCTATTCAAACAATCAGCAGATGACAATTGCACAGGAAACAGCGACGAAGTGGTACAACAGGAATACCCAGAAGGGACCAGGGTCCCGCTTAGTAGGGCTGTCTATGCATTAAATGAAAGTAGAATGGCAAATGATTGACATTTATAAGTCCAACTGGACTATAATATATAAGCAGAACTACATTATAAAAGAATCCCAGACCTTAACTAGCATAGAAATTCAAGACCTTAGCTAGTGCACCCAGACGAAAACCATTGATACAAAAAGACACAGTAGAAATGTCTTAATGTTAAACGGTTTATTTTAATGTGGTGTTTTAACCCAGGATTCTGTAATTAATGTCTTATTCATACGTTTTAATAAATTGCAAGCGTTAGTATCTCTTATGACTATGATATTTTATGTTCCTTCTGATGCTGGTAAATTTAGAGTTCCACGTTTGTTTATTTCTGCCTAGGATGGGAAACGTAGCTAAGCACAAGTCCAGCGGGGTGGCTAAGAATGAGTTTCTGCGAGATCTGGATTACGAAGAGGTATGGATTTTGACTTTCCCGCTGATCAGATTTTGTCTTCTTTGGACTATAATGACACTTGAATTTCTACAACATTTATGACTGCACAAATCCCCATAGAATATTTGGACAAGTGCAGTGCTTGATTCTAGGTCAAAAATGTGCGAGAACTTGTCTTTGTAGCAGTTTGTGACTGCTCGCATTTCATTTTGCTGCATGCTAAAAAATGCTTGGTTGACATGATGCCTCATTTGTGCAGTTACACGATTTTCTTCTGATATTTTCATTGCACATACATTGTCATAGCTTGATTGATCAGATCATCATTGCAATGCACAACTTATTATTATGTGATTTGTGGCAGTATGGCACACAGAGTTGAACGAGCATAGAACTCTCTGATCTGACCTATTTTGTATTGACTTCTGCAGCTCACCCATTTGGCATCAGTTGAAGGTCACTTGCAATTTAATATGTGGTGTAACTTATTTTGTTTGGTCAACTGGTTTCTTACTCAGGTCACTGTGTCTATATATGTGACCCATCAGAGTGAAACACACACTATGTCGGCAGCCTTCAAACAGAGAAAACCGCTGAAAACCAATAATAACTTGTATTTTTCCAATTTTCGCTTTATGACTAAAATGGTTATAAAAATGTCTTTTAAATGTGTACAAATAAAATACTTTATAAAATTTGAAGTTTAAAATGTGTTTTAATGATGATTTAGTTGAAGCTACGGTTTAAAATTACTTGGATTGTCATCGAATTTGTTCGATTTCGGTTACACATATCTTGTTCAACTTACGCGTTAGCCTAACATGGTTGGTATCAAAAGAAAGCCCAATATCTCGTCTACCCTGCTATCCAGGTCGTAAACTATGTCAATTTCAAATTTTAACCAATCAGAGCTCCGGAGAACATCAACAACTGCGATATTGGTTGCTATCACATGACACGATTTTAAATAGACGAGATGCTATTGGCTTATAAGTAGGTTTTCGGTCAGCGCGCATGGGCAGCTCGATGTGTTTACTAAGCACAGCACACATGGCCGCTAGCAAGCCCGATTAACAAAATTATTGATCGCTGCGCTTTAGAGATTTTGCAAATTATTGTGACGAGAGACATTACGTTTACAAAATATTAAAATGGCAGGCGACATTGCCAGACTTTTGAATTCTTCCAAATCCGATACAGACAAATTAAATACTCTTCTGGAAGAATATCTGTTCACTAACGAAGATGACGATGATCTGTCAAGCTCTGATGGTGACGAAAACTCAATCGAGTGTGAATCGGACTCAGATTCGGAGCAAGATATGCGAAAGAGCGACTACGATCATGTATTGGAGCATGCCAAGGAGGCACCTGAGATTGTCCTGGACAATGATGGCGAACTGGAAAAATGCCGGGAATTCAGGTAAATAATTGACTCTTTTATTATATTCAATGCACTTTGGTTTCCTAATTGCCTGGGTCAGGCCTCCCTGCGATCGTCTGCTCGTGGACTCCTGGTAGTCCCTCGGATGAACACTGCTATAGCCCGGTCTGGTAGCTTTCTGTAGTGTCCAGCTGGAACCGTCTACCAGAAAGATCTCAGGATGGATCTTCTCGCCTTTCTTCCAGCCCTGTTCCTTAAGACCTTTTGAGAGCGGGTTGGGAGCGCCTCTGATTTTTGAGTGGCGCTATGTAAATTCGTGATTACAATAATTATTACACAAAGCTAAAATTATAAGGATTGTAGCGCATACGATGGATGAGTCTGTCATGACTGTGTGGCTAAAAGGTGCATCATCAGACATTGTGATATCTCTTCACAGATAACACGCTCATCCGAATGCCTGACTGTGTTATGGTTAGGTAAATAGGCATAATTATTATGATCATAGGCAGTCTGATGACGGGTCTCGTAGAGTGGATTCGAAACCGCAGGAGACCGAATATATCTTGGATCGACAATATCATGGGGTGGACTGGGCTGTCAGGTTGGAGCCAGTCACCGTTAATATAATTCACATACATTTAATGTAATATGCTTATTGTTTTATTTAAAGGATTACTAATTTTATTTCATGTAAGGTCTAAAGCAAAATAATTATGATAATAATAATAACAACGTGATTTGCAAGTCTTGCACAGATTTACTAGATTATTTTAATTCTATGTACTCAATGAATTTTTTGTGTTATTACAGATGTGATTGCCAACATAATAATGGTAATCCATGCCATGAACTGTTTTCAACGGAGGACAAGGTTAAGCGAAGGATGGACATGAATGCCCTAACTCCGAGAGATCAAATGCTTGTCCTGCTGGGCAAGATTTCGTGCACAATCAACCTCTCGTCGCTGACTTGTAGTACGAAGAAGGCGGCCGGATCTCATAAAGAAAGAAATCGATCGCGAACAGCTTACATGATAGAAGGTCATTTGGTTTGCCGAAACACCTTTACTTTCCTTCACGCAATTGGCCGTGACCGCCTCACTTCAATCTCAAAATGGTACAAGGAAAATGGTTTGATGGCCAAAGAGAAAAGGTTAGGCAGACGCACTCAGAAAACTGCTTATAGCTTCGAAGACATTCAGCGAACGGTAGCCTTCGTGACAAACTATGCTGCGGACCATGCTTTGGTGTTACCCGGAAGAGTTCCTGGTTTCAAAAGGGAGGATGTAAAGTTATTGCCATCAGCAGAGACGAAGATGAAAGTTTTTAAAACTTACTGTGCAGCAATGGCACAGGCCAATCATCGTGTGATGAGTGAAACAATGTTTCGCGACATCTGGATCAAACTTTTGCCTTTCATCGTTACAGCCCGCCCAATGACAGATCTATGTTGGACTTGCCAACGCAACAACATTTTCATCTATCGGAGTGCGAACACCTCTGAGGAAGATAAGCACGAACGGTTGCTGCGACAAGAAAAACACCTCACCATTGTTCATCAGGAGAGGTCCTTGTACAACACCATGGTAGCCGAAGCTCGGCAGACCTGTGGAGCTAATCAGCTAGTCCAGTTTCAGCAAAGTTATCCATGCAGCCGCCTAATCTCAATGCACTACAGTTTCGACTTCGCGCAGCAGGTTCACTTGCCAAGTGATCCCCTCCAGCCTGGACCACTGTACTTTCTTGTTCCAAGGAAGGTTGGTTTGTTTGGTGTGTGCTGTGAGGGAATTCCAAAGCAAGTTAACTACATCATTGACGAAGCCCATCTCATCTCTAAGGGGTCGAATGCAGTGATCTCATACCTTCATCATTTTTTTGAAAGTTTTGGCCTGGGAGAGACTGATGCACAACTTCATTGCGACAACTGCTCAGGACAAAACAAGAATCGTTTTGTCCTGTGGTATTGCGCATGGAGGGTGTGCATCGGTCTTCACCAATCCATATCTCTCAATTTTATGATTACGGGTCACACTAAATTTGCCCCTGACGGATGTTTTGGGCTTCTCAAGCGGGCATTCAAACGCCATGCTGTGTCGTCACTGGAGGAATTTGAGACGGTGGTTAACGAAAGTGCTTGTGTGAACCAGGCTCAGCTGATTGGCAAGGAAGATGGCCGATCCTTTGTAGCTGTTGGGGAATGGCAGCAACATCTATCTCCATACTTCAAACCATTTCCTGGCATAAAACAGTACCAGCATTTTCGTTTTGATGCAAGTTTTCCTGGCTTCGTGTTTGCCAAAATTACCACAGAGAGTGAAGAAATCAAATTCAATCTAATGAAAGGCGGTGAATCCCATCTTCCAAAACAGGGTCCGCAGCAAATTATTCCACCAGGACTTCCACTTCAACGTCAGTGGTATCTGTATAACCAGATTCGAGAATACGTCAAAGATGGTTTGCAGGACGTTGTATGCCCCAGACCGTTGGAATTGGTTGCCGCAGAATCTGGAAGCGACACAGATCAATATGAACCTGGATTTGTTGCACAACCAACTGCACCAAAGCGAGGACGAGGAAGAGTTGTGACCAGCCGTAGTAAACGATCCAGGCATTCGAGTTCTGAATCTGAGAAAGATGCACTGACTGGTGGAAAGGAAACCCGAGGTCGTGGAAGACTTCACTCAAGAGGACGAGGTCGAGGACAGACTGTCAAGGAAAACTAGTTCTTTTTTATACAATCAATATCATGCAAGTGTATTTTGATGTTGCCCTCTTTGTATAGTTCAGACGTATACACGACCATACCACAGAAAACTGCTGGATCGCTATGCAGTGACTTAAGGTAGATTCGAACCAGTGAGTCTCCGGTTACAAGGCACAGAACATACCTCTACACCACTGTCACGTGAATAACATGACCGTCATGTTATTAACTTTCTACCTTTAACTGAAGAAATAGAGTTACCTTGCAGATTGTAAAACACGTATAATGAATAACTGTACAAAATTATTGAGAAATTTCCATTTTTTTCATTGTGAAATTACTCATGCCACGATCTTTTTAAAATAATATTACACTATTCTTTACATTATTTTAACTCAGTATAATAATGAACTTTTGATGGTCTTACGTGGACTTCTGGCATAATAAGGAAATAGTTTTTTCATAATAAGAAATTCAAAGTTTCGACTTCTTTTACTAAAGTCTGAGAATAATTAATTTTTTAAAATTTCAAATGTATAGAATTTCTAAACTATGATTACTAGCACAATGACACTTTGTAAATTAGTCTTCCCTATGATGTTCTTTAAGTGTTGCAAATTTCATTAAAATCGGTGCATGGTTGCTATGGAGTTTTGCAGTTTATATGTGTCTATTCTTTAATCGTGTTTTTCTCGAAATAAAATTTTCGAAATGGCAACTACATTTTCTTACATAACTTTGGACAGGAACATGCTAGAGTAACAATTTTGGTGTCATTTAAAAGCAGAGATTGAGTGCTTTACGGTGGTATGAAAACCTCAAAAAGTGAAATTTCCGACTTAGTGTGTGTTTCACTCTGATGGGTCACATATGTCTTGGACATCGTAATTGTTGAATCCCAATTGAAGATTTAAGTGATTTAAATCTTATAATCTCTTGATTTTTCACAACTGTGTGAATGATGTGATATTTTGTTCCTGTATGAAGTCATGATTGAACATTTAGCAAGTAACGATATGAGGCTCTGTCTAAAGACTGATGTCTTGGTAGATATGACTCCTCTTAATATAATTTGTTACTACTAAACCAACAAGGGATAAGCATAATGTTACATACTATCATCACTGCCATTAATTACTTACCAGTATAACCAACAACATCTGCAATGTCTGTTCAGGTTTCTGCTGCTATTGTTACCACTTACTTTTCTTTTGTCTTTCGTTAGGCGCTTTCAAGAGGTTCTGCTCGTGTGATGGATACGGATAGCGATGAAAAGGAGAAGGCAGGTGAGCGCCAATCAGACGAGTCGACCATTGTTATGCTGTTGCCTGCATCCATGGTGTTATTACCACTTCTTATTCTGAATATGTTTTCTTGATTGGTAATGGTTACACAGGAAGTGTTCAATTAAAAAGTGTGTGCAATGGTTGGATTATATGTCATGAAAAGTGAAGCAATGAATGGAAATTTTAGGTAGTGGGAAATTGTGCTAACTACTAAGGAATTTCTATAAGAGGTAAAGCTCCGACAGAGAAGTGTGTGGGAGACCCTGATTTGTTGATCTTTCACCCTTGATCTGCCAGTGACAATAGCAGGATCATCATCATGGGGCATACCCAGGGCTAAAAGTGAGCCGGGTCTGTCTGGGTCTCACTTTCAACCCTGGGCATACCTACACTGTGCTGATTTTTAAAGGCTTTGTTGCTCTATGGTTTTGTACCACAGAAACGGATGTTGGAAATTCCAAAGCGCCGAAGGAAGCTTCCGGACAAAAAGCCTACGACCTTGATGACAGTGTGGTTGTTTGGTCCGACTTTCTAAGACCTCATCTCCATCCAAAGACATTGGAGGTCATCAAAGATTATCAGCATAACAAGTTAGAGTCTCATAAATTATTTATTTATTATTAATCAAATTAATTACATTTATTATCATTTAATTATTTATTCATCAATTTACTAGCATGTTGCTTTAATCAGAGTCTGGTTCCTGTAATTATCAATGCTCATGACACTGTTTCGCAACTGTCCTTGATGACTTGGTCTGTTAGTTGAGAAATGTTCTAGCAGAAGTTTATACGTGATACTGCGTTGCATCAGTGAATGGCGTAATGTTCCTTACTAACACAATGTCTTACATATCAGTATTTCAACCTTAACATCATTTTAACATCGATACCACCAAGCCATATTGTGGCAGTTTATGAATGTTGAGGGCATATTGATGATAATTAAATAGTTTATAGCTTTGGAGAGCGTAACACCACATCATGCTAAGCAGAGTGATGTATACATAAACAAGGAGTGTGCAAAGAAATGATACTCTTAGGATAATTGAAAAAGTCATTGTAATCGTAATTGAATATTTGTAAAGTGCCATTCAGCGAGTCAGGTTCACTCCCTACCCAAGTGCAATCATTAACAAGTAAAATGGACTCCAGGCATTTTCTTAAGTGGGGTGAAAAGAAAGACTGAGGAGTTGAAGATGCAATTGCTGCAAAAGATGGTTCCAACTAGAGCGGCCAACAAATTATATATAGCAAGGCATCTGGATTGAGCAGTGGCCCATACTGAACCTGATCCATTTTTGCCATGTGCTGTTGTTTTCAGTGAGTTGGAGACGTTTGAAGTGTTTGGCTGTGGAGTTGATGTCTATAAAGCTCAACAGGATAGCATAGAGGACCGTTTGCACTTCTTTGCCGAAGAATGTGACAACCTGGAGGCAAGTCTCTTCTATTCACTAGTGCAGTCTGTCATTATAGCAATGAATAGCAATGTGTGTTTTCACTAGAATTAACAGCAGGATTTCTCATGTGACTGTTGTTCTCATTCATGATATGGTGTGGCTTTTTGAGAAAAGGAACATTTATGCATACTGTGGGTTTGTGATATCCTTAACTTGTAAATTCTCCTGAGATGTACTTCAAACGAGAAATGGAAATCGCATGTATATATTGGATAATGCCTACTGGTTCAACATCCACTTTGTGATGACCAGGTGGTAGGTAGTGTATTGCCAATTGACTTTTTGCCGATTTTCTAATCTGGATAGTTGCCAGCTAATTGGTGTGCTTTCTTGTTGAATCCGGATTCAATCCGTTTAATCGTCGGTAATTTTTTTTATCTTATTCGAGGCATTGCTTGTTGCAAAATCTTGCAAGTTCTTAAGAGATTAATTCAAACAAGGGTTTGTAAACTCAACTGTTTAGTATAAGTGGCTGAAAAGATTAATGCTATATGTTCTTTTTTTATTAATTAACATTTGAAACCATGTTTCCCAAGAAAAAACCCAGTCTGTTGGCCATTTGTTGATGCATTGACTCTAAATTTTATTATTTTACATGGACTTTTCAATTATAACAATCAAAGACTAGTGCAGGAGATTGCCAAAACAGATTTCATCATCATCATCATGAACCATGGACTCATCACTCGTGTGTGTCTGACGCCATTTTCACCATGTTCTTCCACTGTTCCCTTTCCAGTGCGATGTGGCTCAGCTTTTGCAATGACATTCCGCACCAGTCTGTTAAATCATCCACCCATTCTCTCTGAGGTCGCCCTCTTTTGTTTCGTCTGTCCATCATTCCAAACACCAATGCCTTTATTTTTCTGTCATTACTAATTCAACATATATGACCGAAACAAATTAAATATGTTTTGTATTAATGAAAAAGCCACATTTTGGGTCAAGAACATCATCGCACTGTTGAGCACCACTCCATGGCAAAAAATGAAACATGAATCTACATAATTGCATGAATCTTGACAACTGTTCAGGGATTTAACCTGATCGTTGATGCGTACAATGCGTTTGGTGGATTGGCGTCATCGTTCCTCGCTGACGTCTTGGATGACTACAGCAAGAAAACTGTTGCGATCTACAGCGTCTCGCCAGCAAGATTTGCTGCCGCTGTGAGTTGGATGGTCGTCATGTTACTACTTGTTACACACTATGCTGTCATTGCTTGTCACCGAATTAATTGTTTCATTTGAGATTTAAATGAATCGGTTGACCAATGTGACTAATTTAGTGCGTTGTTACTCTATTGATTTTATTGCATCTATTGATGATGTTTTTACATCTATAAGTAACACAGACACCTCTGTGTGTGTCTGTTCTCTTGTCTCTGTCTCTGATCGTCTCCATGAACAAGTGAGATATTCTTGTGCTACAGCAAATCTTGCCTATATTTTTTGCATAAACTTTCAATACATTCAGCACAAAATTCATGCACTGAATTTAAATGTGCTGTTGCAAAATCAAACTTTAATGAATGTTAATTGAGATGAAGTATTGCATTCGTGGATTTCTCCAGCCCACCAACATCCATTCTATGGACAGCTGCAACTGTCCATCACGAGTCTAAGTTCCATTGTAATGATAAATGTACTAATCAGACTTTAACGAATGTTAATTGAGATGAACCGCTACCATGGTAATGCATCTAATATATCAAGTGACCACCTGTTCTTATTGTTCTTATTGTTAGTCAGTTAATGAGGAGCAGCATCGGCTGATGAATCTGGCGCTCTCTTACGAATCTCTCCTGCCAAACTCTTCCGTCTTTCTTCCTCTCTCGACCTCGGCTTCGCTTTGGAAGAACGCTGGACCCTTCTATCATCACCCGCATCTTCAGTACAAGGTTAGTGGGACTCGGATTAGGGTTTATTATTTCCATATCTATCTACTTTGTGTGCCATTGTCATGATGAATCTACTTTAAGTACCATTGTCATGATGCATCTACTTAAGGTCCATTGTCATGATGCTTTTACTTTAAGTACCACTTTAAGTCTACTTAAGGTCCATTGTCATGATGCTTTTACTTTAAGTACCACTGTCATGATACTTCCACTTTAAGTACCATTGTCAATATGCATCTACTTTAAGTACCATTGTCATGATACATGTACCAGGCATCAACCATTGGTTGCTTCAAAATGGATTGTTGGTCAGTTATTTTGATGTTTTAAAATGCTTGGTCAGAATTTGAAAAAGACCTGTGTGCCAGTAGGAACAGTAATGCCCCATTGGAGGAGTTACCATGGTGATCTTTGTATTTTTTGTTTGCTTTAAATAATGTGACTGAACTTTGTCTTTTTGTTTAATAAGGAAGTTGATCCTTACTAGCAGAACTTGACAAACGCAGATGAAAACCATTTAATACTTTGTGGCAGATGATGTATTAATTATTGGTTGTTTGGTGTTGATTCAGTTGTTTGTGGACTGGGCAGACAGGTAAAGATTGTGTTCTGTCCATGTTTTTATTCAGCCGAATTTGCCGTACCATTCGAGTGCTTTGCTGGCTGCAAGTATCGATACGATGACATTGCCGCTAAGACTGGAGAACAATCCGACATCTATGGCGGATATGGCCAGTTCGCTAACAATGTTTGGACGAAAGGTCAATATATTGATTGGTATTTTCTATTACAAGTGACTTGGTACAGTAGTTGAAAAGTTTCAGGAGTCATGATATGTCTATCTTTGCATTATGCATATAGGTGGCACTATCGAATGCCTTATCGTCAATATCAATTATAGTGCATTGTGAGTTGCAAACTACCGATAAGTTGCTTTACGATGTCGGTTGTTAACGGATGAAGTGCAGTTGTTGTTTTAACTGCAAATGTTCTTAACTAGTTTGTAGATCAATCACCATCTAGTATTTTGTGGTTGTAATAATATATTTTTCTATCTACAGAAGAGTCTTTGGTTAGTTGTAAAAGAGGTTCTATTTATAAGTCTTCATCGAAATCTGATCTACCTATAGAGTTTCACTGCTAAATAAAACTGAATTTTGGTTTGAAATGCAGCAAATTATTCGGAGAATACATTAAGGCATTACTATTATAATTATTAGATCATCTTTAACATGGTCAAAGTCGCCCAGAAATCTGTGACATGATGAAGCGTAAAAATAGTGGTGAGTAGAGCCAGTAAAAGCCGTTAAGCTTTGCTTTAGTGCTACTACAATATTTTTCTACATGAAGACCATGTTTAGATATATATATATATTTTTGACTCCACTCATTACAGTGCTCTTAAGCTGTCAACAGATGATGAACCAAAATAGTTTCCATCGATAATGTTGCTGCCAATTTTTTCCAGTTGGTGTCAACTTATACGTCATTGCCTTTTCCCATCAACGACACTGGAAGTTTCCTGGAAACACTTAACACCGCCGCCTCTGGTGACGCCAACATTGGTCAGCATTTAAACTCGATGACTTCGTTCATTTCTCACTGCAACGATTCTCCATACAGCCAGTTGGCAGTCTGCAGAGGCGTCGTAACCCCGGGGTAGGTGTAAGACGAAGCTTTGCAATTGTGTGTGTGTAAAAAAACAGGCGTTAGAATCTGATAGATTCCTCTGTGTGTTTGCTTATTTGTGGAACTTGGCATATAAGTATGTAGAGGCGCTATTGCGTTACCTTCAATGCCATATAAATAAGTATGACACAGGGGCAAGAAATCTGTCTCTTGTCGGTTTCCGACGTTGTATTCAGTCATAACCTGCAAAAGCTCTGCTTTAAAATGCTTTTTACAGAATGAAAATATCTTTTCTGACTGAAGTTATACTCATTTGAGTATTTCATTAGTCTAGAGTGAGAAAATCGAATAAATGTTTCTGAATATTCATATCATCTAAGTCCTCAGAAACGACTAATGGAGTATTCTGCAATTTTGCTGAGCAATAAAGAAATACATTCTGAATCAAATAACACAAGCATCAACAAAATCACTTTACTACTTTGCAAATCATGGCGAACTCGTAGCCATCTGCAGAGTTGAAGAATATTCTACCTTCTTTACCCCCCCTCGCTTATTTCAGCAAATGCCTATTACGTTGTGTAGTTCCATACTTGTTTTACTGTTTCACTGAGGCAGAATTTCTCTTGTGATGTTAAATATTGACTTGATTCTGCTTTTTACATTGTAGTTCTAGGAATTCTGTTGCTGCCCCCGGTGACAGGACCCAGTCAGTCAATGATGTACTTGTGTCACACATGGAAAGAGTTTTCAAGACCAGTAGCAGGTCAGATTACTTCCATATTTAAAATGCCTTCATTGGTTAATTTTGCTTTCTCTGTAACAGTTGCTAAGTATGCACTGAATTCATTGCATTAATCTGTGTGATCCCTAGAAATGTTTTCTCTGCCCTCAACTCTGACTACATTTGCTTAGTCATTTCTGTATTGAATGAATACATAGTTCAACGACAGCTTATGACAGCAAAGGCCGTCAGCAGAATTTTTATTCTGGCCTATTACAGTTAGCTGTTCTATATTACTTTTGTTTGCTCAAGTTGATAAAGTTTAATTTTCTTCTTACTACAATTTATGTTGATTTGCAACATAGTTTTATTGTTGGAAATCTTATCAAATACAATGCAGAAAACTGTCTTAGACGCACAAAGACCATGTAACATGTGCTCAGCACTATGATAAAGACTTGACTAGTTTAATCATTTTGTGTGTATTGTATTTGTATCTAGGCTACGCTTTCTACAGTGAGGCACCGGGTGCAATTGGTTAGAGAGGTTGGCCTGTAGCACGGACAATACGGGTTCGATTCTCGTCCAAGGCGGTTACTGTGTTACCTTGAGCAAGTTCTTCACTCACAATTGCTCTGCAGTGTAAAAAGTGCAGTTGGAAATGGCGATATCAAAATGCAGATGAATTGTAGTGTATTTCATTGTACTTAACTGCCTTTGTATGCTGCTCAACTTATCAGCGTTAGTAAAAAATCGTTAAAGCTATACATGTTTTGTCTGCGAGGCTGAAAATTTGGCACGCTGCTGTTTGCTGATAGTCTCTTGCCAAGTGAAATATTCTAGTAGAGGTCGTAGTTTTCTGTACTGAGGTTTGTAGCACTTGTTCGATATGAAGCATTTTTTTTATTGTGGTTTCAGCTTATCGTGGGCTGTAAGGCAGCCTTGTAAAGTTGTGTGTCCGTATCCGAATGTTTTTTCTCCGCAAGTTACAAAATCTGGTCTCATCTCGGCGCGTAAGCGACCAGTCGACCAAGGTATAACACAACAGATTTTTATGATACATAGTTTTTGTTGGACAGTAGCGAAATATTTGTTCAGAAATAATTCAGTGTGCAAAGCAGATATGTAGAACCAGTGGATTGCAGCTTACAATTTATACTGTGTCAAAATCAATATTACATGAATAAAATTGAATATGCATTTTACCTCTATGTAAATTAATGTAATGGAGGAAGTTATTCGTTCAATAAGTATTAAGTAGGTAGGTTCTTTATTAACCAGTTTCTGATTTGTACTTTGGCGTGCATATATCTTATAAGCAACAAGTGCACCTTATCTGTTATGCAGGAATAAAAAAAGCAATTCTGTTGCTGATTGCAGAATTTGTTTTGTGGTAAAATGATGATTTCTGTTTTGACTGAACTGTTTGATTCAATTTATTGTTAAGATGGTTGATGTCCGTATTGTGTTGAATTTGGAGTGAGCTGCATGTATTGTATTGCTGCAGTTATTTAGCATTATGATAATATTGTGTGTCAGCTGTTGTAATTTTAAGAAATTTTTCACTTGTAATGATCGGACAAGTCTTCTAATAACAAATAACAAAATTTGTTTCAGGTGTGGAGACTGTTCCAGTTGTGACCTTGCAGCAGTCTTCCACCGATGGAAAGGTCCACTTGGAGGCCATCCACAAGGCAGTCAGTAGACTTAAATTGTCCAGACTGCACAGTTTCATCGATGCTGGTCTCGAGTCCGACCAGTTCACGGAGATGATTGAGAACCTCAAGAGTCACATTACGTGCTACGATGAATCCGATCGAATGGACATGAACTAACATGAAAACAAATCAGTGTATTAAACGATTTCGAAAATTGTGGATGGATGACAGTGGTGGATGTCAATGCCTTGCATTTGTCAGTGGGCTGACATGAGGCAACATGGTCCGCCGATAATTGTTGGTGCAGAGTTGCCTTCATCCTGGTTGACGTCGATGTCAACGTTGTCTCACCGATCGCTTAAAATAGATTCCTGTTATTTATTTATTGGCTGCCTAAACATCGTCCACAAGTGGATGTGTTCGTAGCAACTATCGGTAGAATGTGAGCCAAATTGACCGTTTGTCACATCATGCGAGTTTGCGTGGATACCGAAACTGTGACAGACCTGTCACCAAACCCCAAGTCACAATATTTCTGGTTAAAGGCTGGCTTGTGCAAACTTGCGGTTGTTTCTCCGGCTTGCGCTAATTTCCTTTTTCTGCTAGTGGTATGCAAACTGCATTTTTCGGCTGTTAATGCATTGGGAAAGAAATTATTGCCTGAGACATAGTTCATTCAAAAAGTGTATTGACGGTCATTTAATTAGACAACAACTTATTACAGTGCCATGTATGAACAATGACGAGTGGGACAAGTTTGCCAGGAAATAAATGATACAGGCTGGCGTAACTTAACAAATAAGATGGCTCTACATCGAGACAATGTAAGTAAAGACACTCATTCAATTATACTGCCACCTAAGTAAGAAGTGGTGGAAGCCTCTTAATTTTCCAAAATAATTTCCTCATATTTTTACATTTAGTCGATCATGTAGATTGATCTTTGTGGACAGGGCCGCATTAAGACTAGTGCGGGCCCTGGTGCTGTGATTGCCTTCCACAGGTTCACCCGTCACATATTTATAACTGCAGGCCCCTCATAACTGCGGTCCTGGGTGCTACAACACCCGTAGCACCAACCTTAGTGCTGGTCTGATTTTGAATGATGTGGTTGCCGCTTGACCGGCACAGAATAGTATAAAATATGATGAGATATTATGAACTCTAGTTTTGCTTCTGATATCTGATGTTGTATTGTCAGCTGTTGGATGGTGATAACACAACCTTTCATTCCATTCATGAGGCATTCTGTCAAAATCAGGCCTTTGTCACATGAAGGCAATAGTAAGGTAATGGTCGATTTTATTTAGACGGGAGTTATTTGTCAATTTGTACTTGTTTGCATTTTAATATAGGTCACTACGTAAACTTATCTTACAGCTAAATTCAGTTCAGAAATATTTGATTTGTCAATTTTGGTTCTGTGACACAAGCCTGATTTCGTCAGATCATATCCCTTGCTAGGACTAGTGAAATGATCATCAGACGACCTTCGTCTAAAGCTATTGCTCTCCCTTCCCCCATCTCGGGCATCCAAATGGTCCACCAGATGGTTGTTTTGGGTGTCACCATCTCTGATCGGATTGGCTTTGAGGCTCACATTAACAGAATATGCTGTAAAGCCCGGCAATCCATGTTTGCTCTGCGTGTTTTGGTTGCCCACGGTCAACGTCTGTTTGACGTTGTTAGAGCTACTACCATTGCAAGATTACTTTATGCCTCCCCTGTTTAGTGGGGATTTGCCAATGCCATGGAGCGTAAACGTCTTATGGTCTTTTAAGAAAATTGATCCGTTCAAGCTTCCTTCCTACCAATTATCCAAGTTTTGAAGCACTGTGCTTTAGAGCTGATTCTGCACTTTTCCGCTCTATCCTCTTAAACCCCATTTTTCACGACTTTCCTCCCCAAAAGGTTACTCCTTATAATACTCGACCTAGTCCACATAATATGATGACGATGATGATGATGGTGCTCTGCCCGAAGGCAGGTTCATTGGCTTTACGCCCTGGGGATGAGATGAGTGAGGTAATTTCCCGTTGCCTTCCCCACAGACAATGATGGGTAAGCAACTTGCCCAAGGTAGCTCCGCAGGAGCTTGCGCCCATGCGTCCCACACGTGCTAGCCCGAGATATCTAAATCTCTGAATGTTAACTCCCAGCCCGGGACTCGAACCGCAGTCCGTTGCAACCAACAGACGAATGCAGCTCGTGCTTACCGTGTAGCTAACTAGGCCAGTAATATAGCCCTTCCTAAAGTTGATTCTTTTGCCAAAAGAAGTTTTATTATGCGAATGCTGTATAGCCTTGCATAAATGATTTCTATTATTTATTTTCTCTGTAAACTACTGTGCATTTGCTGGTGGTCTACTAAAGAATATTCTTACTTACTTTTATCACATTTAAGATCAGATAAAATTCGTAAAGACTCTACTGCTTGTCCATAGTTTTTCATTTCTATTCTTAGCATATGCTGTGAAAATATTCTTATTTTTTCGTTGGTTTTTAAGTTAATTTAAAATGTTTTTATGCCAAGATCAAACAATCCAGAAGGTGCTTGTGTGCTCTAGGTGTACTTTTGAAAGTTATGTGGGTTATAATAATTATTATCAAGGATGATGATTACAATAATGAACACAGTGGTCAACATTTGCTGGTACACTTTTAAATTTTTGATCAACTGTTGATGGCAGATGATCTGAGGACAAAAGCAGTGATGAGAGAGGGATAGTGGGTAGAAGGAGAAAGAACAGAGGAATAGAGAGCATTGGTAGTAGGAAGGAGATAGATGAAATGGAATAGGGTGTGTGTGACTGAAAGGGAGGGGTGGTGGTTGGCTGGGGAGAGGAAGAAATGGTATTACATAATTATATGCATGCACAATTGCACATTGCAGTTTGTGCACATTGCACTGTATGCGATTTCAATATGCACCAGTAGGTGTCTAGGTGTGTACGGGTGCATTATATTCAGATATGTACTATGTATGTGCTTTTGTGTGCCTACCATTATACTACCTTCATGCATTGAATTTGCTTTATTTATATGTGTGATTTATCTAAGTCTGTTTGGGAATATAATTATGCAGAATGGACGACAATAGAAAGATCAAAATGTACTGATGGGAACTATGGGTGGTAATGGACGGATAGGCAGACCGAACAGAGAGTGGATCCTGCCGCAGGGCCGTGTTTAACATGGGTCCATTCGGTGCGGTGCACCGAATGCCTGAGGCCTGAGCGGAGAGTTTTTTTGCTATTGGGCAAATGTCTTATGCGAGTGCAGAGAGTCTCTGTACGTGTTACTTATATAGCTTTACGCCTAAACCTTTTGTAAAATAAGTAAGTGTAAGAAACCATTAATTAAAAGTGTAGCTACCATAAAAACCCTAGGATTATATGAATTTATTTATGATAATTATATACTCAGTGGCGGCGCTAGAGGGCCGGTCTGGGGGGCTAAGCCCTCCCTACAAGAGGCTCAGCCCCCCCTAAAAAAGGGCCATCCGAAATTTTTTACAGTGAAATATCCACGATTTTGGGCTGATGACTAGAAAAAAAGGTCGTCAGAAATTTTGGCGGCGAAAATGGAAAATTTTCATGAGATTTCGGTCGATGACTAAAAAAAAGAAGGTCGTCAGAAATTTTGGCGGCGAAAATGGAATTCCTGAGATTTCGGTCGAGGCTTCAGCCCCTCCGAAACTGAAATCCTGGCGCCGCCACTGTATATACTTATTTACACTTGGCCAAAGCCTTTGGAAAACCAACGGCCGCTCGAACGACACTCTGCGATAATTAACACTTTGCACCGACACTCGAAGAACCTTAAACACGGCCCTGGTGGATCGACGACATCAGATTGGTGCAAACGTGCTGTGCAAATTCTAAGAGCACTATCACAGGACCGGCTACTTTGGGAAAAAGTGATTAACATTGCAGGGGACACCTTCGGCCTGATGATGATGATGATGATGGTGATGATGATGATGATGATGATGATGATGATGATGATGATGGTTTATGTATATGCTTCATTGTTATATTGCATGAATAATTGTATAATTTACATATCCGTGCAATCAGTGGCGTAGCCAGGAATTTTTCATGGGGGGGTTTTATGGCCGGAAACCCTGTTTTTTGCTATTTTTTCTTACTTAAACGGGAAAATAACCTTAAAAAAACTTTTTTTTCGGAGCCAATGGGGGGGTTTTAACCCCCGAAACCCCCCCTTGCCTACGCCACTGCGTGCAATGCAGGGCAGAAATTTGTGTTGAGATTTCTGCACCATCTGCACCACCTATCGAACTCAGCTATGATGAGTACACCGACTGTACACTGTCGATGGTGAGAAGATGAGACGGTGAGGGAGTGGACTGACCACCCACCTTCATATGCTGAGGTTAAGAAATATGAAGTCGCTATAGCTAGGCTATATATACCACTTCATACCTATGGCTGCCTCTAGGTTAGCTAAAAGGACTGCGCTTCTTCTTAGCGCTCCCCGGCCCCCTCAAAGCAAAAATCGGAAAATCTCTACAACTACATGTTAGCTTAGTATAAGAGAACTATAGACAGTGACTATAATGCTATCTGTTAGTCTACGACTCTGCAAAACAACTTCTTAAAATTTTCATGACTTTATCGTTCATGAACAGCTATAGCGAACAATTGAAACGTGCTCTATATAGTCGATGCCAGCAGCTAAAAATGCGTTGGTTTAGGTTTATGGGGCACCGCCCAGACACCGCTGGGGAGCTTACGACTCTACCCAGTGTAAGAATTGTGGGGGGAAATAACAGTTACTGGAGGCTTGGATTATTATCCACTTGGAATTGGAGTGCAAAAAACAGACTTTACTATGGGGCTCTAAGAAAGACTGGGGCGTTGAAACCCCCGGCAATTCTCACCCTGCTCTACCCAACACCATCTAGTCGGTATATGGGCTTCGTGCATTCGGAACTTTTTATATGAGCACACTCAAGGAGAATGTTCTATATATATATATATATATAGTTGCGTCCCTGGTAGGGAGGAATGGCTTAGGTTTTCAGCCACACAAACCTGAAATCCTGGCGCCGCCACTGAGTAGGAAGTTTTCTTAAGGAGCAACTCAGATATTTAAGAACTCAGATATTTAGGCTACAATAATATGTGTGTGTGTGTGTGTGTGTGTGTGTGTGTGTGTGTGTGTGTGTGTGTGTGTGTGTGTGTGTGTGTGTGTGTGTGTGTGTGTGTGTGTGTGTGTGTGTGTGTGTGTGTGTGTGTGTAGTCAGCGAGAGTGAACAATGAGGAACGATCCAACAATGGCGGCGCCAGGATTTCAGTTTTTTTGGGGGGGCTGGTTGAGAGGGACGATTCGCGGGAGGAAATTTTCCATTTTCATTCGCCGAAATTTCTGACGGCCTTTTTAGTCATTTGGCCAAAATCTCAAGAGAAACATCAAAATTTCCCGGTAAAAAAACTGACGACCTTTTTTTTAGTAATTTGAGGGAAATAAGAAAATATTTAATTTCCCTGTTCCCCCCCAAATCCTGATGACTTTTTTAGAGGGGGACTTAGTCGAAATCTCATGAAAAATTTTCCTGTGCAAAAAACCCTGGCGATTTTTGGGAGGGGGTCTTATAGCCACTGGATTCCAATGCATTTCAAATTAAGTGAAGCAATTTAAACTGGCCGGTGTTTGGGTGATTTTAAGAGCGCCGCCCCTTCGAAGATTTCTGTATCCGCCTCTGCACACACTAACGTCATCCTGCATTATTTGACCGTCATGACTCGAGAGGAAAACACAATGTTAAAAGGATCGAGTTCAAGTATAGTTTTGCCTGCCAACAGCACGTGCGTCTGTTGACAGGCGTCAGTAAAGTAACGAAGTATAACGCAATTGTGTGTCCATAAAAGCCACATCATTCTGTCACAAAATGATGTGAATTAGCCTACTAATTAGGTTAGATACTTAGATTAATAATTCAGCACTCTCTGTGGGACCCTGGAGGTCGTGGACTCGTGGGCGCGTGAGCCTTGTACACAATGCACACCAGAGAATAGCTACGCCACTGTTTCACGTGTAGACTATGAAAGGTTTAGGAGTTATGACTGCTTCCCTTGACGGTGAATTAGACAAACTCTCTCTGACACGGTTTTTGTGCGGCGCAATACATGTAGCTATTTCGAGCGCGGCATAATGTCCACGATGTTCGGATTCATTGTGCTGTAATTACATGCACTAAGCCATATATGTCTATATTCTTATATATTAGGCCTATATATGCTATAATTATATTATATATAGGCCTAATGTTATATACCTTATAACCACAGGATCGCAGCTTCCATTCGATTTCAACCACTGGGTAGCGACCCTGGGCAAATGTCTCACTCGCAATTATTGTTTGTGAATTAGTGTTTGCTGCGAGGAAGGCATTAACAGGAAAACCATCTCTCGCTGATCATCTCATCCCCAACTCCGGGTGGCATGAAAGCTTGTCATGCCAAGTTGCCAACCGACATAAATGGACATGTCTTCGGGCAGATATCTCATCATCACCACCACCATCACCTTCATAATCGTCATCATCATCATCATCATCATCATCGTCGTCGTCGTCGTCACCACCATCACCTTCATAATCGTCATCATCATCATCACCACCACCACCGTTACCGTCATCGTCGTCATTGTCATCATCATCATCATCATCATCATCATCATCATCATCATCATCATCATCATCATCATCACCACCACCATCACCACTATTACCACCACCATGGCACCATCATTACCACCATCATCATCATCATCATCATCGTCACCACCTTCACCTTCATAATCGTCATCATCATCATCGTCACCATCATCATCACCACCATCATCACCTTCATAATCATCATCATCAGGGGCGGATCCAGGGGGGGCCAATCCGGCCATGGCCCCCCCCATTTCAAAAATTTCCTTTTTTTGACCAGCTATTTTGCTCGGAAAGTAGACGTGGCCCCCCCCATCAAGAGTAGTTCCATAGGACTTTGGCCCCCCCCTCGAAAATTTCTGTATCCGCCCTTGATCATCATCATCATCATCATCATCACCACCACCACCACCACCACCACCATGGCATTGGCACCACCCTCCATCACCACCACCACCACCACCACCACCACCACTAACATCATACATTCGCTTGTAACAGGCGCAGAGTAGGCTACGCGGTTTACCTTGATATAGGAATATTATAAACCTATATCCTGCTAACCTCGAATTATATAGGCCTACGGTAGGCCTACCAGACTACGTATGTTGTTAAGTTAACTCCCATATAGTCTGCATAGGTTCGATATAGCGAAGTTTTGCTGTATTCACATGTCATACAGTAATTCATACTATTCATATATAAATAATTTATATGTATATAATATGTGTATATATATACATATATATATATATATATGCCTACAGCTATGATGCATTGATGTTTGTATACATATAGGGCCTATATTTATACAATACGTGCGTGATCATAATCGAGAAAGATGGATGCAAACGCTCAGATAGTGAAAGCAAAGCGCCACACAGAAGCAATAGTTTCTATGCGCATGCGTGGATGTTGTGGCGCCTCCTGGTAATTGAAGGAAAACAGTAATGAGTGCTGCATAATAACATATCTGCACGACACCAATTATATCGCATAATCGGGCGAATGATCGAAACCGCCGCTTTCACGTATACACACCCTAACACTAACACGTCGCGTCTGATGCAATGTATACGCAACAGAGTATAATGCAATACTGGACAGAAAAACTGTTTACAATGCGCTTTGTTGTGCTATCGTATATATCTATTAGAGAACTCGTACGGTCTATTATATGAGTGATTGGTGCTGAGTGCTTATACACGATTCAACGCGGTCGAAATATATATATAGTATATATATATATTATACAAACGATGTGCATAGAATATTACAATAATGGACGTGATCGTGCATGCGGCAAACACACACACGCAATCATTTGAAACAACGACAGCTAGGAGACGGTGTAGAAACAATATTAATATTATACCTGTAGCGCCGGTGAATAAACTGATCATCGTGACGTCGCTCAATTCTGGGTGACATTGAGAAATTGTGAAGATTTACATTTATATTTACATTACAGGAGCAGCACTGCGGAACGAATGTATGGTGGTATATACTAGTCCTGCCAGTCGTAATTAAAAGAGGCGGTCAGCACGCGAGGTAGGCCTAGGTACAGCAAACATATTGTTATGCAGTGGCGTAGCCAGGAATTTATGATGGGGATTTATGGCCGGATACCCTGTTTTTTGTTGTTTTTTCTTATTTAAATGGATAGGCTATATAACCTTTAAAAAACCTTTTCCGGAACCAATGTGGGGGGGGTTATCCCCCCGAAACCCCCTTGCCTAGGACACTGATGTTATGATGCAGACCGGTGACTGCAGCTGCTGACCGGAAATTGCTTTATCGAATATGTACCGTCATCATTTTAGCCTACATTATGCGTCATTTTATGCCCGACATTTCCCGGGTCCACAGCGGCGGCGCTATAGATCTATGCAATTTCAGTAGGTCGCGTCAGGATCATGGAAGTCATAGGCCTACAGCAGGACAAAGACATGATTCATGAACATGCAGAAGAAGATATTAACAATCCCAAAGAATTTTTGACAGGTCATAAGGCAGTCTACCGCGACCTATTGTGCCGCCGCCGCCAGTGGCACAGGTCCATCAAAAATTATTATAACATGTTGAATTAATAATGTCACTTAGTGTTTAATCTAGCACTTCTATACTTGAGGGGGGGAATTTACAGTGGCGGCGCCAGGATTTCAGTTTGGGAGGGGGACTGAATCCTCGCGGAGTTTTTCCATTTTCATCCGCCAAAATTTATGACGACCTTTTTTAGTCACTCGGCCGAAATCTCATGGCCATTTGTCTAGGGGTCTTAGCCCCCGAGTGGCCTTTTTTAGGAGGGGGCTTAGCCCTCCCTAGCCCCCTGGCGCCGCCGCTAGGGATTTAGGTTTCTGGGGAAGGCCGCCGATTTAGGAGGAAGGCAGCTGCTCAATCAGACACCGACACCAGACACCCTTTGACCGGAGAAATTTTCTGACGACCTTTTTTCAATCTTTCATCGTAAATTTCCTGCGACAGACATGATGTATCCGTCAAAATTTCCGAAGAAATGCTGTCAATTCTAAACTTTTAATTCTCATGACCTTTCTCTAGTGCTTCGATGCTTCACAGTCTAATTCTTCTGCTGCCCGATGATTAGATATAACTTCGGATACTCAAACGAGTATACCGTCAGGTTTGATGCTTCAATTCAAGTCAATCTCATTATTGGTCCGTTTGCAACAAAAAGCATACGATCAAAGGCAGAAACAAAAGCCATGAACAGCATTACAAATAGACTATCGCCAATTGATAGGCTTAGGCCTACTAGAACATAAACTTATCCAGAAATTAACTGTAGGCCTACTTAATTATTCTGATAGTTGCACACCACTATATGATTCGATCGAGATGCAATTCGCCCTACAATAATTCTACCGTAGAACGGTAGACCTCGAGTTAATCCTTCCATCTCAGTCCTCTTTCAAAATATAACAGTGCATAAATATAATCGCCTTCTATAGCGCGTATAGGCCTACGTTCACCGATCAACCTATAGGCCTATATACGTCACTCTACACGTGATCAGATGAGTAGGCTACATCCGGTCCATACGTCGCGTGTTACGTGCTCCCAAAGGCAACCAATCACATCTTGGTCAGTCTTCGGGTCACGTCTCTAAGATCTACAGCGTGGATTAATTCTGAGACGGCGTAGTTCATTCGGAGTCGACGTACGTACAGTAGCTCAGTCGTCTCTCAAAGACGACTAAGTCTAAGGAACGGTTCTCAATCGTGGCTCTCGCCTAATCATCCAATATTAATAATTCAGCTGTCTCTCTGAGTTGCAGGCCTACGGTACATGTAGAGTTGTAGACTATAAATAAGAAAGTCATTCTCTTCCCACAGATAACCTTTCAATCAACTGATATATATATTTAATATATATATATATATATATATATATATATATATATATGTAAAAACTTATTTGTATATATAGCATTTAATATTAAAGATCTTGTAACAGCAACAATTGAATTTTTCAACAGCATGTAGTCTTTGGTTCTGTGGTCTGATTGTCTTTATTTATTTTTATTCCATAGCTTGTATCTGCTAAAATTGGTTGCAAGTTTACGAATACGATCTGAATCATCTGACAGTTGCTTTTTGTTAACTAAACTTTCCGTTATAATGAATATTTTTAAGCTTTTGTTCATCATTAGTGGTTTCCTAATCATGTATACTTGTGTGACAGCATAAATTTATATTATTAGTATTATTATTGCATGTTCAGTGTAAGACAGTTTAGTACTGATGCATTGCCAGCAGTGCTTAATGTGTGGGAAAATAAGTGCCTGGACGCCCCTTACCTTTCCAAAAGAAGTACCTGAAGGCTCCTCACCTTTTTAGGCTGTGCTGGCCAATAAGGGGCAGGACGGCGTTCAGGTTTTAAAATAAATGCATGGACGCCGTCCATGACCGTCCAGCCACACTTTAAGCCCTGGATGCCAGTCTGTAGAGGTGTTGGCATTTTGGTGCTCAAGTTTCTTTGTTTTTCCTATATTCATTTCCATTTCCCATGAAATATTACTTTTCTCCAACATGTGATGCAGTTTCATATGAGCTATTAAATTACAGATATGAGGTTTGATGTTCACCTTGTCTACTGACATCATTATATTGAGTTGGCTGCGGTGCTGATATTTTGCGGCTACTGTGCTGACATAATTATTTGGTCCATCTTCACACTATGTTAATTTGTATTTCATTTCTGCAACTGCTGGAGGAGAGAGAGACAGAGAGACACACAGACACACAGACAAACAAACAGTCGGAGACAGAGAGAGACACAGAGAGACACAGAGAGACGGGGGACAGAAACAGACAGAGACAGAGACATAAATATAGACAGAGACAACAGAGACAGAGAGAGATAGAGAGAGAGAAGCAGAGAGACAGAGGCAGAGAGACAGATAGAGACAGAGACAGACACAGAGTGTGTGTGTGTGTGTATGTGTGTGTGTGTCCACATCTCAATCTTCAACATTCCCTATGCCTAATTCTTCATCCTTTCTACCCATCAGCTTCCAAGCAACTATTGTATTGTATTGCATTGTATTGTATCGCATTGTATTGTATTGTATTGCATTACATTGTATTGTATTGTATTGCATTGTATTGTATTGCATTGTATTGCATTGTATTGCATTGCATTGTATTGTGTTGTATTGTATTGCATTGTATTGTATTGTATCGCATTGTATTGTATCGCATTGTATTGTATTACATTGTATCGCTTTGTATTGTATTGTATTGTATTGCGTTGCATTGCACTGTATTGTATTGTATTGCATTGTATTGCATTGTATTGCATTGTATTGTATTGTATTGTATTGCATTATATTGTATTGTAATAGAACATTTGTAAAGCGCTCCTAGTGGAGTGAATAAGTAAAACCATAAGTAATAAAGTAAATAAGTATATAAATAAGTCGTTTCGGCATATATATTTTGAATAAGTAAAACCATCAAACAAGTAGGCCTATACCAACAAAGTAGGCCTAATGTGCGCAATATAGGATTAGACAGTTCAGCCTCAGAATATTTGGCGACCAGTGTTCTTGAATGAATTCCCTGGGCGCCAGGGGCAGATCCAGGGAGGAGCCAATCCGGCCATGCGCCTTTCCAAAACTGCATAGGACGTGCCCCCGCCCATTTGGTTTCTAGAGGCTTTAAATCAATGCAGCAGGATAAGGCGAGAGAGAAAAAGTAGCAATACGACTATAGAGAGGTCATAGTATATTCCCAAGAGATTACGACCAGATGAATAAAAAGGTCATCAGTTATTTTGGCAGGGAAAATTGTATATTTTCGAGATAAATTTCGGCCAGATGACTAAAAAAGGTCATCAGATTTTTTCTGGCAAAGATCAGGGAAAATTGTGCCCCACCCTTCGAAAATTTCTGTATCCGACCCTGCCTGCCGTTGGATATCACAAGTCTTATAACTTACTCCAGTTTAAAAGCAGACTAAAAGATCATCTCACGAAAATACTTATAATGCAAATTTATTGTGACAATCTTATCATCTGCATCAGTGGTGTAGTGGGGCGGGGACGCGGGGGGACGCCGTCCCCCCACTTTTTTGCAAAATTCTTGCAAGATTGCATTTTTTGCTACAGTTTCTACTTCAATTTCCATGGCGTCCCCCCACTTCAATTTCCAGGCGTCCCCCCACTTCATTTTTTAGGACTACACCACTGATCTGCATAATTATTCTGCTCTGTAATGAAACTATTATATTAGCCAATTATAATAATCAAAGATACTGTGTTTTGGGTTTTCAGGGCAATAAGCCTGGTTAAAATTCGAGAAGGACGATTTGAGTGTGTGGTATAATTTATAGATTATGGTACAAAAGTACGTGTGTATACTTTAGATTATTAAACATGGTTTGTGCTATTAAATGCCACTCCATTGTTAGTATAACTAGGCGAGCTTGCAGACCAAAGGCAACGTAGCTATAGGCCTAACTTTAGTAACTTAGCGGAACAGTGTGTTCCCTTTGAGTTTTCCTGTTGTCACTGCTTGTAAGTAGCCTATTGCGTAAATTGTCTTTGTTTGAAGACTGTTGAACAATAAAATAAAGCGTATGTTTGAACCAAGAGCTGCAGCCGGAGCCTGCTGGAGGTGGTGAAAGGAAGGAAGCTGAACTACTTCGGGCACATGATAAGAGCAGACAAGCTGCCGGCATTCATATGTCAGGGCTATCTGGACGGAAAAAGGGCTCGGGGAAGGCCGAGGAGAAGATGGATGGATGACGTGGAGGAATGGACAGGGATGGCGATGGCGGACTGTGTGAGGACCGCGAGGAACAGAGAGCAATGGAGGAAGATGGCGTCGTCGACTCTGATCCCCGATCCGCAGCAATGAGGATGGTCACGACGACGACGACGACGATTTTTGAACCGCTCAAATATGCTTCCAGGGCCTAAGACACCGCAAGAAGAAACAGGTTTTTAGAAGAAGAATGAAGAAAAGATGCTGCCAGAAAGAACTGTAGAGCGAGCAGACGGACCAATTGAGGTAATTTAGGTAAATGATCGCGACTACGGCCGTAGCAGTTCTGTAGTACGGAAGACCAAAGGCAACGTCTGTTGGATGAACGAAATGCATGTGTGGCGTGAAGAAGCTGAACGACGCCGAACTATAATGTCAACCAGATATTTCGGGGCAAGACCGACTAAACACTGAGGATCAGAGTGAAGATCTTAAATCGTATGCGAGCAAGGAGAGGGAGCCAATGAATTTAATCAAACATAAGCTTAGAGAAGCGAAGGTGCCACGCAGGAGCCAGTCTCGCAGCTGTGTTGTGCATCGATTGAAGAGGAGGGAGACGAACATTAAAATAAGACCAATGGGAAGCGAATTGCAGCAGTCAATACGAGAACATAGGCTTAATTATATAAAGGCATAAGTTAAAGCATTGTTGTATATTCGTTTAATTTAAAATCAGGCAATTCCTGGTGACACACCGCACCCGGCTACATGCCAAAAATGTAAACTAAAACACAGAAATAATAATAAAGTTTAGTAATAATAAAGTTTTAAAAAATAAAGTAGTTGATGTTAATGTTAGAGGAAAAGGTTTCTTGAGTAACCATTGTGTCCTGCTAAAGATGCACTCGGAAGGAAACAGTGAAGATGGAGGATGAGACAGAACGACGAATGACCGTAAGACGGCTCAATGAAAGCAAGTCGTTTCGGCATCTCAGTAGCCTATAGGTCAGGTCACTTCTTCCCCGGAAGTGGTCTTTAAGACGTTGGATTGTTGGTGTATTAAAACAATTTGACGTTTTAAGGAACGTTTGATTATTCATTTTCACTCTTAAAACTTAGTAATCTTAAGACAAGCCTGCTTCGTGATCATGGGCGGAGACTTAGGGAGGAGAGGGGGACGGACCCCTCCCCCAATGTTTGTGTTGGAGGACCGTGCATGCATTTGTCTCCCCCTATGGTTAAGTGTCATGCACATTTGCTGATATAATTATGTGACGTTAAAACAACGTAATAAGAAAAGATTTTCGAGCAAATGACGAAAGGACTAAAAAAAGTCATCAACATTTTTGGGCCCTAGAAAAAGGTAAGTTTTTCAGAAAATTTCTACGAAATGGCTAAAACAAAGGTCGTCAGAAAATTTCGTCGATGAAAATGAAAAATGTCGTCGGTCGGTGACTCAGCCGTCCGACAAAAATGTCGCGCATCGGCGATTTTCCTTCGGCCGCTCGTTCGTACGTCTCACCGAATGTCTAGACCAATTATTAAGTCTTCGCCTATTTTTGTGACAGATTCAGTAGAATAATGTAAGATGCTTTATGAGCAGAATCGACCCACTGCCGCACTGCGCATGTGCAGCATTGCGCACACGACATATCGATTCCGCTTATAAGACGAGCATTTCGTATACATTAGAGATGCACTCCGTGAAGGTTTATAAGTGAACTAGGCTACATGAAGTATTTACACCACACAGATTCCGTACACTTCACGTGAAAGAAAATAACTAAATAGAGTAGGACGAAATCGAGCGTCTGGAGCTGCTGAGGAATATTCAAGACAAATAAACTGTATTTTATTAACATATGTTAAGGCAAAGACGATTAGATGACATCCAGAATTGGATGCGATTAGAAAAAGATTTAATACTGTGCATACCCGGCTAAAAGCAGCTGGGATGTTGGGCAGTCATGAGCCAGACTGACAAATGACTGCATGGGCGTCATCAGCACCACAGATCAGGAAAAGAAAGGAGATGTCAGGAAGGGTACACTGCATATTTAATATCGCTCGTAAACAAGCCGCAACGTCATTATCATTGGTAGGTTATATACTGTATATACAATTATAGCTACATGTATGTCCACCTGCCTCTATAGGCCCTATACCAGTGTTTAATCTAGACGTCTCTGGGGGGGGGAAGTTCCCCCCCAGGATTGACATTTACCCCCCCCCAGAAAAATTTGACGATATGATATTGGTTTTTAGTTACTATTTTCATCATTGTTTTACATGAAGACTTATAATATACCGTGATATTATTTATTATTATATGATTTTTATGACATTATTTACTACTATAAAATACTAACATGTTAAGATGACACCTTAAAATGCTGCCATTGCAATGTGGAAATTCAAAAAGTTTCTAATGGGTCACTGAAAAAGTACAGCTATTTTTGCTTATATGACCTCTTAAAATGCTGCCATTGCAATGTGGAAATTCAAAAAGTTTCTAATGGGCCACTGAAAAAGTACAGCTATTTTTGCTTATATGACCCCTTAAAATGCTGCCATTGCAATGTGGAAATTCAAAAATTTTCTAATGGGGAGGGGCGTATCCCCTCCCCATACCCCTCCCAGTCTCGGTGCAATGCGCATTACGAGCGTCTTTCGGACGCTCAATTGTCTTCCCCCCCCCCCCAGAAACCTCAATTCCCCCCCAGAGGCGGGGGACTAGATTAAACACTGGCCCTATACATGTTCCAATCTACAGCGTGATAGACCCTATATACTACTATTATCCATCCAGAAGATGTGAATCAAAGAGAGGACCATGGGCGGAGTTTATAATGGGCTAGGGGGGACCAAGCCCCAAAGAAGACCCAAATTCATTTTTCTACCGTATAAATGGTTTCTTTTTCCAGGTTTAGCCCCCCCCAAGAAGGTTTTAGCCCCTCCAAGAACGGAAACCAAACTTCGCCCATGGAGAGGACCGGCCTTGGACGTAGCTACAGTTTCGTTAGGCCTCTGTGAGAGAATATAAATGTAATCTACACTGTCCGAAAGGTGGCGCTAAATAAAAACGCTATTCAGACATTTGCAACACATTTTTATGACGATGACGTTTGACTCAGCGGCTGCTGCGTGGTTTGGCGCGCTCGACAGGTGCTACGATACCATTACCAAGAAGCGCGCGATCAAAGCACGCTGTGCATTATGGTGTTATAATTACGAATCTATAAAATATAGGCAGCGGGAAAAATTGATAGCTCACTGCTGGGAAGGAATGACCAACGATTACGACGAAAATGACTTTCACGAGGACATGTAGGGTGGACTTCGTCATGCATGTGTTTTGGTAGTGAGGAAGGGAGACAGCGAAATAAACAGACAGACAGACATACAGACAGACAGACAGCCAGACAGACAGGCAGACAGACAGGCAGACAGACAGACATACAGACAGACATACAGACATACAGACAGGCATTCAGACAGACATACAGACAGGCAGACCGATAGACAGACAGACAAGGAGACAGACAGAGACAGACAGACAGATTCCTACAGGTAGAAGACAATTAATGGGCGGAGGAATAAAACGACCACAAGAGGAAAGAATTAATGCACAGACATTGTATACCATATATGACGCGGGGGCTTGAGTGATCCCATGCACTTCCCCCGCGATGGGAATGAGCGCGTCACCGTCAATGCTTACCGTCAATGCTTACCCGTCAGTGCTTACCGTCAGCGCGTCGACCATGTATACACCAGCGACCAAGCGACGCTGCCAATAAAACCGGAATATTGATAATGGTCATCATCATCATTATCACAGTCGTAATGGACAGACCGTTGCGTGGGCTGTAAGCATATCCACCCACAACAGTATACACACTCGGTCATTCATTGTCTGTCTTCCGTAGAATATCTTATGTACGCCTTCTGCTGGATCTGATAGGCTACACTGGTGGGCGAAGCTGCCAACGCTTTTACGAGTGGCACCAGTGCATATTTTAGTTTCGTCTTCATATCTCATGCGGACGGCGACTCAGCAGTGTAGGATCGATTTCTGTATCTATAGGACATAATAATAGCAGCACGTATACAGAATAGTCACAACGGTCGGGATTCCCTCGCTAAACGTCGGCTGCAGATAGAAGATCAAGGTGTCTGAATTTAATGTAGATCTATTATAAGCTGATCTGCGTTCAACAGTCCGTTAATTCCCGCTCTTAGCACTAGACTAGATTGCGCGCCTGGATTAAGCGTTGAGGGCAATTCTTCAGTGCAAGGCCAGAGTAAGTATACGTCATTTTAAATATAGTCCTAACTTTATATTGGTTAAAGCAGTAAAGGTGACCACGTGTCCCGGATTGTTCCGGAATTCGGACACGTCCTTTCCGGGACACTGCATGGCACTCCCCGGAATGAATTTCTGTATTGTTAGACTTACAGCGCACATACCTACATATGCTGTGTCCCACACGTCTCAGTGTAAGAGAGCGTGCGGTTCAATCAATCAATCAATCAGTCAGTCATTAGTCAATCAATCAATCAATCAGTCATTTATTTGTGTAGAGAACCAATCATTAAACAATGCTGCAAATTGCAAATCACACTGTCAGTGTGGAAGGCCACAAGGATGCAGGCATTGAAAGAATCAATGACCCCGCTTCCCATGGTGCTTAATTTTGAGATTTAACTCTCTGGATACAAGTATAGCGCTCGGTCAGTGATCTTAAAATCAAATGGTGCGTCGTCCACTCTATCGGGCAGTCTGGCAGAAGTGGTGAAGGAAGGATCTTACGAAATCAACATATCGACAAACGAGCAGATTCAACTTCACATTTACAGTCGCTGGTGAAAAACGTATAGGCCCTACATTTACGTTTCAGACATTGACACGGCTACTCCTTATAAGGACGACTGGAACGATGACGTCTGTGGTTCCTTTAGTGGCATTCTGTGTCGCGATTCGCTGCGGATTGACGCAAACAGGAATACTGGAGAAACTGCCAGGTAAGAATTAAGAGCAGTAGCCTAGCTAGGCTAATAGGTAATTATTTTATATGTGGCAATAATCAGCGTCCATGATAACTGTATAGAAGCTGAATGTGACCAAACATAAGTCCTAGAAAATGGCACCGATTTGATTTCCTGCTAGTAATGTTGACTTATTAAAGTTTTTGTTTAAAACAACACTTTACATGTTACATATACAATGGCGGCGCCAGGATTTCAGTTGGGGGGGGCAGAATTTCCATTTTAACCCCTTTAGCGTGTAGCCCGAGTATACTCGGGCTGCGCAAATCGTTCCCATGGCGTGTAGCCCGAGTATACTCGGGCAAGGATTGTATTCCGACCACTGTAGGCGGGGAGCTGGTATAAGCCCCGGATCTCGTCACATGGTAATCGCAGCAGTGCAGTGGGTGCCAAGGCACATACCAGACAGCCCTAAGCCAGCCTTTTAGGCCTAACAGCCCTGTAGGCCTAGCAGCCCATTAGGCCTAGCAGGTCTATTGCAGCCTTGTATGCGGGTAACTCGTATTAGCCAGAGATTACGTCAGAGGGTGATTGTCGCTGTGCAGATGTGGTAACGAGACACATACCAGAGCAGCCCTTATCAGCCCATTGGGCCCAGTAGCCCTCTAGGCCTAGCAGCCAATTAGGCCTAGCAGGCCTATTGCAGCCTTGTATGCGGGTAACTCGTATTAGCCAGGGATTACGTCAGAGGGTGATTGTCGCTGTGCAGATGTGGTAACGACACACATACCAGAGCAGCCCTTATCAGCCCATTGGGCCCAGTAGCCCTCTAGGCCTATAGGCCTAGCAGCCAATTAGGCCTAGCAGGCCTATTGCAGCCTTGTATGCGGGTAACTCGTATTAGCCAGGGATTACGTCAGAGGGTGATTGTCGGTGTGCAGATGTGGTAACGAGACACATACCAGAGCAGCTCTTATCAGCCCATTGGGCCCAGTAGCCCTCTAGGCCTTGTCGCTGTGCAGATGTAGCAGGCCTACCAGCCCATTAGGCCTAGCAGGCCTATTGCAGCCTTGTATGCGGGTAACTCGTATTAGCCGGGGATTACGTCAGAGGGTGATTGTCGCCGTGCAGATGGTTACGAGGCACATACTAGAGCTGCCCTTATCAGCCCATTGGGCCCAGTAGCCCTCTAGGCCTATAGGCCTAGCAGGCCATTAGGCCTAGCAGGCCTATTGCAGCCTTGTATGCGGGTAACTCGTATTAGCCAGAGATTACGTCAGAGGGTGATTGTCGCTGTGCAGATGGTTACGAGGCACATACTAGAGCTGCCCTTATCAGCCCATTGGGCCCAGTAGCCCTCTAGGCCTATAGACCTAGCAGCCCATTAGGCCTAGCAGGCCTATTGCAGCCTTGTATTCGGGTAACTCGTATTAGCCAGGGATTACGTCAGAGGGTGATTGTCGCTGTGCAGATGTGGTAACGAGACACATACTAGAGCAGCCCTTATCAGCCCAGTAGCCCTCTAGGCCTATAGGCCTAGCAGCCCATTAGGCCTAGCAGGTCTATTGCAGCCTTGTTTGCGGGTAACTCGTATTAGCCGAAGATTACGTCAGAGGGTGATTGTCGCCGTGCAGATGGTTACGAGGCACATACTAGAGCAGCCCTTATCAGCCCATTGGGCCCAGTAGCCCTCTAGGCCTAGCAGGCCATTAGGCCAAACAGGCCTATTGCAGCCTTGTATGCGGGTAACTCGTATTAGCCGAAGATTACGTCAGAGGGTGATTGTCGCTGTGCAGATGTGGTAACGAGACACATACCAGAGCAGCCCTTATCAGCCCATTGGGCCCAGTAGCCCTCTAGGCCTATAGGCCTAGCAGCCAATTAGGCCTAGCAGGCCTATTGCAGCCTTGTATGCGGGTAACTCGTATTAGCCAGGGATTACGTCAGAGGGTGATTGTCGGTGTGCAGATGTGGTAACGACACACATACCAGAGCAGCCCTTATCAGCCCATTGGGCCCAGTAGCCCTCTAGGCCTTGTCGCTGTGCAGATGTAGCAGGCCTACCAGCCCATTAGGCCTAGCAGGCCTATTGCAGCCTTGTATGCGGGTAACTCGTATTAGCCGGGGATTACGTCAGAGGGTGATTGTCGCCGTGCAGATGGTTACGAGGCACATACTAGAGCTGCCCTTATCAGCCCATTGGGCCCAGTAGCCCTCTAGGCCTATAGGCCTAGCAGGCCATTAGGCCTAGCAGGCCTATTGCAGCCTTGTATGCGGGTAACTCGTATTAGCCAGAGATTACGTCAGAGGGTGATTGTCGCTGTGCAGATGGTTACGAGGCACATACTAGAGCTGCCCTTATCAGCCCATTGGGCCCAGTAGCCCTCTAGGCCTATAGGCCTAGCAGCCCATTAGGCCTAGCAGGCCTATTGCAGCCTTGTATTCGGGTAACTCGTATTAGCCAGGGATTACGTCAGAGGGTGATTGTCGCTGTGCAGATGTGGTAACGAGACACATACTAGAGCAGCCCTTATCAGCCCAGTAGCCCTCTAGGCCTATAGGCCTAGCAGCCCATTAGGCCTAGCAGGTCTATTGCAGCCTTGTTTGCGGGTAACTCGTATTAGCCGAAGATTACGTCAGAGGGTGATTGTCGCCGTGCAGATGGTTACGAGGCACATACTAGAGCAGCCCTTATCAGCCCATTGGGCCCAGTAGCCCTCTAGGCCTAGCAGGCCATTAGGCCAAGCAGGCCTATTGCAGCCTTGTATGCGGGTAACTCGTATTAGCCGAAGATTACGTCAGAGGGTGATTGTCGCTGTGCAGATGTGGTAACGGGACACATACTAGAGCAGCCCTTATCAGCCCATTGGGCCCAGTAGCCCTCTAGGCCTAGCAGCCCATTAGGCCTAGCAGGCCTATTGCAGCCTTGTATGCGGGTAACTCGTGTTATCCAGGGATTACGTCAGAGGGTGATCGTCGCTGAAGAAAAAATTGAAGAAAAGTGATTTTCAATTTTAAAAAAATATTTCCCCCCCAAAAAAAAAATTGGGGGGGGGGGGGGGGCGACGACCATAAAAAATATCAGGATAATTTTAAGTAAAATCATTTAGACACTATAGAAAAAAATTTGGAGAAAAAATTTTGAAAAAAAATTACACGCTGTATGAGAGTTATTGAAAATTTTAATACACGCTAAAGGGGTTAATGCGCTTTAATTTCTGACGACCTTTTTTGCCATTTGGTCAAAATCTCAAACAAATATTTCATTTTTTCCAGTCAAAAGCTGACGACCCTTTTTAGTCGCTTGGTCGAAACCTCTTTCAATCATTTTCACTGCCCCCCCCCCTCCCCAAAAAAGAACCTGATGACTTTTGATGACTTCAATATTTCTGCTCAGAGGCGCTCCCCCATTATGGTGTGGACACTGCATCGGAGCTTAACGCCGAGGCGCTTAGCAATTGCGAGTAAAGGACTTGCCTAGGGTCCCTGTATACGTGGCGGCTTGGGGTGGATTTGAATTTGCAGCCTTTCGGCTCCAAGACACCGATTATGCCCTATACCATGACCGCGCCCACTAAATTTACGGAAGCACAGAATGCAATGTAGGCCTAGACGTCTCTGCAAATTTAACATAGGCCCCATAATAGATGTAGAGTAATGGATAACACGCTGGCCAAGAGTGCGAGAGGTAGTGAGTTCGAGCCCCCGTTGGGCGGATTTGCTTTGTAGGCTGCTATTAGCGCCATGCATTGCAGGCTGTCTGTTAGACTGTTCAGTTGGTATAGTGAAGATTCGTGTATTCTGTAATCTGAGTTCCTGTAAATCGTTTCAACTGCGTAATTGTACACTGTAACCGGTTGCGGTCTGTCAACCGGATTGTTGATTAAACGAAATTATTATTCATCTTGACCACGCACATTTTATAATTGATCGATCTGTCGAGGTCTTTCTCGGTGTGAAGATATCGGTTCGCATGCATTGCATGTACATAATAATATATGGACTATGTACTGATGATGGCTGATGTCAGAGTCTAGACAAGGTGCGTATACATGGTGGGAGGCCTTTGATGGCGTACGTATCACCCATTCATGCAGACAGGCAGCCATGGTGAAGGATCTCAACCGATCAATGCATTGAAAAAACGAGCAGGGTTGAGGCCAAATATATTCATATATAATTAATAATCATGTATATATATTATATATACATATATTTTTATATTATATATACATGGTTTTATAAATTACAATTATATTATAAATTTTAAATTATTATTATATTAAAATTTTGCATATAGGCATATTCGGTCGCCGCCATTTAAAACCGTGCACATGTAGCCTAAGTTTATTACGTGTGAACCTTACAGAGCATCCATCACTGCCATGCATGGAGATCATCATCCCATGGGTGCATCATGGTACAAACTGTGTCTGGTTCTTCTACTGGTTGCACTGCGGTAGGCCTATCCAGAAGATTACAAATTGAAGAGTATTTACAAACATGGGCGGAGTTTATCAGGGGCTAGGGGGCTAAGCCCCCCAGGAAGACCCAGAGTCATTTTTACCGTGTAAATGGTATCTTTTCTCGGTTTAGCCCCACGCGAAACATAGGCCTACGAATGACTAAAAAAGGTCATCAACTTTTTGGGCCGGTAAAAATGTTTAGATTTCGCCGAGATTTCAGCCCGAGGACTAAGAAAATGAAAAAGGTCATCAACTTTTTTGGCCGGGAAAATATTTCTCATTTTCTGCACCAAGTCTCAGCCCCAACAAATTTAGCCCCTCGAAGAACGGAAGCCAAACTCCGCCCATGTATACCTAAAACGACTTGTCATGATCCATGGATTGTATCTCGTTGCTTAGTCGGCAGGGGCGTTGATTGTCGGCTGGTAGAGGTGGTTGTGATTGGCAGCGACGACTTCCAAGAACGGAAACCAAACTCCGCCGATGTTTACGAACTGTGTCTGGTTCTTGAATGGTGCACTTTTGCTACGGCGATTTTCTACTTCGATCATTGGCTGAACAAAACACATAAGCATAAGCTTATAGAACATGTTATCACACGAGTTACCTGTTTTGTTTCAGATACCGCAGATACCTGGTACATTAACCAAAACAGCCAAGCCATCAACGGAAGGTGAGCTATATAAATACACGACATCATATTCTATAGCACATCTACGGCTTTAATGTGCCTGTATCACGTGACTTTGTGCAATACCTGTTACAGCCGCCTCGTTAGCAAACAGCGCTTAATACAAAATAAACGCGCTATATATATATATATAGGCCTATATGCTGACTTTGGAAACCGTAACAACAGCCATAGTGTTGCCAGGATTTTATTGGGGGGGGGGGCGGCGGGGGGCGGTGTTTACTCAACCTTGAGCAAGCCTACTTACTTACAAGCAACCGAATCAGCTGACTAATAATGGGTTCGGAGTGTGAATTAATCTGCTGAAAAATGTCACATAGAAATCCGAGCTTCAAAACGAAAATATTTCTTAGTCTTTACTCATGATTGTATGATTGTGTTAGTAGGCCTAAAATCCTAAATGCATTATTTCACTATATCATTATTTTATTTGGAGGTGTTAAAACACCCAACCCCCTCCCCACCAGCTATACGGCCTTGGTAACAGGGGTGCGGTGGTGTAGTGGTGGCGTTGTTGCCTTGAAGTCGGAAGGTTCGAGGTTCGAATCAACCCCAAGTCGCCGCGTAAGGACCTTGGGAAAGTCCTTCACTCGCAATTGCTCACCGCTTCGGCGTGAAACTCCGATGCAGTGTTCGCTCTGCAGTCGGAGGCGCCTCTGAGTAGAAAGTTTGAAGGGGCGCTATAACAAGTGTGCATACAAACAAACAGCCGTATTCAGTTTATTTAGTAGTTGTAACGTTTAGCGTTTAATCTAGACGCCTCTGGAGGGAGGGGAAGTTCCCCAGGGTCACCATCCACGAAGAAAAATTTAACAGCTGATTTTTACATGTAACCTAAAGTAAAGAATCATCCACTGGTAGGATTAAGAAATAGGGTATAAAAGCAGATGATATAGGCTACAAAATGTTTTTGAGAAGCCTCAAATTTTAAGTTTAGGCCTACTTCCGGGATTTGAAGAAGCGGTCTTCAGAAAAGAGAGAGATAATAATTGTGGCCAGGCCGCTGCGGGGAAAAATTGCAGCGTGCATAGCCTAGCCCTACTCACCTCTAAAAACGAAGGTAGGCTATATACACGCGGTTATGCAGCGTGTAGGCCTTCTCCCCTCACAAAAACAAAAGTGAAAAAGTTCGCAGAAATCAAATGAAAAGCATAAAAGAGGAAAAAATCGCGATTTCTGATGAAAAAAAGCATGAAATTAGATCGTTTTACGCCGTGAGGAAGGTTTTTCGCGGAAAAATCATCAAAAATCTATCCGATGACTAAACAAAAAAAGTCGTCAGAAATTTTGACGACTAAAAAAAGCGTCAGAAATTTTTGACCCCAAAAAGTCGATTTTTCGGCGGCAGCGTGTATGCTCACCTCAAAAATTCAGAATACACCCATGGAGATGGCAAGAGTAACAAACCTTCCACTGGTCAGCACCGGGTGCCTCAGCGGTTGGCCTCCTCCAAATGTTGGTTTGTCCTCGTCCCCGCTTCCTCCTATAAACCACGATTCCACCCATCCTCAAAGCAAGGAGCTCGATAAAACACTGTGTTACGATGACAGTCAATAGACTATATTCCGACCGCCTCATAATATTAACATTCGTGCTAATAATTATGAAGCATCGCGCTTTAACGAGACGGCCTTGTACGGTCTGAAAAGGTAATGGAATGGTTAATGGAATAGTTAATGGAATCGGCAATGGAATCGGCAATGGAATGGTTAATGCTGCTGTGACAGGCCGCATCACGTGACTTCCGTCTTTGTTGAGCGTCGAGCCATGAGTCCCACGACCAGATTCAGACGGTCGTGGTTGAGCCAAGCAGTTCACACAGATACAGTGTTGACAAATGGAAATCTAAGCAGTACTTGACGTATAATCTATATTATGTACCTACATTATATATATAATATACATATACAATTATACATGTATATATTATATATGTATATCGACGTATATATATTATATTATATACCTATTACCTACATTATAGATATATCTTATAAATAGGCTATATGTATAGGTCTATTATGCTGCAGTTGTACAGCGTTGTCTTAACTTTTAATTATCCACTCAAAAGCTTCACATTATTTATTATCATTCATATAATTTATTTACTCCGCGCTTGACATCGCGAAACACAGACAAGCACAAAATTTGATCGATAATCAATCAAACATTAAGCCTACCGAAATCAATTAGGCCTACTGTTAATATTATCGTCGTCGTCATCATCATTGATTCATTATCGTCATCATCCTTATAATTATAATCACCACACGACCATCATAAGGAAAATAGAAGTTCCCTATAAAAAATTATGCGTCTGTTTAGAACTCACCAGGTTAGGAAAGAGTCGACAGAGTGCACGTGCACCTGTGCGGTGAAGGTCGACACGCCGACAGGTGAAGGTCATCGGAAAGCAGATGAAACGCAGGACTTGGAAGGGTTGGAAGGAGGAGGCGGATGGTTGAACGCCCCGGAGGATGGGTGGTCATCCGATGGTCAAGCGGAGGAGGAGGAGGAGGAGGAGTCGCCTGTCAACTGGTCACCGGATGATGACCATAACTTAAACGATGACCAGCACGAACCACTGTTCTATAGGCCTACTGAAGACAATGCCGACAATAACAACAACAACAACAAGAACAAGATGGTGGACAACGCACTGGACAAAGAAGCGCCTGACAGGTAAGACCTATAATTATAGGCTTGTCCAGAAGGAACATCTATAGGCCTAAACGTAGATCTATTACATGTTGTAGGTCATACGTGTAAAATCTATTGGTTTTTCCTCGGTTAGGTCTAGATATATTGGCCGTGTGACGTTGAAGGTCGTGGATCTTGACCTTGAACCGAATCTGACCTTAAGTGCTTAAGTGACTGCAGCTAGCTACTATACACTATAATACACTATACAGTTTGTTTGTATGTGCACTTGTTATAGCGCCCCTTCAAGCTCTCTCTACTCAGAGGCGCTCCCGAATGCAGAGCGGACACTGCATCGGAGTTTCACGCCGAAGCGCTGAGCAATTGAGAGTGAAGGACTTGCCCAAGGTCCTTACGCGGCGAGGTGGATTCGAACCTCGAACCTTCCGGCTTCAAGGCAATGACGCCACCACTACACCACCGCGCCCCACAATATATACACTATACACTGGCTGCGTCTCATTCGCCTCTGTGTTACAGAGCTGGTAGGCTATAATTTGATCGCGGTTAACTTCACGATGCTGCTAATAGCTTTTAAGAAATTTACATCTGAGGATATATAACACGGTCCGTGAATGGTGTTTTTAAATGGCGTGGCGTCCATTCAAACAGGCAGCGGTGGTGATCAAAGGATCTCACCCGATCATTTCATTGAATATAATATAATGAGCAGGATCGAGTTCATATAGTCACTATGGAAAAGGTAGGCCCTACCGTAGGCTAGACATATGTATGCTTGCATTAATTTTACCTGTCTACCGAATACCGATTCTATAGGTTCATTGCATAGTGTCATATAGGCCTATAGCTGCCGCAAAGCTGAACATGTTAACGCTGAAAAATCCCGACAAACGTAATGATGGGCCTGCATCCACAAGATTAATCATTGTGCCCTTTCGGTGGTTGCGGCGTTTGCCCCTCTTTCGAACACGTTCCCTTTCGTGTGCATCTTTGTCCAGTGCACTTGTTCCCCAGGGTAGACTCTGACTTTTCCAATGCGCATCTAAAAGCTGTGCTACGTCGTGTTGGGTCGGGAGGGAGCGCTTCTGAGTAGTCGCCTTGAAGGGGCGCTATATAATGAAGAGCGAATGAATGAATGAATGTTAGTCACTAGATAAATTATACAGGTTCCTTAATTAGGCTTAGGCCTATCTGGTTGTGTTGAAAGTGCGTTATCTTCTATAGCTGCTAGCGTAATACTATTCTGAGAGGCCCTGATGTTATTGTAATGCAATAGTTAATGAACTGAGATTTCAAGCGATCATGAATCAACTGTGCGTACCCTGTGCTTGGCTCTCGAGAGGCGCTTTCGAAATAAGTGGAGACTACGATTACGATTACGATTACGTCAATCTAGATCGAGAGATCAGATCTCTACCAGGACCGATCGATATATATTTCGATCAGCCTATACACTGTTCCAATGCGATCACACTTTAGCAGCGAACTCCAGCATCGTAGGCTATAGAGATTCATTCACAACCGGAAATTACGTGCCTATATATATATATATACATATATGTATATATATATAAAATTATAGGCCATAGTTATATGGGAATTGGGAAGATCAAACGGCGAAGGAGATAGCTGCATGGCCCGCCCACATATGCTGAGAATACCTCACCGGATTTAGCTTAACTGGTTTGACGATCTTATCCTCGTCTTTCTTCTCCTCGAACTTAATCTCATCGTTTCCACCCTCTTTCCGCTTTTCCTTCCTTCTCCAGTTCCTCATGCTTCCTCTTCATTCTCTTCCTGTCCTTCCTTTCCTTCGTAATAGTCCTACTTCGTCAGGGTTGTGTTTAAGGTTCTTCGAGCGTCGGTGCAAAGTGTTACCGCAGAGGCATAGCGTCGTTCGAGCAGCCGTTGGTTTGCCAAAAGCTACGGCCACGTGTAAATAAGTATAGGCCTATATTTACAGAGAAATTTATATAATCCTATAGGGTTTTTATGGTAGCTATAGACTTTTAATTAATATTTTCTTACACTCAGTGGCGTAGGGTTTCGAGGGTTAACTCCCCCCCCCATTGGCTCCGGAAACGGTTTTTTAAGGTTATTTTTCCATTTAAGTAAGAAAAATAGCAAAAAACAGGGTTTCCGGCCATAACCCCCCCCCATCAAAAATTCATGGCTACGCCACTGCTTACACTTACTGAATTTACAAATGGTTTAGGGCTAAGTAACACTGAGACTCGCTGCACTCGCATAAGACATTTGGCCAATTGCAACAAAACTCTCGGCTCAGGGGCATTCAGTGGACCGCACCGAATGGACCCATGTTAAACACAGCCCTGTAGGCTACTTCGTCCTCTGCTTCTCTGTCTCCTCTCTTCCTTCTTCTCCTTCTTTGCACAGAAGTCTATTATACAATATTATATACACCGTGGTTTAACAAAAAGTAAGCAACGCTGTTTTTCAAATATCTCTAATGCCTGACGATTAATCATACTAAAATATTCCAAATATTTAGAGAATTGAACCAAAGATAGGATTCCAAAATATCATGTCTTCAATTTGAACGGATAGAAAGATATAAACCTTTCAACTTCATCTGTCGAAATTTAAGATTTCAGCAAGTCTTTTATGGTGTTCGTTGCAGTTTCGACGCTTGGTCGGTCGTTCCCAGTTGTTTCTCAATGACCCTGGAGTAAAAATTAACGGAATCTATTGTCACAACATTCTGCTATCATAACATCTTCTACCTGTTATCAGAAATCTATAGCCCCAGAAGGCTATTTTCTTTTTCAACAGAACAGTGCCAGCACACAGAGCCAAGGAAACCATCGAAATGCTAACAAGAGTGGCACCATGCTTCATTTCTCCCACATTATGACTCCCGAACAGTCCAGCTTTAAATCCTGTCGCATATCTTCATCATCATCATCATCATCATCATCATCATCATCATCATCATCATCATCATCATCATCATCAAAATCCTTGGGCTAAATGCCTGTAGGGGTCCGACGCCACTCTCTGTTTGAGTCTGTCTCGCATCATGTTGCCCAGCTTCAACCGGTCCGGTCAGCAGGTCCATACCGTACCATTAACATCTTGAACCAGCTAGACCACCTTGTCTGATTGAAGAGAATATTGGGAGAGAGGCATGAAGGACAACCCGGGTCAATGCCCGCATGTGTCCCACGCTCTCTCCCGACTCTCTCCACTGGTCTGTCCTGACCGGCCTGTGCATATCAGCTCCACATCATGACACCTTGAAGCATCTGGGTCGCTATGTCACTTGTGCCGCGGTTTTGGGGGATTTCAGACGTCTTGGTCTTTTACTGCCAGCGTATCGCCACCCATCTGGCAAACCTTCCTCCTTTTGTCCGGGCTTAGGACCGGCACAGGGACGTTGTTGGTTCCCTGTGGCGGAGGATGGATGCAGTTTAACGTCGTGCCCAGGACCTGTCGCATATAGCATCTTCTTTAGTTGAATTATCAACCAGTACCACTTAGAGTTTCTTCACAAAAATATTAAAGACTGTTTTCTTGTTTGAAGTACTTTGTTAAAAAATTTAAAGGAAAAATTGCTCGTTAACTTAAATTTAGGAAGATGAAACTGAGGTGTTTAGGTCTTAGAGTACTTGTCACTTGAGGTGTTTAGCTCTTAGAAATTAAGTTGAAAGATTCATATCTTTCTATCCGTTCAAATTTATGACATGATATGTTGGAATCACATTCTTGGTTCAATTATCTAAACACCCGAAAGTTTTTAGTATGATTAATTATCAGGCATTAGAGATATGCGAAAACAGTTTGGCTTACTTTTTATTTGAACCACGGTGTACATATAGGGTCTATTATAGGCCTACTATTAGCTGACGATGTTGTTTTCTGTTTCGTTGTAGGTATAAGGGCTACAGCTGGGGTCACGGCAGGTAATAAGTATTTTCATGTCTTGTACGTCTGTGTGCCTGTCTATCTGTATGTCTGTCTGTGTGTCTGTGCGTCTGTGAGTCTGCCTGTATTGTATTGTATATAAACAATGTGTCTGTCAGTCTGTGTGTCTATCTGTCTCTACGTCTGTCTGTTTGACTGCCCCTGTCTGTGTGTATGTCTGTCTGTCTTTATTTGTCTCTGTCTGTGTGTCTGTCTGTTTGGCTGTCTCTCTGTGTGCCTGTCTGTATGTGTGCCTGTCTGTCTGTCTGTATGTGTGTCCGTCTGTGTGTCTGCCTGAGTATCTGTCAGTTTGTGTCTGTCTGTGTCTGTATGTGTGCCTGTCTATGTGTGTCTGCCTGTCAATCTATTTGTCTGTCTGTCCATCTATAGCTTATGATCTTCTGTTCTTTTTGCTTCTGAAATTCCCTTCATGATCGATCTTTTACTCGTCTGAATTTGCAGTAGTAATTAGCTTATATCTGCTACAAAAAAATCGTAGACAATAAATGATTTAATTATTGTACTAATCATTGCAGAGATCGAGTCAGATTGGTTGTCAAATGTCAACTGCCAAACGCTGTGTTTAACGAACCCCTCGTTTCTCTTCATATCGTCTGCAACGTATATCCTATTAGAATGCATCTAAAATGCATTCCATATACATGTATATCCTAAATACATCCAAATTGTATTCCTATGCAAATGCATGTGCAATGCATTCTATTGAAATGCGTCTGCAATGCATAGACCTAATTCTATGCGAATTTATTTTTTGAATGCATTCGATGAAAATGCCTGTGCAATGTAGGCCTATTAGGCTATTTTTACGCAATAAGCCTATTAAATTTATCTGCCAGTCCACAAAGATGTAGGTACCATAATGATGCAATAAATATAATTATTTCTACTTTCTGTGCACCTCAGCCGATACCCTTGGAAGTCGCTCAAGGACACGATGTGCATACGCCATCCATGTAAGGCCGACTCCGAATGCTGCTTTCGCTGGAACATTTGCGATAAGTCTGCGAAAGTCTGCACGAATTGCTGGTACGGTCATCCGTGTCTTTCCGAGAGAGACTGCTGCTTCGACTTCCCATTCTGCCAGCGCAAATGGAAAACGGACGAAAACGGACGTCGATTGAGCGTTGAGAGCGGACGCTGCGCGGACCAGCGATAGGACTAATTAGTAGGACTAATTAGTAGGACTAATTAGTGCCAATTATGTGCTAATTATGCCACTTATTATGCTACTGAGTCTGTGTTCGATAACTTTATTTTTACAAGATGTTTAGCGTAAAATATCGCATGCGTGATTATAGTTAAGTCCGATTCTTGGGTTTAAAGTGCTGAGTATAATTTTGCATAAATTGCAATCGTGATAGGAAGTTCTAAGAAGTGCAATATTCCAGGAGTTGAAACACGTTTCAGTTCAATGTAGACCTATAATTAATTATACAATGCTCGTAGTGCACGTGTTGACAACCCTATACCCGTCGTCTTGCCGAGTGTCTGTCTAGGAATCGACTCTGCAGTGTCCTTCTCCCGACTGCAAATATAAATTATATGGGACACAGATGTAGGTTTCTACTCTTCTGTTCGTGATATATTTTATAAAGTGCATGTGTTACATTTGCCAAAGGGTTAAGTTTGTCTGCGTAACGACTTCTATAATTATATGCTTCATGATCGTAATATATATGGACTTCTAAAGCGCCACTTGAACGCGAAGGCGTAGGGCTCCAGAGTGTTCAGTAGTGCCGCGTCGAATCAGAGAGAGATTGTCGATCCATAAAGAGCAATTCGAGAGAGGTTTGAGTCTGTTTTCCAGAGGGTCAAAGGTTAGGAATTGATGTTGAGGTGGATGTCGTCTCGGATTCAGGTTGGTCGGGATGAGAGTTTTTGAAAATGTGGGAATCGGTTTGGAGTGGAAAATTAGAGGGACGATGGATGCTAGATAGCTTGAGCGAAGTGACGTCAGGGGTAACTAGGCCTATTGGTTACGAATCGATGATGGAGGAACGGAAGATTCGGAATTCACGAAATAGAGCGTTCCAGTTCAGTGTTGGATATGGCTCGGATGGACGAGGAGCAGTGTTTAATCTAGTCCCCTGATTTATAGGGGTGGTTGAGGTTTCAGGGGTGGAGGGCGACAAACATAGGCGCAACCACCCTATGAGACCCACGGGACGCGCCCCAACTTTTGAGAGGTTTGGGACGGTCCCCCCAACTTTCGACGAACGGTAATGTATGATTCAAACCAGTTAAAGGGTGTGCCACATAAGCCAAATGAGAGGTGTAGACGCTGCAGAAGTAGCTCATGATCTACCATGTAAAATACCGCATGACTCTAACGGTTCTAACCACTAGATGGTGATGGTAATGATGATGTTGATGATGATAATGATGATGATGATGATGATGATGATGATGATGATGATGATGATGATGATCATGACGATTGATGACGACGACGACGATGGTGATGATGGCATGATTAGGGGTGGATTAAGGGGCAATCCGCCCATGCACCAATTTACATTTACACCGAACGTGCCCATTTCCCCCTAAACAGCGCGGTGTCAGCCTTTTGCGTCTTGGCCCATGCAGTTAGCTTCATCGACGAGACCGTCTCATGCGACTCTGCGAAAGAGAGCGGACGGACGGACGGACGGACGGACGGACGGACGGACGGACGGACGGACGGCGATTCGTTCTTTATTTGCTAAACACTTGGCCACTGGCCACCTGTATGCTGACGATGTCCAGACCTTTGTACATGGTCCTCCTGCTGATCTCCTGCTGAATCAGGTTGCTCTTGTGGGACTGATCGACTTCTTGTCACATGATCTCCACTCTTAATTGGATGTCGGCCAACCAACTTTGCCTTAATCCCACTAAGACGCAACTGATCTGGTTTGGTACTAAGCAGCAGCTCCTTAAAATTAACTTCCCACTCTTGTCCTCAATGTACCCAGACTTTACATTTTCATCTAGTGTCCGTGATTTGTGGCGTCACTCTTGATAGCACCCTTTCGTGCTCTGATCACCTCTCACAGTTGACACGCTCATGTTATTATCATCCGAGGCGTCTGAGAGCATTCAGAAGATCTGCTTCCTCTTCCGTATTTAAAACCATTGTTCATGCTTTTATTTGCTGTCGAATTGACTACTGTAACTCACTATTTGCTGGGCGGCTCCCCATGTTCGCTTATCCTCCCTTCAGTCAGTTATGAACTCGGCAGCCAGACTCATTGCTCGTCTACCTCGCTACTCCCGCATTTCTACCTACATGGCTGATGTTCTTCACTGGCTTGCTGTTGCCTCTCGTGCCCAAGTGTCCAATTCAAGGTACTGCTCTTAGTTTCAAAAACTCAAACTGGACAAGCTCCTAAATACCTTTGTGACTTGATGCACAATCCGCTCTCTGCAGTCTCTTCCCGCCCTCTCCGGTATGCTGAACGACTATATATCTTGGTTACAAAGGGTAAGGACTGCCAAGGCCCAACACCATGCCTTTGCCATTGTAGGCCCTTCTATGTGGAATGACATTTCTCCCACTATCCGTAGTAAGATCTTATTGGGGGTGTCGTCTTCAGCTCTTCGCTACTTGAAGATTTTCATAATTTCCTCGGGGCTGTCACGCTGAGAGCGCCTCTGAAAAGCTATAGTCTGCAAGAGGTGCTTTATAAATGCTTATATACAATACAGTGATTAACGCAAGGTTTCAAATCATGGTCGACATTTCTGTACAAGCAGGCCTAAACATTGAATCGTTTGCATTAAATATTTCCACCAAGCTGCCTGTTGCTGTCGCACCGAAATTCAGATTTGCGAATCGCCTAACAAATAGTCTACTGTTCCATGCTGACTAAAAAACTACACGCATACATACATACGTACGTACGTATGTACATACATACATACATACATACATACATACATACATACATACATACATACATACATACATACATACATACATACACACAGACATACATACATACATAAACACAGACATCCACACATACATACACATATATACACTCACACAAGAGTCTTATGGCAACACGAAATACATTCATTATTAATTTCTTTCCGTCGAGCAGAAACGCGCCGCCACTGAATTCACCGGAACCTATAGAAACACAACAAAACAACGAAGGTTTGTTTACTACAAAAATAGTCTGATCATGAAAGGAAAGAATAGCATAGCACTGTAATCTCTATAATTCTGGTTTGGGATGTTCGTCGACATTGTATTGTATTGTATTGTATTTATAAATTTATAAAGCGCTTGCATACACCAGAAAGTATTTTATGTCCAAAGTAAAATCAACTGGTTGAAGAGGTCATAGCGTTTAGAGCCTTGTGGAGATATTCAGGTGCCGATGGTGTATATATATGTGTGTGTGTGTGTGTGTGTGCGTGTGTGTAAAATCAAGGCCATTATATCTATATCTATAAGGAAGGATGTGACTATGATTGTATGTGTGTATGTATATTTGTCCAGAATGCACGCTCACAGTTTTTGAGCTTTTCACTCCAAACCTTCACTACTGCGTAGGTCTCGGCACGAGACGCAAAGGCGAGGGGTTGGCGATTCTCTACCACCATGGGGGTCAGGGTGGGGGGCGAAACCCCAAATTTTCTTCAAAAAAACGCAGCTATTGATTTGAAATTTTTTTCCTAGATAGAGGTCCATCAGAACCCCCCGGATCAGTGGTTGGCAAATCTTCACCACCAGGGGGGGCCAGGGTGCAGGGGTCAAAAACACTAATTTTCGCTAACAATTTTCATTCGCTTGCCACGTATAAAAGCCGTCATTTGCGCCGTTTTAGAGGTGTCTAAAGTGGAGTGGAGGGTGAGATGGAGGTGAGGGGTGGAGGTGGAGGTGGTGGGGTGGGGTGGGGTGGCGTAGGGGTCGAGGGGTGGGGTTGAGGATGGGTGGGGGTTGGGGTGGGGTGGAGTGAGGGAGTGGGGTTGAGGTGGGGTGGAGGGGTTGGGTGGAGGGGGATGGAGTGGGAGGTAGGGTGGGGTGGAGTGGTGGTGGTGGGGTGGGAGGGGTTGGAGGTGGAGGGGTGGGGTGGGGGTGGGGTGGAAATTTTCGTCAAACCCAAATTTCTCCGGTGGCGTACTGGTATAGAGGTCGCAGTGTGGTGGGGTGTTGTGTGGTGGGGTTGTGGCCGGAGCGGATCGAATCCTAAATTTCCCGGGCAACGCCGGGTACCCCAGCTAGTATATTATATATATATATATATATATATATATATTCTCAAAACCCGACTCTCCCTCTATATTGGAACATGCGTCGAACAGCTTTACATACATGTACGTGACGTTGAATTTAGCTCCTCGCCTTAGTCAGCAACATTTTCAAATGTCTTAACATGGATCAATTTTGCCTTAATTAATTAATAGTCATGCGTGCTTTGCCTTTGTGAAGCGTCTTTAAAATGCGCTTAATTAAGCACATACATACAAACATACATACATACATACATACTTACATACATACATACATACATACATACATACAGACATACATACATACATACATACATACATATATACATACAATCAAATATACATACATATATACATACAATCATACATACATACATACATACATACATGTACATACATACATACATACATACATATTCATTCATTCATTCGGACATTTATATAGCGCTCCTTCAAGAAAAACTACTCAGAAGCGCTCCCAACTCCAGCGCGCACAAAAAGAACAGTTTTAAGTTTAGTAAGGAAGGATCCTGGTAGAGTTCCAGGGTGTAGGCGTAGCTCAAAAGGAAGGCCATTCCAGACCACTGGTCCAACCACAGAAAAGGCTCGATCCTTCATGGTAGTATACATACATACATACATACATACATACATACATACATACATACATACATACATACATACATACATACATACATACATACAATCATACATACATACATACATACATACATACATACATACATACATACATACATACATACATACATACAATCATACATACATACTAGTGTGTTCCTTATTTTAAAATTTTGGGTTTTTCAAAGTCGAACCCTATAAACCTGTTCCAATAGACAAAGTAATAACTCGTGCAAAAATTTAGTCCATTTGCTTAACATTTAGAGGTAGCTCAAGAAGGTTGAATTTATTGGTATATTCCATAGTTGGTTATCAATGAATAAATCAATAAAAAATTCAGGAAACTTTATTATTGTGATACTTATTTTCATGCTTACGTCCAATCCCCCATAGTTTGACATTGCGCAGATGAATGCTTTTAGCCTAATTAAAATCCAAGAAGATAAAGACTTTTTGATTGCCCAGAGAGAGAAAGGTCGTCGTGGCTGCATGATTTCTGTAGACAGTGTGCTTACAGCAAAGGAACAGCGAGTAGCGAAACGAAACCGGGCAGCAATGAACAGAAAGCTGATAAACAGAAGGAAACGTCTGATAGGCCTAAGCTTATTACAATGTAGAATCAAGTCAGCCTCTATATTGATGAAAGCAATGACAATTCCAGCAAGAAGAGACCAAGAAGAGGTTTGTGGATTCACAGCACCTGCAAGCCGCAAAAAGAGGGCGCGACTGAACATCATGACACCCAGTTTGGCTGCACTGCTGCAGTCCTGGATAGAACGAAACTGAGCGACAGAAAGGCAACATTTGTATTAGCAACAATTGCTCAAAGCCTTGGCCATGATGTCCTGGAGTTAAATGTCAATCGTTCGTCAATCCATAGAGCTAGAGAGCACTACCGAGCGGAAATTGCTTCACAGCTTAAAGAGCAGTTTCAAGGAAATGTCTCACTCGAGGTTCACTGGGATGGCAAACTCCTGAGAGATTTTACTTGGAAGGAACTTGTTGATCGATTGCCAGTAATAGTTGCGGGAGCTGGAGTGAATCAGTTACTTGGTGTTCCCAAATTAACTTCCGGTACAGGTGAAGCTCAGGCCTCCGCTGTAGCCCATTTGATAGAAAACTGGGGCCTTGTTGAAAACATAGAGCTTGTGATAATTTTCCTTGGAGGTGTACCACCACGCGGAATATCATTTAGGGCTCCTGGAGCCACACACCATGCTAGGTGGATGGCAAAAGCACTGTACTCCTTAAAGATATGGATGTTCCGTGGTCAATTTAAACTTGTCGCAAGAGAAGAGAAGGGACTCAAGAATATGTACATCTTCATAGTTCGCATCTATTTCAGAGCCTGGTTCATGGCTTCAAATCTATATTGCATCTTCAAATCATGATCTTAACTTCCTTCAGCTCTTGAACCAGTACGAAACAGTGAACAGATCTATAATAGCCAATGCCACGCAAAAGAAATTTGCCGATCACCTATGTTACCAGAGTGAAGAACTCGTCGGCTTTGCCTTTTTGATGCATCAGTGTCTGTTGAATCCAAATGAGCAATGGTAAAGGCAATAATATTAATGGAAAGAAAGCTACAGAAGAACCTGCCAAACGCGCCACAATTGAAATGAGGAAATGTCAAAACATGCGAATTGAAGACTTCGTGACAACAAATACAATGAATTTCTTCTGCCGGCTTGGCATTTCGGCTGGATTTCTGAATTTCGATCTGGACTTACGGCCACAGCAAGATGATTATAAGGATGCCATCAAGACTGTTGAACATCTGAGGGTTGTCAAATGTCAATGACAATGCTGAAAGAGGTGTTGCCCTCATTGAGGAGTACAACAGCATTATCGCGAAAAAAGAAAATCAAAAACAGTTTTTGCTTCAAGTCGTCCAGGAACATCGTCGACTGTTTCCAACTTACAGAAAAGACTTCTTTACTTCAAGATCGTTACCATGCAATTCATAGACAATTGCATGATAGGAACTCTGCTGAAGGACTGTAATCAAGCTTCTCTACAAATAAGATGGCTAATTTTTTTTACCTGGCTGAAGTTTGCTAAGATGTATATCTAATTTGTAATTTTGTATGTAAAATTCATGGTTTCGCAGAAATCAAGGAAAATTAAGGTCTCGTGAGCTATCTCTAAATGTTAAAATATTCACCTACAATTTGACTGGAGATGATTCTGTACTAATTGGAACCTATCTGAGGGGTTTTACCAAAAGAAATCAAACATTTATTTTTTCCTGTACTGCTAAGGACCACACTAATACATACATACATACATACATACATACATACATACATACATACATACATACATACATACATACATACATACATACATACATACATACATACATACATACATACATACATACATACATACATACATACATACATACATACATACATACATACATACATACATGTCAGTCTTTTTTCTTTCTTTCCTTCGTTTATTTCTCCTGCTTTTCCTCAGTTCAGTCTTTGCAATGCGTTCGGAGGCTGGAAGACTGCTGTAACGAGGTCTTTGGCGTTCTGCAGTGTCCCGTTTCAGCTATATCTGAAAGTTTATATCATAACCAATACTGCTGAAAGTTTCAATGCTTTTATGTGTGGAAATGTTTTACGTTATCTTGCCTAGTTTGGATAAAAATAAAAAATATGATGAAAATCATAGTCACAAACTTAGAGAGGCGCTATAACAAATCTATTGGTATACGATACAATGTTCTGCTGTAACTCAAGACCGTCCTTTCAGCTATAGAGTAGGCCATGTCGGGAGCACTCCTGAGTAGGCCATATATATAATTATATATATATATTATATATATATTATATATATATAGTTAGCTTAAAAGATCTCCGTGGACTATACATTTCCGCAATGAATGAATGAATGAATGGATGAACGAATGAATGAATGAATTATTATATTGACATATTAAAGAGGTTGAACAGTTCTTACCTTTAGCGTTGAACATCCCAGCGACTTCGAGCAGATGGGTCCTTAATTGTTTGCTCCAGTTCTGTTAGATGAAGAACTCGAAGCAATCTTCTGTACGAAGACAATTTTGTTTTTATCTACCCATGCATATCGCCCTTTAACGTTACCTCCTCTGCTCCATAGGAGGGGGGAGGCGATACGCACGAAGCATCCGTCATCTACAAACAGACAATCAACATCACAGCCATAGCAATAATTGCAATATTATCTGATTAAAATTACCATAGGCATAGAGGCTGATAATTTGGCCATCTATCGACGAATCGTCCTTAGCAGTTCAGGTCCTCTGCCACCTCATCTCTATATAAAGTCTCTGTCTGGCGAACGTAATTTCTTGTAGTGATATGGGATGAGGAGATGGTTGAATGGTAAGACACTGGCATGAAGATCAAGAGGTCACGGGTTGTATACCCGGTACTAAGTTTGAATTTATGTGCGATTGTTATCATTATTATTATTAGAAATATTATTACTATACTCGAATTATTAATAATTTAGAATATCATTGCTATTATTATAATTACTATTGCTATTATAATTTCATTATTATAGTAATTATAATAATAGTAATTATTATTATTATTATAATTATTATTATTATTATTGTTATTGCTATTATTGCTATTACTATTACTGCTATAAGTAGGTCTATCACTGGACAATACATTTCACTTGACACTACGTTTGTCACTGAATATGCTAGTGCAGTGGTGCCTTGCGCTTAGCCTCAGAGAGTAGTGATTTAGAACTTGGAGTTTACGTGTAGGTTATACGATGCAGTCGAATTGTTAGCTCTCAACTAAGTGTCTTAATTAAGCAAATAAAATTATGGTAAACTAGGCTATAATATGTAGAAATCTCTTCACGGATGTGTAGGAAATCAGATTAGGCTGATTAGCTAAATTACAATTCGAATTGTAATAGGTAATGAATTTCGCTAATCAATAACAGTTGTAACTAGCTCAATCCTGTAGTTAGAATTAGCTGTTTGACTAATTTGTAAGTAAAACCATGAGAATCTTATTCGTCTATTTATACACGTTTGCTGTTTTTAAGATGATTGCTCAAATTCACAGCAGTTCAAGACATAAATGGAAAATTGACGGCATTCACGGCTTGCGTGACTTCGTGAATTTCTAGTATCCCTACTTAAGTGTAGGCCTACATGTGATAATTTGATAAACTATATTTTTCAGATGCACGCATTAAGGAATGCTGTTTATGAAGCATTAAAATCTAGTCTAGAGGCTAAACATGGTTGAGCAACATCAGATCGATGAACTTTACCTTAAGCGGATGACGTCTGCAAACTGCCAGTTGCCCTCAAAGCACTGGATTGAAGTTTGTCGTAGACTTTCGCTTTGGATCTTCCACATCCGTTGCTGTTCAATTATTTCTGACGAATATTGGACGACAATTTGCATTTGACGACGATCGGTCCAAATAAATATCGTCTTAGATTTCTTTCGGTCACTTGCATGATGGATCCAAGGTTTGTCTGTATGTCTTAGGCATCGAACGGTCCACTTTCGATCATTCGAATAATGCCCTCTGGTGGAGAGATTGTCTTGCAAAAGCAAGTCGCATACAACGTTAGCTTACGATGTTCGTTCATGGGAGTAGTAATTGATCGTGATTTCTAGGACGAGCTGGATGTCAGTTTTGTCTCTCCCGTGTCGTATCTTTCCTTCTTTCCTTCAGTTCAGTCTTTGCAATGCGAGATGGACGTGTTCTGAGTCTGGAAGATTGCAGCAACGAGAATCCTTTCACACATGTTCACTATAGAAAAGGAAAACAGAGAACATCAATAAATTAACAACATGACACAATGACACGAGACAAGTGTAGATTTCCGTCCAGATTTGAAGACATTGGAACAGTCATTCCAGTAATTGTAATTGGTCACTTCTATCAAACCATTGTGTCTAATGTCACGAGACATCAGACAATGGCGCGAAAATCAAATCGTAATCAGCATTATGGGTGTCCGCAGGAATTTTGTCGGGGACAAAGTTTTAGATTTTTGCACGGGAACCCTAACTAGGATCCCGAAAGAAGTCGATCACTCCAACCCTCGGCGCTCGCTTTGCAATTAGGGGGCGTGTATCCCGCGTATACAGAGCCAAACAGTCGCTAGCGCTTTTTGGAAGCATTTGATATGATAATCGGCTCTAAATGAGGCTTTTGGCGTTCTGCAGTGTCCCGTTTTCACCTACATCTGAACGTTTATAAATATCAAAACCAAAACTGCTAACAGTGCTTTTATGTGTGGAAATGTTTTAGACTATCTTGACTAATCCGGATAAAAAACTTAAAATTATGAAAATCATAGTCACAAACTTAGAGAGGCGCTATACAAATTTATTGGTACGATACGAAGTTTTACTGTGACTCAAGAGTCAAGGCCGTTCTTTCAGCTGTAAGCTTAGAGCTGGGTCGGGACTCGGGAAAGCTCCTGAGTAGGCCAGAGATCTCTATGGACTATAGGCCACATTTCCGCAATGAATGAATGAATGGAAGAACGAATGAATGAATGAATTATTATATTGACATATTAAAGAGGTTGAACAGTTCTTACCTTTAGCTTTGAACATTCCGGCGACTTCGAGCAGATGGTTCCCTAATCATGTTGCTCCAGTTCTGTTAGATGAAGAACTCGAAGCAATCTTCTGTCCGAAGACAACTTTGTTTTATCTACCCATGCATATCGCCTTATAACGTTACCTCCTCTGCTCCATAGGAGGGGGAGGCGATATGCACGAAGCATCCGTCATCTACAAACAGACAATCAACATCACAGTCATAACAACCATAGATGACACATTATGATTAAAATTACCACAGAGCATAGATAAGGTGGACAATGGACATCGATCGACAAACAGTTTTTAGGTGTTAAGGTCATCTGCCTCCTCATCTTCCTGGTCTCTCTCTCTCTCTCTCTCTCTCTCTCTCTCTCTCTCTCTCTCTCTCTCTCTCTCTCTCTCTCTCTCTCTCTCTCTCTCTGTCTCTCTCTGTCTCTGTCTCTGTCTCTCTCTCTCTGTCTGTCTCTCTCTCTCTCTCTGTCTGTCTCTCTCTGTCTCTGTCTCTGTCTCTGTCTCTGTCTCTGTCTGTCTCTCTCTCTCTCTCTCTCTCTCTCTCTCACTCTCTCTCTCTCTCTCTCTCTCTCTCTCTCTCTCTCTCTCTCTCTCTCTCTCTCTCTCTCATTAATTAGTAGCGATTTGGAGTTTACGAGCATACAATGCAGTCGAAATGTTAGATCTGAACAAGGATCGGATCTTAAGCAGATCTGCTAAACTAGCGCTATGCATGTACATGGCCTAATAAGCTCTTCACAGATGTGTGGTAAATTAGATTCTTAATTATAATTCGAATTGTAATTAGCTACGTGCTGAATTTCGCAAATCAATAACAATTGGAACTAGCTCAATCCTGTAGCTAATCAGCCTAGAATTAGAATTAAATCGTTTGACTAACTATACTATTCGTCAAATTGAATCGATGAGAATCTATTCGATTAGTTATTCACTTCTGCTGCTTTAAGATGATGATTGCTCAAATCCACAGTAGTTCAAGGCATAATTATTGGAAAATGACATTTGACCTAGATTGCAAGAGTGAAATAAAGATACGAATAGCAAGGAGAACAGCGGTGTTGAAAGCAATGGAGAAAATTTTGAAAAGCAGAGCAACCAGTATAAAAACAAAGTTGGAAGTATTAAAGACATGTGTGTTGAGCAGCATGATGTATGGATGCGAGACATGGGTACTAAAGAAAGATTCGCAAAGAAGAGTGTTAGCATTTGAGAGAAAATGCTACAGGAAATTCTAGAGGATAGGATGGACACAGAAGATTAACAATGAAGCGGTATACAAAAGGGTGGATATAACTGAGAACCTGATGCAGAAGGTCATCCAACGAAAACTGAAATAGTTCGGACATATCTGCAGAATGAAAGATGATAGAAAGATCAAGACTCTGATGTTCGGAAAAATGGAGGGCAACAACAAAATAGGAAGGCCGCATCGAGAGTGGACGGATGACATTTTGGATTGGTGTGGAAAAGACCTACAGAAGCTGGGGGCATACAGTCCAGGACAGACTCGAGTGGAGAGACATTGTGAAGAAGGTTTCGAACACATACGGGCATTGAGTCCATGGTTGTTGTTGTTGATGATGATATAGAGACTAAGCATGGTTAAGCAACGTCAGGTGAGTCTTACCTTAGCGGATGACGTTGCAAACAGCCAGCTGCCCTGAAAGCATTGGATTGAAGTCTGTCGTAGACTTTCGCTATGGATCTTCCACATCCGTAGCTGTTCAATTATTTCTGACGAATATTGGACGACGATTTGCATTTGACGACGATCGGTCCAAATAAATATCGTCTTATATTTCTTTCGATCACTTGTATGATGGATCCAAGGTTTGTCTGTATACGTCTTAGGCATCGAACGAGGGTCCACTTTCGGTCGTTCGAATAATGCCCTCTGGTGGAGGGCTTGTCTCTTGTTTCTTGCAGAAATCTGGTGGAGGGCTTAATTTGTCTCTTGTTTCTTGCAGAAATCTGGTGGAGAGATTGTCTCTTGTTTCTTGCAGAAACCTGTCGCATACAACGCTAGCTTACGATGTTCGTTCATGGGAGTAGTAACGGATCCTGATTTCTAGGACGAGTTGGGTTTCCAGTTGGGTGCTGTTTTTTTTCTTCATCCCGAGTAGAGAGGCTTTCATTTCCAGGAGGAGTGGGGGGTGTTCTTCGCATCTTGAGTAGTATTCCAAGTCTGATGTCGTAGTTTTGTTCTCAGCGGGAGTAGAGCTTCTTCCAGTTTTACGAGGTGCGCGCGTGTTTCCTTCAGTTTTCCTTCAGGAATTCAGTAGAGTTAATTAAATGTCTCAGCGTTGAAGTTATTTTTAATCCATCGTTTAATGTTCATATTCGGATGACGAACAGTTTCTTTCTTTCCACTAATCCATTCATTCCCTCATTCGCTAATGCATTCATACACACAGGCAGTCAGTCGGGCAGTCAGGCAGTCAGTCAGTCCGTCTAGTCCGTCAGTTCGTCAGTCCTTCAGTGAGTCAATCAATTTATATAGCGCCTCTCCAAGAGAACTTCTCACAGGCGTGTCCATTATACCATGCCAAATCCACGTGGATGGCGCATCCAGTTCTATCCCGGGAAACCTCATGGAGAAACCCATTCCAATCTCCATTCCCACAAAAGTTAATGCCAAGTCCACGTGGAGGCGTTCCCTTTCTATTCCAGTATAACCTCATGAAGAATCCTCCCAATCCAATATCCGCCTAAATCCATATGAAGACTTCCGATTCCATACTGCAGCGCTTGGGTCTTGCTCTCATCATAGGTGGAGGTAAGGCGAGGTGTAGTATGAGGTGGAAGTGGCAGTGGAGGAGGTGGTGGTGGAGGTGGCGGAGGGCTCGGAGTTGGCGGTTGAGAATAATGTGGAGACGGGGGTGAAGGTGGTAGTGGGCTGGTGGAGGTAGAAGAAGTGGCGAAGTTGGAACAATCGTTATTCTGTCTTTTCGGCTTTTTCTGCCTTTTATTTTTTATTTTTTTGCACAGAAGTATCTTCGTCCTCAACTTGAGTAGGTCTGGCAAACCAGCTTCATAATTGTTTGAGGTCACTCGATGCTTGTTTTCATCGTAGCTGCTGCATCCCTAGGGATCATCATCTGGACAACATGGAAGAGGTGGTTGAAGTGGCGGTTGAAGTGGCGGTTGAAGTGGCGGTGGAGATGGAGGTGGAGGCTGAGGAGAATTTGAAGGCGGAGTTTTCAGGAGATAGTGGAAGTGGCGAATGTCGAGATAATCTTTTGATGCCTTTTCCGTCTTTTTTTTATTGCGGAAAAGTATCAATTAACGTAGCTTAGCTTGAGTATGTCTGACATTCGTCTCGATAAGGTTTGATATCACTCGATGCTTTCTTTCATCGCCACCGCTGCTCTTTCATCTCGACAGATGGAAGCTTTCTTCAGCTGATGCTTTTGAGTGACAGATTCCTCCTTCGTATCATTGACTCCATTCGCCGTAGACAGTTTCTTCGTTGTGGTAATCTCATCGAAGATAATTTGCGTTTGTTGTAAGAGGTAAATGGCGTTTGTGGCTATACTTTCGGGGAAGCAATGTTTCTTTTGGTTCGGTGGTTGAGCTACGTCATGGTATAGATAATTTTATTTTGAAGATGATAATTGTGATTTTTTTCCTCTATCTTCTTCGCCAGTTACCGTAATGACGATTCGTTGTTATCTAGGGTTGAATCGAGCTTAAGATTCACCCTTTCGAAGACAAAGTTTCTTCGGCGTTAACACATTCTTCGCGGTTGAATTGGTTTCATTGTGTCAGTTAAATCGGGTTTATGGTAAATGTGTTAAGAACAATGTGCCTTATTTTGGGTTTCATCATTTGCAGTTCTGCAGTAGATTTTCGTGTCTGCGGCCATGGAATCGGAGATAATCGATTTGAGGGCAATGCTTTTTCGAATTGTTGATCTCTTTGCAACTGTTATATGGCTCAAAGGTCCAGGCATAAGAGAACCTGCGAAATGCATAGAAGAGAAGAAGAGACTAAGAGATAGAGATCAAGACTGACAGACAGACAGGCAAGAAAGGAGGTAGGCAGGCAGACAGACAGACAGGCAGACAGACAGGAAAATAGGTAGGTAGGCAGACAGACAAACGGAAAGAGGGACAGGCAGACCGGCAGGTAATCGACCATCGACTGATCTCGTGGTTATCATGATAGTAATGCAGGTAAATTATGCACACGTGCACACATAGCCTACATTCTTCGATATTCGACATGCGTTGTGCGCTTCAACTGGGCTTCTATCTTTAAGTCGCATTCGATTACATGATTATGTGGTTCTATCTTTCGGTCTTCATGCTTGGTGCTGAGTTTTACGTCTGTGGACGGATTGGTGGATTGTTTTAAGATTGATAGGCGACTGGATTGATTGATAGATGGATGAATATTGATTGATAGTTGGATGGATGGATCCGTATAAGGCTCAGCTCCATTAAACCTATCATCCACTTATCCATCTAACTATATTCATTTCAACCAACGATCCATCAATTCATCCATTTAACCGTTACTACAATGGAAGGCTACTTAGTAAACTTTGTAGGATGTTTAGTTACAATACATTACAGGGATTGTAATGTATTCATAGCAGGGATTGTAATGCAATTCCATAGAAGAGGTTGAGTTTGAACTTTTGTTTCGGAAGATTATGGTGAGTTAAAGCGAAATAATAATCATGTTACTGTAGGGTGAGGTGCAATCAGGCAATTTATGGTAAGGTATTGTGGCGCACGGTCATACGATGGGTGTAAAGTAAGGTACGTAAAGTACTGAACTGAAGGTCACACTAATGTAAGGCAAGGATGTTATCAAACGCGTCTTACCTTATTTTTGGGTCTCCATCTCAGCATGCTATACTTCTTCATTTCTTCATTTCTTCAGACGGCAGTTTACATGGGCAGTTGATAGATCTTCAGATGACGGCTGAATAACGACTTCAAAGATCTCTGTGTAGGACGGCGATTGAGCTGTGTCGTCTGTTTGACTACGACTGTGGTTTCATCAGATAATAACATCTGTCTGCCTCAGGCGATTAGTTGACGTCTTAAACGTCGACTAAGGAACAGCAGCAGAACCATATATCTTCGACGACACCGCCATGTAGCAGAATCGTGAAGTTGACGAGAGTTCCGGTCGAAGCAGAAAACGGTTTTCTTCATCACCAGCGACTTAAGCCAACTTCCATTTGCGACAACAGAGGACTGGTGAACGAATTATGCTGAGCAGGTCGATGTCATCTGTATGACGTCTTGTGACTATTGGTGACGGTCAACTGTTACAGTATATAGATCGCAACAGATGTGCAGCACCGTGCAGCTGATGTCCGGAAGCGTAGGGTATCGAATTTTGATTAGCAGATCGTCGGCAACTCTGTGTTTTTTTTTAGTAGAGTTGCTCTGGTTTCGGCAGATTTCGCTGAGGTATACGAGTGTTTCGGTCGAAACAAAACCTGTTTTCTTCATCAACATCGACTTAAGTCAACTTCTGGCGGAATTTGAGGCGACTGGTGAACGAAATTTGCTTGGCAGATCGACGAGTTTTTTTTTTAGTAGAGCCGCTGTGGTTTCGGCAGATTTCGCTGAGGTAAACGAGTGTTTCGGTCGAAACAATAGCATTTTTCTTTATCACCAGCGACTTAATAAGTCAATTTCCCTTCGCGACAACTGTTCAGCGGACTTGTGAATCAATGTACTGAGCGGATCGATGTCATCTGTATGACGACTTGTCTGGTGACGGTCAACAGTGGACTGCAACAGATGTGCAGTAGCTACCGTGCAGCTGCTTTCCGGAAGCGTAGAGTTTCTCTCTTGTTGGGCGTTTAAGTGACTTTGGAAGCTTGCAGTGGAGGAGACACGGCTTCTACAGTGTTGATGCTTAACGGTTTCGGCAGATTTCGCTGAAGTAGGCTAGACGAGATCGAGTTTCAGTTTCGGACAAAACAAACGCTGTTCTCTTTATCACCAGCGACATAAGCCAACTTCCCTTTGCGACAACAGAGGGACTTGTGAACCAATATGCTGAGCAGATCGATGTCATCTGCATGACGATTTGTCTGGTGACGGTCAACGGTGAACCACAACAGATGTGCAGCACTGTGCAGCTGATATCCGGAAGCGTAGGGTATCGCTTTGGTTGCGCCTTCTCTGTGACTTTGGATGGTTGCAGAGGAGACATGGATTCTGCGGCGTTGATGATAACGGCGGATGGCTTGGTCGGACATGTTTCATCGAGTATAGGCTGACATTTCTTCAAGTGCAGGTATAGAGGTCATCTGCTTGAGGTGGTCAATGTATCGTCCGACTTTCTTGCATCGATCAGGTCAATGGCAATCTTATTGTGAATAAATATAGGCCTATACTCTGCGCAATTCTTATGTGTCGCCAACGGGGGACTGGTGAACCAATATGCTGAGCAGGTCGCTGGAATCTGTGCGTGTATTTGTTTAGTAGAGCTGCTGCGCTTTCGACAGATTTCGCTGAAGTAGACGAGAGTTTCGGTTGAAACATAAAGCTTAATTCTTCATCACCAGCGACTTCAGTCAACTTCTCGTGGCAACTGAGGCGACAGGTGAACGAATTTTGTTTAGCAGATCGTCGGCATCTCTGTGGTTATTTTTAGTCTAGTCGCTGTGGTTTCGACAGTTTTCGCTGAGGTAGTCGAGAGCTCCGGTCGAAACAGAGATCGGATTTCTTCATCACCCGCGAATTCAGTCAACTTTTCTACGCGACAACTGAGAGCTGGTGAACGAATTATACTGAGCAGAGCTTTTGCATCTCTATGACGACGGCTTCTGTATGACGACTTGTGACTTGGTGACCTTGCCTTGCCTTGCCTTCAACCATCCTCGACACGAGGGTTGGTCGCATTTTGGACAGTTCTTCTCCATCCTCTCCTGTCTTCGGTTGCTTCTCCTGTCTTCGGTTGCTTGGTGACGGTCAACAGTAAACCGCAACAGATGTGCAGCACTGTGCGGCTGCTATCCGGAAGCGTAGAGTATCGCTTTGGTTTCGCCTTCCATGTGACTTTGGATGATTGCAGAGGAGACATGGATTCTGCGGCGTTGATGATAACGGCGGATGGCTTGGTCGGACACGTTCATCGAGTAGGCGTTAGCAGCGTCTGACATTACTTCTCATTTCCGTCTCGGTTAAGGATTGAAACTTAACTTCTTGGTGGAATGTTGTTTATGGCAACACTCATAGCTTTAGGCGTTTCTTTTCCACTTGCTTTATTTGTAGTTAAATGGTATTCTCTTCTATAGGCTGATTCGAGTTTATGATGAATATTCAATGCTCATTTTTCTTTGCGTAGGCCTACTTATTTCCTTTGCATCTTCATTTTTATGTGCAGAATTCAGTTTAGGGTAGCCCCCACCCCATCATAACCTTTATTATTACTATTCCCTACGCAGTTAGATCTATATAGGTTAGGCCTTTCATTTTTGACTGGACTGCTTTTTTTGTTTAATAGTGCAGGCGAGCCTACCCATTCTAGATTAAGTCGGTTTTACATTTCTTTTCAATTTGGTTTCGAAAGCGTCAATTGCATTTCTGGTATGTTTTTGGCATTGACAGTTAGGCTTAAGCAACATTTGTTCTGTTTATCTACAGCCGTTTTTTTCTAGCTGTCTTCTTGTGATTTTAATCTTTCATTTTTCATATTTTTTTTAGCTGAACCTATGTTCGTTTAAATAGAACTTTTATTTTGGCCTTTCACTAGTAGCGTTCGGAGTTTAGATCTACGAGTTTAACATTTCCCATAGACTTTTTGCAAAACTGAGCGAACCTCCAAAGTGTTACGAGATTTTGATAAGTTAGCAAAAAAGCATTAGTCCTAGCGAACGTCTTCTTGGATTTTTTTCAACCAATTCGTCTTAATGCTCAATCTTGTGTAAACAGTGCTTGTAAGACATTGACTAAACCTGAAGCTTATAATTTTGTTGCGGTTTTGGGGTTTCCTACTTTTAATTTCGAGACTAATCTTCGTTGCCTAGGACTCACGCTATGTCTGCCGCGGGTCGTAAGTGCCACGTTTTTCCAAGGACAGTGTGCCGGCGCCGCATCGCCTACTCCGCCCCAGTGACGAGTGACCGCCACGCTCTGGTTTCAGACCAGGTCTCTGAGCGCATGCTTGGAATGGATTAGGTGCGGAAACATAGGCGTATAACTAGAATTCTCACGAGCGCTATATATTTTGTTGGAAGGAGGCGCATGCCATTGGGCGGTTTAACTGCTCCACTTTGTTGCCGACGTGTAGTCAAGGCACAGACGTTGCCGTGTCGCCTGGTCGAAGTGCAAGGTCTCCTCCGAGACATTTTAGTGGAGTTTGACGGCCACGGCCACGGCACCGGCCTGAAATGCAAATCATGACCGTAGCTTCGGAATAGATACCTGGAGTTCACGTTGCTCGGGTGGTAATTATGAACGACACTAAATTTACATAAGACCAGGTTGTGAATGTCAACGAACAACCGCCCACGCTAAGGAAGGCCACGTTACTTGGAGGGCTAGACCCTGTGCATGCAGTCGTGTAGCAGGGACTGGGTGAGTTAGAGGGATCCCGATGGATGGCCCGGAATAGAGGAGCTGATGGGAGACTTTCCTGGAGATGTACCTTTCGGTACGAAGGACAAATTGAGGGTCGTGTTAAAAGAATAACAGATATGTGTTTTCTGCCTTAGAAAAGGATCTAGGTATACGCATTGACGCTGGAGGATGCTCGGCCGATTAGACCAGCGTTTCCCAAACTTTTTGGCCCACGGAACCCTTCGCGTCCTAATATTTTCTGGCGGAACCCCAATCTCAACTAAACGCGTTGAATCATGCTGAACGCACGGGAAGCAAAGGCTACTAATAATTATAAGCCTACGTGCCTAAATACACTAAATTATAGAAAGTTTACTTTTCTTACAATATCATGAAAGATTAAATTGCACTGTTTTCAAAACCACGATTTGTGGATCCTACTAAGAGTATGCCCTACATGAGGTTAGAATGTGAAGGTTCATTGGAATTCTGCTTCATTCGTGATAGCCTAAGTCAATTAGAAGTTCGTAGACACCGTTAGATTGGAGGGGAAAAGATGTAGAGGAAGACCTAGGCAGAAACTGCTGGACGGGATAATGGAAAAGGGCTACAGAGAACTTAAAGACATGGCACAACAGCGGGAAATATGGAGACATTGGACGTTCGGACCTGCCACTGGGCAGAGAACCTAAAGAAGAAGACACCGTTAGCTGCTTTTCACCTTCATTGAGTGGTTTCGTATCCTATTATCGTAATTCATGAAAAGTAAACATTTAACCAAGTTCGCTTTCAGGTCGTGAAAATGATTTGCAATTGCTGAACGATGGTTTCCTCGAGAACTATTAAAAATTGTGTGAGTTTGGAAAACGTTCCAAGTGTCTAAATCAAATAAAGAGGTTAGAGCCCTAGCTAGCGTACGTAAAAGTCATTCAATTTTTGGCAAATTTTCACACAATTTTTTTTAAAAAAAATATAAAAAAAACATTTGTTGCTACTGCTACAAGATCAGACTTGGCGATTCTTTTTAAACTTGCGTTTTACGGTGACAAAGATGACTGCGTCTCTGTTCAGACTATAAGGCCTAAAGCTCTGACCTATATGTAGGCTACGTTACGTTCAGCAGTGATGTCTAGGCTTATACAAACTACACACCGGTACAATGATACTAGGCTAATTATTGGATTGCTAATAATCACTGAAAGGTCGGGTGAGGACAAAACACAAAAGATGACTGACGCTAGTTTCAAACTTCTAGTGCATTTTCAAAAGCTGCTTGAAATGTTGTATTGCAGAAAAATTTCTTTTTTTCTCAACTTCTCGCGGAACCCTTGTGCTCACCCCGCGGAACCCTTGGGTTCCGCGGAACCCAGTTTGGGAAACGCTGGATTAGACAATCGTTACGGAGACAGCAGCTCTCGTTTAAGACCGAGATCGAACGAAGGTCAGATTTTGGAGGACGAAGGTGTATGACCTTCTCACAACGAATGGACCGCCGTTGGTCGTGTTTGACCAAAAGCAATGATGACTCTATGAAATAGGTCTCTAACGAAATAATTATGTCTCTAACGACTTAGAGAGGCGAGTTTGAAGCTCACACCGACCAATTCTTCATCCATTATGCTACTGAGGTGAACTCACATCGTCATCATACTAGAAACGCTGACTATAGAAACCGTTGTGCCACTAAATTTGTCAAATGGCCCATCACTCATCGAATGTGAAGTTGTGCTACTAGTTAAGGTGTGTTTGCTGTTTATTTTTCAAAGTTGTTTCGATGTTTTGACTATAAATTATGTCAGGACCGCACCACAGCAACCCAAATGCTATCAACGTCATGGCATTACTGCCCAGGACCCCACTTAGTGGTTTTGCAAGACACCTTCCAGCCTGTTCCAGGTCCCCTGTGCAGCCAAAGGTAAACTATTAAAAAGATTACTTGTGTAAGCTTTCTGCTTTATTATAAATTATGTGGAAACTTTTGCTGCGTGTGATGCTTGATTTAATTTGTTGCTATTTGTTGGCAAATAAATGATTTGAAGTGATTTGATTACATTGTGTCTGTGGAGCCTTCGAGAGTTAGGGAAAGTTAGGAGGCATTCGACCAGTTAATTAAAAGCAGGATTGACGACGGCTCCTGTGCTACAGGGGGTGGGGTAGCGCATTGGATAACACGCTGGCACGTACGGAGAGCAAGAGGTAAAGAGTTCGCGCCCCGTACAGGGCGGACGTAAAACATGGTTCACGTCTTCCCATCGGGTGATACGACAATTGATCGAGAAGCGATCGAAGGAAGAAGACAATAAGATGAGAGCCATCAATGTTGATGGACAGGCGATTACGGCAGAGGGACGACCTCGCAAGTTATATCATGCTGAATAGGCCGAATGGTAGCAGCGGTTGCTCCTGCATTGCTGCCAAAGCAAAACCATGTTATCCCGCCTTTGCGCGCTGTTGCCACGCTAGTTGAGGTGCTGTTGGCCGGGTTTCTCGCAGTGTTTTCTGTGGATGAATGCCCCGTGTGCCCCCTTGATTATTATTTTAGTATTGTTCAAGAAATGTGTCACGCGCGTAATATCACACCGAAATTTAAATCTGAGGGGCGGAGAAGCAACTATAGGACGCGCATGTCCGCACTTTGGCCATCCCTTCAGTTGTTGTGAGTGCCGTGTCTCCGCCTCGGTTGCCTCGCCCTCGCGCGCAATGGGTACCATGTAACAGAAGAACGAGTTACAGTCAGTGAGTCAGTCTGTACGAAGAAAATCATTCCGAAGACGGAAACCATCTTGAGAACAGCGATGAAATGCTTTAGCGACGCGACGAGTCTGTCGTATGTAGCGGGTACACTATATCAGGGGAATTGAGTTGCAGTCAGTGAGTCCGTCGGTCAGTCCGCAGAAGGTCGTCAATGAGACGGGAAGCATCTTGAGTCTGGGTCTTGGCCCTCTTGGGCCACTTCATCGGCCTTGAGATTCGACCTCTATTCTATTAAAGTCGTTATGCAGAGGGACCAGTTGCCGTCAGCTTCAGCAGACTCCATCGATCCGTCGCCAGTTCATCGTCTTGCCAGTCGTCATTGTCGTCGTCGTCCAGAGTCATGGTTCTTCGTCATCATAGTTAGACGCCGTCCTCTTAGCTACATCCTGAAGGATTGTTCGCCCTGTATAAGCGCAGACATCAGTGGTAGTCTAAGACTACGCAACATGAGGGACAATCCAGACGATGCAAAGTTCAGCGTCCAAGTATGAGTCTTGTGGAAGCTATTGTATGCAGTGAGGCCAGTCCTACTACGGTATTAACAGCCCTCACCCCTCCCTCCAGCCCTCCTCTCCCTTCTTCCCCTTCCTTTCCATCCCCTGCATGGGCAACAGTGTGCGAGGTTGACAGGCAGACTATTCGTCCGCCAGTTCACCGGTGATATGCCCAGAGGACGGTTAGGAGCGGACAATATAGGGAAGAGCTGGGATGTCATACCCGTAGCAGAACCGACCCCTGTGCACACAGTCACTTCCACATGCTTCCACTAATACTGCTTTAGTCTGGATTGCCCCTCGACCTCAGACAGAAGAGATTGTCCCTTCATTTCTCTCATGGGTAACACTCATACATGTATTGTAGCGTTCCATGGGCTTCGTTTGATGCTCTGTTGTGAAAGGGTACATACCCAGTGCGCTCTATAGGGAACTAGACCCCTTCTTGTTCCTGTGGCGAAGAGCCCGTCTCGCTTGAAAACTTCCTGTACGCCGAACGCCCCCCCCCAGGAAAGAAGTAAGAGAACGCGTGATTAAGAGTCTTCATATAGCAAGCAGACCCAACTCATCAGAGAGAGTCTATGAGGAATCACTCCTCAACAGCGCGTGCACCCACGTGATCCCAGAACTTGGGCTGTAATAGCCTATGCTTAATTGGCGCCATTGGTGGGGCTGCGATAAGTGGCACCATTACCAAAAGTGATAGAAGGAACACGCCTGGATGTGAACATAAAATTGAGAAATAAGAAAAACGACTTAAATAAATAAATAAAATGTACAGTGTAAGCCCGCAGGCTACGCCCGAACGGCGACAATACTGTACGAAGATATGAAGTGGCATTTTGAGGTATTCTTTCTAGGCTTTTGCGGCATTGACTGCTGCTTTTGGCGCATTTATCCTATTTTTGCACAGTATTTTAAGATTTAAATTTGTTTTCCCGACTTTACAGCTTATAGTCTAAGGGAGACCGGGGCGTGAGTGGCACTGTGTGTTAGAGTTGCACACGATACTGACCAGAAAACGGTTTATCAGCGGAGGTATCAGTTCCCTCTAACCCGCCAGCTTTTCGATCGTGTGAATGCCAGCTACGATTAGCTTCCCGATCGGCTGAGGCAGAGGTACGAGGTACGGAAAGACAAGCTGAGACCATTCGTGCACAGCGTGTGGACAAGAGCCTGATTGACTTACTACATGACATCTTACGTCTAATTATGATCGCGTATGCCGCGCCTTCAAGCGGAAGGAATAAGATCGTCGCTAGAGCCGCATTTCTTGAAACGATCCGGAAACGGGAACTGCCCCTCAGGGTGCGAAGGAAAGAACCACGGACGATCGATAAATCTACCGAATGTCGCTTCGGCTTAGCGCTTACAAGCAGACGGATGACGCTGTCGATCGCCGGAGACCGCCAAACCGAGTTCGGTCAAGAGACCGATATGTACACGATGCAATAGAAGCAATTGGGCGGCTTCCTGGTGGTCGAGCGAAGGTGTCGGCAGGAGAAGGTCACGTGTCATCTGAATTGAAATTGAGGCGCATCATTGGCAGAGAGACGACCGCGTCGTGCTACTAAGAAACCGGAACGCTATGTACATTGCCCTTAGCTGTGACAGCGGTGTATGCTGCATTGTTGCAAGAGACGGGGCCACACGCTCACGTTTTCTCGCCTTTGTCGACGCGGCAGTCACCGCGCTTTTGAGCGGATTTGTTCTAGCGTTGTGCCTGGTTGAGTGTCTCACTGCTGGTGTACTTGCATAGAGTCCCATGCGATTCTTTGATAAAGATCTTTAGATGAGTTTGTCCGCATTTCAGTCATGGGTTCATTTGATGTGAGTTTAAATGTCAGACAGCGAGAAGACAGCTGTTTTGAGCTTCGCTGTCGGTGCTATGACTGACTCTCAGAGGACAAGGAAAATCAACGATAAGCCTATAATTCAGTTTTCGTTGTGTCTTGCCAAAAACGACTATCTACTGAACACGTCGATTATTGTAAACCGGAAAGGTCTTGCCTGGCCAGACAACCTTCTACTTGCCCCAACTTTGGTACTAGAAGTGAGGTCGACTCAACACATGGACAATTTTCAGAATTTCGGGGAACATCTGGCTTCGCTTCGAAAGGCATTGTATTCGATCGCATCAGGATGAACGACGAACAAACAATTTTATATTCGCTATCTATATTCTCGGCTGTTTCGACTCCTACCACGACAAACGCAGCCTACGCCATTTAGCGATTCAGAGCCGAATGTCGTCGACTGCTGGCGAGTATTGACTTTTATGACCAGACGTTTTCTGTGAGAATCATGCGAAAGAGAGGACAGCGTCAATTTCGACCTCGACAGATATCGTCCGGAAGTTCTTCGAAGACGTTAGTTGCTTGAAGATCGAAGGAACCAGGGAAGTCCGATAGAACTGGGTTGTTGAAATCTTTTTGTCGTCGTTGTCCAGAGTCTTGGTTCTTCGTCATCATAGTTAGACGCCGTCCTCTTAGCTGCATCCAGAAGGATTGTGCGCCCTGTGAGAGCGCAGACGGCGCCGTCCATTACGCTCGCATAAACGCAGACGTCATTGGTAGTCTAAGCGATAAGAGGGACAATCCAGGCGATGCAAAGATTCAGCGTCCAAGTATGATGAGTCTTGTGGAAGCTATTGTATGCAGTGAGGCCAGTTCCACTACGGTATTAACAGCCCTCACCCCTCCCTCCAACCCTCCTCTCCCTTCTTCCCCTTCCTTCCCATCCCCTGGGCAAAAGTGTGCGCGGTTGACAGGCAGACTATTCGTCCGCCAGTTCACCGGTGATATGCCCAGAGGACGGATAGGAGGAGACAACAGGGAAGGGCTGGGATGTCATACCCGTAGCAGAACCGACCTCTGTGCACACAGTCACTTCCACATTCGCAAGACATTAGTCTGGATTGATCCAGACTAATCGATCCCTCGATCTCAGACAGAAGAGATTGTCCCTCCATTTCTCTCATGGGTAATAGTCGTGTATTGTAGCGTTCCATGGGCTTCGTTTGATGATCTGTTGTGAAATGCACATTCCCAGTGCTCTCTAGGGCAGCTAGGCCCTTTCTTGTTTCTTTGGCGAAGAGCTCGTCTCGCTTGAAAACTTTCTGTACGCCAAGAGACGAGACCACACGCTCGCGTTTTGTCGCCTTTTTTGTCAGTCACCGCGCTTTTTGGCGGATTTGTTCTAGCGTTGTGCCTGGTTGAGTGTCTCACTGTTTGTGCACTTAGACGCTTGCATAGAGTCCCATGCGATTCTTTGAAAAAGATCTTAGGATTACCTTGTCCGCATTTCGGCAATGCCTTCGTTTGCTTAGAGTTTAAATGTCCCACAAAGGTGGCATTTTTGTGTCCGCCTTCCCGCGGAGTGTTTCGGTTTTTAGGTTTTCCTCCTTTTAATTTCGTTGCAGTCGTTGCTTAGGATTGCCGTGCCTGTGCTTGTCGCCGTGTATATACCGCGAGTCGTCATCGTTCACTGTCCCCGACTGCCGCACTCGACGCGTGTGTGTCGCAGGTTCGCCACGCATTACAAGCGCCTGGATTCTGTGTCACATTGCCGTGAAAGAATGTCTCGGCAACGTGGCGAGTGAGTCGTGTGCAGCGGGTAGACTATGACGGAGAGCGAGTTGCAGTCAGTCAGTCAGTCAGTCAGTCAGTCCGAAGAAGACAGTCAGCGAGTCTCGGTTTTGAGCCACTGCATCGACCTTGAGATTCGACCGCTCTTCTATTATAGACATCGAGAGAGACTATAGTCGCCGTCAGCAGCCGACTCCATGAAACCGTCAGCAGGCGTGGTCCGAACAGCGCTTGCCTTGAGGGACCCGGCGGCACCGTCCATTAACTGGGACGTGGCAAAAACTGCTGCCTTCGGTCGAAGTATCGTAGAATGATTTGCGAATTGTGCAGCCCGTCTGGGCGTATAACTCTTTAAAGACTGCGAAAAATGCTATGGCGCTCTGACTGACTCTCAGTGGACAAGGAAAATCATGGATGAGCCTGTAGTTCTGTCTTTTTTGTGTTTTACCGAAAACGACTATCTGTTGAACAAGTCGTTTCTTGTAGACCGGAAAGGCCTTAACTGGCCAGACATACTTCTACTCTCCCCGATTTTGGTACTAGACCTGGAAGTAGAAGCGAGGTTGAGTCAACACATCGAGAACTTTAAGAATCTCGGGGAACTTCTGGCTTCATCTTCGCTTCGATAGACAGTGTATTCGATCGCATCAGGATGGACGACGAAGAAACAATTACATATTCCCGGCTACCAGACTATTTCGACTCCTACTACAATAGAAGCAGCCGACGCATTTAACGGTTCAGAGCCGAATCTCGTCGACTCCTGACTAACATTGACCTTCATGACCTGAAATTCTCGTCTTATAATCATACGGAACTGAGGATAGCGTGGATCTTGATCTCGACAGATAACGTCCGGAAGATCGGCGAAGGAAAGACTCCAATGAAACCAGAGAAGTTCGCTGGAACTGGGTCGTTGGGATCTTTCCTGTCGAAGTGCGGGATTCGCTCCCGACAAAATGAAGATACTTCCGATGAATAACTTTGACTTTCTTCGAAGCCCACTGGAAAATCTTCGACGTAGCTTCTGTGGAATTTTCGCACGGGAGAATGCCAACTACGAATAACATATCGATCGGCTGAGGCAGAGTCTGTTAGTAGAACAAGTTGAGATCTTTCGTGCACAGCGTGTAGACGAGAGCTTGACTGACTGACTCCACGACATCCGACGTCTACATGTAGTTGTACTCGCGTATCTCGTGCCTCCAAAATGCGGCAACGCAGATTATTACGAGAGAAAAGCGTTTCTTGAAGCGATCAGGGATCTGGAACTGCCCCGATGGTGCGAAAGAAAGAACCACGGACGATCGTCCAAACCTACCGAATGTCGCTTCGACTTGGCGCTTAGGCTACAAGCAGATTGTTGATGCCGACCGGAGACCACCGAACCGAGTTCGCGGAACCGAAGATACCGATGTGAAGTCGCAGTTCCAGAAACATCTGGATGGCGTCCTGGCGCCCATCAAAGGTGGCAGCAGGAGAATTTCACGTGTCATCTGGACGGACTTATAGACGCATCATCGATAGAGGGACGACTGTGTCATTAAGAAGCCGGAACATTATGCTGATTAGACAGAGCTATGGCCGCGGTTGCTTGCTGCATTGCTGCAAGACACGAGGCCACACGCTCGCGTTACCGCGCATCTACCGCGCATTGCAGCGTTTATTGCTGTGCTGCTGGGTCGATTTGTTATAGGCCTAGTGTTGTGCCTGGATGAGTGCCCGGCTGTTGGTGCACCAGAACAATTGCATAGAGTCCCGTGTGCTTCTTTGTTAAATATCTTAGGATGACTTTGTCCGCATTTCGGTCATGCTTTCGTTTGCTTAGAGTTTAAATGTTCCAGGGAGGGGCTTTTTTGTCTCTGCCTTCCCGCGGAGTTTTTCTGTTTTTAGGTATACCTCCTTTTCGATTTCGTTGCAGTCATTGCCTAGAACTTCCGCATCTGTTCTTGTCGGTGTGTATAACGCGAGTCGTCATTGCCGACTGTCCCCTAACGCCGCACTTGACGCGTGTGTGTCGCAGGGCTCTCATGCCTCATCCTCACATGGATTCGCGCTGCACTGCCGTGATAGAATGCTCCGTGAGGTCGCAAGTCTGACTTATGCAGCGGGTGCACTATCAAAGGAGAACGAGTTTCAGTCAGTCAGTCGGTCAGACGGTCAGTCAGTCAGTCAGTCAGTCGGTCAGTCAGCCCAAAGAAGACAGTCAGTGAGAGGAAAACAGTTTTGAATCTCGATCTTGAGCCACTGCGTCGGCCTTGAGATTCGACCGCTCTTCCATTATAGTCGTCGAGAGAGACTATGGTCGCTGTCAGCATCCGACTCAATCGAACCGTTGGCAGACGATTCTTTCGTCGTGGCCTGAACATGACCTTGTAATTCAGGCCTTGTTGTGTTTTAACAAAAACGACTTTCTATTGAACATATCGTTTCTTGTAGACCGGAAAGGTCTTACCAGGCCAGACACCATTCTACTTGCCCCAATTTTGGCACTAGAAGTGGAAGTAGAAGTGAGGTCGAGTCAACACATCGACAATTTTCAGAATTTCGGGGAACTTCTGGCTTCATCTTCGCTTCGAAAGGCATTGTATTCGATCGCATCAGAATGGACGACAAAGTAACAATTTCTGTGTCGCTATTCCATAAAATTATTCTCGGCTACCAGTCTGTCTTGACACCTAGGCCTAATACGATAGAAGCAATCGACGCCATTTTACTATTCAGAGCCGAATCTCGTTGACTGCTGGCGAGTATTGAGTATTCATGACCAGACGTTCTCTGCGAGAACCATACGGAAATGAGAACAGCGTCGATTTCGACCTTGACAAATACCGTCCTGACGTTCTTAGAAGACGTTGGTTGCCTGATCGGCGAATTGATGCCTCCAGTGTAAACATGGAAGTCTGACGGAACTGGGTCGTTGGAATGTTTCCTGTCGCAGTTCGATGAATGCGCCTGACATGGTAAATATACCTCCGATGATTGAAGTTGAATCTCTCCGAAGCACACTGGAAAATCTTCGACGTAACTTCTGTAGAACTTCTCGCTCGGGTGTATACCAGCAACAAACAACTTCTCGATCCCATGCATGTACCTATTTGATAAAGAGCTCAAGGATGACTTTTCCGAATTTTAGTGATGCGTTCATTCGATTTGAGTTTAATGTTCCAGACTCTTTTGTCTCCGACTTCCCGCGGAGTATTTAGGTTTTTAGGTATACCTCCTATTCGATATCGTAGCAGTCATTGCCTAGGAATTCCGCGCCTAGGCCTATTCTTGCCGCCGTGTCTATACCGCGAGTTGACATTGTGGACTATTCCCGGCCGCCGAATGTCGCTTCTTTTTGGCGCTTACAAGCAGATGGACGATGCCGACGATCACCGGAGACCTCAAGCAGAGCCCGATGTGAACGTGCTGCCCCAGTAGCAACTGGACGGCTTACTGGCGGTCCATCGAGGGTGGCCTCGGGAGATCGATGTGAAGATCGCGTGTCATCTGGATGGACTTCGAGGCGCGTTATGTCTGGATGAGTGCCCGGCTGTTGATGCACTAGGACACTTGCATAGAGCCCCATGTGTCTCTTTGATAACGAGCACCGGTTAAGAATCTCTGGACTACACTACGGCGGCGGTCAAATGTTTAGCATGGACAAGCGCAAGTGTGGCAATGCGGAAAGGATGTGTTACTACTTACTTAGTTAAATTGTATAATTATATTGACATGGCGCGAAATGCAAATGATAACGTGATATTGCATTGCACGAAATGTAAGGATGTTCCATGACAATGTGGCGTGATGTCGCGTGACATGACACGACATGGCTTTGCCTGACGTGAGAAGACGTGACTTGACGTGATGTGTGGCGTGATGCGTTACGTGAAGCGTGACGTGATGCGTGACGTGAAGCGTGACGTGATGCGTGACGTGATGTGTGACGTGATGCGTGACGTGATGCCTGACGAGACGGTATACGTCACGTGATGAGACTTGACAACATGGTGTAACTTATCATGCCATGGCATGGCATGACATAACGTGGCATGGCGTGAATAAGGTGACCGGCATCTCGACATGCATGATATGTCGTGACTTGAATGACACGACATTAAATGACATTGAACTGTATGACCTGACAAGATATTGTTCAACGTAACGACGTCTGCTCATCTGCCGTCATTATCGGCCCTTCATTGCAAGAAACAAATAAGCCTCGGTATCTGGTTTCTGCCTGGGATCGACCGTCGATAACTGGTTTCTGCATGGGTGAAAAGGCTACTTATAGCCTATCGTTAAGTGGCAAGCCGAAGTAAAACCTTCCGGTCATGTCTGTGTGTGTTTGCACTCGCAACATCCGTCGTCGTCTGGGAAAGAATTCCGTCTGTCAGATCGAAAATCTGAGCGTAAGTCTTGGCTGACTACATTCGAAATAAAGAGACCATAAAGAGACTAGTTCGCATATATTATATGCCCATTGGACTAAAGAGCAGCGGGAGAAAGTCCTCTTCAGCAATGGGTCATTAATCATTCAATTTTAGCTCATAAAGGTCTCTATTCGCCGACCATCCTGGCAACGAAACAATCCAAAACGGATGGTTTGGGATTGTTTTTGGTAGAATGGGGTCGTGAAAGACCTTGGGTAATGCCAAAGAGCACGACCACGAATGCTGATGCGAACATTTCGTTGCCGAGGTAAAAGATGTCGCAATTTACGGCTATCGGCAGGAGGGAGCTCCGTACCACAGGTTCAGCCAGAAAAGTCCAGAAATGAATCGGGGACATCATTTCACTGTTTCAGAGCGGCCTCGTAGTCAACTGACCTGAACTTAATTGAGAATTGGGGGGTCATGTAGATCAAAGTTGCAGTGGGAGAATACCCAAGAAACCTGGATGACCTTCACGTCATTAGTAAAACTGTTTGTTGCAATGAAAATTTCTAATATGAATTGAACTGTTCATTAAACTTGTTCACAGCATGCCTGGACTTTGAGGGCAGTTATTAAACGAAGAGGTGTTGCTATAACAACAAAGTATTAAATGGAATATGCATCACAATGTCTATGTGATTTTTCTGTACGTGCACCTATACGTCCAACATTTCCAGTAGACATCGGGTTCCATCGTGGCTGGAACCCCTCTCCGTTCTAGACAGCGAATCGAACGGAATCCAGTCATTGACCAACGTCAGCACTTACTTCTTCCGCCGTCACGCGTCATCCAATGACGCTTTGGAAAGACGGCCTTAGACCATCACCATGTGTCTCGAGGCATCCATCTATATCGCTATAGCCTACCGCCACATTCCCAATTTTCTTCGACCCATAGCTGCGAAATTGGCAATGATGGCATCATAGGCTATACAGCCCCAAAGTTATTATTCCCATTCAGTGCCTCATGATAGACCGGGTATTAGTTGCTGCATTTGACACTTTGTGGAGTGCCAAATTCCTCATTGTTACCTAGCATCAAAATAATTGTATAGATTACGTTTTCACATTGGCGCCCATGTACTTGTGGACCTAGTTGTCTAAAATCGACACCATATAGAGTTTGACCTTTTTTTCGCTGTATGAATGTGTATTTTGTAAACTTTAGAAGTTTGATTATTACGATTATACGGGGACGTATTTTTGTGCCAGATAACTGCATTAATGGCGATTACCAATGGGGAGCGTTGGCGTTTGCAATAGATCGGTCGATAAATCGATATCGTAGGGGGCCTTTGGCTTAATACGACTGGATGTTGTTTTGGCTTTTGCCACCTCTAAATGAGAGCTATAGGCAAATTAATATCGTGGCATGGTGTATATAAGGCGAAGAATGACCATGTACATGCAGGCTGGAGAAGACAGCCTGAAGATTAGGTCTTGACCTAAGCATCGACCTTACAGCTGGAACAAGAGGATCAGACGTTGACCCTACGGACCAGTCACTCGCGAAGCTGTCGCTAAAGGAGGTCCTACTCGACCAATGCGACTGATAAGCAGTTCGCTCGAACACAAACTGGGTTGGTGATTCATTGAAATCTCTCGATATACCACGAGCACCGGACCGGGGACAAGCCTTTGTTGAAATCAGGGGTTTCAGGCATCCTAGTGGAACTCGGAACCACTCGGTACCTTTGAGGGAGAAAGATGACCCCGCGTGTCCGCGACACTATTAATTCTCGCAAAAGAAATCTTTACGCCTTCACCACCCCCACGCCGCAATACGCATGGGAAAGACGGCTTTACACCATCAAGATGTACCTGTACGTATTGGCCAATAGACCTTTCACTGTGAAAGCATTCTGTGATCTATTAATTCTTATAAAATCATCTTCACGCCAATTCTATTGACTGCTGACCCTTCTCCAACCCCTACGCACGATGTAACCATCACAGACAGACCTCTCCCGTAGAAGCCACTTTTGCTTTGATTTTTACGATTTTCGTGGATTTCGAAGGGGTTTTTATACGATTTTTGGTCAGTCTCTTCCTGTGTGCTAGAAAATAAGACAGTTTATATTGTGTTATTTATAATAGTTCAACTATTTCTTTTCAATTAAACATTGCTGTAGGCCTACTCCTCTGAGTTTTATTTACTATATGAACTTTTTTTCATCTCCGAAGGGGCATTCTGCTTTTTTTACGATATGTTGGTTTCATGGTTGCATTGGGCCTTTAGCCTATACTGTTTTAAGACATTTCTTCGTTTTTTCATTTTGTCGCTGTTAATTGCGATCTACTGTAGTCTAGTAAGCTTCCTTTTTTGTGGTGTGGTCGATGAACCCCGGCTGCATCTCGTTTTGAAAATAAATTAATTGTCTTTCCATTTTTTAAATCTCAATTAGGCCTAGTGCTTAGCAACGTCGACCCAGGTTCGACACCTACTGAGTCGTTTCTCTCGCCTGGACCATTTCTGCCATTGTTGGGTGAAGTTTTCTAACTCTTAATGATTTTAATAAATTTGCTCTAAGCCCAAATTGATTTTGAGTTTTAAATTTTCACTGGGTGGACTTGTACCGTGGATCATTTTAAGGGTAAGCCATATCCCCCGCCAGTAAGCCATATCCCACGCCCCCATTCTACATTATCTCCATTATTAAGATCGCCTTTTCATTTGCGGTCCCATGCGGTGGTCGTTTCGATTGTTAAACCGTGTTCATGTCCCACGCTGCTTCTTTCTTCCGTTTGTCACAAATCACAATCTGGCTATTTTAGCCAGATTTCAAGTTCCAAATTCGCTGATTTTTTATTCGGACATATTTCTTTCTCCACTCATTTCCTAAACTTTCTGAATTTCTTCTCTGCGCAACCTTAAAAGCTGTACAAAAGAATGTTTAAAAGAAGTCTTAACAATAGCCTAGCTATGACTAGACCTACTTAGACCTAGCCTACTTACTAGAAATATGCGATGAATTAAGGTATTTTACAATGAATTCACTGGCATAATAGGGGAAGTAGTGGTGAGACGGACCACGTGACGCATTTCCTGTTTTTAACAAACCATTAACGTTATTGCGCAAAATCAGAGGCGTAGCGACCGCCCTCCGTACCCTCCGACCGAAGGGGGCCCCGCAAGAAAGGGGGCCCCTAATTAAATGTGTAAAATATGTAAGGTATAACTAAGTTAGTGACATTTATTGACGCTGTTGCACGATCCATATTGGCTTTACTGACAATGCCGTGAAGTAAATACGAAGTAGGCCTACACGCATACTGCAGGCCTATGTATACATAATATATATGAGCCCTGCATGATAGGCCTATTGTATAGAGTAAATACTGTTTCCGGTTTCTGCATTTTAAAGGGCCCCGCCGCCCGGACACAATTATTATGTTCGGAGGGGGCCACGTTCTTTGTTGCTAATTAAGGCCCTGCGCAAAATAACCAAAGTAGGGCCTACAAATGAGTTGCAATAATTAGGATATATGCAGACGACAAATCTCTAAGTTGTCTGTTTCGGAGACTTTGCGATTGAATTTCACTGGCGCTAATAAAATAACCTGAAATTGAGTTTCGAATATTATTCATTCCATTCTTTCATTCATTCTATGCATTTTTATACAGTGCACCTTCAATAAACTACTCAGAGGCGCTCCCGGCCCAGTCACGACGAAAGAAAAAAGACTTGAGAGACTTATGAAACAAAGTTTGGCTGGTAAGATGTAATAAATGAAGCTTTGAAGGTATGACATTCCAGACGGACGACCCAATTATATATTGAGGGGATCGAAGTAAATTAGGACAAGAAT
>OX457036.1:18449745-18569745 GCA_949752735.1 Lumbricus terrestris
TGGTATCCGCTAATTCTGTCTGTGGCATCCGAATCGATCGCCGTCACAGCTGGTCCAGGCACACGATCGAGGGACTTCCTTTTGGGAATTTTTCTGCGTAACCACATTGAACGCAAACTGTGTGCTGAGTCTCCACCTTCTATAGGCAGACCTTGCGATCAAGCGAAGAGGAGACGTTCGACCGATCTTTTAACGCCGAGTATGCGAGACGTTTGACCGAAGAATTCTCTTCATTGGCATTGGCAATCGACTCAACAACAGCTGCTGTTGATAACTGAAACGCTATTCTTGTCTTTCGATCCATCACCGTCGTCCTTCGATCGAACGGTTGCAGTAGTCTGTGCTTGAGTAGCGTAGACCCCCATCAGGTGGCGTTTTGCTTGAGCGATATTTGGGTTTCTTTCGAATTGGGACGCGAGTGGGAGCCACCGATGGCATCCAGATTCTGTGCGCCCCTTGTGGTGCAGTGACGGAATCAGCCGCGGACGACTCCTTTTGGGCATCGCTCTATTCGTAGCATAGGAAGCAGCGCAGTAGGATACGGATTCGTAGCAACGACTGCATCATCCACTGGCGATCGTTTCATGGATCCCGCGAGCGTCGGAATCATCGATCAGATGAGCGTCTGACATCCGAGGCTCCCTGTAAGTAACAGAAAAGACCCCCCCACAACCACCACCACCGCCACTACCCCGGTCCCTCACTGTTTTCCCCTCCTCCTCATCCCAATCATCCTCTTCCTTCTCCTCTCTCTTCTCCTACAACTCACATCTAAAGCATAAAAATTACAGCTCACCAATAAACGACAGAATTACAGTTCCACAATAGAATACAAAAATTAAAACATCACCCTTGAAGGTCAGAAATTACAGTTCAACAATAGAATAGAGAAATTAACATCACCCTTGAAGGTCAGAAATGACAGTTCCACAATAGAATAGAGAAATTAACATCACCCTTGAAGGTCAGAAATTACAGTTCAACAATAGAATAGAGAATTTAACATCACCCTTGAAGGTCAGAAAATACAGTTCCACAATAGAATACAGAAATTAACATCACCCTTGAAGGTCAGAAATATCAGTTCCACAATAGAATACAAAAATTAACAACATCACCCTTGAAGGTCAGAAATTACAGTTCAACAATAGAATACAAAAATTAAATATCACCATTGAAGGGCAGAAATTACAGTTCCACAATAGAATACAAAAATTAGATATCACCATTGAAGGGCAGAAATTACAGTTCCACAATAGAATAAAAAATTAGATATCACCATTGAAGGGCAGAAATTACAGTTCCACAATAGAATACAAAAATTAGATATCACCATTGAAGGGCAGAAATTACAGTTCCACAATAGAATATAAAAATTAACATCACCCTTGAAGGTCAGAAATTACAGTTCAACAATAGAATAGAGAATTTAACATCACCCTTGAAGGTCAGAAATTACAGTTCAACAATAGAATACAAAAATTAAATATCACCATTGAAGGGCAGAAAATACAGTTCCACAATAGAATACAAAAATTAGATATCACCATTGAAGGGCAGAAATTACAGTTCCACAATAGAATACAAAAATTAGATATCACCATTGAAGGGCAGAAATTACAGTTCCACAATAGAATACAAAAATTAGATATCACCATTGAAGGGCAGAAATTACAGTTCCACAATAGAATATAAAAATTAGATATCACCATTGAAGGGCAGAAATTACAGTTCCACAATAGAATACAAAAATTAGATATCACCATTGAAGGGCAGAAATTCTCTCTCTGTCTCTGTCTGTCTGTCTGTCTCTGTCTGTCTGTCTCTCTGTCTCCCTCCCTCTCTCTGTCTCTGTCTGTCTGTCTCCCTCCCTCTCTCTGTCTCTGTCTGTCTGTCTGTCTGTCTGTCTCTCTCTCTCTCGATTTATCATTTCTTCTTTCCCTTTAATAAAGTGATAAACCAGCAACAGCCAACTGTGTCCTCCTTCTTCTCTTCAACCCGACCATCCTCCTCCCCCTCCCGTCTCTTCTCCCTTTCCTGCACCGGTTCAATAATTTCAATTGGACGCAGCGTATGGGACCGGTCTACCCGCGGAGCTGGTCGTAAATTCTTATCCCCCCTTTCGGGGATATAACGCACAGCGTCGATCTTCGACCATCTGATGATTGGCTTAGAGGACTTAGGAGGATCGACCTCATCACCGTAAAACATACGCAACTCCTTTCTAGCATGTACAAAATCAACTTGTTCATCATCATCGTCATCATCATCATCGTCATCATCAACATCTTCCTCCTTAAACAAATCAGCCAAACCATCGTACATGGAATCAGTGGATCTGGGTCTTGGCTTATTGAAAATTGAATTATCCGCAGGCATTGTAAATCTGCGATAGACGTATGCGTCTATTTCTGCCATTATTTCCTTCAGAACATTTTCAATTGGTTCATCCGTAATAACCGCGGGTTCAAATCCTACCACCGTCACAGTCTCCTCACCACGCAGCTCAGCAGCGGGCTCAACGGGAGCCGTGGTTGCCGCTACCGGATCACCTTGGGCTGGTGGCGCAGCCGCATCGGACGTTAACTGCGTCAGGTTAGTGATGGCGCTGGTCGGTCGAACCGAAGTACGGAGGATGGGAGGGAGGGGGACAGTGGGGTCAATACGGGGGGTGACTGCCGGTGTGACTACAGGCGTTGGCAAAACGCGACCGGACTTTTTTCTCTTAAAGAGGCGGCGCCAGCAACTGGCTGAAGCGCCACCTCGTGACTCAATGAGTGGCGAGACCACTGGTGCTAGCTGAGTAGCTGTAGTGACTTGAGCGGCTGCCTCGCTCGTCTCGCTCACTGTGGGAGCAGCTGGACATGACATAACCGGCCGTGATTTACGGCGAAACAGATTAAATGCGAAGCTCATACTTTACAGAAAAAGTTACAAGCTATACGAATACTAGAACAAATCCGTGCAGATACGGATAAATAAACAAATTGTCTGTACAAACAGTCTGTAACAATAACAGTCAATTCAGACTACAGCTATAGTATAATTAACCCTAGTAAGAAAGAAAAACGCTACTAAAACTAATTAATTAACGCATTATATATGAAGAAATAGAGAAAGAGAAGAAGAAGAAGAATTAGAGGTTGCGTTCAAGACTCATACTGAGCTCAAACGCGAAGCATAACAATAATAAATAGCTTTGAAAAGATTTCAAACTCACACACCAACGCACCAAGGACACAAAGTGACCATGCAAGACGCGAGAGAAAACAAGCTGCGGAAAAATCACCATGGCGACGTGACGTCATTACACTATTCAACTTTGTAGCGGAAGTGCCGTCAAAATCGTGTAAACATTGCTATTATTAATTCATTTAGAATATTTATCTAAATAGTTTAGTCATTGTAGGCATAGGCGCAATCACGTCCTAAAAGTTGGGGGACCATAATGAATCACGTCCTAAAAGTTGGGGGACCATAATAATAAAGCTAGGGGACCACTCAAAAGTTGGGGGACGCGTCCCGTGGGTCCCATAGGGTGGTTGCGCCTATGATTGTAGGATTATTAAAATTAATAACGTTGATGGTGATGATGGCTGCGAAGAACGCCAGAGAAAAATAATTCGATAATTAATTGAGTTAATAATTGGGCGTCGCGCTTCTAAAATGATTTAGGCTAACGGCATTTGGTCCTAAAACTAATTATTTATTGACAACAAGATTGACTAAATGAATGAATGAATGAATGAACGAATGTGTGAATGAATGAATGAATGAATGAACGAACGATTGATTAAATGAATGAATGAATGAATGAATGAACGAATGAGTGAATGAATGAATTAATATCATCAACTTGGAATTTCTCCAGATCATATATCAATCTTTTATGTCAGCAGCAGTATTATTATTATTATTATTATTATTATTATTATTATTATTATTATTATTATTATTATTATTATTATTATTATTATTATTATTATCATTATTATTACTATTAGATCTATTATAATTCTTGTTATTATTATTATTAATTTAGGCCTATATTTGTTTTCTAAAATGCCCCGAGGTATTTAGGATCCCTCAGGGACCTCATTGCTAGCTATACAGTACAACCCAGACCAGAATGACCCTACGCTACGTTGTCTTGATCCTCAAAAGTTCCTCGGAATGCGATCGCATGAAAACGTTGTATCGTAATTATTAGGCCTACTACTGTTGTTGCTGTTGTTGTTGTTGTTGAGCGCTGTAGGTTCATAATTATAGGAAATTTGCATTTCTCACATTTCCAATTTGTTGCAGCTCATTGTCCTCCAAAATTCGTAGACTAATCGGGGACTGCTGAGCGCTGGTGAGGTCGACCGCATCGAAAGGTTCTTAGGACGTGTCAGACGAGCTGGATTCCTTCCATCCGACTCCCCCAAAGTAGCCATTATGGCTGAGTCTGCTGATGCTGCACTCTTTAATAATGCGGCTATTATTATAGACGGCAATCATGTTCTTCGCAAATTTTTCTCCGATAGACTCTCTGGAAAATACAATCTACGCCCTAGGAAAATACAATCTACGTCCATTCGAACTAACCAATAAAAACAATAAAAACTTCATAACACGGATGCTGTATAAAAACATTTACTAGGCTTTATCCGCTGCTCCTTTGTGCTTGTTAACTGTCGCGTTATGTCGATCGGTTATTTTGTCAATAAAACGAATATCTATATAAAACCTGGATAGCCTACCTTGACTTGTGGTATGATTCAATCTTGTGACACTCGATCGTATATCTAATATCAATTGCATGGTAGAATGATAGAAGGTCGTCGCTGAAGGTCTTCATTTAGCGCTTCTGCATAGTAGTTTTATCGAGTGTCATAATTATGAATGAATGAATGAATGAATGAATGAATGAACGAACAAAAGAAACAATGAACGAGCGAAAGACTGACCAAGCGAAAGAATTAATGAACGAATGATTGATTGAATGAATGAATGAACGATTGATTTAATGAATGAACGATTGATTGAATGAATGAATGAACGAACGATTGATTTAATGAATGAACGATTGATTGAATGAACGATTGATTTAATGAATGAACGATTGATTTAATGAATGAACGATTGATTTAATGAATGAACGATTGATTTAATGAATGAACGATTGATTTAATGAATGAACGATTGATTGAATGAATGAACGAACGAACAAACGAAACAATGAACGAGCGAAAGACTGACCAAACGAAAGAATGAATGAACGAACGAACGATTGATTGAATGAATGTGTGAATGAATGAATATCATCAACTTGGAATTTCTCCAGATCATAAATCAATCTTTTATTCGCCAAATAATGGTCGCGCATTAACAAAACAAGAAAAGTAAACAAAAAGAGGTATAGGGCCTACACAGCGCATTGTCAGGACAGTAGGCCTACACCTAGCTGCCTGTATACCATCATCATCATCAGTGGCGTAACAACCATGTAACGAAGGTGGACAAAATCCACGGGCCCCCGAGATCCAAAGGGCCCCCAAGCTTATTAAGTAAAAAAGTTTCATGGACTTTTTCCGTTTTAAAGTTAGTTTTCAGATTTTAGAGTCTGACCATAATTATGTAGGCCGGCCTAGCCTGGATACGACGGATATGATAAATAATACGCATGTGTCGTGTCTGTCGGGACTGTATGGGTCATTGAATGTGAGAGCATTTGACCCGTACTAGACATCAACATTAGTTGTATGTTAGGCCATGGAGGTTCATCCTAGTGCCCAACTAGAGGTGCATCTATCACTCAATGATCGTCCTTATCCGATCAGTCAATTCCAGCGTTAAGGAATGATGTTTGAAGTAGTATCGGCTTTCTTTTCCGCTCCCTGCATGATATTCTAGCTGTCTGTGTGTGTATCTGTCTCTCTATCTGTCTCTCTCTGTCTGTCAGACATAGAGAGAGGTCTGTCTCTCTATCTGTCTCTCGCTGTCTGTCAGACATAGAGGTCTGTCTGTCTGTCTGCCTGTCTCTGTCTGTCTGTCTGTTTCTCACTCTCTCTGTCACTCTGTGTGTGCATTGCGTGTGCCTGTCTTTGTCTCTGTCAGTGTCCCGATCTACACGAGCCAAGTGTTGAAGTGACTGATACACTCTGCACATTGCAGTGTTAATTCCTTGGCGCTCATAATAACAGTCACTGCATTCGTTCATTTACTTTATCTGGATCATCACTAAACGAAAATAATCATCATATAAGATGAATGCCACGAAGAAACAAAGACTGTTTTGGACATACTGAAACTCATATTGAGCTGTCACCTCACGTCGTCAATGCCTGAATTGGCCACTGCCTGTGTGCTCTTTGTCACCCTCCCAGTGACCCAGTGACCCAGTCACCGTCGCCAGTGCAGAGCGCTCCTTCTCAAAATTAAAAATAATAAAGACTTATCTTAGGTCAGCTATTTCGCAGGACAGGCTTGATGGTCTTTCTCTCATTGCAAACGAAAACGAAAGTGCCAAACAACTGAATATCAATGACTTGATAGACACTTTTGCGAACAGTAAGGCTAGAACAGCCAAATTCACGAAGTACGGTAGCCTAATTCTACAAAGAACTACAGACCACAGTGGGTCTATACATTACAATCACTGGATACACTAGCCAGATAATCTAGACAGTCCAATTGACTAGTTATGATTATAAAGTGATGATGGAGTAGCCTAGACCATTCTTCATATCTGTTAAAATGCTCTTACATACAGTGTTAACTCCAGCGTACGCTATACGTACGCAACTAGTTTATAAGAGGCAATTAAGCTAATTGGCCAATATATTTCGGTTGTTTTCTTGTTTTGCATTGAACCATTGATGTGCCTTAATTAGCAATGGATTATTGATGACAGCGTTTAATACTGACATTCATAAAGCGAAACTGTATGAAAACTCACCAGTAGGCATATACTATTGCGCTACTAAAATTACTTCAGACATAATAATAATGTGTGGCGCGGTGGTGTAGTGGTGGCGTCGTTGCCTTGAAGCCGGAAGGTTCGGGGTTCGAATCCACCTCGCCGCGTAAGGACCTTGGGCAAGTTCTTCACTCACAATTGCTCAGCGCTTCGGCGTGAAACTCCGGTGCACATAGGCGCAACCACCCTATGGGACCCACGGGACGCGTCCCCCCAACTTTTGAGTGGTCCCCTAACTTTATTATTATGGTCCCCCAACTTTTAGGACGTGATTCATTATGGCCCCCCCCCCAACTTTTAGGAAGTCACTGCACCGGCGGTGCAGTATCCGCTCTGCATTCGGGAGCGCCTCTGAGTAGCGAGCTTGAAGGGGCGCTATAACAAGTGCACATACATACATACAATAGGCGCTCTTGTTTTAAAATAGCCATCTAATTGTTTTCACTGTTTAGTCCCGTTAATAGATAGGGCCCCAAGCTGAGAATGTCCACGGGCCCCCGGTTCAGTTGTTACGCCACTGATCATCATCATCATCATCATCATCATCACATCATCATCATCATCATCATCATCATCATCATCATCATTCACCATAAGCCATAATTATACTCGTAGGTGTCCAATGTCAACTTCGCCTTCTTCTTCCAATCGCCTCTGTCCTATACATGCATAGGCCTAGATAGGCCTATAACAAATTATAGCCTAGCGGCTAGCTTACAGTACTGGTCTACAGAAATAACATCTAGTTCTATGAATATTGAATAGACTATTTTAGAACGCTATTTAAAGCAATAGACTATATACATGTAGGCTCATGGGCGCCGACTCTGCGAGGCCCGTGAGTGCTCAGCACCACCAGAAATTGGCCATGCGAGGCCCGCCTATGCATGGGCACCACCAGAAATCAGACAAGATGTGTTTTTATGATATTATTTCTCTGTTGGCATTGTTCATCTATGAAAATCATTGCGGCTTTTACATATTTTCTTCTATCTCAGTTAGTCTACCTTACTATTACTCCAGTTTTGCCCCGTTCGGTAGTCTGAACTCCATACGAATACGAGGAAAACCTCGAAATCCTGCTAATTCGATCTGCTTCAGTCAGTTTTTTTTATTACGGACGAAGGCGACGCTTTGAATGATTATTCCTTTTTTCGTACATGCTATTGGCTATAATTATATAATGATCCTCACTGCGCGAGAATCACCACCTGGATATTGTTTTGTCTGCGTTAATTAACAAATCAGCCTTGACTAAATTGTCTGTGAAAACTATTTGAAAAACTATCTTCCACAATGTTAATATTGGCTCACTAAATAGTGGTTAATGTAGACAGAATTTTTTAGTTTTTGTGCAAAATTTGAGTCTGTTGAGTGTTGACCTATAATTAGGAGAGAGTGCTCCGAGATGCCCATGCTAACGAAGACTGTGCTTTTCTTCTGTGTTGATTCCAAGAGAAGTAGGCCTACATGTTGACCCAAAGAGTGATCAAAATTTTGTAAGCAATTGGGAAGAACATTTATTGAAGTCTTAAATCATATCTTTAAACAATGAAATAATGGGAAATAGGCCTGTCTTAAACCACGACAAATTCGTAAAAATGACAGCTTATAAGATGCTACCATCGCAGTGTGGCAAGAAAAAAAATCGAAAATGGTTAGGAGCACATCCTATCCCCAAGGCCCTTCGACCCTTCCCTGCTCGGCGATCGTCCTTTGACTGCGAGCTCGTCCCCTAAAACCGTGAATAAGTCTCCGCCTATGAACAGAGGTAATTTGAATAACTCTCCTATCAAAAAAGGTTCAAAAAATTTTTCCTGCGCTCACGCGCGGGTGTCTTTCACATTCGTTTGGGCACTCACACTCTTCGGGTCAACTCGGCGCCTATGTATAGGCTTACTGCAAGCTCATGGATATTTTATAGGTTCTCGCTGGAGAGAAGAACTATGATTATGTTTGCGCTGGTTTCTCGTCATCTCGTTGAAGTGGACTATTGAAATGGATGTTTTCTGTAACAATTCATAAACTGCTTGCAGGGCTAGAATTATTGATCGTGCATTTTATCTCAAGCTCGTGTGTTGCAAGCAAATGTTAAAATGGCTGAAAATTGCTGCTGTACCAAATAGGTAGGCTAATTATATATCACCATTCAGCAGAAAGCGAATAACTGGACCAACTCTTAGGCCGAATACGAAATGAGTACAAAAATAATAGGTCTACCATCAACATTCGGTCACTGTACACAAAGAATATTATTATATAGTTAACCGATAGGGAGCTATATAAATTATTGCCACTCACCGTCCCAATGCGTCATTGGACGTGTACATTGCTACATGCAATGCAGCACCAATTCGTTCATCACTTTAGTGGTGCAGATGGGTACGGTCATTATTCAGTGTCGCATAGGCCTACCTATGATGAGTAGATGCTTTGAATTCGCACTTTTTAATGCTCAGACAGAATGAATGAATAAGTAAATGAATGAATGAATTACAAAGTACTAAGTCACTAAGTCCGCTTACATACATGAAATCTCACCCAGTCTCGTTTGCTCACTCCTAATGCGCGGTCTTTGTAGTCTGTACAGATGAAGAAGTGTCGTCTACATTTCGTTTACTTTTCTTTCCTCTATCATTAGCAGACCCACGATTATTCGTCTACGCAATCTGTTGACTATAATTATCATGACGGCACTTGGCGAACATTAAAAACAAGGACATATGTCATGCTGACCTTGTAAAACATATATCGAATCACAGTTGCAGTTAACACTCTCAACAGACAAACAGGAAAACATATTAAATAACAGACATAACATTTTACCTACACAAAATTGCGAAATACTATGCATAGTTGCACACACGCATGCACATAAGCACAACACAACAGTAGGCAAAACAATAAACAGCTATTTAGGTTTGAAGAGGAAGTTCTGCACTTACTACAAAAAACATCCAGAATTCACAAGAAAGGTTTCTGTTGGAAGAGGTAAATAGGTCTAACTGCGACAATTTTCCAACGTCAAAACATAGCCATCTATTTTAGCCAAAAATTATTTGCTGAGAAAAAGTCCACAGCAAACCCAGTCCTTCAGTATCATTAGCAATTTCATACGCTAATGATATTCTGCGTAACTTATCACGCTCACAAATCGAGACGAGACGTAGCACAGAACTGCATTTAACCTTAGGAAGAGCGTATCTTAATTAGAAACGTAATTGATGACACAAAATGGTAACGCCCATCTTACATTAGCGACAATAGTTTCTTGTCATCAACATTTTAGTCAACAGTACCTCGTCTCGTAAAGGTGCTGAAAACGAAATCGACCTAAGAAGTGGAAGAACAGAAACCACTTGAATTCCCAATTTCTTTGGGATGAATTATTATGAGCTTCGGTCTCTTAATATGACTCTCCCCTATACTCTGACCGAGTGTTGGCGTATTTAGGGGCTTCCGAGTTCAAACCCCATAGCAGTCTAGTTTGTTATCTTTCCTCCTGGCTTGACCTTGAAGTAACCTAGTGCCGACTCAGCCAGTGCTGATGAAGGGCCAGTTCAGCCGGGGTCAGAGGCTGGGCGTCCTGCGAGAGGCGGACAATTGGTGGAGGCATTCCAGGCTGTCGGAAACAGAACCCCGTTAACTGGAGCGGGAAGGGTTGAGAGTCACTGTCGTCGGCCAGCTGTGCCTCCTCAAGTTTCCGCTCGAAATCACTTTTCTCCGACGCTGTTCTAGTCTGGCTTTTGTCGTCTTGGTCGTCGGAGTCCTCGGAATCTGGCACCGTCTGGAGAAAGCTCGTCTGGTTTGCAATGCTGCACCTGCAGGGTCCAAAGAACAAAAGTACACTTATCAGTTCAATGAGTTCATTTTTACGACTGCGAGTTTGGCAAATTAACCACGTGGAAAGAGCATATCTCAAGACTGCAGAGCTCTAGTCTACGTTTTAAATCTCAAAGCATCAAGTTCTATTAGCAAATTGTTAATTGTGAATTTATATAACGGTTCTTCAATGTAACTTCTCAGCAACACGACCAACTAGAAAATGAATCGAATGTGGCAGAATTCACTGCAATGACGACCTCATGATTCAAAACAGTTTTTTAATCACGACCCCATTGACAAAGTTGACATACTTCAGTTGCCAAACAAACAGTCAGTGTGAGCCTATTTCAGATCAAAGGGTCGTTGACAGAAACGCATGATGCTAGGTGATGAGAAGCTCAACATGCACAGAAGCGTGGAGAGAACGGCAGTCCCATATACCCAGGTGAAACAGCAATTATGCCTTAAGTATGGAGAGGCCAAGTATATCGTCATGCCAGCATTTCTGTCAGATCATCCAGAACCGAGAATCAGTAAAAAAAATACCGTGTAATACTAATATCGTGTAGTCCAAGTTTTGTGTAATCCTTACCATAGATTGACCATAGTTTGTGTAATCCTTACCATAGATTGACCATAGTTTGTGTAATCCTTACCATAGATTGACCATAGTTTGTGTAATCCTTACCATAGATTGACCATAGTTCGAAGTGAATCAAGAACTTGATCAGAGTTGAGCCGTGCCTTTGGATCCAGTGTTAGAAGGCCTTTTATAAGTGCCACAGTGCTGGCAGACACTTGTGTATCCCTTTAAGAAAGACATGAGAAGAGTTCTGTTGTAATACTGCTGTTGATGTTTCAGACATAATATTCTTTAAGATACACAGTTTAATTGTGGTGCCTAATATACAAGCTATCTGCCACATTGCATATTGTATACAAGTATGTAGCAAAACGCTTAATACAGTACGTTTTAATGCACTCTGCACAAATTAAGTTATATACAATCTAAGGTAAATAGAGCTTCTATTCCATCTTAAGCAGTAACAAAAAGTTGTTTAGCCACAACAAATAGTTAGAATTGACAAGTATTTTTAAAAGCAGCACTTACTAACAGCAGGCACAACTGTTCATAGATAGAATGCTGACAGACAAGGTTTCAGACATATATTATGTTTAGTACATTAAAGGTCACTTAAAGTCAGATAATATTATATTCATCTAATTATTACCTGGTACAAGAGCTTACTGCAGTGTCAGACTAAAATGAACTTAATCTAATCAATACAGAAAGGCTACATAGCAAAGTCCGACTAAATGGATGGACAGTTGGACACTACTATCAGCCCATTCATTTGGGTGCTCTGGTTACGGTACATAACCACCTGATATTTCCTGACAAAGTAAACGTAACGGAATGTACAGAAATGAACATGATATCTATTGTCTTCAAGACTTTAGACACCGCATTATCTATTGTCTTCAAGACTTTAGACACTGCATTATCTATTGTCTTCAAGACTTTAGACACCGCATTATTTATTGTCTTCAAGACTTTAGACACCGCATTATCTATTGTCTTCAAGACTTTAGACACCGCATTCACTTCTGAACATTGAAGCATGTGTACTTCAATATTGCATTTACACAAAAATCACTTACACTACAGCAGGTGTCAATAATTATTGCCATTTCGCATTTATTATACATCACAGCATCTGCTTATAATCTAACTATTGAGAACACTAACGTGTTAATGTAATCCTTACGCAACTGTAATTCTTAAGACATAAAAAATAAAATATAAAGCATGCATTAGATTTAGTATTAGTGTGTTTTTAAAATAATATTTGACGTTTGATCGGCTCTAGGGATGCTGTACATTTATATTGCCATCGCCTGCACGCCAAAATGCAGATAAAAAATACAGTGTACAGAAAGTGTATAAAATATAGAAATTGTTAAGTTAAAGAATATTCTTATCTTATAAATTATGTTGTGCGGTTCAAACTTACTCTGGTATCGTGTACTCCACTGCCTTGATCTTTCTGAAGAGTTCCTGCGGAGCATTATCGTAAAATGGAAACTGACCATAGACCATCGTGTAGAGCAGGACTCCCAGAGCCCACATATCACTTGGTTTACCCATGTAAGGCCTCCCTGCACAGATATAACATTCAACATGTTTTATCAATTTTACAGAAACCTGTCAACAATAGTTTTGGCAAACTGCAAATAGCATTACATAAAACTTTTGATCATGAACCTGTGTGCTACTTTGATGAAGAAACTCCTTCGCTCCTGACAATACAAGCCCATGATCATGCAGGCATTATAGAAGAGGTAGAGTTCATACCATAGGTTACTAGGCAACTTGGCACAAAAGAAAAAGTGAACGAATCAGCAGAAAGCGTTTTACGACAGTAAGACGCCTGCTGATTTTAAACTGCGCAAATTTATGCCAAAACATGGACTCTCCAAGTCACAAATATCCAAGAAACCAAACTATACCAATGTAATCCAATTGTAATTCTGTAATGTGTTACCAAAAGACATCGCACCGTGCCACTAGAAGAAATACTACCGGCAATCACAGGCACAATACACCTCTGCCTAATGAAGCGAAATTAAGTTGAGCACCAGCTATATAGCAAAACATTGCTCAGCTAAGAATATGGTTCATCCGTGTTTGGTTCATACACAACAGCTGAACTAAAAACCAAATCGATTCTGAACTAGAGTTAAAAGATGACAAAATGACGCAGAGATCGTGAATCACGTTGAATCAATGATGAGTTACGACGATACGTGATATGATCCATCACTGATAGCACATAAGCGGCTGGCATCAAGAAATTTCTCAACCCAAAGAATAAACACAAGATAGGCATTTATCGCCTCACGGATGATTGGCTCCACTCCAAAGATTTTCCTAGCCCTTGTTTCCCAGTGTAGACTGTACAGGCTATACAAAGGATCATAGGGCTCTGACTTAACTTTCCATCGGGAAACCTGTCGCTTCTGGCATTCATTCATTTCAGACACTTATATAGCGCTTCTTCAAGAGTATCTACTCAGAAGCGCTCCCGACCCAACCACTGTTAAAAAGAACAGTCTTAAGAGAAGAGTAGAACGTAGTCTCAAAGGCTCTAGGCACAAGACGTAGTTCCACAGGAAGCCCATTTAAGATTGTAGGGCCAACGACAGAAAAGGAACGATGCTGCGTAATAGAAGTGCGTGACCGGGGGACAATTTAGTCACAGGTCAAACAGCAAAAACCATCTAGACCATAATACTCTATGGAGAAAATGAAAAATAATTCCAGCACGCCAAAAGTAAAAGTCCAGACTTGCCGGAATAATCCAGAAAATTCTGCCTTTAGACTAAACGCTGACAAAATTAAACAGAAGATGAATCAAACAGCAACCGATCTGACATACTTAATTTGATCAATATTTTTGTAGCAATAATTGCAATTAGAAATTTATAATGTCAATTAAAGCAACAACATAAACTTATCAGAGTCACTTTCCATGCTAACTTAAACTGTGCTAAATGTCACTACACAAAGACAGTTCAGTTCAACAAAAAGCATCTGAAAAACTATTACTGATTTTCCTTTTGTTAGAAGGTTCAACAAAAAGCATCTGAAAAACTATTACTGATTTTCCTTTTGTTAGAAGGTTCAACAAAAAGCATCTGAAAAACTAATAATGATTTTCCGTGACCAAGAACTGACCGCTGAGTACATCCGGACTGATGTATGCAGGACTGCCGCGTTGATCCCTCATCAAGTCATGCTCTCCATTCAGATGTTTTCCAAGGCAGAAGTTTGTGATCGTGACACGCCGGTTACGAGTGTTGAGCACCATGTTGCCAAGTTTCAGATCACGATGAACAATGTTTTGCTACAAGCGAATATAATCTGGTCATCAAAAGCTAAAACATCAGTATCAACCAAAAATATCAAAGTAATTAATGGTAACACCAGAGCAAGTTCTTTAGAACCGATGGTGCCAAAGTAATTGATGGTAAAAGCTTTAGAACGATGGCTCAATTATAAACTAGGCCAAAGTACACACAAAGTCCAACTACAAACACTTGAGGCTAAAATTCAAACCAGGCTACAGTACAAACTAGGGTCCATACAAACTAGGTTAAGTACAAAATAGCTCAAATGCAAACAAGGTTCAAGTACAAAATAGGTTCAAGTACAAACTAGAATCAAGTACTGACTAGGTAATAGTACAAACTAGGCTAAAGTACAAATTAGAATCAAGTACTAACTAAGAAATAGTACAAAGGCTAAAGAACACACTAGAATAAAGTCCAAACTAGGGACAACAGTGCATAATTACCTCTTCTTACCAATATATTTCCAAAGCGATCAAGAAACCACCAAAAATGCAAAAATAATTCTGTAAACACTGCCTATCTTCACCCTCTTTGATCTTTGGATCGTCTCAATCTTTTTATTCCTTGGGTTACGAGCACCATGACCCAGTCCCAAGCTCCCTCAATGTGGAATGACCTCCCTTCTTCCCTCGTTTCATTCAACGATCCCGACAGGAGGAGGTCCAGCCGCATTTCTCCACTGTCTTAAATCTTGTCTTTTCACTTTCAAGAGGTCCTTTGCAATCAAAGCATCTCCGATCGACCTGTATTGCAAGAGGCACTTCAGAAATTCTCAAATACAACATACAAAATACAATACAAGACATATACTTGCAAGGATACATATGCACAGATAAGGTGCTGTGAAGGGAGGGACAGTACAAACTGCAGTCATACAAAGAAATTAGTTAGTCAGAGGTATGTTTCTCAACATCTGAAGTTAGTAAAAATGCACCGTATATATAGGTGTTCACACAGATATATTCATTGACAAATCCACACATACACGCAAGCTCTAATAATACATTGTGTAACAAATGAACCTTGTGCAAGCTGTCCACAATGCGCACAATGTCGAGGAATATGACGATGGCTTCTCTTTCCGACAGCTTCTTCTCCTTGATGACGTAATGCTGTAGGTTTATCAGAGGCGACATTCGCTCGCAGAAGTCATTGGCAACGAGACAGTCAAGCACGAGAACAATCCGCGTGAAAAGGCGTCCGGTGTATTCGAGTTGACCATTGAAGCCCACTTTCTCTTCTCGTGCCTTATCCTGAATAAGAAAATTATCAACTGTCATTCACTGCAAATTTATGCAAATTTATGCCAAATTTTAAAGAGAATTTAACGAAACAACCTGTAAACTCTGTTTTCACTGTATTTTGAGTTTCAATCGTACCTCCAGATTTCTTTAGCGCAAAAGCTATGTTTTTCACAAGTTCTGTCTGTACGCTAAATATTGGAAACATCATTTTTTCCCTCAGATATCAATATTGTATTTTTCTTTAATAAAACATAAATCTAGTCAATGTTTATAATATATGCAGACACTCTAAATGTGATCATTCTGAACTGTTCAATGTTGAGTTATTGCTTGTAGGGACCAATGAGAGACTTCTAACTTATCTACAATTCTACATCCTACCACACCAGTGATTAATTATCAACATGCACTAACACTGAATCATCTCCACACTTTAGTTAACGTCACCCGGCTTCAGCTGCGATATATCAGAAAATTTAACCATGTGTCCAATACTCTGCCAACTAGCATATGAAACCAAACTACAGACATTGTTTGACCTACTGCTGTAGGCCCAAAGCATTGACAACCAAGCCTTCTCGGTAAGCAGGTTCAAGATCCAGGTCTCAGAAGCATATTCCCGACTGGTGTCTGGATTTGTTAAAGTTCCCTTGCAACAGTGTTACAGTACTAGAAATGCCTAATTTCGCCATTATCATAGTCATGATGACAGACTATACCCCTAGATACGATACCACCATTTGCCGACAACTGCTCACAGCCCTTACTTAATGTCAACAACAGCCTTGACAATGTTAGTTAGAGCTTGCAACAATAAAAAAAATAGCAAACTCTTAACAAACATAACTTGGCAACAATATTAACAATTTCGTTTTCTTATAGTGGGCAACAAGCATAATGATTCAACGTGAAATTCCAACAAGTGCTGCAGAAACTGCAAAATATCCTTGTGTCTTAGGGACTAAACAGCAAGTCATGAAAGTCATCAGAAGAAAATGACAAGCCTTGAAAAGGCCATGGTGATGCACAACACCATCCTGATTCTGTAGCAGCGACAACAGAGAATATTCCGTGTGGATCAGCATCTTTCCCTGGCGCTCTTCTGGCGTCTCTTCTCTCAGATCATCTTTCAGCGTCAGAATCTAAGAAATTGAAAATGTGAAAGGTAGTGGTAGCAATAAAAGAGTTTATATACCTCGAGGATAAGAACTTTTAAAAGTGTTGTCCAAGTGTTTTAAGAGCTGCCTAGGGAAGCACAAACACAACAGCAATTCCAAAGCAGCACCATGTTTGCTACATTACCATACTCTTACAAACTACGTACACACTGGTACAACACTAAAGCACCTTAACAGCATATATGCACGTTTGAAAGGCTCACGCAAAACACAGAATTAAAATATTACTGCATAACAGTGCACTACGTAATTTACATGTAAGGAAAAATTATAACTCATAGAACATCAAAGGTAGTAAACAACTTCCATCATATCTTTAGCACACCATCTGGCTGGTAGATGCATGTAGTGTTTACAAGTAATTGGCCATTAGATTGGAAGTAGATTACCTTGAAGGAGCACTATATAAAAACTCAATGACCAGTCTTAGGTAGATTTTGTGTAGTAACATCATATCCCTAGAACCATCTTTGCTAGTGATCACTGACATAGCTCTTTCACTATAGTTTTATTTATTTCTCTTGAATGTAATGTACTTCAACATGTGTTATTCGGATTTGTCTCTGCTTTCAAAGAAATTTATATACAAGGCACAAAACAATGTTGGTTGTCAGTACCAGTACCACCTTTTCAAAACATGCATTAAAGCAACTGAGAGAATTCCAGTAATGTTATTATGTCAGATTAGTATCCAAAAAACGACAATCGAACCTTAAGGTTGTAGAACTCATCTGTTCGGTCTCTTCTCGCAAGACAGTGGATGATAGTTGGGACCGGGGATGGTCCAAGTAAAGGACCTGAAGCAGAGAAGCAAATAATAAAGATAAAATTCTCATTTAAAAAATCGGCATAACTCCGAACGGCGGTCCCAAATTAAAATATATAGTCCATATCGTTAAATGTTGTAATAGTCACACAACAACTTGAGGTACTTTCCGAAAACATCCGACTTGTGGCTAAAGCGCCACTGGAAAGCATCATGCTGATAAACTCCGTTATAGATATGTCCAACGTGTTGATGAAATAGAAGCTGGATTTATGGAAAAAAATTTAATGGTTTTCTAGCTGAAATGGAAGCTGTATTGATGATTTTCATTCATGTATTTCAACATGCATCCAGCTTCTACTTCAGATCTAAAAATGCCTTCTCTTTCTCGCTCGTTATTTTCGTCCATCAAGCTTCTATTTCATATATAAAGATGCCCTCATCCAGCTTCCATTACTTAAGCGTTTTTCATCAATCCAGCCACTATTTCAGAACTAGAAACACCTTTATCCAGCTTTTATTTCTCATGCGTTATTTTCGTCAATCCAGAGCTCTATTTCACATGTAAAAGAACCTTCATCCAAATTCCATTTCTCTTGCGTTTTTTCATCAATCCAGAGCTCTATTTCACATGTAAAAGAACCTTCATCCAAATTCCATTTCTCTAGCGTTTTTCATCAATCCAGAGCTCTATTTCACATGTAAAAGAACCTTCATCCAAATTCCATTTCTCTTGCGTTTTTCATCAATCCAACCTCTATTTCACCTGTAAAAACAATTTTAATTTGGGACCGCCGTTCGGAGTTATGCCAAAAAATCAAATCAAATTGTGTTCTTCCAAAACAATCAGTACTACAAATTCATAATCATGAGTCCAAGAGAATAACTAAATAGAAATAACTACATTGCGTTTCAAGCTGTGATCAAGCAGTAATGACAAGTGGCAATAAGGTGCAGTTGAGTATGTGAAAGCTATACATACTGTCTGGTGAAAGCATTTATTCATTCATAGAATTTATACTCAAAGGCGCTTCAAGCCTCTAAAACAATAGCATTTACAAATGTCTAAACTCGCACAACGATTTTAACTTGTATATTAATGAACAGAAACCTCACAGGATGATTTTCAACAGGTCAGAACTCGTAAAATTAAGAGATCTACCTAGAGGTTTCCATATCAAACAGAAAGTCTTAATATATAGCGAACGCTTCCATTCGGCAATTCAATATAAAGATTACCAATTAGGTATGGCCCAGCTCTGCGCAACTGGCGGCCTTCGTTTGGAACAGGGCCAGCAGCTGAAAACCAGGGACCAGTCAAATGCTTTTTACTTGGTCCACGATCCGTATCGCTACTGTTGGAGTCGGCCTTACGTTTCTGACGTCCAGTATTTGACATCCTGACGGTAGATTACGGATTGCCGGTCCATGTGCATTATGCTGAACAAAATCAATGAGCCCCAAATTATCATATAGAAGATTCAACATGCAACATAATATCTAATAAACGGCAATTATTATATCAAAGATATTAGAGTTTTAATATGGGTGGCCCGGCGAAACTGCACAATCGGGGTCCCCTATTAATAGATTTTGCGTAACGTTACTAACGTTGTGTTTTTAATTTTGCGTAATATTTTCAATATTTTTACCTTCTTGTTTGACGAACCGCTATTGGTCTGTTCCTGTTTTTTTTCGGTTGCATGTCGTGCTATGATTGGTCGGCAAGCGCATACCATAGATTACGCATTATGTAAAAGATGCTACTCTATGCAAATTTCATTGCATTATTTCGTTCATATGCGATTAATTTTCTTTAAAAGACTTTATGAAGTGAATGAAATGAGGGTCGGTTAGGGCTCAGGTTAGGCATCGTGAGGGTCGGTTAGAGCTCAGGTTAGGCGTCGTGAGGGCCGGTTAGGACTCAGGTTAGGCGTCGTGAGGGTCGTTTAGGGTTAGTATTAGGGTTAGTGTCGACACTCGGTTCCGATACGCTAGTTATGTCGATGAGTTCACTCGAAAGATTTAAATTATTTGCAGTGCGTCGTGAGGGTCGGTTAGGGCTCAGGTTAGGCGTCGTGAGGGTCGGTTAGGGTAAAAGTGTATTTTAGCGTATTTTATTCAAGACAGGTTAGCTCAAAATAAATAGCGTATTTTATTATTTGGATGCGCTATCGAACTTCCGCAGGTACTTTCATCAATCCGACTTCTACCTTGGAATGTATCTATCATTCGTTAATCCAGCTTCTGTTGCAGAAAGAATTATTTTTTCATCAATCCAAATTCTATTTAAATAACAAGTATTTCCCATCAATCAAGCTCTCATTTAATTAAGTATCGTTTCAGCAACCCGCTTCTATTGAAGGGAAATAATTTTCATCAATCCAACTTCTATTTCTGAAGCAATCTTTTCATCAATTCCGTTTCCATTTCTCGAGCGTTATTTTTGTCCATCCAGCTGCTACTGCGCTTCCGTCCTCATTCCTATAATCACTAAAATTATCAATCTTTCACTCTCCACTGGCAATTTCCCAATGGTCTTCAAGCAATCTCTCATCACTCCTCTTCTGAAAAAAGCAAATCTTGACAAGGAAAACCTATCAAATTACCGACCCATCTCCAACCTTTCTTTTCTATCTAAATTAACCGAACGAATTGTCCTTTCCCGGCTAAACGATTACCTCTCCTCCAACTCACTCCTCAACCCCCACCAATCAGGCTTCACTAAACATCACTCCACAGAAACTCTACTTGTCTCTCTGTATAATAAACTGGTTTCTGCCGTCAGTCATCAACAAGTCTCCTGCCTCTGCCTCCTCGACATCTCCGCTGCATTCGACACCATCGATCACAATCTTCTTCTTAACCGTCTCTCTTCTTCTTTTGGCGTCTCTGGCACTGCTCTACTTTGGTTCCAGTCATATCTCTCTTCCAGATCCTTCTCTGTTAAAGCCTCCAGTCACTGTTCACAACCCCTTCCACTATCTTGTGGCGTTCCACAAGGCTCCGTCCTTGGTCCGTTGCTCTTCATTCTCTACACCACTCCTTTAAGCCATCTCATAAAATCCTCGTCTGTTGACCACCATCTCTACGCAGACGACACTCAACTCTTCATTTCCTTCTCCCCAGGCTCTTTTTCCACCTCCATTGCTCAACTTCTCAATGTGGTCAATCTAATCTCTAAATGGATGTCTTCCAACCTCCTCTGCCTCAACCCCTCCAAAACAGAGTTCATCATTCTTGGACTTCCTGACCAAATCAAGAAAATCCCAGACCCTTCAATACACCTATCGACTAACTCTTCGTCTCTTACCTTTACTTCTGATGCTCCTGTCCGCAATCTTGGTGTAATGTTTGATTCGCATCTCTCCTTCTCTAACCACATCTCCAACCTATCGCGTTCCTGCTTCATGCACATCCGGGACCTCCGTCGCATCCGACCCATGCTCGATTTCAAAACTGCCTCTACCATTGCGACGTCCATCGTCCACTCAAAACTTGACTATTGCAACTCTCTGTTCTTAAGCCTTGACTCCTCACAACTTAAGCGCCTCCAACTCATTCAAAATTCTCTAGCTAGAGCCGTCACCAGAACACCCAGACATCATCACATCACCCCCATCCTCAAATCACTTCACTGGTTGAAAATCCCAGAGCGAATCCACTTCAAAGTTCTCTCCTTAACCTACAACTCCTTGCAATGCTCTCAGCCAAGTTATCTTCGCGAACTCTTCACCATCCAACCTACCCGTTCTACCCGATCATCCGCCTGCCTTACACTTTCTCGACCGCCGGTCACAAGTCATCTCAAGTTCTCCAACCGAGCCATATCCATCTCAGCACCACGCCTTTGGAATGAACTGCCTCCTGAATTCCGATCCTTTTCAGTCCATCCGCCATCATTACTAATCACACACCATCACCTTCCTCAGGCTCCTCTGTCCATCACACCTCGGGCTTTTCATTCAAAACTCAAGACACTCCTTTTCACGAACTCTTACCCTGTCTCATCTGATCCTCCACCTTCCAATTCCCGGCCCAAACGACACCCGCCTTAATAGCTGTTCCGCCCCTCTGATCCTATGGAATTTCGACCCTGACCACCACGGACTACTCTCACGGACAACCCTTCTAACTCAACGCATTTGATCCTGATCTTATGGTAACTCGACCCGGACCACCACGGACTACTCTCACGGACAACCCTTCTAACTCAACGCAGCGCTCGTGAATAAGCTGGTGCCCCGCGCTTGGCTTTCGAGTGGCGCTTTAGAAATTTCGAGTTTACGATTACGATTACGTCAGCCATTAGATACCTTAATCCACATTCCATTTCTCAAGTGTTTTTTCATCAATTCAGCTTCTATTTCATCCATAAGTTTTCATCAATCCAGCTTCCAATATCACTCAATTTTGTCTGTTTGTCACGTTATAACGATTTCATCAACGAAATGTGTAAATACATACGCTAAATAATAAAATACGCTAAAATACACCATATCGATTTCGAATTAATAAAATACGCTAAAAAACACTTTTACCTCGGTTAGGGTTAGTATTAGGGTTAGTGTCGACACTCGGTCCCGATACGCTAGTCATGTCGAAGCGTTCATAATGAACATTTTATAACGAAATATTAAATTGACTAATACTAAATGATATCTCTTGTGATATCTACTCCAATATTTCGTTTCCGTAAAGAAGTCACGCCCACAAATTAAAAACACAACGTTACGCCAAATCTATTAATAGGGGACCCCGATTGTGCAGTTTCGCCGGTGGCCCTATTAGCGGGATTTTCCATCCCTTCTGGGTCTCCCCTTCTTCACCAAATTATGTTAATGTATTATTCAAAGCCATAATAGTATCATGTTTGTTTGTTGTTTTGGTTGAGGAAAAAATAAATAAATAAAAAATAAGTAAAAACAACTCACATAAAAACCGCAACTGTTGAACACACCATAGATTTTATACTCTGTCAAAACGAATGTCGCAATTTTTCTCTATGGTGTAAATAAGTAAGCAAGTAACTCATACAACCCAGCGAAACGCGTACTTAAAATAATTATATTTAAAAATAGCCGTTTAAATCACTTGAGCATAACTCTATTGACCTTAAAATCTCAGTAGCATCGAATATTGCTCTTTCGTAAAGACTAAAATATTGCAGGCTGTCTGCTCTGTTATTAGTTATATGATTATATCTTCTGTCAGTTGTGCTCTTGTGAAATTGTTGCAAAACTCTAATATCTTTGGCTGTACAGTGCACACCGTAACTGGTTGCGGTCTGTTATCCGGATTTAACAATAAAGAATAGGCCTATTTTCTAATTTCTCTTGTCATTCTCGGTTTCTGCCTCGTTGGTGAACTCTAATTATTCATTATCACTAATTATTCATTATCACTCATGTTAGCATTTCTGCGTTATTGTCAGATTGTCTTTTTCTCATTAAAACGAATATATATATATATATGGTTTCTGCTCCATAGCAATTCTTCGCGTCGGCCCAAAACAAGTTAAAGTCCTAAAATTTGCAACTAACAGCGTTGTTGATTGAAAGTTACATGCACAGCAGGCAAAATCAGCGCAGCATCAGACCATGACTTACAAGTTACAATGTGCCTTTTAGAAATTTGTTGCAGAGATGCAACTATTATTAGCCTTTGGTGAAAAATGCTTAGCCTTACATGATCGCAAACATGACGTCATTTTAAGCAGCGATCTTTGATTTAAGAAATACAAGGTAGCGAAGTGTCGCAGTTTTACAGTTACGAAAAATCTTACGCTCTCAAGATTTTTAAACGTTGTCGTTGTTGCAACTAATCTGCACGTGCGCTTCCATTTCTTTCTAATGCACAAAAAGTTCTTGTTGGTACAGCGCAGAAAGATGCAATCAATCACTAGATGAAGTGAGGTCTTTGCTCGTTAGTCTCAGGTGCGTCATTCAGCGTGGTTTCTGTTTTTCTGTAATAAGACGACGAGGGATTCCCAACACAAAATGGCGACTTGCGTATCGTTGGCGAAGGGTCGTTCACGACGTCATTGAACAGCACATGCGGTCTTGAGTGGATTGAATTAGGAGTGAGTAGTGAATAGCTGGAATTACGATGCAGTCGATTGCCGTCTACGGCCGGCTATTCGTCCGTGCCGTTCTGTCGGAGATAGGCGGTGAAGTTATGACCCTGCCTTGTAGCGGTGTTCCTCGAGCGCAACCTTTACGGAGGTCATTTCATCTTGTCACTGCGTCGTCCGGACTATCGAAGACAACACATTCCAGTTTCGCTGGTTCCTCATCACCGTCACCTGCTCAGCTACTCAACAAGCATCTATCTTTCGGAGATGACGCCTGCTTTGTTGCCAGACACAGACAGGGTGATGTCCTCGGTAAGCAGATATCGCACTCCGAGAGGTCATGAATCAAATTCATGAATGTACTTCAACTTCAGCTGCTCTTATAAGGGAATTAAGATATCACTGCACAAGTTGTGAAATGTTGACAAAATTCACCATTTGATTAATATTTAGGACTGAGTTATAGAAAATTGTGCTCTTGTGTTTTCACTCCTCCATTATGGGTTAGCCTAATACTATAAAACTAGGCTTCACTGCACTCAAAAGTCATCTTGCCTCCCAAGTATATAATATTGATGAACATTTCTTAAAGCAGAAGTGGGCAAATATTCTTGTGCCATGTTTACTTGTTTTTCCCCTTTATTATATTGCATTTATACATTTATAAATTACCTCTGGTAGGGTGAACCATTCAGAGGCGCTCCCAGTGCACAAGGCCGTGGAAGAAGAAGCAGGTTTGAGAAGAGAGGAGGAAAAAGAGAGACTGCCAAATATAATTGTAAAGCAAACAGAATGAAAAGGCGCATTCGAATGAGAAGGAGCAATTGACTAGTCATGCAAACATCCCTAGGGTTGAATGTGCAATGCACATTGACTGGTACGTACACGTTTCTTATTGATGCCCAATTGATGTCTGCAGGATAGTCTCATGGTTAGTGATCTTGAATTCACTTGAGGCCTTACCTGGTAAGACCAGACCATGTATTATCATAGATAATATAAAATAATATAATTTATGATGCAATAGTATATGTGGTTCATATTGTTATTTGAACGTATGATTGTTCATTTCGGATGTTGTAGGCGTGGCTGATGGAGTTGGTGGTTGGCGGACGTATGGAATAGATCCGTCGCTTTTTCCTCAGTCGCTGATGGCCGTCTGTGAGCGTCTGGTACGGGAGGGGCGCTTTGAGCCCCAGCAGCCGGTCAACATTCTTTCGGCCAGTTACCACGAAGTACAACAAGATAAAGTCCCACTCATAGGTATGCAGTGAGCAGTGGAAGATTTACTGGACGGAATCTGTGCTGTCAGGGTTATTGCTTAGAACTATAGTTTTTATTTGAGGCCAGGTGTAATCTCTTGTGAAAGGGAAACCTGCCTGGAGACTGTTTATGACATCTTGAATGACAATATAGAGCTCATCTGGTAGACTTAGATACATAGATGTAGACTTTCATAAGGCTATTTTTATGACTTCTTTTTATAAATCTCACCAATAAGTGACAGCTGTTGCTGTACATGGTATCAGAAAATCTGGTAGGTCTTTGACTTTTTATAAGTACCTAGGTCTTGTTCATGTCTAAATTACTACTCATACTGTTTCAACTTTCACACACGCACTGTGGTGATTATTCCTGGCTCCAATTATAGCTATATGAGCCATGAAATTCACTTGAAGCCACCATTTACTGATGCCATGTACGGCTCTGTGGATTCTGAACACGTTGTCTACTAGATCTCACAAACTTTAGTGTTGCATTTTAAAGTAGACATGGAACCTTAGGTTCCATTGTCTTTTGATTGTATTCACCACAACGTTGGAATAAATGGCCAGTCTTGCGCATGGCTGTGCTGACGTCTTTAGGGTCATAATGAGAGGCATATGATGGATTCAAATTGTTTACACTTGGGCTATTTTGACTTATGACTTGCCTCAAGGCTTAATGCCTTTTCTGTCCATGTGATATCACATACTGAGCACTAACCTTGTGAATGTTGTTACTGCCCTAGGTAAAATGACGCATTAATATGCTGATAGAACATTGCTCTATTTGGCACATTTTCCTTCTTATGCTAATGCATGAATGTTCAGAGCAGTACGCATGTGAATCTTATCCATGTCTGAACCATGAAAAGAAACATCACATCTGGATTTGCATGCACTGCAAGCCAGAGCCAAGATCAGCCACACTGTGTTTAAATTGGGAGTTTCTGCTTGGGAGTAATGGCCATAGTTCAGGAACTTGGATTGTAATTAATAAAGGGTTGTGTGACATTGTCTGCAGAATTCCATCTGACTGATAGCTATACGTAACATGCCCAAGAAGGTTGTGTTCTTCTGCGGTGATGAGAATGGCATTGTAGGACGTCTTTGATTATGCTTATCCAATATCCATCCACCATAGACTTCTTGCTCTGTCTTAGTGGACTAATCTTCTGGATATTGACATGATTAATGATTATGACTTGGTTTTGCTGCGTTAATATTGGCATTGATTATACATTAGACACGGAAGCTTTGAACTTTGAAAAACTGTTGCAATTACTGTTTCAGGAAGCTGCACTGCATGCATAGTAGCACTGCATCGAGACGAGCACACCATCTATACTGCCAACCTCGGAGACAGTGGCTTCCTTGTTATCCGCGGTGGTAAGGTGGTACACCGGTCTGAAGAGCAACAGCACTACTTCAACACGCCTTTCCAGCTGGCAGTTGCTCCAACCGTTCTCGAGGGACTCGTTCTTAGCGACAGGTTGGCTCAACCGTCTATAATCTGTTATTTCCAGGTGGCGTGTGCTCATAGCCCATCGAACTTTGCTTTGACCCTTTTGATGTGATTGGATTTGTTATGCCCTGTGGTACAGTGATATATGTGACCCGTTTTCATGAAACCAGTCGCTTGTCGATAAATGTCGTCAGGTAGAAAATGACCAAAAACGATGGGAAACCTTAAACCGGTCGTATACATATAATTGACATGAATGCAAAAAAGTTCTAAAATATATTTTCAATAGAAATGACGTATAAAATGCTTGTTTAGACGCACCTAAATGCGTAAAAATTAATTTTTACTAAGAGCCCTAAATCTGTTTCGAGATGGAAAGTCAGAATTTCAGTCAAAATTAGCTACTTTTGTTGCGATATTAAAAAAATGTTACAGGTCGAATCGAAAAGCGTGACTGGTCTCGTTTTGAACAAGGAAATCCCCCTTTCCTGTTCTATTAATAAAATATGACTGTCTTGTATTTAATACGCACATAGATTGGCCCGAAATAGATCAACTAACAGAAACAAATTCAGAATTGCTCTAGAAACCGACACATGACAAAATCTTGAGCCGTGGTTGGCTGAATGGTTGACAGGTTGGGTCTGAGCATGCGTATTCGCATGACCTTGCCTGCTATAAGGTCAGGAAACAGGATGAATCGTTTATTTGCTTTGCTTTTCACTTAAATAACTTAATCTTCTAAATGGAGAATATTTTGCAAATTTACAGTTTACGTATACCATTGGATTTAAAATTCTATAACTATGTGACATATAGAAAAACCGCAAACAGTTTTGGAAAGGAAAATGAAGCATCTATAGGAAATTGCTATATAAAAAAAAGCGAAACAATTTAATTGCGCCAAGCGACTGGTTTCGTGAAATAACGTTGTTGCCTGATTTGGTAAGGAAAGAATCCTTAAATCCTGCAGAAACATCAAATTGTCAATGCATCTCAAGGCAAATTTGTACTTCTTGCCTTGTTCAAGCCATTATGTTTTATTGGAGAGAGTGATGTGCAAACAAGTTGCTCAAGGTTTGCATAAAAAATTAATTACTGATTACTTTTTCAGAAAAATATACAAATATTATACCGTACCGATACATGTATTAATGGAAGTCATCAAAGTTGCTTAATTTTATAGAAGATCTGTGAATAATATTTGTGTGTGATTGTGTATGACCATTAAATATATAAACCTTTCAAGAATATCTTTAAAACAGTTATCATGATGATTTTGCTTGGAAGATGGTACCTTGCATGGTCTGAAAATAATGGTCTCTACTATGAAGGGGAAACTTCTAGTTCCACAGGGTCTCTTAGCTGCCAGGCAACGCCGAGCTTTCTCGGTTATAGGTCTGTCCATCTGGAATGACCTTCCTTCAAAGCTGCTTTTATTATATCTGACCAATTAAACTTTGTTTTAGAAATCACTCTTGTAATCTTTTAGCCATGTCTGGGCTCGGAGCGCTCCTGAGTAGGTTTCATGAAGGGTTGCTATATATAAGTTCATAGAATGAATAAATTAAAGAATGTTACAAATGTTTGATATGTGTGATTTTTAGTCCCGAATCAGCGCAAACGAGTTCGTTTACAGTCCAGGCGGGTGACATCATTCTGCTGGGAACGGATGGCTTGTTTGACAACATAAAAGAGGAAATCATTCTCCAACGTATTTCTCAGATGAAGGTTGGTATTGATCAGTCTAATTAAAGTGAGAGGAGTGCCTGTAAATGCTTTTAGAGTGACTAACCATTAGAGCTACTGAGAAACATTGGAGCGTCATTGTTAAACTATTTTAAACTACTTTCTGAATGTCAGAACAGTGTATTCTAGTTGTCTATTCAAGATTTGACTATTTATTAGTAAAGCTGTTAGTACCAAAATGTTGTTTCTTTAGAAATCAATCAGCTTTCGGTCTATTTGGTCTCATGTCTGGAACGAATTGTGATGAACGTGATTTGAATTAAGCACGACTATCAATTGATGCCTTACGTATCATGCTATTGGTAATCTAAGATTAGATTAAATTTATATAATGTACAGGATTATTAAAAGCATTTTAGTCTGCCCATGTAATTGCTTCCCTGCAGCCAGTGGCGGCGCTACGCCAGGGCATGGCAGGGCAAATGCCCTGGTAAAAAAGCCTTTGCCCTGGCTGTTGCCCTGGTCGTTGCCCTGCCAGAAATTTTACCCTGGGAGAATTTGTTCGGGCATATTGCTTCTTACTTTCACGTCCGTCCGCTCTCTGGCAGGACAAAAGTTCTGGCATGGCAGAATTCTGGCAGGGCAACAGTTCATGAAGAGAACAAAATCTGACAAGGCAATTTTCTGGCAGGGAAAAGTTCTGGCAGGACAAAAAATTCTGGCAGGGCAAAGACCGTAATTTTGGCAGGGCAAAAGTTCTGACAGGGAAAAATTCTGGCAGGGCAACAATTCTGGTGGAACAAAAGTTCTTGCAGGGAAAATTCTGTAGCTGTTTATCCACATTGCCGTATATACAACTAACAGCGTAGTCCCAGCTGTCGCTTTATTGTTTTTCAAATGAAGCGTAAGCATTTCCGTATACAATAGACCTACGAGTATATACCTGACTCCGTTACTTTATTTGCTGAACGCTTTGCTTTCGAAATGCTACTCGAAAGAGGATTTTTCAATGCTTCACTAAGTCACAGAGATTGGTCAACAGGTTGGACCATAAAATGACCCAAAAGTTTTTTGCCCATAATCTTGGCAGAGGTAATAATTTTAATTGAAATGTTACAGGCTTAAAGACAATTCATATTTACACATGATGGCCAGATTTCATTAAAATATTCAGACATAACAAAAGTTATATCACTTTTAGTGATATTTATGAAGTAACATCTCAAATTATTGGTGTCAAATAGGCTAAACTTGTTATTGACAGAAAATCGTCATTATTATTTAGAAAAAAGCAGGTACCAGCATAGGTCCACGTCACTGTGACATCATTTAGCAAGATGATTGTTAAGTTGGTAAATAAAGAATTCTTCTAATTAGTAATTTTGTTTTTTAAATAATAAAATCGAAATTTCTGTAAAATTAAAATTTCCAGGGTGTCGATGGCACGTATACAAAATTTGTACTCAGAAACTTCATGAGCAAGGCTTTGGAGATGAAGCTATAATTAATCGGCGCTTAATCTGGTAAACAGTGATTGCAGAGAAATGAAGAGTTGAATTGAAAATTAGGAAATGTGCCGTTTATAAAAGGAGATTTGCTTTTCAAATGTCAAACTGTTCGGTTTTATGGCTTCGCCCATTTTGATCCTCTGACCAGCCAACCCTTATAGTGTAGGGTGGGTGATTTATGGCATGCACGGTAGCGCAAAATTATAGGCCTATGTAAGCCCGTACTATCGAGCACGCGACTCGCCCTCTGCCCTGGTTACTTGTGTGACTGCCCTGGCTATGCCCTGGCTGCAAAAAGTGTCTGGCGCCGCCACTGCCTGCAGCTACTGGTAAGTAGCAAGTTATGCAAATAGTATTGTGATTAATAGGTCTTTGATAAATAAGTGGAAGTGGTACAGATCTGCTATTGGGTGCAGATATTGATATGTTGGATAGTGCATTGTGTGTGGAAGAGGGGGATATTTATAGATACTGAACCTCACCATCTAGCTAGTTCATTTGTGTCAACGAACTTGTGAATGGTCATTTTTGGACATGTTTTACAATTTTTCAGGGCAATCAACTGGAGGACATTCAAGAAGTTGCCAACTCTTTAGTCAATGAAGCTCATAAATTAGCCTTTGACCCGACCTACTTGTCGCCTTTTGCCGTAAATGCCGCTGCCAACGGATTCAATGTTGTAGGTAAGCAGCAGAAACTTCTCACGCTATGCAGTCAATATTCTGAGCATTTATGGTCTTCCAAACAGTAACAGGTGTTTAGTGGTTTTGGCAATTTTCAATACCTGTATCACTACATCTTGATTTTTAGATTGTGTATCATTTCTCTCATGGCCATGTGCACTGTGAAGCCTCTCGATGGTTCATCCTATTAGAGTTGCTTTATAAATGTTATAAATGTTTTAATACAATACATCTGTAATACACTTGACACAATGCAACATTCATAATAGACGTGGCATTAATACAACTTAATATGGTGTAGCTCTACAAGTTTACCTCTAAACTCCCTTGTATCAAATGCAACTTCTTGGAGAGGGAAAATTGAGAGACAACGAGGAGATCAGTTTATAGTTTTGGTGGAATTCAGTGGAAATCGGTTCAAGAGAAAATGATGTGTTATTGATATGCTGATGTGAAAGAAAAGTGATCATTTGTTACCACTTCAGAGATGAGAGTAATAATAATAATGTTAATAATAATAATAACAATAATAATCAAGGCCGTAGCCAGGATTTGATTTTGGGGGTGTTTATTCAGTTTCAGTCCGAAAAAACTAATGACTTTTTCAGTCATCCGGCCGAAATCTTCAGAAAAATGTCACCAATTCATTCAATTTTTTATATTTTTCATTTCGGGGGTGTTTTCATGGTTTTATTTCATGGTTTTTACATCATGTGCTAGTAAATGCAGTCTTTTATTTTTTACATTTTCCATTTCTGGGGGGTGTTCAAACACCCAAACCCCCCCCTAGCTACGGCCTTGATAATAATGTTAATAATAATAATAATCTTTGTTTGATTTCCAACTGACACAACGCAGAATGATTACAATTCACAGTATGACGGATGATCACCAAGTTATTACAATAGTTTTTAATTTAATTGTCAGCAGCCAACATGGTACCCATCACGTCCTACTACGCATTTTACTGATGCCATCTGCTTATTGGAAAGATGAGAGTACTAAAACCGACTGTGAAAAAATCATTGCAGCTTGTCTTTAAAACTGTTCTTAAATTCTTGTCATGTTTAACTGTATTTTAGGTGGCAAACCTGACGACGTGACAGTGCTAATTGCATGCGTGAGAGAAGGCGATCCATCAGCCACATAGCATCTAGCAACTGCTAGTAGCACTTGTTTGCGTGATCTGCAGCCGACCTGCTAGCTGCATGATCACAGTTTGTACAGAGAGCTAGCGACAGCAGCTACACGTTTGGATGAAGCAGAAGGAAATCAACGGCAGTAGAAATGGTTTTACGGAAAACCAGAAGATGAGTTTCTGCACGGTCAGATCCGTTCTGACTGCAGAGTTGTCGGGAAAAGCACTGGAGCTTCTCTGGGATTGAATAATATAATGAGTGAAGATTACTGTGTCACTTTTGTGCCTGGCTCTGCCTTCCCTTGCATTGGTGATATTTACTGGTCTTTTAAGAGTGGTGATAATAATTATCATCCAGCTGACGGTGGTTCGTATTTCGACGGCTTCCAGTGGAAATCAAAGCGCTCCAGCAAATGGTTGTCCACTACTGTATACAGATAACGTACCATTCAGTCAGACTACCTGTATACATGTATTTATCAATACAGGTAATGTGTATTGCATGTATATATGTGCCAGTGTTTTGGTAATGTATGATTACTGATTGCATTATGTGGACCTGTTGTGTCACATTGTGTATCCGGTGCCATTTTTGTAATACCAACATGTTGCATTATCCGTGTATGGATGTATGTTATGTAATGCGTTGATATGTTGTCTGAACAGATTATAGTCTACCAGAACAGATAATCTGAGGTACATTGTTTAACAGTTACCTGCAGCCACCGATCACTGCTCTTTTGTCGCAATTTCAGTCGTAAGGATGACTAGGCTTCTTGAAGGGAGGCGCTATAATATGATTTTCTGGAATGAATTAATTGAAGATAGCTTTCCGCGAGTTCTTTCTTGTTTATTCTGTATCTGTTTTGTTGCATAAATTAGCTGTAAACAATTTGGTTCATGATTACATCTTAGAACTTCAAAGAGAAGAATAGAATCTCTTAAAGAATTTCACACAAAAGATGTGGGATTATTTTTCAATGTGGGTTTCTAGTTGACTTGATTGTTGGTTGTTAACCCTTTGACATTGGTATCTCTTGAAGGTGGCAAATACTCCTCTCGTAAAATTTACTTATCTGTAACACCGTGCATAAAATTTTAATGAGTAATAACATAATGATGGAGAAAGACTTTCTTGGTGTTGTTTTTAAAGTGTCCTTATGTATTAAAGTCTATTGATGCTTCTTGACCAAAAGTGTTAAGAATGTCATGTCGGGCCTACACTTGTGAGTGCAGCTTTCGATGGGTTAAAGCACATGATGTAAGAAGCCATCCAGAAGCAGATTTGGGTAACCATGCATCAAAGGTGAACCATTGGAGAGATGAGATGAAAATAATTATGTATTTATGTGTTGTCAGCATAGAGATTGAAGTTTGGTATGAAAAACTGAATATAAGTAGGAAAGTAAATTTGTTGGATGAGGTTGTAGTCTATGTCTAGTCCTGTTCTCCTAACTATTTCTATCTCTTTTTTTAGTGTTATTCAATCTTGGATGGCTATTAAAAAACTTCACGCTCACTCTGTCTAAACCAGCCAACAGTTCCAATAATATATGTTTGTAAAGAACTCTAAAAGACAAAGTTCCAGTCATCTGCTTAAGAGAAGGTGTGTAATGTGGAACCGGAGTGAGCTGATCTCATCTAAAGATTAGCATCATAATTAATGCACAATTAGACATCAATCTATGGTACCGTTGTTTCAAGTCGTCTTAGAGCAGGGCTTAAAGTGTGCCTGGATGGTCATGGACGGCGTCCATGCACTTGTTTTAAAATCTGAACGCCGTCCAGCCACTTATTGGCGAGCACAGACTGGAAAGGTAAGAGGCATCCAGGCACTTATTTTGGAGAGGTAAGGGACGTCCATGCACTTATTTTTCCACACATTAGAGTAAATCTCCATAAAGTATCAATTAGTAAATCTCATTAATTCATTAATTCCATTATGCTAAGAAAGCAACTTCAGAGGACCAGCCTAATATGCTGGTAGGCTACAACCAGGACCGCATTAAGGCTAGCGTGGGCCCGGGTGCTGTGATAGCCTTGCGGGCCCTCATTATGTTAGTCACTGGTCCTCCATGCACACGATTATACCATTTGTTTACTAAGGACGTTTTTCCTATGGTATATCTGTTTTATTAGGAAAAGTTTTCAACACTATTAAGTCTACAGTTACTGAAGAAACGAATGACTTCTTCATTTAAAAAAATGTGATTAGGCCTATATGTGTTATGTTCCATCCATTTTATGTTCTTTGTTTTCCATGTCCACATATCATTTCATTAATCCTTATTTCATTGTTCGTGTCTTTGATCAATATGACACCACACTCCATATATCATGTGTTTTATCATCCTTTTCTCCAGATTCGGTTAATTTTTTCTCATTTGATCAATATTCTTATAGGCTAATTCAATCTATATTCCTCTTCCTATTATCAGGTCTAATAAAATACAACATCCGATTTTTTCGCAGACATCACGTCTTGGTGAACTGATCATAAAGAGCGTCGTGATCTTCTTGTAACTCGAGGTCTCAAAATGATCTTAGAAGAGAGACCCCTGATATAGTGCACACAAAAAGGAAGGAAAATGGGGGCGAAGTGAACAAAAAGAGTATATATACCATGCACGACAGATGATGCTGCAATCATAGGCGCAACCACCCTATGGGACCCACGGGACGCGTCCCCCCCAACTTTTGAGTGGTCCCATTGACTTTATCATTATGGTCCCCCCCAACTTTTAGGACGTGATTCACTTGGTCCCTCCCAACTTTTAGGACGTGATTGCGCCTATGGCTGCAATCCACACAAAGAATCGTCATTCAGAAAATGCGGCCCCTCATAACTGTGGGCCCGGGCAGGGCTGTACTGGCAAATTTTGAGGTGAGTATACGCTGATCTCGGGAAAAATTTCCGATTTTGCCGCCTGAAAAATCTGACGACTTTTCCAGGAAAAAGATACCAAATCATCCGCCAAAAAAGTTGATGACCTTTTTTTTTATAGTCATCCGGCCAAATTTCCAAGAAAAAGGTACAAAATCATCCGCCAAAAAAGTTGATGACTTTTTTTTTTTAGTCATCCGGCCAAATTCCAAGAAAAAGATACAAAATCATCCGCCAAAAAAGTTGATGACCTTTTTTTTTTTAGTCATCCGGCAAAAAAACCCATCTTAAACAGCCGTATGCGCCTGATTTACTAGCGTATACCGTATACCTTGCTTCCGGCTGCCGTCCACCGGATCTCATTGCTCTCCAAGAAACCTGGCTATCCTCTACCTCTTCAAACGCCCACATTGCTGATTGCATACCACCTGGCTACTCTCTTCAAAGTTTCCCTCGAATAACCGCCTCCTCTAAATCCTCAAAAATATCTGGTGGCGGCACTGCCTTCCTGGTTCGTGAGCCGGCTGTCGTCCTAAACTCCTCTCGCCACGTCTTCAGTTCTTTCGAATGTTCGTCCACAACACTTCGACTTTCCTCAGACCTACTCACAGTTTTCAACATCTATCGTCCTCCTACCTCGTCTAAGTACTCCTCTAAAAACTCAGTCTTTCTTGATGAATTTAGCTCTCTCCTCTCAGTTGCTGCCACTACTCCCAACGAATTCTTACTCACTGGCGATTTCAACGTCCATGTTGACGATCCATCTAACTCTCATGCAACTGACTTTCTGAACCTCCTCTCATCAGTCAATCTCGTCCAACACGTCAACTTCCAGACCCACATCAAAAATCACACTCTCGACCTTGTCATAACTGCCAACACCTCCCTTTTATCTCCCAAGCTATCGCACTCTATTCTCAACATAACTGACTTACTGACCACTACCTTATCATGGCTGACCTTGAAATTAAACCCTTTGCTCGGCCTCCTCCTTCCACTCATTCTTTCCGTCGCTTAGGGTCCATTGACTCCCAGGCCTTCATTAAAGATATTCGCAGTTCTCAACTTGTTCTTAATCCTCCTTCCTCCCTTGATGACCTTCTGTCCTGCTACAACTCCACTCTTTCCGACCTCCTTGACATTCACGCACCACTCATCACCAAACCCAGCTCACATGCCACTAACCTCTGGTTCACTTCCTACCTCCAAGCTTTCAAAACCTTCCGTAGGCGACTTCAGCACATCTACAAGGACGCCACTGACTCTCTATCCAAAACAAAAGCCCTCTCAAACCTAAAATCAGCCACAAACAGATATCACGCACTCATCGCTGCTACAAAAAGGAAATATTACTCCTCACTTATTCACTCCAGCTCCTCCAACCCTCGCCATCTCTGGAGAGCTGTCAACTCTCTCCTTCATCGCAAATCTCCCTCTCCACTGCCAAGCTCCATTCCAGCCCCCTCTATGGCCGATACATTCTGTTCATTCTTCTCGGATAAAGTCTCCTCCCTTCGCTTCACACTGCAGTCCCTCCTTGATTCACAATCCTCCAACACCGATGCATCTCCGTTTCCAGATCCTACTCCTCCTGTCTCTCAGTCATCGCTTCCAATTCTCAACCCCGCCTCTGAAGCTGAAGTGTCACTCCTGTTAAATTCTCTTCCAAGCAAACAGTGTGAATTGGATCCTATCCCAACTGCTCTCCTAAAAGACTGCGCTTCCGTCCTCATTCCTATAATCACTAAAATTATCAATCTTTCACTCTCCACTGGCAATTTCCCAATGGTCTTCAAGCAATCTCTCGTCACTCCTCTTCTGAAAAAAGCAAATCTTGACAAGGAAAACCTATCAAATTACCGACCCATCTCCAACCTTTCTTTTCTATCTAAATTAACCGAACGAATTGTCCTTTCCCGGCTAAACGATTACCTCTCCTCCAACTCACTCCTCAACCCCCACCAATCAGGCTTCACTAAACATCACTCCACAGAAACTCTACTTGTCTCTCTGTATAATAAACTGGTTTCTGCCGTCAGTCATCAACAAGTCTCCTGCCTCTGCCTCCTCGACATCTCCGCTGCATTCGACACCATCGATCACAATCTTCTTCTTAACCGTCTCTCTTCTTCTTTTGGCGTCTCTGGCACTGCTCTACTTTGGTTCCAGTCATATCTCTCTTCCAGATCCTTCTCTGTTAAAGCCTCCAGTCACTGTTCACAACCCCTTCCACTATCTTGTGGCGTTCCACAAGGCTCCGTCCTTGGTCCGTTGCTCTTCATTCTCTACACCACTCCTTTAAGCCATCTCATAAAATCCTCGTCTGTTGACCACCATCTCTACGCAGACGACACTCAACTCTTCATTTCCTTCTCCCCAGGCTCTTTTTCCACCTCCATTGCTCAACTTCTCAATGTGGTCAATCTAATCTCTAAATGGATGTCTTCCAACCTCCTCTGCCTCAACCCCTCCAAAACAGAGTTCATCATTCTTGGACTTCCTGACCAAATCAAGAAAATCCCAGACCCTTCAATACACCTATCGACTAACTCTTCGTCTCTTACCTTTACTTCTGATGCTCCTGTCCGCAATCTTGGTGTAATGTTTGATTCGCATCTCTCCTTCTCTAACCACATCTCCAACCTATCGCGTTCCTGCTTCATGCACATCCGGGACCTCCGTCGCATCCGACCCATGCTCGATTTCAAAACTGCCTCTACCATTGCGACGTCCATCGTCCACTCAAAACTTGACTATTGCAACTCTCTGTTCTTAAGCCTTGACTCCTCACAACTTAAGCGCCTCCAACTCATTCAAAATTCTCTAGCTAGAGCCGTCACCAGAACACCCAGACATCATCACATCACCCCCATCCTCAAATCACTTCACTGGTTGAAAATCCCAGAGCGAATCCACTTCAAATTAAGTTCTCTCCTTAACCTACAACTCCTTGCAATGCTCTAAGCCAAGTTATCTTCGCGAACTCTTCACCATCCAACCTACCCGTTCTACCCGATCATCCGCCTGCCTTACACTTTCTCGACCGCCGGTCACAAGTCATCTCAAGTTCTCCACCGAGCCATATCCATCTCAGCACCACGCCTTTGGAATGAACTGCCTCCTGAATTCCGATCCTTTTCAGTCCATCCGCCATCATTACTAATCACACACCATCACCTTCCTCAGGCTCCTCTATCCATCACACCTCGGGCTTTTCATTCAAAACTCAAGACACTCCTTTTCACGAACTCTTACCCTGTCTCATCTGATCCTCCACCTTCCAATTCCCGGCCCAAACGACACCCGCCTTAATAGCTGTTCCGCCCCTCTGATCCTATGGAATTTCGACCCTGACCACCACGGACTACTCTCACGGACAACCCTTCTAACTCAACGCATTTGATCCTGATCTTATGGTAACTCGACCCGGACCACCACGGACTACTCTCACGGACAACCCTTCTAACTCAACGCAGCGCTCGTGAATAAGCTGGTGCCCCGCGCTTGGCTTTCGAGTGGCGCTTTAGAAATTTCGAGTTTACGATTACGATTACGATACCCTGCTTTTTTCCTGCGTATACCCTACTTTTCGGGAGGTGAGTATACGATGCCGTTTTTCCCCGGAGGTGAGTATACGCTGTATACCCGCGTATACCCTTGATTACAGCCCTGGGCCCGGGTCGTGACCTTCGAAATGATTCAGACGATCGTGCCCGGGTGCTGCAGCAACCCTGTCGTTTGGTCGAAATCTCCTGAAAATATTTCATTTTCGCTGTTCCAAAAAACTTCGTAACCTTTTAAAGGGGGGCATACGGTCGAAATTTCGTGACAATATTTCATTTTCCCTGTCTTAAAAAACCTGATGACCTTTGGGGGGCTTAGCCCCTAGCCACCTCTAGCGCCGCCACTGCCCCAGTATATGAGAATCTTTAAAAAATATCGGGTTCAGACGTTTTACGTGGAGTTGGGGTATGCAATGACTTGAATGGAAACCTATAGGCCTACAGTGGCATCCTATTATTATAGAAAGCGTGGGTTCAACCTCTCAATTCAACCTCTCAATTAACCCTATCCCCGTTCCACCTCCAAATACGCCCATTGCTGCAGTGGATGTAGGAAGAACAGCATATAAAAGAACATTTGCCTATGTTTTCAGTTGGCACCATAGATGTAAAAAACGTTTTTTAACGTTTTTTATTCTCTCCCAAAAAACGTCGTTTTTTTCGTTTTTTATTTTTCCCATCGTTTTTTATCGTTTTTTATTTTTTCTTTAACTTTATTTATTCATTTATTTTCTGTTATTATTTTCCCTAATTTTTATTTTTTCTAATATTCTTTATGTTTTCCGCCAACTCTCAAGGATTCAGCTAACTAAAGTCATTATTTCATCGTTTAATATCATCATTTAAGAGATAGCCTGCGTGTAGTAGGTTCCTAATCAATGTTTTCAAGGTTAAAATGCGGTTTTAGATGTAGCAAAGTCAAATTATTTACCGTTTCCGTTTTTTAGGGGAAAGTTCCTAAGACGCACCTACAGCCTAAGACGCACCTCATTGCTTATATATAAAAGCGCTATAAATATTTTGAAAAGTTTAACATACATTCGTCAGATGTCTGCAGGCTTGCATATTGATCAAAGAAAAGTTCATATCACGTGCATTGGCGTGTGGTGATGTGAAAGGTAAGATTTTACCTATTTCTCACAGATTCATGGTTAATATTTAAGTTGTTATTGTGCATAAACTACCTGAGACGTGAGAAAGTGCTAAAACGTATTAAAAAGAGGACTCATTCGGATTATTTTTCCGCGTAAAAGTTGTTTTGTAATTATGCGTCGTTAAGACAAAATGGCCGATAAACCAGCATGCTCATAATTCCCAAGACGCACCCCACCTATGCTACCCAAGATGCACCGGGGGTGCGTCTTGGATGCACCGGGGTGCGTCTTGGGCATAGTATATGAAAGCTTTGCAGTAAGTAGGCCTAAACGAAGACAGTCTTAGGCCTATCACAGTGTTATTTCCATTTATTAATGTTGAGGCCTATTCTTCTGTTCTAGTATGCCTACTCCATAAATTTTGAACTATAATGTGTTGACATATTTTCAGTATGGGTCGCAATTATAAACGCACGACTACGAGAGGGTCATATGGTGAGGAGAAGCTGAAGCAAGCTTTACAGCAACTGACTGAGGGAATGTCTTATCACAGTGTTGCGAAGAAGTTTGGAATACCAAGGAGAACTCTTCAGAGACACATGAAGGGGCAAGTGAGGAATCCTGGCAAAAAGTGTCTAGGAAGATTTGAGACTGTACTGAGTGCTGAATTTGAAAAAGAACTTGTTGTGCATGCATTGGAACTACAACAACGATTCTATGGATTGACGCAGTGTGACATTAGACGATTGGCTTTTCAAATAGCAGACATGAACCACCTTTTGAGCCATGGCAACAGTGTCCCACATGCAAAAAGTGGTACCACGGGAGTTGTGGTCCCGAGGACACTGCAGTTTGTTATTACTGCCAGTAAACTTTCTGCATGTTTACACTTCTATTTCTCATCTAGGTTCTGGTATCAGATCAAGACAGCTATTAGACACTATGTTTGGCAACATTTGTCTTTGTCTTTGTTATTCATTTTTGCAGGGATTCCCAAGACGCACCCCGGGAGTGCATCTTGGGAAGATGTATGCCCAAGACGCACCCTTATTAAAAACAATGATTTTTTCGAAATACACAAAATTTATTTACTCAAATAAATTTCCAGAATAGCTACTTTGTACCTTTCATGGATACGGATGAACACATACAATTTCATATTTTTATTTCTATATTGATCGAAAATATTAATATTTTTGAAAATGGGGGTGCGTCTTAGAAACTTTCCCCTATCGTTTTTTGTCGTTTTTTATTTTTTCGAAAAAAACGACGTTTTTTACCGTTTTTTATTCCGTTTCCATCGTTTTTTACATCTATGGTTGGCACCAAGTCGTTGGTTGGCACTGTGCCAAATTGGGAAGGGTTTGTTTGGTAGGTCATTCTTGGGTAGGCGGGGTTGCAACTTGGCCTACATGAAAGGCCAAGATTCCTCCACTAACAGAACTGTGCGAGTTGAATGATGAATGAAAGATGAAAGGTGGTCATGCGGAGGAGGGGGAGAGAGGGGCAAGATTCTGACCTAGTTGTTTGATCGTTTGCGACGAAGTATATAGCCTACGTACGTTGGTCGTTGGAAGGCAATATTAATAATAATGATTGCAGGTAGGGATAAAGGCTACTAGGTACAAAGGTTGCTTGATTGATGTAGGTTGTCGAATATTAGGCTACGTGATGTGATAGCGCTGCGCTGTTCAAAGGTGCAAGCGAGATAAGAAATATATAAGCCTACATGTAGGCCTAACTTCGATTCGTCAAATGGATGGCTTCAGCTTATAGGCTGTCCAGCTGACTTGAGCAGGTAAAATATTACCAGTCTGCGATAAGGAACTTATAAGACGGTAGCCCATCGGGAACTCATCAAAATTGCTTCCTTGAATTTCGTAATCGTTTAATCTCCAAATTTGTAAAGCGCCACTCGAAAACTATATAAGCACAGAGATCGGTTTATATGCGAGTAACGAGCGCTGTGTCTAGTCAGAAGGGTTGTCCAAAAGAGTAGGGCCCTATCCGATTTAAGAATTAAGGTCGCAGTGACGCAGTCTGGTTATCAACGGATTTCTAGACTTTAATTTTATAGTAGAAAGCCTTTGGAACGTCGCTGCCCGATGCCATTTGAATAGTTTAGCAATTTCAGAATGGCGCTTAAGAAGGCACCAGATTAAATTCGATTAGGGTGTATATATATATATATATATATATATATATATATTTATGCAGCTTTTGACCCGACGTCTGTTAAATGTCAGTAATCTTGAAGTCCACTGCTATCTTCCGTAGAAAGCCGTAGGCCTATTATAATAAATACAAGCATAAAGTAGACCTAATTAAGCTACAGGCTTATAATATTTATACCTGTATGGATATAGGACCTATACGTGCATCTCAGAGGAACTTACTTGTGTTTATATTAGCTACAATGCTACATACATATGAATATTATATATATATATATATATATATATATATATATATATATATATATATTCAGATGACGAATAAAATAGCTATTATGATCATGTATGCACGCTTATGCTTAGCCTAGCCTTTATTTGTTGGCATGAATAGATGCTTACTCTAATACTGGACATAAATTTGAACTATAGCTTAACTGCTTGATTTGAACAGCGAGACACAGTCATTAAAATCAAGGTAGGCCATGCATGACGACACTCGAGTCGTGTTGAAAATCAATATTTGATTTAGTTTCAATGTGTAGCTGAGATGACACTTGTAAGTTGTAACGCCCTAACTTCGACAGTCGCTTAACGTTGAGCACGTTCCTGGCCAGCGTTTGCGTAAGCGTCTGTCAGATTGTCATAGGCCTAGGCCTATCTTGATCACGAAGGTCTACATTTTAACCTTGGCCTAATCTTCGTTTCTTAGGTCTATTTTAAAACTGACATGAACACAGAATGATTATACAGATAGTATGAATGTATGATAACAAGTTATTATATCATTTTTTCTGAGTCGAATTTAACTGTCTGGCAGCCATGCAAGGCCTCCATGACTTCTTACACCTCCTTTTACCATCTGGCGAATGAATGACTGCATCTACCTTTAGTGGAGAGCTGAAAGCGACTCGCATTAAATTAAGGAGCGCCTCCGAGTAGATACCTTGAAGGGGCGCTATATAAATTACGATTGATTGACAAATTGAAATATTCCATTATAGCAATACAATTTTGTTTTAGTGTTAGCCTAATGAATCAAACGCTTTGGCGTCTCTTCTAACTTATAACTGCCATATTGGGTATTGTAGAAGAAGGTGTAGCCTACCACTTGTTTGTAAATTGTATGCAAGGTCAATTTCAGTTTATCTGGGTCAATGCATGTTTGATTGATTGACTTAATATTGAATGATTTTATGTAGATGGTAGTTAGCATATGCAACAGGTGTGGTATATGCCATATATGATTTCATTCCAGTTTGTCCAAACAAAGAAAAGTACAGACTCGTTTCTGATGTTCTCTTGGCGCCATTTTGTTTCCTGATGCACTATGGGAACATTTCTGGGCCATGCTCTTCCAGGGTCGTTCTTTATTCTGTTTGCATTCTGGAGATTGTTCCAGATATGCAACCGGCTTCGGTTGGTCAGCATCATCCGACGTCGAGCAGTCAAGGACAGTGATAGACACGTGACGTTCTTTACCAGCGCCAGTTATCCATGTTGCCTGGAATGGTGCGCTCGGTTTCCCTTGGAGGGTATCACGAAAATCCTCGTGACAAGCATCGGAATGGGAGGCGAGTTGTGGGCGTCGACTGACTACGGAAGGGCGGGTAAGATAAAGTGGATGGGTGACATTCAGCATGTGACGATGTACAGTCTGTTCTGTCTATCCGGGATCGTTGATGTGCTCAGCTGGAAGCGACTGAGGTTCTGTCCTCCTGGCGTTGACTTCCTGGCACTTGCGAATGCCTTTGTGGGTGAATGGATCCTGTTCAGTCATCATCTTCATGGTAGAACAAGCCTTGACATTGTTCTTCATACGCTGCTGCTGTACGTAATTGCTGCCACTGTGCTGACAATCGTCCTGGAATATAAATTCAACACGAGCCTCATGGCTTCTCTTGCGACCACCTACCTGCTGTTCGTTCAGGGAACCTGGTTCATCCAGGTTGGGTTGATCCTGTACATCCCAATGCGGTGGACTGCTTGGCTGCTGTATGAGCTAAAAGAATCGGACCAGATCACCATGGCAACGACTATATTTGCCTGGCATCTTGGCGGTGCCTTCATTTTCGTTGCCCTGTTCTTTGTTTTGACTCGGTACCTGTGTCAGTTTCTGTGTCAGCCAACGAGATGGGAAAAGTTATGGGACGCTCAACTTATGTCGTCAGGTTCCAACTTCTCGTCAGTGTCAGCATATTCTTTGCACGAAGGCAGTGATAAGAATGAGGATGATACAGATGAAGATCCTGCGTTAAAGAGTGAAGATGAAGACACATTTATCTAATACTACTGGATGACGCTTGCAAGGATGTTGCTTCTGCTGCTGCGCAAAGGCTGACGAAATGATTATTATTCAGAAAATGATGAATGGTTTATTTTCACGGCATGAGAATTGTAGAAAAAAAACTTGCAATGGGGTGATTGATTTTATTGATTCGTATATAAAAATCAGACGTGGATTTGTGTGGACCCCGTTTGTGCAGTGAAGACTTAACTATGGGTTCCTAAGAAACACTGGGAGGTTGAACCTCCCACAACCGCCCTGGCAATTATCACCCTGCATTTTTCATTAGGATAATGTGTAGGCCTAGGTGGATAATTAACCTAACTATTGCCACAGTCTATTGGTTATTAATCACTAGAATATAAAGGCAGGATTCAAGATTGCAGGATAACTGAATTTTTGTTGAGAATACTGAATATGATATTGAATTCATTATTACTTATATTAGATAAAGGAGCATACAGTTAAAAGGATGTAAACTGTTGGAAAACGAATTTTAGTGATGCCTCTGTAAACATTTAAAATTGCAGTAGAATTATTTTGAAAGTTGGTAGAATGTGCCTTGCATGCACAGTCATACACCGGCAGTATTGTCAATTATGTAAACATTTATACAGGATTAATTTTCTATGAAAAACTGTGCTTGAATGAATAGTAAATCATGACTTTTATCTTGTGTAGTAGCCTCCCCAACAACATGGCCATATGTCTACCATATGGGAAAAATACATCCGTGTAGCCCTTAAGGGCTGCATAAGTTATACAGATGGCACAGCCATATAGCATTTGCCATATGCATACCATACAAATCCTGCATGATGTTATGCATTCAGAAATTGCGAGAAACGCATCAGAGTGTGAAGTCCGACAGGTCTACAGAAGTTGTTGGAAATGAGGGGATAAAAATCGAAAACTTCTGAGTAGCCATGGTCTAAGGCAGCATTATACAGGCGCACGTCTCTGACATTATTGTATTAATAGAGACTTGCCGATACGGACCAAGTGATAGTTAATGAGCCACGTTTACATATCCCAATGTAGGGCCACACACACACGAGCGCCCACGCGCGCACAACTACGCATACGTCCACTCACACGCATGCACGCACGTAGCCTACACACCTTAGACCGGTATATCCGATAGACAAATTTGTTGCAAGACATTGGCACTTTGGTGGCCTACAATGCATGCTCGACTTCAGCGCACTTTCAATGTTACTGCAAAGTGCACGCGTAGATCGACGATCATTTGCTTGAACTTCCCTACTTATGGAGTTACTAGCTGGGGTCAGTGTTGTGCACAAGACCAAAAATCAAAGACCAAGACCAAGACCAAGACCGAGTGTTCCAAGACCAAGACCAAGACCGAGTGTTCCAAGACCAAGACCAAGACCAAGACCGAGTGTTCCAAGACCAAGACCAAGACCAAGACCGAGTGTACCAAGACCAAGACCGATCGAAAAAAGGCTAGATTGATGATTTCTCTGAAAAATACATGGATTTTTCCAATTTTCCGGCTTGAAATTTCTGACGAACCTTTTTTTAGTCGCCCGATGATTAAAATTTTAAAATTTGCTGTCTTTTCCTTAACGAAAAATTCTTATGACATTCCTTTTTTGCCTTCAAGACCAAGAACAAGACCGTACCTTCAAGACCAAGACCAAGACCAAGACCGGACCTTCAAGACCAAGACCAAGACCAAGACCGCCTCATTCAAGACCAAGACCAAGACCAAGACCGCAATTTTCTGGTCTCGAGACCGTCTCGAGACCAAGACCGCGGTCTCGAGACCACATCACTGGCTGGGGTACTCGGCGTTGCCCGGGAAATTTATGATTCGACCCGCTCCCGGCCACAATCCCACCACACCGCAAATTTTTCCCCCACCACTTCCCCCAAACCCCCACCACCCACCCCACCACACCCCACCACACTCCGACCTCCACCGGTACGCCACCTGTGAAATTAGGGTTTTACGGACAATTGTCTCCCCACTGCCCCACCCCACCGCCCCCACCCCTGCCCACCCGGCTACTGCGGGCCGAGGTGTGTGCTGGGTGGAGGCGAGTCTCCCGCCTGTTGAAGGTACTTACGTACGGATCGTACCAGCCCAAGCAGCCGTATGAAATAACTGCAGGATCTGAGATGTTCGTTAATGTGTGCACAACGTTCCATACACATCATAATATTATTAGTGAAGGCTACTTATGCGTGTGTATGTAACCAGCTCACATACGCCATGCAATAGTCAGATATAGATCACACACAGTTTACCACAACTTCAATGTCACACAGATTCAAGTTAGTTTACCAATAGGCCTACGTATTTATTTCATATACTATAGAAGGCATTTTTGTTAGCCATCCAAATGACATAAGGTATCCATATGTGTGCTCTATGTTATTAGCATATCTAGACCATTTGCATTCCATGTGGTTCTAATATGTTCTACCAATACGCATTTCATACAGAAGGCAGATATGCTGACCATCAAAATGCCATAAAACACGCATACGGCCTCTCAGTCTCAGAGAGAGAGAGAGAGAGAGACAGACAGACAGACAGACAGACAGACAGACAGACAGACAGACAGACAGACATACCCTGTCCCTGCCCTGTCCATCTCAGTCTCCCTTTCCCAATCCTTGCCCGTGTCCATCTCCATTTTTCCTGTCCGTGTCTCTGTCCCTGCCCTTGTCCCTCTTTCTATCAGTGTCCCTCTCCGTCTCCCTTTCCCAGTTCCTGTTACTCTCTCTGTCTCTATCTCTGTGTCTCTCTGTGTGTCTCAGTCTATGTGTCTGTTCCTGTCGCTGTTCCTCTCCGTCTCCCTTTCCCAGTTCCTGTTCCTATCTCTGTCTCTATCTCTGTCTCTCTCTGTGGGTGTCTCAGTCCCTGTGTCTGTTCCTGTCGCTGTCCCTCTCCATCCCATTTCCCAGTTCCTGTTCCTCTCTCTCTATCTCTGTCTCTCTCTGTGTGTGTCTCAGTCTCTGTGTCTGTTCCTGTCGCTGTCCCTCTCCGTCTCCCTTTCCCAGTTCCTGTCCCTGTCTCTGTCTCTGTCCCTGTCGCTGTCCTTGTCTCTTTTCGTCTTTTCGTCCCTGTCCCTGTCCCTGTCCATCCCCGTCTCCCATTCCCCGTCTGTCCGCGTCTGGCTCCTTTTCCCTGTCCGTGTCCGCGTCTCTGTCTCTGCTTCCCTGCCTCTGTCAATGTCCCTGTTCCTCTCCCTCGCCCTCTCCCTCTCCCTGTCCCTGTCTCTCTCTCTCTCCCAGTTCCTGCCCCTGTCCCTGACCCTGACTCTGTCTGTCTCTGTCTCTGTTCCTGTCGCTATTGCTCTCTCTCTCTCTCCGGTCTCCCTGGCGCTGTCCCTGTCTCCTTTCCTGTCCCTGTCCATGTCTCTCCCTCTCCCTCTCCCTCACTCTCCCGCTCTCTCTCCCTCCCCATCCCTGTCTGTCCGTCCGTACATATAAATATATATCTCCCCTCCCCTTCCCTCCCATCCCCTCCCCCTCCCTCTCCCTCCCTTTCCCTCTCCCTCTCAACATGGATACGCGTGGCTTCCATGTGTAGCCAACCTATGTACACCACTTTTGAGCCACATGGATGCGATATAGTATAACAATACATATCTCATACAGCAGACAGATCCGAAAACCATCAAAATGCAATATGGTATGCACGTGGCTTCCATGTGTAGCCAGCCTATGTACACCACTTTTGAGCCACATGGATACGATATAGTATAACAATACATATCTCATACAGCAGACAGATCCGAAAACCGTCAAAATGCGCGCGTGTGTATGTCTCTCTCTCTCTCTCTCTCTCTCTCTCTCTCTCTCTCTCTCTCTCTATCTGTCCCTCTGTCTGTTTGTCTGTCTGTCTTTTTGTCTGTCTCTCTGTCTGTTTGTTTGTCTCTCCGTCTGTCTGTCTGTTTGTTTGTCTCTCTCTCTGTGTATATGTCTTTCTGTCTTTGTATCTGTCTCTGTATCTGTCTCTATATCCGTCTCTGTCTCTCTGTCTGTCTGTCTCCTTCTGTCTCTCTCTCTGTCTGTCTGTGTATATATATATACATTATATATATAATATAGCATCTATAATAATGTCACGAACACTTATCCATGCTGTATGATAGATTTAATTGTAGATTCCAGATGACTTGCTAATTAATTTCTTTTTCAAACGCAGATATTTTTATCTTGTGGCTTCCTTATGTAACCAGCTTGAATATACGGCATAGGCCAACCACTTCGCTTCTGATTGGTTCTTGATGAGAGAAATGCTAATACAATGCAATAGGTCTACATGATACCATGATATGTGTGTGTGTACCACATAAATGTACACACAAATGGTTTACCAATATGAATCTCATACAGCAGACAGATCGGAAAACCATCAGAATGTAATATGGTATACATATGGCTTCCATGAGTAACCAGCTTAGATACACCATTTTTTAGCCACATGGATTCAAGATGGTATACCGATATGTATCTCATGCAGCAGACAGATCGGAAAACCATCAGAATGCAATATGGTATGCATATGGCTTCCACGAGTAACCAGCTCAGATACAACATTTTTGAACCACATGGATTCAAGATGGTATATCAATATCTATATCAGGGGTCTCAAACTCAAGTCAGCATGTGGGCCGCATTTGGAAATTTCTAACGACTCGCGGGCCGCAACATAAACATATTCTCGTGCACGTGAAACTATAAGTTATGTGTCATTGCAGCATGTAATACTGTAATGATGATATGACCCTGTAAAATTCACATAATATTATATTTTAAGTGTAACAGTACTATAATGGTGCTACAAACTAAATTGAAAAAAACATTCTATCCCAATTATCGAAAAATGCATGGGCATGGGCGGAGCTTGGTTTCCGTTCATGGAAGGGCTAGGCCTCTAAGGCCTTCTTGGGGGGGGGCTAAGTCCGGGAAAAGATACCATTTACACGGTAAAAAAATTAATCTGGGTCTTCTTGGGGAGGCTTAGCCCCCCATAACCCCTGATAAACTCCGCCCATGTGCATGGGCGCTATAATTGAAGAAATCATGCTGTAATCAAAATTTAAAATGACTAATTTTTTAAGTATCCTAAGCAATGTTCAGAGTAATTCAACTCAAATTTAGTTAGGCCAAGAGACTCTGTCGCCTCCGGTCTCCCTGGCGCTGTTCCTGTCCCTTTTCCTGTCCTTGTCCCAGGGTATCCCTGTCCCTCTCCCTCCACCTCCCATCTCTCTTTCTTATTGCTATTATTATTTTTATTGTCATTACTACTACACTTTCCAAATTACTCTGAGGTTCTTCATTATTATTTTTATATATTATAATTATTATTCTTATAATTATAATTATATTATTATTATTATTATTATTATTTTTATTTTTATAATTATTATCATCATTTTTATTATTATTATTATTACTACTACTATTATTATTATTTTCTTATTATTATTATTTTCATAATTTTTATTATTATTATTATTATTATTATTATTATTATTATTATTATTACTATTTATTATTATTATTATTATTATTATTATTATTACCTGCTTATGTGTGTGCGTGTGTGTCTATCTGTCTGCCTGCCAGCCTGCCTGCCTGCCTGCCTGCTTGCCTATGTGCGTGCGTGTCTATCTGTCTGCCAGCCTGCCTGCCTGCCTGCTTATGTGTGTGCATGTGTGTCTGTCTGTCTGTCTGTCTGCCTGTCTGCCTGCCTGCCTGCCTGCCTGCGTGCCTGCCTGCCTGCCTGCCTATGTGCGTGCGTGTGTGTCTATCTGTCTGCCTGCCTGCCTGCCTGCCAGCCAGCAAGCCTGCTTATGTGTGTGCTTGTGCGTCTATCTGTATGCCTGCCTGCCTGCCTGCTTATCTGTGTGCGTGTGTGTCTATCTGCCTGCCAGCCTGCCTGCTTATCTGTGCACGTGTGTGTCTATCTGTCTGCCTGCCTGTCTGCCTGCCTGCCTGCCAGCCAGCAAGCCTGCTTGCCTGCTTATGTGTGTGTGTGTGTGTGTGTGTTTGTGTGTGTGTGTGTGTGTCTATCTGCCAGCCTGCCTGTCTGCCTGCCTGCCTGCCTGCCTGCCTGCCTTCCTGCCAGCCAGCAAGCCTGCCTGCCTGCTTATGTGTGTGCTTGTGCGTCTATCTGTCTGCCTGCCTGCCTGCCAGCCAGCAAGCCTGCCTGCCTGCTTTTGTGCGCGCGTGTGTGTCTATCTGTTTGTCAGGCTGCCAGCCAGCTAGCCTGCCTACCTGCTTATGTGTGTGCGTGTGTGTCTGTCTGTCTGCCAGCCTGCCTGCCTATGTGTGCGCGTGTGTGTCTATCTGTTTGCCTGCCTGCCTGCCTGCCTGCCTGCCTGCCTGTCTGCCTGCCTGCCTGCCAGCCAGCCAGCAAACCTGCCTGCCTGCTTATGTGTGTGCGTGTGTGTCTATCTGCCTGCCTGCCTGCCTGCCTGCCTGCCTGCCAGCTAGCAAGCCTGCCTGCCTGCTTATTGTGTGTGCGTGTGCGTGTATCTGTCTGCCTGCCTGCCAGACGATACTAGTCAGTGGTGTCCATTCTCGACTGAGAATACCAGACGCTCGCTTCCTAATTACTTTCGGAAAAGGGCGAGGATTCCGAGATAAACTCCCCGTGCAAAGAGAGGGGAACAGAGGGTTCCGCATCTGCAGCTCAGCGTGTGAGCGCCCTAATGACCCACAAATGCCATTCCCTCGATAGGTTGACGTTCCTGCATGCCTATCAAATTTCTACAATCTTGCCGATGAACTCTTACTTTTCCTTCATATTCCGCACTTTGTGGAAAAAATACGCAAACCGACTATGGAAGATTAAAGTGCGTGTGTGTCTGTGTGCGTATGCGCGCGCGTGTCTCTGCGTGCATATGTTGCATGTGTGCGGGTGTGTGTCTGTATGTAGGCCTATATCTGTGTATGCGTGCCGGTTATTTGTGTGTGTGCGCGCGCGTAAGGGTGTTTGGGTGCGTGTGTGTGCGTGTGTGTTTGTGTTTGCGTGTATGTGTGCATGGGTGTGCGCGCATGTGCGTGTGTCTGTGTGTGCTTCTTGCATGCGTGTGTCTGTGTTTGTGTGCGTGTGGGTGTATTTGGGTGTGTGCCTGTCCGTGATGGTGTGTATGTGAGTATGCGCGTGAGCATGTGCACGTGTATGCATGTGCTTGCGTCTTTGTGTGTTTGTTTGTGTGTGTGTGTGTGTGTGTGTGTGTGTGTGTGTGTGTGTGAGAATGTGCGCATGTATGCATGTGCTTGCGTGTTTGTTTGTTTGTTTGTTTGTCTGTTTGTCTGTCTGTCTGTCTGTGTGTGTGTGTGTGTGTGTGTGTGTGTGTGTGTGTGTGTGTGTGTGTGTGTGTGTGTGTGTGTGTGTGTGTGTGTGTGTGTGCAGAGACACTAGCAGAGACACTACAAAACTGCTGACCTGATAAATATACATTTGCTTGCGTCTCAAGTCAGTTTAAGTCCACTTCTTGAAAAAATCAAGTCACTTCATGTAGATTTTCGGTGCAGATCGATGCACTATAAGCAAAGACCATAGAGTCTTTGCTATAAGCACGAACAACTCGAATTGGTTTCTCGCGTTAGCCAGAATCGAATAAAACCCGTGCAAAATTATATGCGTTGTAGTAGGCCTACTATGTTTTGACATCAGTTAGTGCTATGCTTTCATCGGTGATCTAACATGTTCCTATCTATTATCTGACTGCAATTTCCTTGCCTAGACCTATGAGAATTTTTACCAGGCTTTTTGAGTTGCTATTTACTACTATTCGCTCAAATCGAAATCGGTTGGAGTATAATTATAGGTATAGCCTAGATCTGGTTAATCTCTGTTTAACTGCACTGACCTATGTCACAGCGACATTTATTGTTTGTTTGTATGTGCACTTGTTATGGCGCCTCTTCAAGCTCCCTACTCAGAGGCGCTCCCGACTAACACTGCATCGGAGTTTTACGCCGAAGCGCTGAGCAATTGCGAGCGAAAGACTTGCCCAAGGTCCCTACGCGGCGACCAGAGGTGGATTCGAACCAGCAACCCTTCGGCTTCAAGGCGACAAACATACCTACTACACCACCGCGTCCCATGTTATGACACTGCTCGTGAATAGGACGGGGCCCTGCGCTTGGCTTTCGGGCGACGCTTTAGAAATCTGAAGATTGCGGCTACTATCAAATCTACACTGCTACAGCAGAAAAGTAGGGTCTATGTAGATCTAATTATTTTCTATTTTACTTCGTTAACCTGCACGATAAAAGAAGTTGCATTTTATTAGATTAACTAATTAACGCTGTGTGTAGCCTTGTGTGTAGCTAGTGAGTGACTGGCTACTTCCAGTGACTTCCTTAAGCCACACACGCAATCTAGAGATACCCCGATGTGATTTGTTTGTTAAAAATTCTGGATAGGTTATACCTGTTTGACGCTAATATTTGAGTATTTTCATTCATATTGTGCTTTAATTTGTATCCTTTATTACCAATTATCACATCTATATATTGTAACCTAATGACGACTTGATCTTTTATGTCCCATTGTGCGTGTGCAATTTAAGTAGCAAAGAAAATACTTACTTACTTAACTATGGTCGTTGTAGAGAAGCATGATAGATCCTTGCTATATAGAATCGTGGGCCTGTTTAATAACTTCCGCTTCCTGTTTACATCGAACGATGAAATGCTTCTAACCATGAGGCATTTTTGTATAAAAGTTATCCGCGCGAATCGTTAAGAATTTTATTCTTGTTTATCTGTTGGCTTGTTAATCGGAAATTGACAATGCAGTATATTATGTCTAGGCGTGCAGTATTGAAATAAAGTTACAAATTGATCGGCTGAAGCGTTCTAAACTAGCTAGTACATCTATAGGAATGTTAGCGCATTGGATTACACACTGGTATGTATTGATTCATTCATTTCAAGAATTTATATAGCGCCCTTCAAGAAGGCCACTCAGAGGCGCTTCCAGTCCAACCACCGTGAAACAAAAAAGTTGTAAGGAGTCTGTTAAACATGGGTAAACACGCACACTGCATGCCAGTACTCCAAACAGCGCGTTGCATGTTGGGATGCATGTTGCGATGCAGTCGATAGGTCGCTGCGCTCTAATTTATTGCATTCGTTGGCAACCATATTGGGTGATTGTTACTGACGTCTCGGTAGGAAGTAAACAGTATGGCGGTCACAGATACACGCAGAATAGAGCGGCCTCAACTCCGGCGATCGATAGCCCAATGTTTCCGCGCGAAACATTGGGGTCCCGCTTCAGTCAGTGATGTTGCGTGAAGTAAGTAAGTAAGTGATGAAGGTATTTCTAGATCTGAAATAGAAGTCGGATTGATGAAAACAAAACGCTTAAGTAATGGAAGCTGGATGATGGTATTCTTATATTTGAAATAGAAGCTGGGCTGACGAAAATAACAGGCGAGAAACAGAAGCTGGGTTAATAAAAATAGTATAGCTCAGATTGGAGCAGGATTGATGAAAATGTTGTTGATTAAATTAGAAATGGATGGATAAGGATCTTCTTAATTAAATAGGAGCTGGATTGATTAAAATGTCTCCGATTAAATTGGAGCTGGATTGATGAAAAATAATCATCATTGAAACAGAAGTTGGATTCATAAAACAGCTGATGCAATTGAAAAAGCTGAACTTTTACTTACTTACTTATTTTTGCCTGCTGTCTTATTGCACACTTGCCGTGTCTTTTGACCATTGACTATACAGCGGAAACATTGGGCTATCGATCGCCGGAGTTGAGACCGCTCTATTCTGCGTGTATCTGCGACCGCCATACTGTTTACTTCCTACCGAGACGTCAGTAACAATAACCCCATATTGTTTGGAGTACGGTCATGCAGTGTGCGTGTTTACCAAAACGTATGTATGTATGTTACTTGTTTTAGCGACCTTCAGAATTACTGTACTCAGAAACGCTCCAGACTACAACGCGGACACTGAATCGAAAGTTTCACGCCGAGGCGCATGAGCAATTGCGAGTGAAGGGCTTGCTCAAGGGCCGTGCCAGGCGGCTTGCGGTGGATTAGAACCTGCAACTCTCCGGCTACAAAGCAACGAACATACTCACTACACCACCGCCCCCCACACACACATGATGGTCCCATGATGTCTTGTCGAGTTGCTGATTTGATGCAATGAAAGCATGGTTGAAACTATAACCTCTTCCCTTTCTTATCTGCTTTTTGGCTGTTTGTAAGAAAACAACATGAACAATTGGACCTGGTATGGAGATCAGCGGACCCGAGTTCGAGCCCCAAAGCCCCGTAGGATAGACGTGCTTTGTAGGTTGCTGCTAGCGCCGTGTATTGCAGGCTGTTAGTAGTTAAAATTAGTAGTTAAGATTGATGTTAATTAAGATAACTGCATTTTTGTTGAGGTGATAGACAACATTAATTCAATATCAAATTGACATCATTAATTGTGAGTTAAGCTAGTATTTTATGACCAATTAGGCTTCTACTTCACCAGGAATTATCTTCATCAATCAACCAGGGTTTCGAATGATGACACTATCCCTAACCTAACGGCAAAGACTACCTGTTGGTGTATATTGTTTGTCCGGAATTTATAGTAATCTAAATTATTCTCTATTGCATGGGTTGCATGCAAATTGGATTGACGAAAATAATTTTTGCTAAGTAGAAGTCGTGGATGGTAAACGTGTATTCTAGCAGATCCTCACGATGTTTGACCTGACCAAGCCGACGCCTGCCCTTAAACGACCCTTCTGCCTCTTTGCACTGACCGACTCTCAAGACTGCAGTAAACTTAGGCACTACCCGGGAGTTTGCTGCCGCTCTACTCCTGTTGATATACATTTATATTGAAACCAGTGTTAGAACTACCAGTAGCTATGATTACTTGTACTAATTGAATCGGAAATATTAGCGTTCTATTTTGCCCCAATCTGCGGTGGTCATATATGTTTACTTTCTGTGTATCAGTGACTGATCTGGTGTGCTTGATTATCGATTGATTTACTTGTTTTTTAGACTTGAATGTCTGATATGCGGTGAAAAATGACGTGCCTGCTTTGAAGTCACCTACCGAGAAAATGGATTTGGGAACCAAGCCACAGCCAAATGTCTGTCGAATTGTTCCTGTAAGTGAGAATCTAATTAATTTAGCATTGGAGACTTGGATGTCTTCCCATCGACTCTGTCTTAACTCGTTAAAAACTCAGTTTATTTGGCTTAGCATCCGCCAGCAGCTGGCAAGCTAGATATGACAACCATTGCTTCAATGCCTTTCCTGATTTTGTCTTCTCGGCCAGAGTCTGTGACCTTGGTGTTACTCTGGACCAAGAGCTCCCTTTTGCTCCACACGTTCACTAGCTCAGCAGCCGTGCCTGTTATTATCAACTGCGTCAACTACGCACTTTTGCTCGCTCGCTGAGTCGCTTACTCCTACTGCTGCTGCAACCCTTATGATGCCTTATCCATTTTTTTAACCACCAGACTTGACTACTGCTGCTGTCTATGCTGGCCTGCCAATTGCTTGTCTGAATTGCCTTGATCACGTCTTTCCCTCTGCAGCCCACCTTATTGGTCGCATACCCAAATTCAGCCACATCTCTAGCTCTATGCGTGACGTTATCCACTGGCTCCCACTCAAGCAGTGAATTGAGTATAGGATATCTACTCTAGTCTGGTGCTGCATGCTAGTCCTTGCTCCTGCCTACCTTTTTGATCTCTGTAGTCCTACTCTTGGTTCTCGCCATTTCCGCTCTCTTCACTTCGACTGAGCAAAGTCTGCTCTCAGGACTCCTTTTGCTCATACTTCCACTATGCGGAACCGTGCTTTCTCGGGGGAATAGTCTTCCTCTGAGACTGACACGAGTTCTGCTCCTTTTCTAAAAATCCTTCTGGGTCATTCCATGTCAGATCAACCAGACCTTCCCACCTTCAACTTTAGATTTTGCTGAAAATGTTATCATCTGTTTGCCCAACAATTCTGATCTCAAATACAAAATTTTATTAAAATATTTCAAAATTTGACCGAGATATGTCGTTTTAAAGTGAGGTGGGCTAGGCAAAAATTTGCGTTCGATTTCGTGAAATGTTCTCTGTGGCAATATTCAACATGAAGTATCTCGAGAAGTAGTGCAGGTAGAGGCATGAAGTTTTCACTGTTGTATTCAGCAAGTTGGTGGTGACACAATGAGCTTATAATACTGACTGTGTCTTGTGTAGGGACTCTACACGACAGCTGCCAATATGCCATCTCAGGACTCGCAAACTGCATTTTCTTGAATTTGCCTGACCCATATGAGAAAATATAGGTGCAAGAAATATATAATCTGGCCATATTCTGATTTAGCTAGTAATTGGCTCCTACTGGATGTACTTTGTTGTGGTATTTGATTGAAAATATTTTCATGCTGACATGCCAATCTTTGTCGAACTGACGAATGGGGGTCAACTTCACCAGGCGATATTGGGAAAATGGACAACTGGAATTTATCTTACATAAGTACTCTGGTGATATAAAAATTGTAGTGGTGCTCAGAAGCATTCAGTTCACTGTGTCTTTAATATCTAATGCCATTGATGCTCTCTTATCATGGATGGCATCTAAGGCCAAAAAAATGTTGTGTTTCCGGTAACAGAGCTCTAAAAAATTGGGTAGGTAGGTCGACAAATATTTTGATTTTGGTAAAATATTTTTATACAGTGAGAATCCGAAAAATTATACCCCACTATTTTTTGCATAAAGGTACACGCTGCAACAAAGTAGGCCTACGTGTTCTAAGCAAGTATAAACTGCCTATTTCCCGACTGTCTGCACCTAAAATTGCTCTAGAAAACAATTCTATTAATTTCATATTGTTGACATCTTTTCTGGTAAGATAAAGTGGGAAGGGAAGGAGAAGATGAGTGCGAACAGAACATCACTGCTAGGGGTCATTCTAAACTGGGCGAGCCAGTGACTAGTTACACCTATAGGTTGCTAGCTTTATTTTTCCTAGTCACCGTTAGAGGTGGCTTAAGTGAGAATGATAAGGCTAGAGGTTTCTCAAGACTGGCAGCCAGGAAGTAGTTAGGCAGGCGTGAATCTCTTGTCACTGTAAATTAAAAAATTCCATAAAATTTTCCGAGTTGCGGCAATAAAAGTGAGTCGGTCGGGTTACCAGAACACAACTTTTTGGCCTAAGATCCAACTCTATACGGAAGGCAATGTCACCGTATTATGTCAATAAAAAATGTTTTTAAAAAAATTGAAAAACTTAAAATAAAATAAAAAATTGTAAATATTTTTTTTTTAATAAAAAATTTCACAAAATTATTTGAGTCGCGGCAATGAAAGAGGGTCGGTCGGGTTACCGGAAACACCACAATAATTTTTTTGCTTAATCGTTTGCTGCTAAATCCCTCTAAAACTCAGTTCATCTGGTTTGGTACTCGCAGGGAATTGGCGTCCATTGACCTGCACTTAATAACAGCAACTTTCCCTCATCTCGTTCTCTCTCACAGTGCGAGACCTTGGCATTACCTTGTATCAAGAGCTCAATTTCTCAAAGCATATCAATTTGGTCACTCGTAGTTGCTACTACCAGCTTCGACAACTCCAAGTTGTACTCAAGATCCCTCTCTCATACTGCTACTATGACTCTTGTGCATGCCTTTGTCACTAGTAGAATTGATTACTGCAGTTCGGTACTTCTTGGTCTGCCACTTGGACTAATTGGGGGCCTTGAACGAGTTCTTCGTTCGGCTGCTCGCCTCATTGGCCGCATTCCTGAATATGCCCCCGTCTCTGCTTATATGCGTGACGTTCTTCACTGGCTACCTGTTTCAAAGCGCATATCCTACCGAGTTGCTGCACTTGTTTGGCGATGCTGTCTTTCTTGTGCTCCATCATAGTCTAGTACTATTTTAGCTGTGGCTGGGCTGGGAGCGCCTCTTAGTAGTTTTCATGAAGAGGCGCTATATAAATTCTCGAAATGAATGAATGAATGAATGACACAGTAGTGAAGGTTTGGAGTGAAAAGCTCAAAAACTAAGGAAATGCATCCCGGTCAAACAGAAAGACAGACAGAAAAGACAGACACAAACTTCTCTTTATTTATATGTATATCTATAAGAAAGGATGTGGGTATGTATGTGACTTTGTCCAGAATGCACGCTCGCAGTTTTAGCGCATATATCTATGTAGCTGTCGGGAATGGAGGGTAAGGGAGGAAAAGAGAGGGAAGGAGCTTGAGGAAGAGGGAGGGGAGGGAGGGACGGGAGGGAGGGATGCAGAGAGACAGGGGAGGGGGAGGGAGGCAGGGGAGTGGAGGTAGAAAGGGACAGAGGCAGGGAGGGAGGGTTGGACAGTCTTTTCAGCCACAGCAAGGCGTGGCCGGGTAGAGTTACTGAGTAATAGTTCAAATTGTAAAGTTTTACTAATATTGCCAGAGTCTACTCATACGACTAATAATGTTTTGAAAATTGTATGGTATCTAGCATGCTACCTGAGTTATTAACAATACAATGCCTCAGAATTATGTCGTTCGCACGCTGTCACTACCCGCCCCACAAATAATTTCAGACCAATTGCAAATGGAACATTTCTTTCAAAAATTATTGAAAAGGTTGTAGCTGCTCAACTCACCCTCTACCTTGATAGCAATAACCTCCTGCCAACCTTCCAATCAGGTTTTCGGAAAGGTCATTCTACAGAGACTTTACTTCTGCGCCTTCTTTCAGACATTTATGGGGCCATTGATAAGTCACAGGTTACCCTTTTGGCACTGTTTGATGTAAGTGCTGCATTTGATACAGTGGACCACGATATTCTCTTAGAACGGCTTTCTACCTCTTGTGGCCTCTCTGGCAACTTTCTTACTTGGCTCACCTCCTATCTCCAGGACCGTTCTTTCATTGTGGCTTGTAGATCTGCTAGGTCGCCCGGGACTCCTGCTCCATTTGGGTTGCCACAAGGTTCTGTTCTGTGTCCTCTGCTTTACATCATCTATACTGCAGACCTTGACCCTCTTTTTGCAGCTGGTTCTGTCTTAAGTGAATCTTATGCAGACGACCTTCAGGCATATGTTCACTGTGTGGCGTCTGAAGCTATTACAGCGGTTCAATCAATAAACCGGGCCATGCAGATCCTAGAAGCTTGGATGTCTTCCAACCGTTTAAGACTAAACTCAAACAAGACCCAATACATATGGCTCGGAACTCGCCAACAACTTGCAAAACTTAACTCTGAAGCTTTAACTCTTGAGTTTCCTGGAATCACGTTTGCCTCCACTGTTCGGGACCTTGGATTCACATTGGACCGGGAGCTGACATTCTCGAAACACATAAATCTACTTTGTCGTGATTGCTGTTACCAACTACGTCAACTTAGGGTGGTATCTTGATCTCTGACCCCTACTGTGGCTGCCACTCTTGTTCATGCCTTTGTGGTCTCTCGCCTCGACTATTGCAGTGCCCTCTATGTCGGGCTCCCAGCGATCCGGATTAGGTGTCTTGACCCGGTTCTGCGCACAGCTGCACGTCTTATTGGTCGGATTCCTAAATTCGATCGAGTTAAGGAATACATGCGAAATGTCCTTCACTGGCTTCCAATTACACAGCGCATCACTTATAGGGTTTCTGCACTAATCTGGCGCTGTATGGAGGGTCTTGCTCCCATGTACCTGCAGGAACTCTGCTGTCCCACCTCTGGTGTCCAGCGGCGATCTGACCTCAGATCAGCTGATCAAGCTGAACTCTTGACCCCTCGTTCACGAACTGCTATAATGCAGCAACGCTCTTTCTCAGTGGCTGGCCCTAGAACCTGGAATGGGCTCCCTGTTGCTCTCCGCCTGGTGCCTCGAGGTCACACCACTATGTTTCTTTCTCGCTTAAAAACCGCCTTATTAAGCCGTTGTTGAACTGGGAGCGCTTCTGAGTAGATTACCTTGAAGGTGCGCTATATAAAAAGTCAATAATAATAATAAAAGTGGTCATATCTCGAAGACCATAAAACATTTTGAGCTAATAATTTGCATAGCTTCCTATGCTATGTTGGTTTACAAACTGACCAAATATCAAATTCTGAAATGGTGTGGTGGTGACCATTGGTTGATTTGACATGGAATGACCCATGTACAAAAAACCTCACGCATGCCAAATCAAAGAAAGGTATAGTTGCTAACCATTGTTGCTCCCAGTATGGAGCAGTATGACTGGTACGGATGACTGATCTGGTGTGCTCACTTGCCGATTGATTTTACTTGATTTTGACTTGAAGGTCTGAATTGCGGTGAAAAATGACGTGCCCGCTTTCTGCTCACCTACCGAGATATGGGCTTCGGGAGCCGAGCAACAGCCAAAATCTGTCAACATATTTCGGTAAGTGAGAATCTCATGAAAGGCTTGATGTGCGGTGAAAAATGACGTGCCCACTTTCTGCTCACCTACCGAGATAATGGCTTCGGAAGCCGAGCAACAGCCAAAATCGGTCGAATTGTTCTCTGTAAGTGAGAATCTCATCGAGGACTTCGATGTCGTCCAATCGACTCCGCCTCAACTCTTCAAAACTCTATTCATTTGGCTTGGCACCCTTTTGTCAGCTGCTCTGAGCCTGCTCAACTATTTCTTTTACTGTGCTATCTAGGATTATGTCAAAGCAGTTAAATGGTGATGTAAATTAGCTGAATCCTTGAAAGTAAGGAAAAAATGTAAGGGATTTCAGAAGTAATAAATTACATAAAATAATTATGAACTGTAAATGAATAAATGAGGTTACATAGGGAAAGAAAAATGTCTTTTTTCCGTTGTACATACACCGCTTATTCAAGGCAGCGGCTTATAGCTAAAAAATTTAAACCAAAACATACTCTTTGCTGCTTACCAAGAAAAGCAGATTTCCAAGAAAAGCAGATTTTAAAATAGATTGGTCTCACACTGCAATGGCAATAGATTGGTCTCACACTGCAATGGCAATGCCAATAACATAATATTTTAATCATAAAATAAATGTATGTAATAGGACTTGTAGGAATTAATCTGTTGCCTTACTTATTAAAACATTTGGCGTCTGTCATATTTTAAAAAGTTAAAAAAATTAAGAGCTGGAAGACTACTAAATCATAAAAAAAATCTCGTTAATAACAGTGAAGTCTAATTGCAATTAATTCTTAAATGTATTGTCGGTGTGTGCACTAAACAGTAAGCAATAAATGTCGTCTATTGAATGAAAAAATCAGCAATGACTAAATAATATAGCTTACAGTGGTAAATGTTTAAGCATAATTATCGATTTAAATTGTTATTTAGTAACATTGTATTGATGGAAAAAATCGGGAATTTTCCGGAAAATACGAACTTTTCCGGACAATTTTTTCCCTCACAGCACTATTTGTATTGCACTTTTTCAAGGGGGCCACTCAGAGGCGCTCCAAACATCAGCACGGCCAAATAACATGGTCTTAAGGTGAGAGAGGAATGACTGTGATGGAGTTCTAGGATGGTGGTGTAGCATCTTTGAGAGACCTTTATACCGGATCAAGCCCTTGGGCCAACTGTTCTGGGCGGGGAAGTGTGAGAAAATAAGAAAGCAGACCTTGTTCAGGCGAGCAAAGGATGTGTTCAAATGAGAAGCACTAAGAGCATGGTTACAGGGGGTGCTATGATATTATTATTATTATTATTGTTATTATTATTATTATTATTACAGAAATTTATTATGCGCGCAAGGTCACACCAAAGTGTGAATCTGAGGCGCGGATAGTTAGCCGCCAGAGGAAGTTGCAGTTAAAGGTCAATGTGCTTGAAAGCCAAAGAGAAATAGTGAGTTTTGAGCCGTTTTTTGAAAGTAGGGAGTGAATTTTAGCAACGAAGAGAGAGTGGAAGTAGATTCCATTCTTTGGGATCAGAGGCATGGAATGCACGTGAGCTTATAACAGTTCTGCATCGAGGCTCAGCTAAAAGACCCATGCTTGATGATCGCAGGCAACGAGGAGGAATGTAAGGAGTAAGCAGTGACTGAAGGTAGGGAGGAGTTCCGGTAGAGAGGGATTTGTAGGTTAAACAGGCCAGTTTAAATTTAATCCTGAACTCGACAGGAAGCCAATGCAGCTGATGAAGTAAAACTGAAGAATTTATCGAAGTGGGACACGCAGCACAACCCGAGCTAAGGAATTTTGGATGCGTTGCAGCCTATGTAGCTCATAGTCTGAAATGCCAACAAAAATCGCATTAGCATAATCAAGGCGAGAGGGAACAAGGGAGCAAGCTAAAGTCTTCAACATATCATGATAGGCCGGAGCCTAGACCTAGTAGGCAGTGCCAAACTAGTGCACCGATCCAATACTTGATTTGCTGCTTGAGGGAAGTCAATGAGGAACATAACTAGTCTAATATAGCTGAAGATGTGGCTGAATATTACATGCTTATATAAAATACAGGATGGGCTGTAAAAAAGTAATTCATACGGATTTTTGCTGATATATCGGCCAAAAGCACTAATTTCTAAAGAATGTTTATGGACTTAAAGGTAATTCAGATTGATGTTTAATGGCTAAATTTCACCAAAATATTTAAAACAGAAGAAGGCTTATAGCAATTTTAGTGAGACCATCCACTGTTTTTTTAGGTCCAAAAACATAATGCAACAAAAGGGATTTCATTAAGTCACATCTCAAATATTTGTTATCAAATAACCTTGATTTTGCCAGACAATCATTATTATTATTTTGTAAAGAAACAGGGTACCAGCGTAGTTGCATGCAACTGTGAAGTCGCTTAGCAAGATGACAATCAAGTTGATAAATTATAAAGAATCTGTCAGATTAATAATTTTGTTGTTAACGTAATGATACTCAAAATTCTTAAAATTGAACATGGCCAAGGTGTCAATGTCAGACAAAATGCGTAATCAGACACTTCACGAGCATGGTTTTGATTTAAAGCCATCGGCTAATTGTCGCTTTGTCTACTCTGATAAACAGTGAAAGTTGAGTAGGCTTATGCAATTGATAAAAGGGAATTGGCTCATTGTCATGTGTCCTGGTTTCATTGAGAAAAATCAATGGCCCTAATATCAGGATTTGAACTCGATGGTTTGATTATCACGTGGGGTAGCTATGCCGGAGAAATACCACAATCTCTGGCAAAAACCAATAGCGACAAGATAATTGAAGTTCTCATTGGAGTTGGTTTGGCAAGGTTTACTTCTGGAACCCATCAACAAGGCCTTCAATGACTTTACATAGAAACACAGGGCAAGTGTGGGCACTGGTGGTGGAAACATTGAACACAAGTTGTAAAACAGCATAAAGTTTCCATGATAAAATTCATTTGAGATGCAACTTAATAAAATCTCTCCACATTACTTTTTGTTGCGTTGCGTTTTTGGATCGTCAAAAACAGTGGTTGGTCTCACTAAAAGTGCTATAACTTTTGTTCTGTGTGAAATATTTTTGGTGAAATTTGGCCATTGTACATAAATAAATATGAATTGTCTTTAACCCTGTAAAATTTTATTTAACCTTTATTGACCCAACGTTCCCAAAGTGGAACATATTTTAAGAAATTTTTGAGGGACGGTAAAACCTACTATAAGTCATCTAATAAATATTCATTTACTCGCCCAAAGATGGGGGCATGTTTATTTATTTTTATTTCAAGTCTGTTGCAGCTAAATAAAATTATTATTTTGATGCAATTTTGTCAAAAAACGACATTTATGCTAATAAATATTTAAAATTAATATAAATTACAAATGCATGATAATTAATTGATTTTATCATCTATTTGGGTTGAATTGTGTCTATTGTGCCTACTTATGGTGAAATTTTTTAATGGTAGTGCCCTATGAGTGAGCGACGCAACTGATTTCACACATGTTCCACTTTGGGAACGTTGGGTCACTCTCGCTAGTTGCATCGATATTTTTGCGTTATACTGAAATTTGCCCTTCTCGCCCCAAAATTTACATTGATAGTAATAATTGTAATTCCAATATGAATATGAATTCTATTATTAATAGTAGTAGAAGTATCATTGTGCTTAATATTGTTATTAATAGGCCTATTTTTATTATTTTTATTATGTGATTAGTTTGTTTGAGGTTATGGCAGTTTGAAGTGCGTTTGGCTCTCTGTGGCATGATGTTTTCAACGTAAATTTGAGTTCTGATTAGCCCATATCATTGTTCCGTTTTTCCGCAGGGTGGGTTGTGTGAGGGCAGGGTACGGTGGGGGATGAGATGGGTATTGGGGGATGGGGCCAGGGCAAGATGCGGTGGGACCAAGGTGAAACAAATGTGAAACATTATCTTTGTCATGACTTTCATATGCTGAACCTTTTGCGGGGTGGGGCGGCATGGAGGGGTGGGATATGGAGGTGGGTATGCCTGACTTGGGGTGGAGGTGGGGTGGGGTCGAACGGTTGGGTATGGGTTGAAGTGAGCCGGGTGCGGCGAAGTGGGAAGAAGTGTTGGACGAAAAACAGAAATTTACTCAGAGGAATGGGCACCCGCTTCACTTTAAGAGGGGTGCGGAGTGGGGCGGGGTTGGAACGCGGTTGGGGTGGGATGGGGCGGTGTGGGTTGTGGTGAGTGCGGTTGGAATACGGGGCTATAGTGCGCCGATTGGGGTCAAAGTGGGAAGAAAGGGTCAAAGTGAAAACAAGGGAATCATTTTTTTATGAATTTCAGATGTTGAGCATTTTCCAGAATGGGGGGAAGCGTAGGGGTTGGAATGGGGTGGAGATGGCCGAAATTGTGTGGAGGTGGGTTAGGGTTGAACGGTAGAGGTGTGGGGTTGAAGTGAAGCGGGTGCGATCAAAGTGAGGAGAAGGGTTGACCGAGAAACCAAAAAATTGCTACAGACAGGTGGTCTGTGTGAGTGGCGAATTTGGGGAAGGTGGGGCGGGGTGGCGGAGTTGGGACTGGGGACTGAAGTGCGGTTTGTGGGATGCGGTCGGTAAGGGTAATTGCGCGGTGGGAACGGTTTGAAAACAAATTGAAACGATATTTTTCATAAATTTCATATCTTGAGCATTTTATGGGGTGGGTTGGGGTGGGGCTGGGTGGATGGGTGGGCATGGGGTGGGGTGGGTAAAAGTTAGGGTAGAGGTGGGGTATTAACCTTTGTGGATCACAGCTTATACAAAATTGTATATCTGCATCATTTGGATAAAGTTATATTTTTACATATGCATGATGCTTTTACTAGTCAAAGTGACCCAACGTTCCACTTTGGGAACATATGCATAATTCTGACACCCCCCCAAAAAAAATTTTTGGGGGCACTGATTACCTCTAATTAGGCGGTAAACTCTAACATAGCGAAATTCTGAAGTGATAGAATGACGATTTCAGTGTCTGGAAAGATAAAGGTTAAAAGTCCATGTATTTGGCCAAAAGATTAGCAACATCCTTAGCGTATTACTTTTTTATGGCCAACCCTGTATAAGTTTGTGTAACGGAAATGAATTAATTAATGAATATTATGCTATAAAAAGTTATATTCATGCTCTGCTCTGTACTCAACTTGATAAACTTTTCTTTTCTTCATTGATAAGACATCATCTTTTTAAAGCATTATTCTTACACCTCCTCTGAACAATTGCATTTGATGTTCCTTGTTAAATAAATCCAGCAATTATTAGCTTCTTATTGGACGAAGCATGTTATTTTTGATTTGTTCAAATCTTTTTGCCATTGCAGGAGCCGTAGTGACCTTTGAGCCATCAATGATGTGGAGGAGGTCATGGTGGTCTGTTGCAACGGAACCTTACACACACACACACTCGGAATTCTTTGATCATGCGGTCTTCGTGGTGGCACCTCTGCTGGGTTGTTGAGTCAACAGTTCTCTTTTGAGTGATTATGCCTCTTCGACCTGGTGGGGGATCTCTCAAAGGCAAGGGACCAGGAAAGACTCGAGAGACTTGTGTAAAAAAATAAATAAAACTTGATACCTTCCATCCTAACATCGCCGGGGTGGATCATCTGGTGCGTTGTGCTTGTGCTAATCTACTGGAGGTTGTGCTAATGATCAAGTGCCTTCCTCTGCGCAATCTGTTCCCTCCAAAACGTATTCAACATTATTATATGTGACCGTGCTTTCATGAATTCACTTTGCCGGCCAGGAACAATGAAAATTTCTTATGCGGGATGCTTTACGGTGTCTTTAGCTGAACAATCATTTTCTATTGCTGTAGACCTAGATCTTAAATCTTGTAAAGAAACTCTTTGTCTACCAAAGACGCTTATTTTTTCATTGTCCTGACTCGACTGGATTTTGTATCTTGTTGCGTTTATGTCAATGAGTGTCTTGTATAAAGTAGTTGTAGTAGTAGTAGAATTACACAGTTTGTCTGTCACTGACAATGAAGTCTATGCTTTATTCTTTACAAAATCTCATCACAGAAAATGTCAAAACAAAATGTTTATAAACGTGAACTGAGTCTGAAATGTGATATTGATATCATAGGACACAGAACTGTTGTTTACAGTTAGATATTTGCTTGTCTTGCTATTTTTTCAGCATATTGCATTGTGGATATGTACCTTGGAGACAAGATAACTTTGGTGTCAAATCACAGCTTCATCAGTATGTCAATCAATCATAATTTATATAACGCCCCTTCAAGATAGCTACTCAGAGGCCGAGATCTTGAAAGTGAAAAAGTCTGGAAAAGTTTGTGAAATTGAGAATAGTTTGGAAGGTGTCGCATAGGCAAGGGAAGCCCATTATGCTGATGATGCTCTGCTTTGTCGCCAAGGGAAGAGTCCATCAAATGCTTGTAGTGCCTCTCTTCTGTGCCTGCTGGTTCTGGTTCTGCTTCAACAGTCTGGACTTCGGCCTGATCCTCATTCAGCTTTAACTTTAATAACCTTAGCCTAATCCAAACCTCTAGTCTGCATCAAACAGGTTTGGCTTATGCCAAATGACAGCACACCTCCCATTGTCAGTCTAGTTTTACTTTGCAGGCACTGTTCCTCCATGCTATGAAGACTTAAAACATTTGGGCCACTTAAACCTTTGCAAATCGTGTTTTTATCACCTCAAGGCAATGCATCACATGATGACTGCTCTTCCCAGACATGTCAAAGACCAAAGCCTGATTTCTTGTCTGCTCTTGCCTTGATTATGCCAACTTAAAGCTATCAAGAAGTGTCTGGTAACTCCCATTTCTCACTGACCTTCAGACAGCTGGATATATAACTGCAACAGCAGCATCCCATTTGAATTGCGTGCATAAAAAATGTACTAACAATTGTTCTTGTGGAAAATAAAAATGTTTTATCAATCATATAGTAGCAACTACTGTCATATATCACTTTGTTCTAATGTTGCACAGTTTCAAGTGTGCCTTTATTTAGCTGTATAATAGCTGTTATTTGTATTGGTCTTACCTTCAGTCTGGATTTAAGAAGAAAACTGGTTATGTAATTTATATTGTTGGATATATTTATCCAGCATGCATGTTTTGCATATAAGTCAGTTACATATATGATTCATATGGAACGCAGATGGATAAATCATCTGTAATTTATCTAGCATACATATGTTGAAAATAAGTCAGTTAAATATAGGTAAAATATAGGTTTCATATGGAATGCAGATGGATAAATCATCTATAATCTACCTAGCTTACATGTGTTCAAGATAAATCAGTTACATATAGAAACAATATGGGCTTCATATGGAAAGCAGATGGACAAATCATCTATAATCTATCTAGCATGCATGTGTTCAAGATAAATCAGTTACATATATAAACAATATGGACTTCATATGGAAAGCAGATGGATAAATCATATATAATCTATCTAGCATGCATGTGTTCAAGATAAATCAGTTACATATAGCAACAATATAGGCGTCATATGGAACGCAGATGGATAAATCATCTATAATCTATCTAGCATAAATGTGTTCAAGATAAATCAGTTACATCTATAAACAATATGGGCTTCATATGGAAAGCAGATGGATAAATCATATATAATCTATCTAGCATGCATGTGTTCAAGATAAATCAGTTACATATAGAAACAATATAGGCTTCATATGGAACGCAGATGGATAAATCATCTCTAATCTATATAGCTTACATGTGTTGAAGATAAGTCAGTTACATGTAGGAGCAATATAGGTTTCATATGGAATACAGATGGATAAATCATCTCTAATCTATATAGCTTACATGTGTTGAAGATAAGTCAGTTACATGTAGGAACAATATAGGTTTCATATGGAATGCAGATGGGCAAATCATCTGTAATATGTCTGGCATACATGTGTTGAAGATAAGTCAGTTACATATAGGAACAATATAGATTTCATATGGAACGCATATTGATGAAGCATATGTTATCTATACGGAAAACATATGGTATAGATATCCTTGTCCCATATTGAATGCATATTGATTATATATCAAGCCCTTATGGTTTTGTCATATGATAAAGATATGGGCTGTCGGGTGCAAACCACACGAATTTAGATATCTTTACCATATAGGGTCCTATATGACGCCCATATGGGCTCAATATGACATTGTTGTCAGGGCTACTGGTTGAAAAGATAAGAATTTTCAGTATTACGCGCAGCATATAATTATATAGCCTATACTGTGCTAGGTAACCATTTAAATATAGGCTAATTGGAAATTAATTTATTATTTGGTGTTACGAAGGATTTGTCACAAAATAATGGGATAGGCCTAAGAAATCAGTTTGAAGATGCTTCAGAGCAGTTCATTCATTCATTCATTCATTCATTTCAAACATTTGTGTAGTGGACCATCAAGGAAACTATTCAGAAGCGCTCTCAGTCTAGCCACTGATACAAAAACTTAAAATTTCAGCAACTTATTAAATGTATTGGCATTGTTTCTAAGCAGTAGGCCTATATTATAGCTGCATCTCCAACGTGCGTGACGCTGCCAAGTTGAGCTGCTTGCGCGGGGAACCAGAAGTTCGCCATAGCAGAAGAACGATCGAAGGACTCAACGGCCGATCGACTGTGTCTGAGACCGGACAACAAAACTCGCACAGGTGGACAGAGGCGCGCCAAGAACCACCGCCAGACTAGCACAGCTATTGGAGATACGTACGCTGCGTAGGCCTAGCTGTGCTTGTAGGCTGACAGTGGCATATTTTGGGATGCGCCCCAATAGGTTATGCCTGCCCCATAAGACCAGCATAAGAGCGGAGCACCCCGGTCAAGGTGGGCGATTAGAGCACGGGGCAAGGCGGCACCGGCAAGCTAGCCTACCAGGATCGAGCAGCAGTACAGGGCTTTATAAACATGCAATTCTACACAAAATGTGCAGTTAGCCTATAGCCTAAATGCATTTGTAGGCCTACAGTTGTAACAAAACAGTTATGCGCAGTGGAAATCATTAAAAAAGGTATTTGCAGGCCAGTTTAGCCTACCACGGAAGAGGGACACGATCTCGAGCAATGAAAAATAAGCAGGAAGGTGAAATAAAACAATCTTTCAAGTTGATGACAAAAAGTCATCAGTTTTTTGTCGCCGACTTGCGACATTTCTTTGGAAAATTTTCAGAAATGACGAGAAATTTTCGCCAAACAAAGACGCACCAAAAAACTTCCTGGTTATGCAGTTCTCCAAATTTCTTTTTAAAAGCCCTGCAGCAGCAGGCCAACGTGATTCAAAGGCTGCAGCATCGTACGTAGGACAAGGAGCGGGAAAACAAACCACAACTGGTTATAAATAGGGCTGGCATGTAAAGAAAAGGCGATCTCTTAGTCCAGCTATCTGATATTCAAGTAAGTTATCAATCATTATTCTCATCTGCAAATGCGATCTATTATAAATAAAAGATTAAGCTTAGTCTAATGGACGTCACTATTTGGGGTCGTTCAACTTAGCATAGAGCCTATGCAGTTTCAACCTACACAAAATTAAAAAAATAACCATCTTCAGCAGTTTGGCTCAGTTTCTCCAGAAAATTGGATTGTGTAGTTATGTTAACATTCAATATGGTGATACAATAATCAGAAATTCATAGCTTGCTAAAAATTATCATGCTTTTCAAAAACTGGCAATCGTATTTTTTATAATGTACGAGTAGGACTCTAAACTTACTTACTTACTTGCAATCTTATCTGAACCAGAAGTGGAACGCACCCGTTGGTATGCGATGTTTACCGAGGGCAGCGTACGTGGATATTTCTTAACAGATTTCTTAAGAAAATCTACAATTATCGCGAAATTCCGAGTCCTTAAATTCTGTACTAATCTACGACTTGGATGGACGCCTGTTAATATATGAATGAGGTAGATGAATTTGCAAAACGGGAGTTGAACTATGTTTGAACTTAATGAACTGACGCACAAGTACGACATAAGAAGTTCACCTGCTGCACTAAGATTGCGATGAAATTGGATACAGATTCTTAAACGCTCGTAAGAAAACCTCTGTATTATGTGCTAATCACTATTGTTGTGTTTTCTGCCTTTATAATACAACGTTTATTCATGCATTAATGGTTGAGACATGGAGTGTTAGTACTGGGAAATTTACAAGTAGGTGAAGGCGTATGTGCATTATGAGAAGTCCTTGCGAAATTTGTATGTAATGTGTGGGTGTGAGTGTGTGATCCCACCATTTGTCTTTGGCTCCGTTGATGTTAAGTGTAAAGTAGACTGTCAGCACTAAGTCGTGCAAGTAGATTGACGTTCTTGTCTTCACTTTAGATAGTGCAGCACAATCCTCAAGATTTCACGTAAATTATCAGATTTTCTCCATTGTGTAATAAATGCAACCTGTGATTTAATAGCACAGGACATTAATGTGTTATTTTTATTGAACTTTCTGTAAGATGTTTCGGTAGATGTTGTCGACGGCTCGGTAGAACGTAAACAGTATGGCCGTCACAGAATAGAGCGGTCTCACCTCGGGCGATCGATAGCCCAATGTTTCTGTGCGAAACATTGGACTTCCGCGTCATTCAGTGCTGTAGTATGACGTAAGTAAGTAAGTAATAGAGTAGGCTACATAATTTGTTAAAAACGGAGCATTTTGCAATCCATTGTTTCAGCGTTGTAAATTAGTTTGTCGGAGCAGCTTAACTGTTTCATCCATCTGATCACTAATGTTTCAATCCAGCTTCTAGTCGACCAACAATAATATTTTATCAAACAATATAATTATGGGCAATGGTGACCGTCTTTCACCGCTTGCTAGACGAAATAGTGCCTGAGTTTTTTAAGATTGACCCGCATCTCTTAAATGATGGACAAACCATTTGCACAAAATTTTTGCAACCCTCCTGAGTACAATGTGCTTGCCGGACTCTTAGAGTTGTAAGAAACAAAATGTTGATAACTTATTATTAATTTACCTGGTAAGCACTTTTTAAGTTGCTTGCTTACTGCAGTTGCTCAAAAAAAGTTGCATCTCAAGAAGAATGATTAGTTTACCAATGGTGTAGTAACAGTCGCAGAATGGAGGAAAGAGTGACAACCATTCATAGGCATTTAGTATGCTGAATAATTAAAGCCACAGTGCAGCAACAAATTCGGCTCTTCCTTCATGGTTGGGACAAGACCATGCACTTAGATCGGTTAGATCGATTCTACCCGATCCGTGTTATCACCATAGCATCTAAAGATCCGACCTTCATCACTCCTGAAATTAAGTTCCTCCTTCGCCAAAAAAATCTGCTCATGAGGAAAGGCAAGACTGAAAAAGCGTCTGCACTTGCTCGGAGAATTGCGCGTGCAATCTCTAAAGTGGTTGATACATCGTTGGCCGATGTTGACCCTAGACATGGAACTAAAGACCTGTGGCGCCGTGCTAACAGACTCGTTAGAAAACCTGCAACCACGACTATGTCATCATCAGTTGACGCTGAGGCTCTTAACAAGTACTTTGCTGAGGCTTCCACGGACCTTCAGTACACTGCGCCCTGTTTGAAAACGACGGTTGACAACCAACATGAAACAGTTAGTTAACAGTGCTCAAGTCTTCACCATCCTGGACCGGATGCACCATACTTCTGATGGGTTAGATGGACTGCCTGCATGGTTTCTTCATCTAGCAGCGCCAGGATACTCTGGCTGTTTGACGGCTCTTATCAACCAATCACTGAGGTTCTCGCATGTTCCTGAACAGTGGAGAACAGCTCTCATTTGTCCGAAGGCCAAGGTGCCTCTCCAATGTGCCCGACAGACTTTAGACCTATTTCTGTTCTATCAATTCTCTCGAGAGTGGTGGAACGGATCCTGGTCCACACCTACCTTTACCCTTGCTTCAACAACATGCCGCCGCCATTGTCACTCAAGGATCAATATGCCTTCCGTCCGACAGGGTCTACTACAGCGGCACTGATAGCCATACTTCAAAACATCTCTGAACTCTTAGCCACCAATCAACATGTCGTTGTTATCTCAATGGACTATACAAAGGCGTTTGATTCCTTCAGACACTGTGCAATTGTTGACACTTTCTCTATGCTGGATATACCTGACTGCATATTCAATTGGTTTGCAACCTACCTTGATGACAGAAAACATGCAACCTGTTTCGAAGGGAAAACATCTACAATTAAGAAAATAAATGGCACTAGTGTCGTTCAGGGTTCTGGCGTCGGCCCAGCATAGTTTATCATTGGCACTTCTGACCTTCATCCAGTTAACGACCAAAACCGACTATTAAAATATGCAGATGACACCTACCTACTAATTGGTTCGAACAACATCAGATATGCCCAAAGCGAACTCCAACACATACAAACTTGGGCCACCAGCAAAAACCTGCACATCAACCCAAAAAAGACCAGGGAAATGGCTGTAGTGAGGAAATCGCATGCTTCATTGGCCTCCATGTCGTCCATGACAGGAGTTAAGAGAGCTACTTCTATAAAAATACTGGGTGTGACAATCGGTGAACGTCTTACTGTTTCGGAGCATGTTGACAATACCCTAAGCTCATGTGCCTCTTCAATCTACGCTTTGCGCGTGCTGCATGCTCATGGCATGCCTGGACCGGCATTGCATGTCATCACTCGAGCGACTACAGTAGCACGTCTGCTGTACGCCTCTCCAGCCTGGTGGGGGCTGCTGAGCGCAGGAGAGGTCGACCGCATCGAATGGTTCCTGGGACGTGTCGGACGAGCTGGATTTCTCCCTTTAGACTCTCCAAAAGCAGGCATCATGGCTGAGACTGCTGATGCTGCCCTCTTCAAAGCTATAGTTAAAGACAAAGCATGTTCTTCCTAAATTTTTCTCTTATAGACGTCCTGGTAAATTTATACAATCTGCGCTCTAGGCCTCATCAATTTGAATTAACCAATAAAAAAAAAAAACTTCATAACACGGATGCTGTATAAAACGTTTACTAGGCTTAATTCGCTGCTCCTGTTAACTGTCGCGTTATGTCGACCGGTTATTCTGTCAATTAAGCGAATATCTATTATCTATTATTACTTGTGGCTGTAATACGTGTAAGCCTCTTTTAGTCTCTCTTTTCATCTAGGCATGTATCTTAATATTTGCTTAGTGCCTGAAAGAACCTCAAAAGAGTGTGAAAACACTGAGTGGTTTCAGATCACAGTTCAGGCATAAGGCAGAGATGCAACCTTCCAGCTCCAAGGCACCAAGCAGTCCTTTACTTCACCGCGCCTCACTAATGGGAGAGAGTAATGAAGGAGCAACAGAAGATGTGCTCTGCACTAATCAAAATCAAAAATTTCTGCAATTGAAATGAAATGTGTTTGTGTTTCAGAAAATCAGAATGGCTGTCCTTCTTGACAAACTGCGGGGTTTCTTCACAACTAACACCAACTGGAACTTGATGACGAGAAAAAAAGCAACGTTTGCTCCATCAGTGAAAACAGACGAGGATCCGAATGAGACTTGGGAGATCGTTGGTGATATTGGAGATGGGGCCTTTGGAAAAATTTTCAAAGTATGACATGAAAATTCATTGAAATAAACTTGTTACCTGTTAAAATATAACATAACTTGCAGGGCTTTACTGGTAAATTTTTAGGTGAGTACACGCTGACTGGAGAAATTTCCCGAGGACCTTTTTTTAGTCATCCGGCCAAAATCTTGAAAATTTCGTCCATTATTTCGTGTGAAAAATCTGACGACCTTTTTTTAGTCATCCGGCCAAAATCTCGGGGAAATTTCGTCCATTTTTACCGTCTACAAAATCTGACGACCTTTTTTTTAGTCATCCGGCCCAAAAAACCATCTCTTAAACAGCCGTATGCGCTTGATTTACTAGCGTGTACGGCGTACCTTGCTTTTTTCCAGCGTATTCCCCACTTTTCGGGAGGTGAGTATACGATGCCGTTTTTCCCCGAAGGTGAGTAGACGGATACTATACGCTGTATACCCTCATCTACAGCCCTGATAACTTGTATGTGCTAGAGTTATGTAGGTTTTGCATTGAGTCTTCTAAGCTGAAATCCAGGCTGATTAATATCTTAATTTGTCATTGTCAGTGCATAATTAGTATCAGTTCTTCCTTCATTGAGTCAATTAGTTTTTGCTTAATCAGTGATTTGGTAGTCTAAGCATCTCATTTTCTGTTGGACAGTTTTTGCTTAACCAGTGATTTGGTAGTCTTAGCATATCATTTTCTGTTGGACAATCATTTGGCCATTTATACTTTAAAAGACAATGGCATAGAACTTTGATAACACCCTTACCTCATTGAAATTGAGAAGTGCAGCAAATGTAGCCAGGCCACAGAGACTATCGTGTATGGGTACCATAATCAGACTCGTTCAGATAATGATGCCAAGAAGTCATTGAATTTAGGAAGGTAGAAAATGCTGTTTGAAACTGATAAAATATTTTAAAAGATGCCTTGTGTTGGAAAGTTGTGACTGCCTATTGGGTCTGTCCATTAATGATGTCATATTATTTTGGCACAAAATTGACCCCCATTCGACTCTCGTCACCATTTACGCATTAGGCGCTTAGCAGTTTACTGCTGCATAGTCACATAGCATCAGGCAAGTCTAACTCCTCCCAATCTGGACATGACATCATTTATGTACGGTCTCTGACTGCAATTTGCAGAAACTTGTAGCCAGTCTTAGTTAGTCTTGATCAACCAGTCGAGTACCACTGAAGTTTTATAGAAAAAAACATTACAAATGTTATGTTAGCATTCATGTTATGTTAGCATTCATGTTATGTTAGCATTCATTGCTGTGGCATAGAAGTTGTCCGTTGCATCGTATCTTGTCTAAAAATTTATATAGCGCCTCTCGCAGCATAGACTTTTCAGATGCGCTTTCAGCACAGAAGCCTTGGGTAAAAAGAAATGTCTTGAGATAGAGCGAGAGGATGTATGGAAAAGCCCAGACATTAGCTTAGCCCGGAAAAGAGGGGACGATCATTCCATGAATCACTAGTATACAATATGTATAATAGTAATATTATGCAATGTGCACGGATCATCTTGGGCAGTACTTCTCAAACTGTTTGAAGCTGAGGACCAGTACTTGCTTACCAGCATTACCATGGACTGATGCTCTTCAACGTTAGCCGGCTTACACAACAAAATGAACTTCCATGCAAGCTTGTCCAAATGTCCATGTGTTTTAGATGGAACTTGTGTTGGCTGAATATGGGTCTCATATGCATATGGGTTCTGCATAGGCTAATTTGTGATTGGCATAGTTAATAATTAATCAATGTTACGTAAATTGATGATGTTCTGCTGTTCGATAGGCTGTCAACAAGGATTCCGGACTTTTCTCGGCTCTCAAGCAAGTAAACGTTGATGATGAAGCTGACCTAAATCAATACAGTGTGGAAGTAACCATCTTGAGTGAACTCAAGCATTCAAATGTTGTTGGAATGCATGAAGCGTTTTACTATGATTCAAAATTCTGGGTAAGTGTATGAATTCTTTGCTGACTCTTTTGGAAATTAATGGGAGGCTCATCACAGGCATTCTTGACCTAAAGCATGATGGACTTGTAACCCAGCGGTTTTGGTTTCAACCCCTGAACTATCAAACAATGCCTCATGAAATTATTATAAGGGACTGAGCACTCCAATTATTCTTCTTGTCTTCTCTTCTTCTTCTTTAGGTTCTCTGCCCTTCGGCAGGTTCCAACCTCCAATGACGCCACTCCTTGTAGGTTGTGCAAAATGATTGTATCCACTGAAGGTTTAAAAAAAATGTTATTGCAATGTTGCATTTGTAAGCTGGCACTTCAAGAAGCAGCTCATCACTGGCATTCCTGACCTGAAGCAATGTCAAATAATACAGACTCCAGGCACTTGCAAAACTGTGGAAGGGACAAAGTTAGACACTCTAGTCGCAGCTCTGAGAAAGCTGGTGGGCCCAACATAAGCATAGCTTATGGGTTGAGCTGTTGCAGTTTGCATTTGGAGAACAGTCACTCAGGAGTCAATTGCGCCATTATAATATGTATCTTACAAGTGTCTAGATGTTAAAATAGCATATCTTTGAACCTCAGAGGCCCTAGATTCTTACTTGCCAGTGCGCCACCTATATCTGTTGTGTTCTAAACTGTTGATCAAAGGTGCGTTTGCATACATTGTCTTAATTAAATTGATTTTGTTGCCTTTATAGATGTACCTTGAGTATTGCGAGGTCGGAGCAGTTGACAATATCATTCACGAATTGGAGCACGGTCTGTCAGAGCCTCAGATACGGAGCATTTCAAAGCAGATGTGCACTGGGTTGAAGTTTCTCCACGACAATGGCGTCATCCATCGCGATCTCAAAGCTGGCAACGTCCTGATCACCACAGATGCTGTCATCAAGCTCGGTAGTTTATGACTCACGAGTTTGTTTTGTGCGACACAGTGGTCTCTTCTGCAGCTTTCTTGATGTCATGATGATGATGTTAATGATGATGACGATTATGATGATTATGGTGATGGTGGTGATTGGTGGTGGTGGTGATTGGTGATGGTGGTGATGATGGTGATGATACACTGTATACAGTTGTTGTGAAGCTGTTGTTTACGTTCTGTGGTATCTGTTGACAGCTGACTTTGGAGTTTCTGCCAAAAATTCTGGTCCAGAGCAGAAGAGAAGTACCTTCATTGGAACACCCTACTGGTATGCATTCCAATTCCATGACTGCTATTCCATGCAATTTCACTTCATTTAACACTTATCTCTTTTGTTAGTGCAAGCTGTCATTTTATTCATTCAACTAGCATATCTTAGAACCTCAGAGGCCCTAGATTCTTACTTGCCAGAGCGCCGCCTATATCTGCTACGGTCTCACCTATTTGGATAATATTTTAGTTTCTTATATCGCTGTAATAAATATTGTATTTGCCGGTTAAATTTTCTGTCAACATTAGTTTCTTACATTACTAGAATTACTGTTGAGGTTTATATTTAGGCAACTAAGCAGATTGATTAATTGAGTGATGTGTTTTGTAATACAAAGTGCAGGGGTCAATATTCCTTTTACATAGTTACTGTTGTAGGTATTGTATTTGAGCATTTCTTTACTTAATAGCATCTTGATTGATTCTTGTTATAAACAGTTTTATTTAACACATCTGTACGTGTGTGAAACATGAATGAATAACACAATTTTATTGTCTGAATGTCTAGGATGGCTCCTGAGGTGATTGCCTGCGAAACAGTGAAGGACGATCCTTATGACTTAAGAGCCGACATTTGGTCATTTGGTAAGCGAGATTATCACGGTCTGAACTAAAATCTGAAATTATTTTTCAAATTATTCTGCATGCTGGTGCAAATATTTGATTCACGTGATGGTTGATTTAGCTTCTCCTTCAGATTATGGTTATAAATATGGCTACATTTGAAGCATAATGAAATTAATCAATCAATCAATCAATTTTTTATTGAGCCAAGAAGCAAACAAGAGATAGCATCACATCAAAGTAAACATGAAAACTCTTGGTACCAAAAGGAAACCCAGAAGGGACTGCAGAGTCCCGCTGGTTAGGGCCACCTATGCACATATACAGATAGCGTTTACAGGTTCATTACAATAAGCGTGACTTCTACAGAAATTTATATTCTACATTCCGTCATTATAAATCAAAATTTAACTAGGAAAAATAAATGCTCCAATTTTTAGCATCACGATGCTACATAATATGCAGGTCTAAACATGAAATCTTAACTAAAAAAATCAATATGATATTATGACTGATTTGACAGTTTAGCACTTTATCAATCACAATCACATCAATCACATGAATTTATATAGCGCCCCTTCAAGATCTCTACTCAGAGGCGCAGAACCACTGCAGCTTAGCCTCTAATGTTTATCTTATCATTTTCACAGACCATATGCGATAGGAAATGGTTTTGTTGCTTTTTCCAGGTATTACGATCATCGAATTTGCCCAAATGGATCCTCCTTATAGCAAAATGAATCCAGGTCGTGTTTGCATCAAGATTATGCGCAGCGACCCACCAACTTTTGACAAGCCAAAGAAGTGGTAAGTTCATGGAACTATAACTCGCATGTGGCTTTATCTAACGGTGAAATGGGGCTCAACTGAAACACTTTATATTGAGTCCTTTATAGATAGGACATCTACTGGGAAATTTGAGTCTTGTCCGAATGTGTAATGTGTCTGGGCACGTTATACACATAGGCGCAACCACCCTATGGGACCCACGGGACGCGTCCCCCCCAACTTTTGAGTGGTCCCATTGACTTTATCATTATGGTCCCCCCAACTTTCAGGACGTGATTCATTTGGTCCCCCCCAACTTTTAGGACGTGATTGCGCCTATGGTTATACAGCATCTTGTTAGTACCTCACTAAAGTTCTGATTTAGTGTTTTTTTTGTTACCTTGAATTTATACTTTTTTGAACGGTTTAGTGATTAACTATGTATTTATTATTTTTTGCATGCATGCACAATTTTGCACATGTCTTGTAATATTTTTTAATGGGTCTACCTGAAGCAGTGGCTAGCCAGAAATTTATAATTTTTTTGCCTGGCCGGATGCCCTTCCTGACACCAACCCAACAGCATTACAGTAAATAAAAAGGGAATAAAGTAACAAAGGGAATAAAGTAAGAAAAACAATTGTTACTACAAGCAATTGTTTTGTTTTTTCTTATTTAAGTGGGTAAATAACCTTTAAAAATACTTTTCCTATGGGTGGGTTTAACCTCCGAACCCCTCTGGCTACACCACTGACCTGAAGGTCAGCAAATGGGTTAATGTCAGGCAAAATGGACTATATAGGAAAGTGTAATATATAAGGATTCAGAAGTAGGTTTAGTGACTTAAATCACGTCACATGGTTATGGTTGTTTGAGTCCCATCATACATTTGGCTCTGGACTTTGCTGTTTATTCACCTTTGAGTAGGCTTCTTGAATGGGCACTATATAATTTTTTGTTATGAACAAACGAATTCAATGGTTGATAGTTATGCTATAGTATCAGTTTCAAAGTCTACAGATGTTCTGTTCATTTCAATATGCTGGAAACCTATTAGGATACAGTGCTTTTAGAAACCAGAGCAAGAATTCCTTGGTACAATGCTACATTGTAAATACCGGTAGGTTATGTTATATAGCTGAAAGTATTGGGGAAACCATGTCTTTGGCGTTGTTTTTTCAGATTTGTATTGTACCGAAGAAAGATAGTTGGGTGTGTGTTCTGTATTTTATGCATGTAGGTTCTGTGCAATATTTCAGGTCTTCTGATATTAACGACTTCCTTGCAAAATGCCTTCAGAAAGAACCTTCTAGTCGTTTTCTAGCATCACAGTTGTTAGAGGTTTGTTTCTAAATACATATTTTAACTAAAGCATTAGTAGATGATAATAAGGTTGAAAAGCAATTACAGCATGCAACATACATAGATCTGTGTAATCTTACTGCTGTATGTTGCAGTGCCCATGTTACATATATACAGTCTAGTACAGTTTTTTTATTATGGGTCAGATACTCAAATATGCAGAAATGATTTCTTTCGGGTGTACAATGTACATAGCTGCCAGTTTTCCATAATTTACATGCATGCTGTGATTTTCCCTTAGTTCATCTGCAGTTACGCTGCTGGCCGTAGAAATTGAAGTCAGTTGTATTTGCGGCATGATGATTGTTCTGTAAGAAAGGATGCAACTTTCGATAAAATATGTTGCGTCATGTCAAGCCTAGGCACCACACAGTCAGACTTTAAGTAAAATAGTAAATACTGAACCAGTTATAATGTTTTCCCTAATAACAATGTGATAAAGATGTAGACTGATTGTTAGACTGTTGCACTCATATCTGCTGCTGAGTTTCTTTTTTTCAAATGGAGCTTGGAAACAATGATTAAGAAACACAAACTATTAAATGAGCAAAGTCATTAGCAGCAGCATGCATTGAAAGTTAACAAACTCTGCCAACTGAGCTGTGTCAGTGGCTGTATAGATTGGTACAAATTGTAAGTAAGTATATTCTTTATTTATCCAACTGCATACCGTAGTCACACTTTGGTTTACACAAAGTTAAATATTAGAAAGCATTCTTGTCAAGAACGTTTCCTCATTTCATTGTCTGCCCATGAGGCAATTCGGTCATGTGGTCTGGGATGCATGGAATACTGTTGGAGTGTCTTTAAAAGGGGGTTGAAGCAGGTTCAGAACTGGTGGACTTCGTGTTGGCAGTAGCACCGTATGGTCATGGTTTCTTGGAGTATATTTGCTGTCCTCTGACGATGTTGTGCTATTTTGTTCTTTCCATGTCAGCATTCTTTCCTGAAGGATATGGAGGGCAATTTACCGATAGTCCAGCTGATCAAGGAAGCAAAAGCAGATGTTACGATTGAACTTTGCGACATTGATAGCCAAGACAATCTGGTGAGGAGGCTTGGCTTTTCAGTTTTCTTTACATTTCTAATTAAAAATATTCCCAGTAAACGATTTGTATTCATATCTAATCGGACGTGACTAATAACTTGATAAGTACTAGCCAGTTTGGTGCAGATTATTAGACGATTATTTTGAAACAAAGACTTGAAGGATGTTTAGGAAGAAGAATCTTCTGTTACGCGTAACAGAAGATTCTTCAAAAGATATGTAGTCAGACTGCAATTTTTAAATGATCAATTAAAGTGTTGTTAGATGAGGCATGTTTGGGTATGGTATAGTAATATTTCTGTAATGCAAAGTATGTTACGGTAAGGCAGAGCAATTTTATTCTTACCAGATCTTTTGAATTTGAAATTCAATTTGACCGTTTGTTTGCGTTTTACAGAGTTCCAGTCTTTCGAATTCAAACTCAACAGAAGACCTGCTAACTGATTCTGTCCATCCAAACAGATCACCAACAACGTCAGAGGTCAGTTATTTAGTTCTTTCAGATTGTATATTATTTGATTAAGACAATATTCAATTAAGACAGATCGTTGAATATGTCCGATATATATTTCCTTACTTTATTTAATTTTCCTTAATTTCACTTATTATGAACTCACAGTCAGTTTATCTAAAACTGTAATGCACATTGAATGCACAATAAATTAGAGTTTAGTATAAATAACTAAATAAACATTTAGAAATTAAATAGAGAGTTATTCGGCCATGTTGCATATTCATCTATTCTTAATTAGAGTTTTCAATATAGCATTGATTTTGTCAGCCCATTAAGCTCTGCACTGTGAGGTTCGCTCAGCCCAGCTGCAGTGAAAGAGAGCAGTTTTTAGAAAACAGAATATTATTTTCTGTGCAATCAACATTCGTTTGAGTGGCTGCTGCCTATTACGAATAAACCGTCTGAAGCGAATTGAATATGAACATTCAGTGTAGCTCTACTATCCAGTGAAAGGATTTATCTGAGGAGGAAATTTAATATTTGTCTTCCTTAGAAAGCAACGACTCCATCCAGCGAGAAACAGTTAGTCGTCGATATCCATCCGGAGGAGCCATCCGTGAAGGAAAATGAGCAGAAAGATGTAAAGCTGAACGGTCACAAAGAGCGAAGAAAAGCTCCTGAACCAGATCGGCACAGCCAGTCGGACAAGGTCATCGAGGTCAATGGCGTTGATGTAGAAAAACCCGTCGCAAATGGCAAGAAAGTGGTAGACGAGGAGGAACAAGAACTTTCTTTGGCCATTGCGGATGAGACGGATGAGGAGATTGCCCCGTTGCAGCAGCAGAGACCGGAAGATGCGAGTGGCTGGCCCACTAACGGATTTCATCAAGGCAAGTTCGGCACTAAGCCGTCACAACGGCTTCTCATTCAGTCCGGGGCTGTTGCGGCGTATTCGGAGAGAAAAGCTTCTGTTGCCAAGGTACCAGCAGAGGGGGCTAGCACAGAAGTGAACTTCGACCGAGAGGTAAGTAATGCTGCTACCGTAGCTTTACCATTGCCTTCCTTATTTGGGCAACTTTAAATGCGGTTAGTTCATTGTCATTTCGTCATTGCTTATGCTGTACGTTTGCCTCAGATTCAGCTGTACACCATTTTGGGTTGTTGGTTACGGAATCTGTTCTAATGACTTCTATAGCGACATTTTCATTGTGACCATGACATATGTCGATCGCGTTACTTCAAATGAAATCACGATCAGCAACTATGTAGTGACAGATCTTCATTTAATTCAAGTCTTTTAGTTTGTACAAACTGCTCTTATTGTGATTTTTTGTGTTGATGCTCTGTCAACGAACAGGTTACTTACTTACTTGCTTACTTTATACCTAAGATGAATTTCTTTTGAGGAGGCTCTATATAAATTTGTGAGACATATTGTGAGGTTAGAAAGGTGTTATTTCTTGTGTTTCCAGTTTAGTCTTTTCTCCTTATCCAAAAGATCTTTTGAACTACTGACCTGAAGGATTTTATTGAAGAAAGTTAGTGAGTCAGCTGTCTTTGACTTTCTCGCTGATGCCTAGAGTTGTCATCATGAAGTCTAAGATATATGAGATATTTTGACTGAAATTGTTCTCTGTGGCTGCATTACGGTATGTCTTTTCTGCCATGTTGTTCATTCTAGTTTTTGTTGCATGATTGGACATGTATGTCATCCACTTTATGTGTGGAGCAGTGGGTGATTGGTTAAAACACTCAGTCTGTTAAATACAAAGAGTACAGGCTCGAGCCTCACCTGTTTAGGGACCTTGATCAAGTCCTTCACTCACAATTGCTCAGTGCCATTGATGCCCTGTCGTATGTTCATGTGCACTTCTGTAGTTTGGAATGAGGAAATCTGTGTCAGTTACATAACTTGTCTTGTTAATTATTAAGATCTCTAAAGTTCGTTGATGTTGTGTGATGTTCGAAGGATGGTCGTTACCGATCACTTACGAAAACTCGAAGTTACGTTTACGAGGGGAAAATGATTACGCAGAAGACGTCGAAGCTGGTTGTTTCTGGTGATGAGAACAGACAACAGGAGGAACATCAGACGAGGTGCGTCATCGTATGACTATTCTATCTTGAATGACTACTTTTTAGCAGTATTTACAAAGCAGAGGCAAAGACGTGGCAGTTGCTTATTGTATTGTATTGTATAAAAACATTTATAAAGCTTGTGATTGCTTGAGATGCAGCCGTGGGTTTAAAGTGTTATCACCTTCATTTTTCTTAGCCTTGGCGTATGGGGTGGTGGGGAAGTTTCGCATGAATCAGCTGAACAGCCATTGTTTGTTTACCTGCAATGACACCTGTTGATTAGTTGTCATGCGGAATGGAAGACGGCTATTGATGGCATTTAGCAACCGAGCTAATTTGACTTATTCAAGGTCTCTGCAAAGTTACTCCCATATATAGGAGAAATGAATTTATATAATTTGCTTCAAAAATCAACTTGAGTGCCCAACCACAAAACCACGCATAAGAGGACTACTCTTGGAGGAGGCCCTATTTCTTACACTTTGGCGATGTGGTGTCATTTCAAGCAGACAAGGGTATTAAGTTGCAGGAGGCACGGGACTAATAATAATAATTCCTGCGTTTGTCATTTCTAGAAAAGCCAACATGAGAGCGCTGAAGCTGCTGCAGTTTACTGAGAATCGACAACTGGAAATGGCGAATCAGCGTTTCATCCTGCAGAAAGAAAACCTAGAGAAACAGTTTGAACAGGAACTCCGAGTGAGTTGTCGCGATCATGGTTTCTATGCTCAATGACAAATGTGACCATTTTTCATTTCGTAATGACTGTGCTCTTGTCACTTTCCACCAAATTTAATAAATTTATGTAATGTACTAGATTTTATTTTGTCTTTAAGGTCTATTTGAAACTAAGTATCCCTTTTGAATAGCACTGTCTAGTGTCTAGTATCGCATCAATGTAGGCTAGCATCTGTATCCGTTTCAATAGCACTGTGAAGTATGGTTCTGTAATGCAGAGCTTGAAATATCTTAGAGCATTGGCTGCAAATGTAACTCTGGAATTCTGGATTAAATAATTTTAAAGAAGTGAGCTGGAATACATTTAGTACCATTCCAATTAAATTGATTGTTTTCTTAGTTCTCTTATTTTTTTCTACTTTTTCCTTCTGGCTTGGATCAATCTTTCGCTGGGGAGGGATCAGCCACTCGGATCTCTTGTCTCCATCTTTCTTTATTTTAAGTGTCGTCCGGTTTCAGCTTGAGGGATTTGATGTTCTGCTGGATCATGTCCCTCCATCTCTTCCTCTGCCGCCTCTGGCTGCATTGTCACTGCACCTTCTCCTTCATTATTGTTTTGAAGTTGCTATTCCCCGCTCGCTCCACCTGACAATACCACCCAGTCTCTTTTTTTTCCAGAACTTATAGTTTAAATCTGTCTGTGTTCTGCCTGTTTGTAGAGCTCTTGAATTTTGCATCAATTGGCTTATTTGTCTGAAGCAAGCATTTTCGGCCCTGCAATAGCTTTTAGGTTCTGAGTTCTTGTTGGCTCATTTTGCTCATTTAATTGACTGTTGGTGATTAGGACAGTTTAAAGAGCTACAGTGCTGACTGTGAACAGTTGGCTAAAGAACAGAAACAGGAAATCGAGAAACTGGAAGGAAGACAGGTGATGGAATATCGAACGCTGTCAAAAACTATCAGAGAACAACAGGTCAGCAAGACGAGCTTTTCTTATATTTTTCAGTTTATTTTTGGATAGTTGTTCGAAATTCAGGACGTTGTTAAATTTATGCTTTTTTGTACATGGAATTGATATACGTAGGAACTTTTCCTTGAAATTCCATGTAGATAAAATGCTAAAACATACAGGTGTCGAATTCTGTAGGCATCACACGAGCAGACATAAATAAACAGAAATAAATTAACACAGAAGAAGGACACGAACATACACATACTTATATTGGAACATAGGCACAAGTACTACTACTGCAGTACTACTTCAGGGACACTGACACATTAAGAGACCATGTCAAAACCATTTGAACTCCACGAGGAACAGGCAACCTTCCAACTTGCCCAGGTTAAGAGAAATTTATCATGTCAGTTAGTTAGAAATTAACTTTGGGAGGACCAACTTTTTATTTGTGTGACAATAGCTTTGTAAGTTACACTGACTTTGTCCAACCGTGGATTTTGACAGTTTACTTGCTCACACTGCTTGTATGACAATCACTTTTGAGATGAATCATTGCTGATTTAGGAAAAGGAGCTAAAAGCTTTCCAAGACAGTCTGAAGCGCGAGTTGAGAATCGCCAAACGTGAAAGCACCGGCGTTCCGAAGAGCATCCAACGTAGGCAACTGGAACAGAAGGAAGTGGAATTTGCCGAAGCGGTAATTCTTCTTCTCTCGTATTTCGTTTCTCAAGTGATCAATCAGTTGATGCTGTGTCTGAGATATATTTGCAATTTTACAATGTAGCATGTCGACTCGTGCTTTACTTGATCCTTATGACATTTTGCTGTAGAAGTCCTTAAGTTTGTTTAAATGATCATGTTTTCTAGTTAGTGATATGTATTCACACTGCAATTTCTAAATGATCAATTAAGGTGTTGTTAGATAAGGCATTTTTGGGCATGGTGTAGTAATATTTCTGTAATGCAAAGTGTGTTACGGTAAGCAGAACATTTGTTTATTCATGGAATTTCTAATGGACAAATTCAGAACTGGTTATATCCCTCAAACTCCATCAGCAGTACATTCAACAATTTTTATTCTACATACTTATTGTTTTTCTGCATGGTCTTTTTTTGTTCATATCTAAAACTCGAATTGTTTTACGTGAATGAACTTCTTTGGCTGCTGTACATAGATTTTGGTTTTTCTTCCCAGTATCTGTTTGTTCTGACCAGAGTCTAGAAGGAGCACCCCTTGTGACTGCTCACAGGATTTTGCCTAGTTCTGTAGGTTCTTAGCTGTTTTGTAAGGCACCCTTGTAACGGCATAGGCTGTGTTACGGCACCATATAAATTGTCATAATTATTATTAATAATTAGTTAGTTATGTCATTTCATTCTCAACTTAAATCTTACCTTTTCAATTTGTGAATCCACATAGGTGGCCTCTCTGTCTTTGCAGAAAGCAAGTCAACCTTAGGGAGATCTTCCGGACATTGACCTGATACTATGGCTTGGTTACTTGGCCATTAGTTGATACTTTAGACACTGGCACAAAACTAGTTACTTATTGCAATGGTGATGTTAACTTTATAGGAACGGACATACCGTGAGCACCAGAGTGAAATGATGAAGAAAGCGTTGGATCGAATGACGACAAAACACCGAAACGAGATGGCAGGCCTTGAATCAAAGTTACTAGGAGAGAAGCATAATCTTCTGAGAGGTACCTATGCTGTATTTTTACTATATTGCAGTTCATTTTTTTTATTGTGCTTTGTATTAAAACCCATTAGCAATGTTTTGAATGCAGTTGATTCAACGTTGGTACAATAAAACATCTATTATTAAATTCTGAATTTTCATACTGCTCTATATTTTCTGTTTAACAGGTTTACATGCAAACATACAATTTGCATAGAAATTACTCAAACTGAAACTTATGCAGCACTTAATTTCATCCCACAAAACAAAACTGATTAAAGGCAAAATGTTTTTTTTTTGCCAATTTGGTCATCATTTTAATAATTTATTTGCCAGAAGTCTTTATATCCTTTCTTGCTGAGATCGTTTGGTGTTTTGCTTGGCATATGCATTTCTATGGTCTGTTGAAAGGTCAATTGGTCAAAATATGTGAGACCTTTTTCAAGAGACAGTTCATGGGTGATTGCAGTTTGATACCACATGACCACAATGTTCCTCTTAGAACAATCCTTTTCTAGAAATTCGTCTGTTTCAATTGATTTAACACACAGGCAGTTGCATGGTTGCCTTGAGTTGCACTTATTTAAATCAGCTAGTAGCAATGCAGGCAGCTTTTGGAAGGGTATTATATAAGTGGTTTTTTACAAGACCGGTACTTATATCCGAAAATTTTCTTAACCCTTTTGAGGAGCTGATGTCTTTTGTGTGCCAGCTCTTTGCCAGTGTTTCCCAGAGTTTGAATCCTGTTGCATCAAGTGCAATTGACACCTGTTGGAACTGTAACAAAGCCCAGCTAGTGCACGCATGTTGGAACAATGTTTGTGTAGTGTTGTACAATGTCGATCCAACATTCCCTTAGTGTGTGCTTGCTTGCCGGGGAAGTCTGTTATGATGGTGGCTCGTTGTCATGTCTGCTAACTTAAAAAAAATTCAAACATCCCTAAGTGCCATAGTCATGGGCGCCCGCACAAAGGGGGAAGGGGGGAGGCACTTGCCCCCCTGGAAAATTGACACATATGTTTTTAACTGCTACTTTTGGGTTTTTAACTAATTTCATTGCATTAATGCACCAATTATACGAATTATACAGACAGTGAAAGTCAGAAATATACATTTGGCCCATAGTTTCTAAGCATCTAGATCTCTGAGGGTCATTGTTGACCGAAGTTGATCAAAGCATTGTTGATCGAAGCTTGTAATGTATACTAACACATGTATGTTTGTATATACCGTTTGATTGATATTCGTGTACAGAGGAAATGGTATTCTTTCGTATTTGCTTGGCAGCGTGGCAAGTAACCTGTTAATTGTCTGAATGTAGTTTACGAAGGTCAGCTGTGGAGTTTGGAGGAGAAACGTCTGAAAGAGAAGACGGAATTAATCCAGGTGCAGATCAGACAGGGATTTGAACTCCACAAGGAACAGGCAACGTACCGACATGGACAGGTTAAGAGAAATGCACCATGTCAATTTGTTAGAAATTAATTCTGTGTGGACCAACTTACTCTCAGGGTCTTTGATAATAATTATATCTTCATAATTCTGTTCCTCTGTTATTTAAGTACGCAGGAAATTTGGCGCAACCTAATCTTTCTCCATTCACGTAGTACATTCAGTGTCATTCACTCATTCAGCTTATTTTCCAAGTGCACAGTGAATGCACTCTGCTTGATCTGTCAGCAACGGAATTTAAGCCGTTTAAAATGAACAGTGTTTGCTCAACATATATTAAGCTACTTGGATGTGTTTTGAGAGTTTAGTACACTTAGAGTGTTCAGTATTTCATTGTACTTGCTTAGCTTACTTAGAGTGCTTAGCATATTTAGAGTGTTAAAATATTTAGTTAACTGAGACTTGGTTTGAGTAGATTATGGTGCATCATCGACTGTTGCCTTCTGCATGGTTATTGTAATGCCACTATAGAAGTTATAGGCTGAAATTAAATTAAAAGAGCCGTTATGACAAAAGGAAAAGAGTTATAGTTGTCTCTGAAGAGCCTTAAATGGTCAATTCAAAAGACTTGTAAATGGTCAGATTATGGACTTGTTTTATGTGTAAGCCTTGCTTCTAAATAACAAGATAAGATAAGAGATAGGAATATTCTTTAATTCACCAATTGCTAACCGCATTTTGGTTTACAGACATGATACAAAAAATTAAATATTGTTGCATTGAAAAAGGAAGGAAAATGCAATTGTATAGAAAATGAACTGATGGACTGTTATTTTTATATTATGTTATATGATTACTTCTTTTTAAAGACGCCAACATCGTAGCAGCCATAAGATGTTGTTAAACTTCTGAAATAAATAAATAAACAAATTATTTTTCTGAAATAAATGGATAAACAGATTAGGCCTATGACAAAACCTGTGAACACTTTAACTACATAAGATGTTGTTAAACTTCTGAAATATTAAATAAATAAACAAATTATTTTTCTGAAATAAATAGGTAAACAGATTAGGCCTATGATAAAACCTGTGAATACTTTAACTACATAAGATGTTGTTAAACTTCTGAAATATGAAATAAATAGATAAACAAATTAGGCCTATGATAAAACCTGTGAATACTTTATCAACAATGACCTGCATTTGTTTCTCAACCGCTTTCAGTAAAGTCTCGTCATTGAAAAACATTTTTGCATTGTACAGGAAATGGAGCAGGCGAAGCGATCTCACGACCGGGATCTTGGGAAGTTGAGGCAGAAGCTGACGGCTGACGGCAAAGAATCGGCGAAGAGACACAAGACGCAGCTGCGAAATGAGGTGCAACGCATGAAGGAATCGTTCCGAGCAACGACAATGACGAGTGAACAGGAGAAGGAGAAACTGAAAGAGGTCTGTAAGCGTAATGTAATTACAAGTTGTAATGGTGGTTAGAAATTTATGTAGAGCGTTAAGAGGAGTTGTTTATCAGAGGTGTTGCTATGTGCTGTGGCGTCTACAATATTAAATGTGTTGCTATGTGCAGTGGCATCTGCAATGTTAAAATAATATCACTGAGAAGAAACCATTTATTGGCCATTAAATATTGCTCAGATAACTAGAAGAGTCACTAGTGATAGGGTCTCTCACACACACCTGTACACGTGGTGCACGGTGGTGTAGTGGTGGGCTAGGAGCCGGAGGGTTCCAGGTTCGAATCCACCTCGAGCCGCCACGTAGAGACCTTGAGCAATTGCTCGTGCGCTTCGGCGTGAAAGTCCGATGCAGTGTCCGTGCTCTAGTCAGGAGTGCCTCTGAGTAGAGAGCTTTGAAGGGGTGCTATAGCAAATGTGAGAAATAAATAAATAAATGAATAAATAAATATATACACACACACACACACACACACATAGGTAAACCAAAGATTCCTAAATAGAGTTGACATATTACAGAATATTTAGAATTTCTGATAGACGTAGAATCAAGGATCGGTGCGTCATAAATGGGAGATGACTTGGTATCGTTTAGAAATCTCTTGCAGGACATTGAGATATTGAGTTTTATTGGTTATTGTATTTTGGTTCGTCTGCTGTAGATTGAGGACAAGCTGAAGGGGAAAATCAAAGAAGAGAATCTGAAGCAGGATGCAAAGAACAGACTGGCTCTGGGAGCCTTTGAACAAGAGCACACGACCTACATGTCTGAGCTTAGACAACTCAATGTACGGATAACAGAAGATTTTATAACTATATCCATGCATGCATGGCATTTGCTACAATAGATCTCTCCACATGGAATTACCTTTCTCCCCCTCTTCTAAAGGCTAAGCTCATGTCTAGGCTCTTCCCCACATCTGAAGATGTTTCTTTTTCCTAGGGCTTCTGTATTGAAAGCATCTCTGTGTAGTCTATGTTGCGAGAGGGTCACCTATACATTTTTCGATACAATACTATACCTATGGGCTTAAGTATCTTGACATATGCAATTATGCATGACACGTGCAAGATGCTTGATATAACACATATGCTGCACTTATGGCTAAACAACTGCATTTTAAGGCAGTCTGAAAGTATCTACTGCTGTGCTGATGTGCAACTGTATGTAGCCGAGTCTTGTTTATGGATGTGTCTGTATACATGTAACCGAGTCTTGTTTATGGATGCGTCTGTATGTAAAGAAAGTTAAACTCTCAATCACTCGTATTGCTAGTTACATGTAGTGGAGTTACTCATTGCTTGAGCCGCCTGCAATGGATTTATTCCAAGGTGTCATTTACGTTCAAGCCTATCACCAATACTAAGATAACATTGCTTGATGACAAAGACAAGGGGGTCGTGAACAGCTTGTGATTGATGATTATTCTTACTGCTATTGTTATTATTACTAGTACTATTTTTTTTGCCCCGAGGTATTTAGGATTCCTCAGGGACTTATTACTAACTAGTTTAAAAACCAGTCCAGAATGGCCCTAATCATCGATTTCTTGGTTGGAGAAAGTGCCCCTAAACGCTACTGCGTTAAACCGTTGTAATAATAGTACTATTATTGTTGTTGTTATCATTATTGTTTCTTTGCATATATTGTACATGCTAGATCAATAGGCGTGAGTTTGAGGCATGAAACAATTGTGAGCGAAGAATTTGTTAGATGTCACTAGACATTGTCTGTTTCATGGGAGTCTTAGACTCACACTCTCAACATCATAAGCCATACCCTTGAATCAGCCATTATGCCTCTAGAGTCTCATTGTAGCACACTCCATTGTTATATGAATTCTGATGGGGCACAACTGAGGATGTGGATGCCAGATTTAGTTCTGCTGTAGGCATATTAAGCTGATTAATACTTGACCTCTTTTTGATGTGGTTTTATACACCACTTCCAAATGCTGGTGTGCAACCATTTCCTGGCGTAACCTCAGAATATCAGCATGGTTTGTGTGATGCTTTTTTCTTTTGTTTTAGGACGAACGAATGTCTGAATTAGAGCAGAGGCTGATCGATAAGTTACACGACGAGAGTGGCCGCTACCAAGCAGAACTTACTGATTGGCAATTCAATCTTAGCTCCAGAAAACGGGTTTGTGTTCATAGTCAGTTCTTATCGGATTTAGTGATTCTGTAGGGTCATCTTCCGATTTATTCCGATCAACATTGGGGTGGTATATAATTTCTCAGAATGAGTGGATAAAGACATTTTGTTGATTTTCACTTCATGCAAGGTCTTAAGAAATTTTTTATATCTTTGACTCATCAATGATGATCTGCTTTGATTTTCCATGCCTTTTACTACACACTCATCTTTGAAGCGTTAAAGTGTATGGTACACCAGAGTGCAGATTTTATGGTACATATCTGCATTTGTTTTTCTTTTGAGCAGACGTTAGAAGAAGAATTTTCGTGGCAGTTGGCCGAGCAGAAGCGCTTCTACAGCCAGGTCAACAACCACCCCTCCACTTCCTACCCAACGCTGCTGCCATCTCCAGTGTCGGAATCGACGTCCAGCTGGATGAACTCAGACAATCACATATCCACAGCCCTCTGAGCGCTCAAGGCTTGCACTCCCCCACCCTCTCTCCGTCGTTTTATGCTCAATGGGTAATTGTTGAAATTGACGCTTTCATGTTAGACGTTACTTGTATTTGAAAATAAGGGGGACTTGCGCGGCGAGGTGGATTCGAACCTCGAACCTTCCGGTTTCAAGGCAACGACGCCACCACTACACCACCGCGCCCCACATATGTACCTATTACACATTTATCCACATCTAGGTTTTGTATTTAGATAATACACAACACACACAGAGTTATTTATAAGCTATTTGTATATTTGTATAGATAGGTAGAATATAAACATGGTTATGTAATTGTTGATCATGTTGTGTTAAACACAGGTTGAAACTGTGCTTTGATGATTTCGCTTGTTTTTAAATTGCGTTTGCAAGGCTTAACCATTGCAGCTGTTTATAATTTTCAGCATTCCATCACGTGATGATGTGTATTTCACTCATTTCTTTAGAGCAGGCATACAGATTGGAGTTTTCTTCTGCATCACATTACATCACGTTAGATTGCATATCAGCAAATCGCAACGAATCACATTGCATGAAATCACGTTATGTCTTATTGCACTGGATAATTATTGTTGTACATTCCTGTTTTATAAATCAGTTGAGATAACACTGTAGTGTTTGTTGAAGAGGGCTTTTGTGTTTCCTGGTGCGTTTATGATATTAGGCTGTTGGCTAATGTATTCGTTTGAGAAAAGGTGAATTTAATTTCGTTGGATCATATTTCGATTTTATAGAAGACTTTGACGATTGTTCTGTGTATATTTTTTGTTTTACTGGGAGTTGTCGAGGACTGTACAGATGTTCTTTGTAGCATTAATGCAGAATGAGTTAACTGCTGATAGTCTTCTCGCTTGTTAAGTTCACATGGTGATGTGGAAAGAAAATACGTTAACCTATGCCATAATATCTAGAAATGCTTTTGGTTTAACACAGAAAGGACTTGCTTTTGTCAGGTGGGTGATTTTTACATTGCATCCTTGCTAGTCTGTTTTTGCATGATATTTTTCCTCATGTACGCAATGTCTCATAAAATGTTCACTACTGCTGCTGAGTGTGATTTTCAATCGTGTTGAACACATATTTGATAACAATCACCGATCTGTCACTTTAGTATTTCCATGTAGGTATATAAAACAGATCCACATGCTATAAATAAATTTAAATTCCATTGCAAGCAAGATTCCGTGGACAATGGCTTCTTATTGTTTACATTTTCCTTTTCAAGTTTTTTGTCGGATGGTTTTTGAAAGTTTTGCTGATTCCTCAATGAGGAATCCTCATTTCACTTCCTAGTAAGTTGTCCTACAGCTGTATTACTCTACTGTTACTGTAATACTGGTCTGGTCACTCTACGGTTAATGTAACATTGTGATAGTGTTATTGGAGTATTGCTGTAACATTCCGTGCTACAATGCTGTGTCCTCCTTTTCGTCATCCTGCGATCATTGGACGTCCATTTGACGTCAATGACTTTCATGCAGTCCTTTCCATTTTCCTTATTTCCTATGTATGCATAATGCAGAAGTATCTGATTCCAGCTTCCAGTTGTTCTGATTCTCGTTTCATCCTGTCTCTTCATTCGATGCATGTGCAAATGCGCTGTAGCATGTAGTCACCAATGATCTGGTCATGTGATTTTAGTAAGTATTTGATTCTACGAAAATATCTAGTTTTCAGAGTATTTGATTTTGTGCTGTATGTGCAAACGTATGCTGTTTATGATTAGATTTTTATGAAAGTGAATAATGTGAATTGTTTTTAAAGACAGTTGTTTATTTCTAGTGTATAGTGTGCGTATGATCATTCTGATTATCATGGTGCTCCTGATGATTTAATTGCTGGTCAACGTTGAGCTTGACATTCATAATATGTTATAGTTTTACGGATTTTTGTGCAATAGTTGAACATGTGTGACGACTATCAATTGTCTCCGCTAGAGAATTTAACTAACATGTCATTAAGATTAATTTATTAGTTTATTTTAATTTTTAACTTATTTAATTCCTAGTTTATTCATTTTGTCTCTATTTTGATTTAAATGTATATCCGTGTTAAAAATATAAAGTGATTATTGACTGCTGTTGAAAAGCCTTGACTTAAATTGATTTTTTTGGATGATACTGATGACATGGACAAAAATGCTTAATTATCTTCTTATTCTGGACTCTGAAGAAGTCGGTTTGAAAACTCTTTTAGAATTTTCTGGATGCATGCTTGCGCTGAGTATTTTGGTACTAAAATTATTGTATACAGTGCTTAAAGTGTTGGAAAATAAGTGCATGGACGCCCCTTACCTTTCCAAAAGAAGTGCCTGGACGCCCCTTACGCCTACAGGCTGTGCTGGCCAATGAGTGGCAGGACGGCATTCATATTTTAAAATAAGTGCATGGACGCCGTCCATGACCGTCCAGCCACACTTTAAGCCCTGATTGTATAATAGCGTTAAATATTTATACTGGGAAGTACACTTGCTTTAATGTTTTCTGATAAAAAAAACTGAATTGATTTATGCCAGCTAGTACAAAGTGTTTGTCTGTTTCTTTTTATATTATGACCAGGCAACATAATTATATAATAGACTGCTTATTTAACAACGTCAAGTAGGCATACGCCGTACGGCATTGATGATTATTACAATAATTTAGCCATGTAAACTACTGGATAAACCTTATAACCGTCTTTCCTTAGTTATAAATCTTCATCTCTCTCCTAAGGATATGATTGTCATCTTAATTATAGACTCTCCCGCTGATTTCTTTGTTATTAGGTTTTATAGTTGAAAGATAAGAAGACAGTTCAGTAGGCCTAATCGAAATAACAGTATTGTGATTACTAGTGATTATCAAAGAATCTATAGCTACTACCAAAGTGTATTACTACTACATGAGGCAAGCGTTGGTTCAAAAATCAAATCAATGAGTGTTGCAGAGTAATAAGTTCTTCCAGTTGGTCAATTATGGTGGATGTAGAAAGGTAGCAAGTTAACATACAGTTGTAAAGGAATATTAGCTTCTACGTCATCCTTGAATGACTTCAGTTCCATAAATCGCTGCGCTATAGAGTATAGAGGACACTACGTATTGCTACCATATAATTATCTAAGGTTGCTACGCGACGCTGGTCTCTCTTCCAAGTCTTGCAGGTAAGCTCTGAAACATCAGACACTACTAATCTGTCATATTCTAGTCTAAAACCTTGATTAAAGTCTTAGAACTCATCAGTGCTTGAAGTGTGGAAAAATAAGTGCCTAGACGCCCCTAATTTTTCCAAAAGAAGTGCCTGGACGCCCCTTACCTTTGCAGTCATCGCTGGCCAATAAGTGGCTGGACGGCGTTCAAATTTTAAAATAAGTGCATAGACGCCGTCCAGAACCGTCCAGCCACACTTTAAGCCCTGGAACTCATACATAAGGTTTACTACAGAAATTATTATTTTTTAAACAAATGTGACAATTCGTGTACTTTATTCGCGAGGAAAACACCCGAACATATTCGCTCTGCGCTTGTCGATTAAGTATAGATAGGCCCACGTCAAAGACTCTTTTTAAACGGTCTGTGCCCACCACGCATAGAAAGGATGGGACGGATTTTCGATGCATGTAGGCTATACGATGACTACGACGCCTAGGCCTATAATGCACCACCTATGAAAGTATCCCGTATCCTGGTCCTATAATTAAAATCCTCTGGGGTGTGGACAGAGGAATGACCAACGGTAATACTACTGCAAACGAGGGGAGAGACACTAGATCATTTGTTGTGGACACTGTTTATGGACGACCTCTATATTGGCAGTTTCTGTTAATGCCAGCCATGACTATTTGCACAATGCCTTTTCATGTTATTATTATTTAAACCAATCGTGAACACGGCGTCTTTCAGTCTCAAAATTATGCTTATATAGGTGCCACACGCACACACATACACACACATGCACTCACAAGAGAATTAATTCTGTGAATACATTACATAGTCTATAAACACTTGACAATTTACATGTTTTATTTTGCAATGATGTCCAAATCAGTTTGTGCAGCAGGGGTCCCAGAAGACAACATCATATGCGGTGGTGGGTCATAAGAAACCCATGTATGGGAGATTATCATATGAACGTTGATGCCCCACATATGACCTTGCTTCTGAGAAGGCAGTCAGGTTCCGACAGACCCTTCCTTCCAGGAGGGCCTGCAATACTACCATGGGCGTGGTTGTCAGTGGTTGCATAATATCCCACTCGCCACACACACATTGAGACGATATTTTCTTCAAATGTTGTCAAATGTGCATGTGCTGAATGGGGTAAAGGGTAAGTTTTTATACGTACAATACATTGTACATTAATTTATACAACCTGTATTGTATCATAGCTAGGCGCTCGAGGGTGGTGCAGGAGGATGCAACGAACGGGATGATGCCCCCTGCCATGATGAGCACACCTGATTTGGCCAGACAATTATAATCGCAACCCAAACCAAGAAGCGATAGATAAATGTTTCACCACACTCTTTTGATTATTTTGAATTACGGTAATGCTCATTGTTTAGTTACAGTGTCATTATTTTCTGCTTTTAGTCTTTGTTCCAGCCTATTTGTTTAGCCTATTCCATTTCTTCTTTATAATAATCTGTCTTAGTGTTTAAATGCAAACATAATCCGTCCAGGCAAAAATCCCCTCTGTGCAAAGAACCTATTTCTGCATTTAATGGATAAAACTTAATCAGATTGCCAGGTAATCAGTGAGCAAAACAGGAGGTTTTTGTTCGCTTTGCCAAATTTGTTAATGCCATCCTGGTAAATACCTGCTACCATCATTCAGATGTACTGCAATTAAGACTTGTTATGTCGTTCAGGTATTCATTTGAAATGCTAACTTGTTAGTATCGTATAATGTTATGTTTAAGACTTGTTAATGTCATTTACGACTTAATTTAGAGACTGGTAAATGTTGTCAACATCTAAAACTATATTTATAATTAATTAACTACAACGTCATGATTTTGATCCCATTTGCTAATCTGTTTTTTGCACTCCATTTGTCCTCATGTGTACAATGTTGTTGAGTGTGATTTTTCAGTTGTGTTGAACATACCCAGTCCTTTGTTAATAATCACCAAGTAGTCATCTCTGTCATGTAGATGCTTTAGTATTTCCTTTCAAACCACATCCACTTGTTTTATCCAGTGATAAGCCTTGGAGCTGGAGGGTGCCAGGTTCGAATCCACCTCAAGCTGCCGTGTAGCGATCTCGAGCAAGTCCTTCACTTGCAATTGCCAGCGTGAAACTCCGATGCAGTGTCCGCGCTGTAGTTGGGAGCCCCTTGAGTAGCGAGTTTGAAGGGACGCTACAGCATATGTGAGAATTAAATAAATAAAATAAGTATTTGGAACTAAAATTATTATACAATAGTATTAAATATTTCTATTGTGAGGTTCATCTGCTTTCATGTTTTCTGATAAAAAAAAACCTATATTGATTTAAACCAGCCAATGCAAAGTGTTTGTCAGTTTCTTTCCATATAATGACCAGGCAACATAATTATATATATATACAGCAACACTGACAAATAATTTAACCTAGTTATAATAGCTTCCAAAAATATATGCCAACATCTGGCAAGAGATCTTGTACACCGAAGACAACAAGTTATTTGTTAACAGGACCAAATTTAGTTAACTGAGTAGACATTAGAAATCTAAGTTTCACTCCACTTCAGGCAGACTGGGTGCAGTTTTCCATCTGTTTATGCCTTGTTTAATACTAATTAATACATTGTATTAATTACGTTATATTAATTAGTCATTAGCAATCGTCTCATCAATATGCATAACATATATTTAAATCGCCACCAGAAACAATTCTAATGGATGCGCTAGTATCAGCAGCAAACTCTGTAGTGCTCGTAAATTTACAGCAACTCGAATATGACAAATTTGCAAGCAAGTGGCAAAAAAGATTGTAAATTAGAATTCTTTGCAAGAAAAACCTGCTTGTGTGCTTGGAAGCACTAGGTTTCATGTACAATACCTAACTGATTAAAAACGACAGTGGGTCTTGCAAAGCACAGCACACAGTGGCGGCGAGAGGGGGGGGCTAAACAAGGACATCCGTGGGCTAAGCCCCCCCTAAAAAAGGCTAGTCGGGTATTTTTACATGTAAAATTTAAATTTCGGCGGATGAAAATGGAACATTTCCGTGAGATTTAGACCAAATGACAAAAAAAAGTCGTCAGAAATTTTGGCGGATGAAAATGAAATTTTCCTCCGGGAGGATTCAGCCCCCCAAACTGAAATCCTGGCGCCGCCACTGACAGCACACTTAAATCTGGTTGGATATGAACCTTATTCAGTGTCATGAAGAGTAAACCTTCCATGTTCTGATTCATCACAAAGCTGCACAGTTAGCAAAGCACTGAATCATGCTTCAGATTTCAACACCTTTGTACACATGAAACAGCACTCAGCAATAAACGTATGATATTGAAACTTAAGTATGTCATGGCGTTTTATACAGTTTACCAGACCACTCGTAAATTATGTTTATGTACAGCTTCTTGCTCTGCATTGAAGGATGGAGCACCAGGGAGAAAAAAAATGCTGATTAAATGCAACATCAATTGTACCGATTGTACAGATAAGCATCATAGAAGTTATTGGATAATCTTTGCTTAAGCAAACCAGCCGTCAATGAGATTCACAGGTTTCAAATGAGTGCTGCACAGATTGCATCGACCCCCATAAAAGATGCCTCGCTACGCCTTGCAGTCACGTCCGCATGACCAGGTTATCACCCATGCACATATAATAATTTAACATGGAAATCACTCATAATTTGAATGTTATATATTATCTAACGCATGTTCACCAAAATGTGGATAAGAAAGTTTAACGAAGCCTATAATTATCGGTACTTCTACCACATTTGAATAGCTCATTAACCAATATAGCAGGTTAGGTTAATAGCTTTGGGGACAAAATGTCACTTCACGTTAAGCAGATGGCACGTATACATACTTGGAGCATGTAAATGAATAAACATTGTATTTACAAGAAGATACTAGAGAAGACTGGACAGAATTGGTAGAGTGAAGCACGAGATGTAAAGCAGGGACTTCTTTTCCTGTAACGCTGTGATTTAAACAGCGCTTGAAATGGACCCTTCTTAGCGTCGACAATATCCAACATGGCGAAAATAAAAACGGTACAATATACAAGAGTAAAACTGTCACAATATGCAAGAGCAAAACTCACAAACATTGACAAATTCACGAAATGGACACAAAAACGTTAGAAGAGACTCTCGAATACCTGGAACATCTCCAGCCTCAATTTCCTTTTTAAAAAACAACGACAAATTTTAGTCGCTAAGACCATAATCGAAAAGAACAACAATCAGGGAATGTGTACATATCACTTCAACATGCGCTAACTATCCTTCTTAAAAAAAATAATTTTCAGTGGATCTTAGTTGTAGATAACCCTTCTATGCTTCCAAGAACATGTGCATATGGCAGTCTCAACAGATAAACATTAACAACGTGCAGGATATTTATGATCAAGGCTGTTTATCATCGAATGACAATTTTTCAAAGTCAATTCAAATGTCAAGATACACCCACATTCTTTGGTCACGTTTTGGAGAAATCTGTCAGCACTGTGCAAAGCCAAGAACATGCACAATTGCATGTCTCAAAAAGCTTTAATCTTTGTGACGAGAGCGTAGTAAAAGTGACTGGGAACAAATGCAGCTCAGCGTTAAAGTGCTAACAGAGCACTAGTTAATTCCATGAACATGGCAAGGTGTCACGATCCATATTCACATCTATTATGATCACAGATGCGACAGTGAGCTTAAGATCATAGAGACCTCATTCAGCGTCGATCACGATTAGCCTCAAGTTTCAAACTATGATCCACGGGCAACTGAGAATTGCGGAACAAATTTCTGCAACATTTTCGCTTGAGTCGAGTGAAACATATGGTCATCGAGATGCAGCAGCTAATTAATTAACAATTAACAAAGTCCACAGCTCTGACCAAACAACAAATAATAATAATAATAGGTTTATGCTCTATACAAACTCGCCCCTTCTGATGTAACATTGACTAGTAAAACTCCATATTCGACGACATATCCACTGAAAAGACAAGTTAAATGATTGCATCCAAAAGCAACTGCGCACACGAGAGATATTATTTACTTCAAGTGAATTCACTTATAGAAACTTATCTAAAAAGACGTATTCATTCGTTTAGAAAGAGAATCACAATTTCATTTCAAAAGATGAATCTCAGATAGTAAGTTTATTCAAACAATCAATCAATCAATCAATCAATCAGAATTTATATAGCACCCCTTTAAGATATCTACTCAGAGATGCTCCCAGCCAAGCGAAAAAAGCAGTTTTCAACAATTGGTGAATAGTGAGAACTCCATTCTATTCACTGATTGGGAATTTTAAAAAAGTGACAAAATGAAATGACCTAATGGTTGGGATGTGTCTGCAAATGACCTCGACTCCTGGTGTCAGGTTTTGCAACTGCTTCAAATGAAGATGAAAGTGTTAAGCCAGCCAGCCACTTCCTGAATTACATGACAAGTATGATAGCCGTGTACATCATCCACTCTTGTGTGATATTTCGAATCTCAGTCAGCACTTACAAAAACTTAAACTCAATATCACCAGGATGTAAACATTTCCAGACCACAGAGATAAAGTCAAACCGGCCCGTAAACAGAAACAAATTTTTAAAATTCAAAATGACAATTTCAAGTCAGCCTCATTTGCAGTTTTAAACAAACATACTACCATGTAGTATGTTCTCTGCATATGAAACTGAAATGTGACTATTGATGATGGACAACAACTTCAAAGTAAAAACATAAAACAATAGAAAAGACCAAAGTAAACGGTGAACACTTTCTGAACAGCATAAAGTCCGTCTCATTCACTCAAGCGTTCCAATCACATCAACATCACATCTCCGGTTGCGAGGCCGGTCACCTCCGACGCCGTTTCGGGTCAGCAATAACCGTGTGACAAAGATCGACAGAAGCAAGAACAGAATTTCAATCGTATGTATATATCATGGACCAGTGCGACTAGATTGAAGGGCATCAACACTGGCAGCCTCCTTCCGGCGGCGATGGGTTTTCCGTAAGCTGGCGCGTCTGGGCGCTGTTGGAGGCGGCCGTGTCGGAGTCCAGGCTCTCGGACATCTTGTCGCAGATGATGTCCACCAGTTTCTCGAAGACGCCCTTCACGTTGACGTTGTCCTTGGCGGACGTCTCGAAAAACGTCAGACCTGGAAAATTCATCGGTTTAGATTACGCGTGGGGCGCGGTGGTGTAGTGGTGGCGTCGTTGCCTTGAAGCCGGAAGGTTCAAGGTTCGAATCCACCTCAAGTCGCCGCGTAAGGACCTTGGGCAAGTCCTTTACTCGCAATTGCTCAGCGCTTCGGGGTGAAACTCTGATGCAGTGTCCGCTCTGCAGTCGGGAGTGCCTCTGAGTAGATAGAGAGATTGAAGGGGCGCTATAACAAGTGGGGGACCTTTTGACAGGTCACTGGAAACCCCTCAACAGGTCTTTGACATGTCCGTCATATCTGCATTTATTTATTCAGGAAGTTTTATATAGTGCCTCTCCAAGGTGGGCTACTCAGAAGCGCTCCCAGTCCTACCACGCTGAATAAGACAGTTTGAGATTCTTAAGGAACAGTGGAGTGGTCCCTGGACACTAAGTGCAGTGTAAACAGGAAAGCCATTCCAGGCTGTGAGACTATGGACCGACCAGCATTGTACCTGGGAACCTTTAATCCATTTTATGTATTTATAGAACGGATTAAAGTAAACTCAAAATATATGTTGTTTTATTGTAGTGAAGGTGTTAGATAATAATTTCCCATCATAAAAAATTAAATCCATTCAGTCGAACGGCTATTCTGCAATGTCATTTAGCTTTGATCAAATTAAAATTCATTTTCGATGGCAAATAACTATGCAAGAATAAACCCAAGATTGGCACACGGTCTCTGAACTTTTTCCCTTAAAATCTTTGGCAGCCCTCCCTCCATCAAAAGAGGTTGTCCATGCATGCCTTGTCAACTGCATAGGCCTTGAATAATTTAGATGAACAACAAAGGCAGCACAGTAAAGGCCCGGAAGGAATTGAGGAGCGTGAGTCATTGTCTCACCCATGTGCTGAGCGAGTTGTCTGCCTCGTTCGGTAGAGACGACTCTTTCGTCTTCGAGATCAGACTTGTTGCCAACGAGAACAACCTGCGCGTTGTCCCACGAGTAAGTCTTGATCTGCGTACTCCTACAACAACAACACATCAGTGAAACTTACACTTTGCAGATCAATGGATTTCCACTTACACCCTTCCTCTTTCAAACATTGTAATGTATAGTATCTATAAATTTATATAGCGACTTCCACAGCACACACTAATCGGAAGCGCAGAGCAACCCACTACACAAAGTCAGTATGCCCAGTGACGTTCAATCATTTAATGTTCCTATTGATAAAAACAAATAATTACTGGTTCATTCAACAATAATTTATTCTTGTTGTTAAAGGGATACTGCGGCGCGGTGGTGTAGTGGTGAGTTCGATGCTGTGGAGACAGAGGGTTCCAGGTTCAAATCCACCTCAAACCGCCACATAGAGACCTTCAGCAAGTCCTTCACTCGCAATTGCTCATGCTTTTCGGCGTGAAACTCCGATTCAGTATCTGCACTGCAGTCGGGAGCACATCTGAGTAGGGAGCTTGAAGGGGGCGCTGTAGAAAATGTAAGAAACAAATACACAATTAAATAATTTATTGGAAAATTTCTGCAACACAACCAAAAAAACCGCACACAGTATTGCATCGTAAATTACAGCTAAGGAAGAGTTTAGCTACGGCTGAACAGAACTAATGAAGACAATAAATACCAGTCTTGAACGGCATTGAAAGACTCCTCGTTGGTGACGTCATACATGAGAATGAAGCCCATTGCACCGCGGTAGTAAGCGGTCGTAATCGTTCGATATCTCTCCTGGCCAGCAGTATCCTACAACGCATCCAATTTCCTATTCTAAAACACCAAATAAAAGACCACTCGACCTCAGGAGGATGGATATCTGACCAGACCAGACTGTCACGCTGTGCCATTGCTGCTGGCCCAAATTGAGCCACTCATGGCATTTTATGATGACCTGCTGCTGTGAGCCAAGTATTAAGATAAGAATATTCTTTATTTCACCAATTGCTATCCGCATTTTTGTGTACAGACATGGTAATGAACATAATATACAATTCATAGAATTGATCAAGACTGTCAAATGTTCAAAAAACACATTATCTCCAATATAAAATTATATATATAATCCTAATGATGAAAGTTTTTCTTTTAAAAATCATACCATCTGCCGGAGGGAGGGATTGTGCGTGTATGGGCCTATGGGCACAGGTGATAGAAGGCAGCATTGACCGGTGGGAGCAGGGTCATGCAATTTATGTAACGTCCATCCATCAGCACAACAGTAAAGAGCTTGGAATCTGCCTTAGCACATAGCTGTCTCATCAGATATAGCTACTATAATAAGAAATATCTCATCAGATATAGCTACTATAATAAGAAATTCCCTAACTGAACCAAAACCTCATCCGGTGTTTTAGTTGTCAGAAAAGAGATGGGGGAAATTTACAGATTAACAAAGTAATGCAGGTAAAAATCCAATGCTGTTAGCACTGTGCACACGAAACTATCGACGACTCGTGAATTAAACAATTTAATGGTTACACGTCAAAATAAGTGCATGCAAAAACAACAAAGCATAATTTACATAAGTCTGACACTTCAGTTTAAAAAATAATTTTAAACAAAGTCAGGGCCTGACCTATCAACTTTTCATTTACTTAACTGATGAGGTGAGGGGAACTAACTAAAACTCATGTCTAAGTATAAAAATATATGCTTACTTCATGTAATGTTGCTTCAAGAGCACTGTCGAACTATAAATGTCAATAACTATTTTACCATTGCTGTTTAAAATCATAAATGATGTGCAAATTTAAGTCAGCAGATACAAACACTGTACAGAGCAAAATTTATAGCAAAAACCTTATCATCTCCATCTTCCTTAAGTATTCAAAGAAATCATCAATCACAAAAGAACTGATGACCTGCTTCTAGCTTAGTAGTATATAATTACAAGTCACACAAAAAGTCTGTAAATTGACATAAATTTTATTCCAATTTCAGTTAGAAAAGTAGAAAATGAAATACATTTTAGATCAGTTGCAGATAAATGGTCAATTGTTGCAAGAGCTCTGCATTAGTAACCAAACTGTAACAGAGCTTATACGATTCCAAAAGGTGCCCCTAGCAGTGATCATGAATAAGCTGGTGCCCTGCGCTTGGGTTTCGAGTGGCACTCTAGAAATTTGGGGATTACAATCACGATTACAGGATACTGATCCATTCTGTTACCATTTAATTGTTTTCACATCCTTGCTTAAGGAGTTATGAGTCCCTAGCCTTGAAATGGTTTCAGCAAAAGCAATGATTGTTTGATTGACATTACTTACACTAAACCTCACTCTTACAATTCTCAAAAACCTATCAGTTTGGTGCAAGCTAAACTGAAAACAGGACAAACTGTAACTTCCAGTGCATATATATATATTATATACTACTTGCCCAGATCTGCAGTTTGACCCTTTTCTCCTGCCTGAAGACGGTCTTTACTTTGAAATCGATTCCGACGGTGCTGACGAAGGCCGACGTGAACGAGTTGTCGGCATATCGGAAGAGGAACGATGTCTTGCCAACGCTACTGTTGCCGATGATCAGCAGTTTAAACATGTAGTCAAAGTTCTGATCGGCCGTCTCCTTCGGTCGTCTGCTGTCGTTTGCTAGCGCCATCTGTCGTGAAAAAAAGAAACAATTAACAGTTCAGCAATTGTAATCGGACATTTATATAGCGATGCTGTAGAGCAAACTGATATCAGAGGTGCCACTTGTACTACCATATATGATTACAAATAGCATTTGCGGTTGAATGACGAGCGTGTTCAAAAAGTGACTGGGAAGCTAATAATAATAATAATAATAATAATAATAATAATAATAATAATAATAATAATAATAGTTTAATTTAAAACCGATATAACACAGTTTGATTACAATCAACAATGAACGGATGATCACAAGTTGTTACATGAGCCGAATTTAAATGTTGGCAGCCATGCAAGACGCTCATCACGTCCTATACTGCTCAATTTATCAATGCCATCTGCTGAATGGAATCTTGATTCAGTGAACCTTTGGGAAAACTCTGCCACTGGTTGCCATGAAAATCGGTCTCGAGTTGGACTCGAGTCTTTTGCCGGACTCGAGTACTACATCACTGTTGCACTCTACCAGTGCCAGTCCCAAGTCTGGATAAAGGAGGAGGGTGTCGCTAACGATCTTTGTTATCGCACAGTGACTGACATTAAACTGCAACTACTACAATCTTTGGGATGGTAGCGGGAAGCGATCCCCCCCCAAATCCGTGCGCTCTTCATGCGAAAGTATTAACCGTTACCCTAAACCACATCCGTGCGCTCTTCATGCCAAAGTGTTAACCGTTACCCTAAACCTACCTTCCTGCAGTTTGTCGTTAAGTATTCAGAACTAGTTTATAACATCAGTCAGCAAAACAATGCACAATAGGTAAAGTAAATACGGTCTTTAAGAAACCCTTTGCACATGCACAATGGGACAACAGTTATATTCAATTCAATTTTTTCAATGTTTCTTATTGAGCCAAGAAGCAAACAATATAATTATAGCATCACATCAAGGTAAACACAAAAAACTCTTGGTTCCAAAAGGGAACTCAGAAGGGACTGATAAACGACTGTAAACTAGCAGATTAAGGTATGGTTGAGTAGGTTATGTTAAATAAGAAAAGGTAAGGCAGAAAGTAAGGAGGTGAATGGAAGACCACAAACTAATGAAATAAGATAAGCTATATGAAGAAGTAAACTAAGGCAGACTTCATAGAGGCTTATAAAATGCAAAAGTGACACACTTGTTCATATGTTTCAGAGGAACTTCGACAGAAGAGTGGTCACAATTTTCAATGGATTTTTAGCTTAAGTGCAGTGCTTAAAGTGTAGAAAAAGAAGTGCCTAGATGCCCGTCACTTCTCCAGGCTCTGGTGTTCAAATAAGTGGTAGGACGACGTTGATATTTGAAAATAAGTGCCTGGATGCCGTCCACACTTTAAGCCCTGCTTATAAGTGTCATGGTCACAATGTTCACTGTCATCCAACAACAGAAAACCTTTTGCATCTTTTTAATCACCTAATTCACATTGTTACTTTTATATATCATAATCATCATCATCATCATCATCATCATCATCATCATCATCATCATCACCACCACCACCACCACCACCACCACCACCACCACCACCACCACCACTATCACATCATCATCAGGTCCTAACGCACTTCGGATCAATAAGTACAAAATAATAATTTCTGTTGTCCCTGGTCACTTGCATTCTGTGGATGTCAACTAGTACCGGTATATGAATGTCAAAAGGAAGGTCACTATCCAAAAACACTAGCACAGCCAAAGCAGCTTAACTCATTTCTCGTGCTCCTCTTGTCCTAGGCATGATGTCTAACATTCATACAAGTGCAGCTTATAATGCTTCGAGAGACTGAACTGCAGCTTACAGGGACAGACAGAACGGATGTCATAAAAGACCAGCACCTAATTAACAAATGGATCCGTGTAAACAAACAGAATCCACATAAGAAATACGAGTAATAAACTGTCTATAGGAGCTATACAATAATTACAATGTGGTCATGTTTTATATAACTAGCTGGAGTACCCGGCGTTGCCCGTGAAATTTAGGATAGGACCCGTTCCCGGTCACAACCTCACTTCACCCCACCCCACCCCACCCCATCCCACCCCCAACCCCACCCCACCCCACAACACCACACTCCAACCTCCACCGGTACGCCACCCGTGAAATTTGGGTTTTCGTAAAAATTATCCCCAACCCCCAATCCCCACACCCATCCCCACCCCACCCCTCCCCCACCCTCCCCCTCCCCACCCCTCTCCTCCCCGTCCACCACCCCACTCCCCAAAACCCACCCCCATCTCACCCCCACTCCCCCCACACCCCTCCCCCCTACCCCCACCCCGTCCACCACCCACCCCCACCACCCTCCCCAGACCCAACCCCAATCCCACCCCCACACTCCAGCCCACTCCAACCCAATCCCCCACCCCACTCCCCCCAGACACTGTCTATGACACTCTTTTTTATTACAATGAATTAGACAGCCTCCTGTGTATACAGTCATGTAAACTTGTTTGAAGGCGCTTCTAAAGCAGAAATTATGCATACAGAATAATAATCTGAATTTATCACCCATCAAAGCTTATTTCTCTGTAAACCTTAAATCCCCAGCCTGAGAGGATAATAATATTCAGCTATAATGCATATTTATGTATTATTCGTATTCCATCATATGCAAGTATGAGAACAGTGCTTTAATATGCCGAGCAAATTTCTGTCCAGGGTAATGGCCTCTGTTGTCACAGACCCTGGTCAAATCGGATCCATCCAGCCCTTCATATGAACATAAATGCATGTACATACATTCATACATATATACATTCATAGCTAGTTATCTGTTTTCATATAATTCAGTGACGAATTTTCATGCAGCAGACTTCAGGTTTCATTCATCAGATACTGTCGTCAATATACTTTCTAGATGAACTTGTCACTCTGCTTTAATGCTTCTTCTGCATGTTTCCTTTTCAATGTCTCCATATGTCCGTTATGTCCATGTCTGCATTTCTATGACTACATCTCAGAAATGTCATATCAACTAATGCTCAAAAGGCCAAATGATATTATTATTATAGAATAATTTAATTACAGAAAACGAATTTTTTGTCATGTACCCAAAGTCAAAGAATTATTAAAACAGCTATGCAAGAAAGATGTCACATAAAAGGTATATGGCAAGACGTTGATTGTATACATACCCTACTACATGTTCCTGGTACATGGGTTAATGAACTTCATGTGCAAGGTAAGATAAACAGCTGGGGGTCAAAAATACGGTAAAGAAAGGTGGAAGGTATAAAATAACTTTTAGGTAATAAATACAACTGCTTACAGACAAAATCTCATGCCAGTCAAATGGTCGCAATGACAGAGTACGATGTAGGCTTCTATCTCCGTATACAAACTTCTCTGTTGCAGCAGTGTTTGGAAACTGATAATAATAATAATAACAATAATAATAATGTAAAAAAAAAAATAAAAAAAATAAAATAAAAAAATAAAAATAAATATATATAAAAAAAATAATAAAAAATATAAATAAAAAAAATAAAATAAAAAATAAAAATAATAATAATAATAATAATAATATTTTCTTTATTGAAAAAATTCGGTCAACAGACCGCAACCAGTTAGAGTAGGCTACATTTATGCAATTTAAACAATTCACAAGAACGCAAATTACAGAAGACAAATCTTAACTGCTGGTACTAACAGAACAATACAAGGTGCTAATAGCAGCTTACAAAGCATGTCACCCTACAGGGCTCGATCTCCTAACCCCTTGCTCTCCATGCCAGCGTGTTATCAATGCGCTACCCGCTCCCCCACGCCCCACATAAAAGGTACGTCAAGAATGTGAAAGGTAAAAATTAAGAGCAAGACAGAACAGAAGATCATGAAAAAATTGAATACGCAACTTCAATCTTCTCAATTTATCTCTTAGTTATTTATATTTATCCAATCTAAAAGTCATATATTATTTCGTAACATTCCTGAGAAAAGACTGACCTGAAAACAATCATGGAGGAGAGAGAGAAGATAATGAAAGGAAGCTCTAAAGGGATGCCTCTGGGCTGGATGATGATGATGATTGATGATGGATTGATGGATGGAAGAAACTGAAGAGCAAAGAGATGAAAAAATCCGAGAGTAGCTGCGTCGTTGAACTATGAACCTGCCAAAGGACAGAGAGCAAGTCTAATAAAAAAAGTCAATGTCTATGGATGCACATTCGATATCTCACCAGCCTTAAAGACCAAAAACATTTTGGCATTTAAGGCATAAATGGCAATAATATTACCAAGCACCATCTTGAAAGGTTGACAATCATGCTCTCTCCACATTAGGCAAGTAATGCTGGCCAATAACTGCCACCTTGATCCGGATCTCATTCTGATAATAGTGGCTCACTTAAGAGATTAAAATCTTGGAGTGGCATCAAGATCAATCCATAGTCTCAGTACACTGAGACATTAAATGACGTGGCTTTCAATCAAATGTGTAGTGATGGTGGTTATCAGAAGTTCACTCTATCGATTCATTGCAAGATTAGCAGAGGATCTAAGGCGAAGGCTATGCAGGAGCTAAAGAAAAACACAACTTTGTAAAGTGATGCCACTGTATTTTGTCCCTATGCTAAAGTAATTCTGCGACATCACAGCGCTATTTTGGGTTTTAAGCAAGTTCAAGCAAATGACAATTAAAGCAGGTGAAATTTGGTCAATATCACCTTCTGGGTCAAAGTTACGCATTTGGAAAAACATGTGCATTTACATTTACCAGTTACACATTCAGGCAAACCGTTGGCCAAATGAGTGCATGTAGTCTATAGGCAAAAGAAGTTTTGCCTTAAGGCGAGAAGATATACAATATCCCTAGAGACAGAATATCGAGAATTGCAAAGAATTGTTAGGTCAGACTATGATCCGCATTGAGTTAGGTGTACTAAGAAAACTTAACTGTGACATCCTTAAGAAAGACTGGAGGCAGTGGAGGGGTAGAAACCCCAAACCTCCCCCCAATTCTCACATTGTACAGAGAACAACCCATTGTTTTAAGACTTCATTTTTGAGGGGTTCTTTGCACTGGGAGCGCCTCCGATTAGACTGCACAGCAAGAGGCACTTTATAAATCCGTAAATAGTATAGAACAGCAATGACTTAACTGTAACATCCTTAAGAAAGACTGGGGGATCGAAACCTAAACCCCAGGCAATTCTCACCCCGCACCAGAGAACACAAGAGGTCTATTAAAATCTTATCACTCATGGGACCAAATTCTGCACCTGAGATTTCTGCCGAATAGTCCGACAGGAACGAAGAATTGCTGATCGATCGATCGATGGACCGATCGCAAAAGAAAAAGATCGCAAAAGATCGCAAAGGGGCAATCGGATTCTAACGAGAAGTACAGAAGTATTGATGGAAAGTGCGTCGCACCTCACAACCTCCGTTCTGCACTTGAACGCTTTGCACTATAACCCATCGTCAGTCAATATATCAATTATTTTCAGACTTCATTAAGCAACTGAGTACCACGGCAAAATCCCCAGTCTAGAAAGTGCACTAGTTTAACTGAATCAACCCGATCCCCTCTGACGACTTCTATAATGCCATAATAGTGCACTATTTTAGCCGAGCCATTATACAGAACAGTTTTGGAGTCGTGTGTATTGACTGCATTCCGTGTCACTGTCCTTCAAGAAATGGAATCGATTAAGCAAGCTTCTGTTTGTAGCTTAAAATCACTTCCTTACTTGGAAAGCGGCCAAAAAACTCACTATTTCTCACTGGCTTTCAAATACTAATAATAATCGCAATTGTAATCTCCAAATTTCTAAAGTGCCACTCGAAAGCCGAGCACGGGGCACCAGCTTATTCACGAGCGCTGCGTGGAGTCAAAAGGGTTGTCCGTAAAGAATAGTCCATGGTGGTCCGGGTCTAGTTACCATAGGATCAGAGAGGCGGAACAGCTACTTGTAGGGGTAGGCTATATTGCAGGGGCTTTATGGGTGGAAGTAATTACAATTTATATTACAATTTCTATGCAGAGTAGTACAAAGACAATCAACACTGGCATGTGAAAAGAGTTCAAGTGGTAGCAGAGGTCTAGATGTGCAGCCCTCCTCACATCTGCTGCCAGCACACTGGCATTACGCAACAGCACTGCTGCAGTTGCACGACAGAACTTAGAAAACACCAGCAAACAATTTTATTTATGATGCATGCTAACTTATTCTAGAAATGATAAAGGATCATTTATCCAGCTGTCAAATGCAGATGCGCCCAATTCAATTCGACCAGATTAAATTGCTTCCATCCCACGTTAACAGACGTTTCTTGCACAAATTTAATTGCACTTTTCAAATGGAAAACAATCACAGCTGGTTGAACTATTTATACATTTGAATCTAGCAAACTGTTGTATTGATGCAAAATGGTAAGAACAAAAGGGCATAGGCTCTATAACTCGTGCAGTTTATTATATATGCATCACCTCTTTAAAATCTACGAAACAAACACTGAAAATGCTCTATATTTGTTCTAACAACACACACACACACACACACACACACACACACACGCACACTTGAACACATTACATACCTGCAAAAGATATGACCTACACCTTTCCAATAGGCTACTGTTGTATCTACTAACAGTAGAATACTGCACCATTGACCTAGAAGCCGGTTGTTCAAACCGCTCAATGAACTGCTTCCAAGATCATTTAATGCACAGCCAGGTCACAAAGAATTGTAATTTGTAAGCAATCATCTGCATTCGAATCACCAGCTCCAACGTGATAAAATTCAAGAGACAGAATCTTATTATGTCCTCAACTGTCTCACAATGCAACTGCATGACTAGCGGTGCTAACCTAAAACTAGGTAGGTAAGTGCCATTTATCTTGCACGGGCCTTAAGTCCAAATGTCAGCGTCATAGTTCAGAAAATGTCAAAAATAATAATCATAAAAATAAAAGCAATATTAATAATTATAAATAATAACAGCAGCAGAAATAGAAATAATAATAATAATAATAACAATAATATGAATCTTTCAGCGTCATATGCCGAAATTTCAGCTTGACGATTAGGTGCCGTTCCAGATGTTTTTATTCTGTTCTTAATTAATATTTAAGTCTCTGAGGGATCCTAAATATCTCGGGGCAAAAAAATAACAATAATAATACCAGTAATAATAATAAACAATAACAATAATGCCTCCCAAAAATTGTTGAGTGGGTTCTAGACAATTTTCGAGTTTCAAAAATAAGAATAATGTAAATTTTTTAGTATTTTCTGCAGCACTGCTCACAGAAATAAAATGTGATGCAATACGAACTTTGGATTTCTCAAGTGCACTGTCTTTAATAATTTGTGGGTAGAAACCATTCAGCAGCGCTCCCAGTGCAAGAACCCCGAGAGAAGATAATGATACTAAATGTCATATCTCAACAACTACCTGTCCCTGTACAACACACAGAACTGTTGTTTCCACCTCCATTCACTTACCAAGGTACCTACTCGTCTATCCACCCACTCCAGAGCAACTGTAAACAACATCTGCACATAACAATAAATATCATTGCTTTCAAAAACATTTGTCCCAGATTCTCATTTAGTACATCGAAAAATAAAATGTGATGTAATTTGAACTTTGGATTTCTCACGTGCACTGTCTTCAATAATTTGTGGGCAGAAAATCATCATTAATATTAAGCACCAGCAGCAGGTGAGTGTAAGAACCGCCAGAGAGCAATAATAGCATTCTCAAAAGTAGGTCACAGCTGATGACAATTATAGACAAAAGAACAATGAGTGCAGGTATACGTTTGTGGCCTTCTCTGAATTGTTCATTGTTGATCTGCTGAATACCAAGGTTAGCTGCTGAAAGAGGTCATGAGGCCACAGTATTTCTGATTTAAAAACTTCGTGCATATAGCAATTTTCTAGTCACTTAATACTGACCTTGTTTGACTCTTCTGGATGGGCTATATGTGTGAGCACGTGTGTGTGCGTGCATGTGTTTAGTGTGGGGGCGTGTAGGCGCATATGCTTGAGTGAATGCGCTTGTGCATGTAGGTCAAGTGTGTGCATGTGTGTGTGTTTGCACCTGAAGGTGCATGTGTGCGTGTGCGTGCACATGCATAGCAATATTCCCAGTATCTAGAACACGAGTCTTTATGGCTGCCGGGCAGTTGATGTTGTCCCCTCCTTTTCCAGGGTAAGGACTGGCACCACCTGGCATAAATGCAACTACTACTAGTACATTACGGTAGTAATAAAGTTGGCGTGCATGCATATGTGCAGGTGTACGACAGAGACCAACCACAAGTGACTTTAATTCACCCTAGCATGACCACATGTGACTTTTATTCACCCTAGAAGGACCACATGTGACTTTTATTCACCATAGAAGGACCACATGTGACTTTTATTCACCCTAGAAGGACCACATGTGACTTCTATTCACCGTAGCACGACCACATGTGACTTTTATTCACCCTAGAAGAACCAGATGTGACTTTTATTCACCTTATTCACCCTACCGATTTGAAGTTTTTATTTAGTACACTATTAAAATTTGCTGATAAGCTGGCAAAACACTCAGAAATGGCTGTGTCTATGCACACAATACAATATTATAATTGAACAATGAACATGTATGTATAAGTATAACATATAAATATAAACATGAATTATTAATACTGTACATATTCAATAAAATTCCAAAGGTATTTCATTCTATCCTGGGTAAATAATAAGAGTAAGCACACTGGCACTTCCTTAATTTAAAATACTGTCTTTGGGATAAAATCAAGAAACAGAGAAAATAAATTCTTTCAACCTACTCACCCGCCATTATGCCTGATTCTTTGAAACCTCCCTCGTCAATCCGATTTTGACAGTACTACCCCAAACGAATTATGACACAAGTTTGACTTTTATTTTATTATGCCCTATTGCAATTACAATTATTACAGGCAATTATTACGCTATAGATCAGTTAACAAATTTTATAATATTATTAAGACAGTGGGGCTACGAAAGTTATCAAAAAAATTCATACAATGAAATTTTGACATAACAACGTCATTGTCTCAAGCTAAGGTACACATTGAGTGTTTTGAGGCACTTCGAGCATACAAAGCCATGCAGAGCAAGTTGCACTGCATCAGCACAACTACAAGCACATGAACAATTGAACATCCAAACTCCATTATAATGCAGAAGGAATGACTTGATTTTTGGATTCTTGACTGCTTCAAATAAAACAGTCGTCACGCAAGAAAATTTAAATCGCGTAACTGACAGGTCTCGTTTGAAAAAATATCAATTAAGGCCAAAAAAAAATAAGGCTGTGTTTCCGGTAACAGAGCTCTAAAAAATTGGGTAGGTAGGTCGAAAAATATTTTTATTTTGGTAAAATATTTTTATACAGTGACTACCCGAAAAATTATACCCAACTACTCTTTTTTGCATAAAGGTACACGCTGCAACAAAGTACGTGTTCTAAGCAAGTATAGACTGCCTATTTCCCGACTGTCTGCACCTAAAATTGTTCTAGAAAACAATTCTATTAATTTCATTTTGTTGACATCTTTTCTGGTAAGATAAAGTGGGAAGGGGAAGATGAGTGCGAACAGAACATGATAGGGGTCGTTCCAGACTGGCCGAGCCAGTGACTAGTTACACCTAGAGACTGCTAGATTTATTTTCCCTAGTCACCATTAGAGGTGGCTCAAGTGAGAATGATAAGGCTAGAGGTTTCTCAAGACTGGCAACCAGGAAGTAGTTAGGCAGGTGTGAAACTCTAAGGCAATGTCACTGTAAATAAAAAAATTTACACAAAATTTTCCGAGTCGCGGCAATAAAAGTGAGTTGGTCGAGTTACCGGAACACAAACTTTTTTGGCCTAAGATCCAACTCTATACGGAAGACAATGTCACCGTATTATGTCAATAAAAAAAAAGTTTAAAATGTAACAAAAATTTACGATTTTTTTTTATTACACTTTTTTTTAAAATAAAAAATATTTCACAAAATTATCTGAGTCACGGCAATGAAAGAGGGTCGGTCGGGTTACCGGAAACTCAACATTATTTTTTTTTGGCCTAACGATTCAATTGTGTGACCATAGATGCATCCAGGGCACTGCTGACCTGGTAAATAAGAAAACAGATCGAAGTTCAGAACTTGAGTGTATACCAGGTCACGGTCACTTGATGGCCAATTGGTTTAAGCACTCAGCTCGCAACATGGGGGAAACTATAGGTTCGTGCTTCCACTCTGAATGTGTGGAGACCTTGAGCAAGTCTTTCACTGTAGGCAATTGCTGAATGCCATCGATTCCCTGTGTTTGCATTTCTGAACTAGGGAGGGAGGGAGAGAGAGAGGGAGGGAGGGAGGGAGGGAAGGAGATAGGGAGGAAGGGAGGAAGGACAATGTCGATAACAGCTACAGTTGCTTTGGCCATATAAGTGAAAGGTTTGCACTGGCTGACCCTCAACTGAACTGTCACTTTCAGCACTCTGGTGACGCCAGAGTGCAACTTGTATCTGTCAGTTTAAGTAGAACTTAACCTATCCCAAAACATGCTATTCACGACGATTCACAACATGATGAACAGCAGCAGCTTAAGGTAAAGCTTAAAGTTTAACAACTTCATCAAAAACCAGCATTTTGCACGTCACTCTCCAAACTTACAACTTCAAGAACCAAGGTTCAACATAATATGACATATTCTTTATTTATTTATTTAATTTATTTATCGCATTTGCTATATAATAGCGCCACTTTGAGTACTCAGAGGCGCTCTCGACTACAGCGCGGACACTGAATCAGAGTTTCACGCCGAAGCGCATGAACAATTGCAAGTGAAGGACTTTCTCAGGGTTCCTACACGGAGGTTTAAGGTGGTTTGTGCCTGAAACCCTCCAGCTTCAAGGCACCGTTACTCACCACTACACCACCGTGCCCCCACATATTATGTGAAGGAGCAACACTGTTCCAAAGAAACTGACTGACTCTGAAGCTTTGGCCATGTATTATGTAGAATGCCAGAAATTTGGCATACAATACCTATTAACCAGCATGAAATGCCAACTCAAGTATAATAGACTTAAAATTGCAATATTATCTACAGCCCAACACATAATGCCTGTCAATATGCATGCACACCAAGGTCTATTCTTGCATGTAATATATGCCACCATTGCATGCAACAATAGAAACACACAAACAATGGAAAAATCGATTCATCTGCATTCATTTAATCTTTTATGTGTGATTCAATGATCTGACAGCAGGTCTAACATTCTAATTGCAACTGTAGCGTGAATCACAAATGTGCATGTCACTCCAACCCCCCTTCTATACCTGTTCTAAGACACTTCCATATCTTCCACTGCATGGAAACCTTTTATTATTATTATTATTATTATTGTTGTTGTTGTCGTCGTTCATCATTATTATTATAATTATTATTATTATTATTATTATCATTATTATTATTGTTATTGTAATTACTATTATTATTATTACTATTATTATTATTATCATTATTATCACTATCAAATAAATTTGTAATGCGTGCAAGGTCACACCGAAATGTGAATCTGAGGCATAGAAATGTCTTAGAGCAGGTATAGAAGGTGGGTTGGAGTGATATGCACATTTGTGATTCAAGGTATAGACCTAATATTGCAATATTATCTACAGTCCCACACATAATGCCTGTCAATATGCATGCACAGTTGCACACCAAGGTCTATTCCTGCAAGTAATATATGCCACCATTGCATGCAACAATAGAACAGTCAGCGTAGTACAGTCAGTCGTCAGAGAATAGTCAGCCACGGATAGTCAGCCGCCTGAGGAAGGTGCAATAAGATATCCATGTGCTTGAAAGCCAAGGAGAAGTATTGAGTTATGAGCCGCATTTGCAGGAGGTGAAATTGAGCTACATGGGCGGAGTTTATCAGGAGCTAGGGGGCTAAGCCCCCCCAAGAAGACCCAGATTCATTTTTTTCGCCGTGTAAATGGTTTCTTTTCCCAGGTTTAGCCCCCTCCAAGAAGGCTTTAGCCCCTCCAAGAACGGAAACCAAACTCCGCCCATGTTGAGCTTCGAAGAGAGAGTGGAAGCCGATTCCATTCCCTGGGTGCAGAGGCATGTAATGCAAGCGAGCTCATAACTGTTTTGCATCGAGGCTCAGCTAAAAGACTTGTGCTCGATGATGAACGCAGGGAACGAGGAGGAATGTAAGGAGTTAGTAGTGACTGAAGGTAGGAAGGTGTGTTTGTGTTGAGGGATTTGTAGGTCAGCCGTGCCAATTTGAATTTTATCCTGTACTGAATAGGAAGCCAGTGCAGCTGATGGAGTAGGACTTATTATTATTACCTTGGGGTTCCCATGCGAAGAGCACCTCTGAATAGCTTATACTGTAAGAGGCACTTTGCAAATAGACAAATTTTGCAATGCAGTACAATAGTGCTTCCCAATTTTTTGCTGTGTTCCTTTTGACCAGAAATCTTTTTGGCGGAACACCCTGCCTTAACAGACATTATAATGGCATAATTGAGTATGCAGTGGTTACGAAGTAGGCCAGTGTCGCACAGTAGGTCTAACTGATAGGCCTAGCGCAGTTTTAAATAACTCAATTTTCTGTCATCGGCCCACAAGCATATTTTAAACTGTATCGTTCGCATGAATTTATACAGGGCTTAAAGTGTGGCTGGACGGTCATGGACGGCGTCCATGCACTTATTTCAAAATCTGAACGCCGTCCTGCCACTCATTGGCCAGCACAGTCTGAAAAGGTAAGGGCATCCAGGCACTTCTTTTGGAAGGCAAGGGGCGTCCAGGCACTTATTTTTCCACACTTGAAGCACTGAATTTATATAAATTCAATGTGTATAACAAGTTCCTGTTGTAAAGCAATTACAAAGGTTGAAAGGGAACACATCAGCATGTTTTTTGTTTCTTCTCACTGGACACTGCTATTGTAACTACCAAGTACTAGCAGTATTAAGTGTAATAATAATATTTATAGTAGTAAAAATGGAGATGCATTTCCCCTTTCATGAACTGCTACCAACCCAAAACTAGAACCTATCAAAAGAACCATGGGAGCTAAATAAACAGAACAACCAGCTGAATGGGAAATTCTCCGCATACTGACGGCTCATGCAGAATCAATATCGAACAAAACATGAAATATGCATGTTTTCGTGCGCATTCAAACCATGCCATTGAAAACCTCTGAATGGAAATGATACATTGCTAAACGTCAGTTCATTAAACGTACACATGACTGGTTTAGCAGATTCAATGCAGCTTTATGTAAATTTTCACAATTTTTCAGTGTCCGCAAAGCAATGCCAGGGAGAACAGAACAATTATATGCTAGCGCTACATCACATCAAGCCACAAGAGCTAGGCATTTGGTCGGGGGGGGTAGAGCTGAGGTTTCGAATGACACAAATGAATAAGTAGGCGCAAAATGGAATAATCGTCAATGGTTAATGTTTAGTCATGTGATCAGAGTTTAAAACCTGCTCTAAGGTCCAAGTTAAGTATTTCAGTAAGAGGTTGAAAATTATAAAGCAGGAAATTAAAAACATAGCAGTGCTTTAGGTGCAGAAAAAGACGTGCTTCAACATCCATCATCCTTTCTAGGCTATGACAGCCCAATAAGTGGCAGGACGGCTTTCGAATTTGAAAATAAATGCTTGGACACCTCCATGACCGTCCAGTCACACTTTAAGCTCTCCGACCTACCGTAGTCGCTTTCATGTAGTCCTCTAAATGTAAATTTATCAATTTCACTTTTTGCATCATCAGTACTATAGTGTCAAGAAATTTGTTATGCAAGAAAAAAAGAAGTGCTTAGCTAATAATAGGTGTCAATTTTTCAGGTGGGAGCAAGTGCCCCTTTTGCTCCCCCTGTGTGCAATCCCCTAAAAACGCCTATTATTATTATTATTATTATTATTATTACATAAATTTATTACGCGCGCAAGGTCACACCTAAGTGTGAATCTGAGGCGCGGATAGTCAGCCGCCAGAGGAAGATGCAGTTAAAGGTCCATGTGCTTGAAAGCCAAAGAGAAATAGTGAGTTTTGAGCCGCTTTTTGAAGGTAGGGAGTGAATTTGAGCAACGAAGAGAGAGTGGAAGCAGATTCCATTCTTTGGGAGCAGAGGCATGGAATGCACGCGAGCCCATAACAGTTCTGCATCGAGGCTCAGCTAAAAGACCCATGTTAGATGATCGCAGGCAACGAGGAGGAATGTAAGGAGTAAGCAGTGACTGAATGTAGGGAGGTGTCCCGGTAGAGAGGGATTTGTAGGTTAAACAGGCTGATGCCTAACTGTCTGTCGTCCTAATATCGGCACTTTAGACAAAATCCCGTAGAACACTAAAATCCCATTCAGCCGAAATACATGCTCAGCTTCAATATGATGTAAACTTAAAGGCTCCTACCAACCTCCTTGCCTTACAAAGTGTCCATCAAAGAAAGGTGTAACTGCAGTATCGGGGACCTAAGCATATGCAATATATTTGGCTAGTATCTAAAGACGACACTAACCCTAACCCTAACCGACCCTCACGACGCCTAATCTGATCCTAGCCGACCCTCACAACGCCTGACCTGACCCTAACCGACCATCACGACGCCTAATCGGATATTAACCGACCCTCACAACGCCTGACCTGACCCTAACCGACCCTCACGACGCCTATTCTGATCCTAACCGACCCTCACGACGCCTGGCTTGACCCTAACCGACACACAAGGTCCCGATACTGCAATTACGCCCAAAGGTGTTACTGCTGAAATACTAATAGTTTTCGCCAAACAGACACTAACCAGGCTATCCCATATAATAAACCTAAACTACTTTTTACTAAACAGTAGACACACAGAAACATACAGACCCAGGGACACAGACCGAGAGTCCGAGCCTTAGAAGACGAAGTTACAGACGTCTATATACTCGCATTTAAGCTAATTATCTTTAGCCACGCGGCCGTTATTCGTGACATAAAAGCATCGTCTGTTTGCGACCTCGCTCGTCGTTTACCGGCGCCGATCATGTAATGGAGTAATCATGCGGTCTGCTTAAGCACCGGTTCGGTTTACAATTACCATCTGTTAGCCTACACAGTCGACCAGTTGTTCTTCATCGAAAGATATTATATTCAACGGTCTGTCGTGCGTCTAACACTGGCTTCCACGCGTTTCAGCAGCCGAGAACCATTCT
>OX457036.1:18572245-18722245 GCA_949752735.1 Lumbricus terrestris
GATTGCCGGCTATGTGTGAAGACAGCGCACAGACAGACAGACAAACAGATAGACAAACAGACAGACAAGCAGACAGACAAACAGATAAACAGGCAGACAGACAGAGAGGCAAACAGATATAATTTATAGACAGATAAACAGGCAGACAGACAGGCCAACAGATAGACAAATTAACAGTCACACAAACAGACTGGCAGACATCCATCTTTCCACCCAATCGTGAGTCGTTAATCTATCCATCATTGCTCCATCCGTAGGCTACATCGATCCATCCATTCATCCGCCGCCCATCCATCTAACCATCCATCTAGCCATTCATACATCCGTATATCAATCCATTCATCCATCTATCTATATCCAGCCATCAAGCCACCCATGCATAATGCATCCATTCATCCATACATCTGTCCATTCATTCATACATCTGGCCACTCATCCATCCAATCATCCATCCACCAACCCACCCACCCACATATCCATCAATCAGCATTGCACGCATATGCTATCTGCCAATGCCATCCATTCATAATTTCATACCTGGTAGGTCTACATGTACACTTCCTCCATCAATTCGCTTTGCCATCCTCTGTGGTATTATTAATAGTCTCTGCTCATCTTTCTTACGCCCCAAATCCTGTCTTTTATCTCTGGGTTGATTACACTGGGAACGCATAATAGCCTATGAACGGTTTTTGCTGAGAGAAGAGCTTTAGAGAAATAATGGTAAAATACAATACAGTGCAATACAATATAATACAATGCAATACAATACAGTGCAATACAATGCAATACAATGCAATAAAATGCAATACAGTGGAATACAATGCGATACAACACAATTAATTAGGCTATGTATCGGAAGCACGATACAAGTTATCTGATATATGCATATAGTTAAGCCTATAGGCCTATATATATACAATTATACATTCATACATAAGCTTATGCATACATAATTATATATATATATATATACGTACATAAGTTATCGAGGCTGTGTCTCCCTCCTGCTTTATCCAAGCTTGGGACTGGCACAACCTGATGCATGATAGCAGAGTTTCTTGTCAAGTGACATAGTATTTGCATTTATTGTCAGTATATTATACCAAGCCTGGATGAATTGGAGGAGGGACTATACGCTAATGATCTTTGCCATCACACAGCATCTTCACGCACTGAAACTATAGCTTACTGTAGTAGCCTATATAATTATGTATAGCCTATGTGTTCACGGTTCAGCCGCTTGTGGCGAGTGCCAAACCAGACGTTGCGATAGTTACCCATACATAGGCCTACAGACATTCATACATACATAGGCCTACATACTTCATACACGTTGATACATTTACATATAAAATTATATATATATTATATATACATACACACCCATATTCATATATATATATATATATATATATATATATATATATAGCAGTGGCGACGCCAGGATTTCAGTTTTGGGGGGCTGAATCTCCTCGCGGATGAAATTTTCCATTCTCATCCGCCAAAATTTTTGATGACCTTTTTTAAATTTCAGTTTTGCATGTAAAAAACCGGATGACTTTTTAGGGGGCCTTAGCCCCCGGGTTGCCTTTTATACGGGGAGGCTTAGCCCCTATCCCCCCTAGCGCCGCCACTGATGGATAGGCCTTTATACAAATACCTCTCAAACTATAATTATGCAAAGCCGCTATCTGCATCTTCATCTCGCTCAATGCGTTCTGCTGATCCAGGGTGAGAATTGCCAAGGGGTTGGGGATTTCAAACCCCCAGTCTTTCTTAGAGTTCCATAGAAAAGTCTGTTTTCACACCCCAATTCCAAGTGGATAATGGTCAGTCAATCCGTTATTTTTTGACAATTCTTACACTGTCAGCTGATCTTCTTGATCTTTTAGTTCCCAGAACTATAGAAGTCTATAAGGTTGCTATAATTATATTGCCCAACATCGGGCATTTGTTGTGGCTGGTCCCACCATTTCGAATGACCTTAATCCTCCCGCTCTAATGGCTATAAACTAATGACTCGAGCGTTTATCCTCATCTGCCTTTCACCTTTTAAAGACAGTTCTTGTCCCCCGAATTTTTCGTGCTGAGAGCGCTTCTGAATAGGCCTACTCAATCTGCGAGAGGCGCTATATCATAGATACATTGCAATGCAATACAAATTATACAATACATACATACAAGCGAATATAGTTAGGCCTACGTATAGTCACCGTTACACCGTATCTTGCAAAGGGCTAGGCCTACTTCGATGTGTAATAATATGTGTAATTATAATATAATAGCCTATAGGCTAATATCCTACAATCTTTATCGACGATGTTTTTCGTGAATGTTAATTGCCGACTACTCTGGATCGTATTATTTTCTTTTGTCTGACTTTACAGTTTTTTCATTCATCCAATGATCCAAGTAAATCGGTCCCGCCTAATTAGGCCCTATGTCTAGGCCTAATCGTCTCTGATCAATGCTATTCTCATATTATAGCTGCTATAGCCTAATATAGCATCACAGTCATCTGCGCGTAAACATGCACTCCGTTATTCAGATAATTATAAGCCTAACGCTGTGTACGTATATAGGCTATACAATGTTATAATTTATATGCAATTCCGATTCTATAGTCGGAATCATAATTTAATCACAATAACTAATTATTAGAATTATAATTGGATACTTCATCAACGCCGCTACTGCTCTCGTGGGCGTAGGCCTACGCGACGCTTGATAATAGGTATATATATATATATATATAGATCTTGCATAAGCCCTGTATACACACACACATATATATATATATATCTATATATATATTAGTCTGATGGTTGGTTATATATAGGGCATATATATATATACATGCGAACACATAATATCACAGACTTTTAGGCTATATACAATTATACATAGGGCCTAGTGTATAGACCCGAAGTTTGAGTTAAATATATATAGCCTATATATATAAATTTATAGGCCTATTATATGCTTTCGTTTGTCCGACGGTGCATTAATTGTCTTTCCACAGCGTGCTATTCAATGCCTCTGCCACTTCTAAAAGGCTCTTGCTGCGAGAAGCGCTTTATAAATGGTCATATACAATACAATGGTTTGCCTGCTCCAACTGTTGCTTTCTGCACGACCAATCGATCGGAGAAGTCTGGCAGACTTCTGAATAGACGGAGTCAGGGTATTTTGGAGTGCAGGGGAGACAAGTCATGCAGAAGTTCTTTATTTTGGAGACCGAAGTTCCTTAGTGACGTCTATAGATGAGTAGGCCTAATGACTAACTCTGTTGTAAGGTGACCTAGGCTATTATACGGGCGCCTCGGTGCCGGGTGCAGCATAATTATAGGGCCTATATAATTATAGGCCCTAGCATTCGTCAACGACAGACAGCATCGAATTTCAGGGTAAGAATTAATTGGGAGGCTATGGAGTTCAACCTCCAGTCTTTCTTTGGACGCCGTATAGTAAAGCCTTAATTCATTGCAAACCCCAAGTCCATATGAATCAACGTCTGACCCCCAGTTATTTTTCTTCAATTCTCATAATTATTGGCAAATCTGATCTGGGACCTATCAAAAGGGTGAATTTAAAAGTATGACCGTCAAAGCGCGAGTTCCAAAATCGCCGCTTTTACAAGCGCCTTATTGAAAGCTAGGGCGCAGATCAAAATAGCCGCCAACAAAGCTTATTGCATTGAACTCACGTAGGCCTATAGGCCTACGAACCTATAGCTATAGCCTACACGCGATCAGTGGTTCCACGAAATTATTTTGTCGTCGAATGGGGCTGGGAAAACAATCTCTTACGGTTGCGTAAAATCCCGGGCCCAACACCTCTGCTTCTGAAGTGGAGGTGGTGGGATTTCACGCATAGCCTACTAGGCATGCACTATAGCTAGGCTACAGTATAGGCTAACTCTGTTTCAAGTGACTATAGGGCCTACTGAATCTCTAATATAGGTCTACATTAATCAACCAGATTAGGGTTTGTTCTCCATTTCTGCGTGGGGCGGGTATAGAGTACGTCACCATGGGCGGGGTTTATCAGGGGCTGGAGCCTAGGGGGCTAAGCCCCCAGGAAGACCCGGCTTCTATTTTTAACGTGTAGGCCTAGGCCTATAAATGTATGGTATCTTTTCTCTGCAAGAAGGCACAGACTCAGACGCGAAACTTCCGAATGACTAAAGAAAGGTCATCAACTTTTTTGGTCAGGAAAATTAGTATTTTTCGGGTGAGATTTCAACCAGAGGACTAAAAATGTTCATCAACTTTTTAGGCCGAGAAAATATTCGTCGGCGCCGCTCGTTCTGGACCGATCGAGTCACAGCCCCAACAAATTTAGCCCCTCCAAGAACGTCCGGAAACCAAACTCCGCCCATGGACGTCACTGCACTATGGTATACGTCTTAAGATTATAACCAATGCATAATTTTATAGGCCTATATTATAGCCTAGTCCTTAATTTTTAAGTTGATAAGTCCTGATTATTATAATTAAGCCTATATACATAGGCGCAACCACCCTATGGGACCCACGGGACGCGTCCCCCCAACTTTTGAGTGGTTCCCCTAACTTTATTATTATGGTCCCCAACCTTTTAGGACGTGATTCATTTGGTCCCCCCAACTTTTAGGACGTGATTGCACCTATGCCTATATACCGTATGTCGCTTTTTTAACAATTGTTCCAGTAAGCAGGACCGTATTAACTTTAAGGTCGTCGTAGGCATAACTAGGCCTATATAGGTACGCCTAGCCTACTATTGGTTTCGTAGCCCCGGACACCTTTCAAAAAACTAATCAGAAGTCTCCATGGCAAGCTGTGGTCTGCGGACCAAGACGGGTCCGTGCTAAAGACATTGCGTGGAGTCCGCAACTCCGCGGGTCATCTGATCTAGTGGTGGGGATCATGGCCGGATTAAGAAATGTGGGGGACCTGTTCGGGAAATTTTTTACGGATTTCGGCCGAAAATTCTGATGACTTTTTTAGTCGTTTGGTCAAAATTTTCGTAGAATGTACCGATTATTTCCCCTCCCCAAAAAATTGTCGAAATTTTTCCCCCGCATGTGTGGGGCCCCCTAAAGTGTGGGTGCCTCGAGATCTGTGCCCCCGAACATGTTGAACATTATGCATCCGGCCCTGGTGGGGATCGATGTTGGCTTATAATTATGCAGTAACCTAATTCTGTTCTGCGTTCATCACACACCAGCGTTTAACCTACCGGTATATAGCATCTCCGGGGGGGGGGAGGAAGAAAAGTTCCCCTCCAGGAATAATATATATCGCCCCAAGAAACATTCAGAGCTGCTTTTAAAGATCTAGGCTATATCGCATTATACACGAACAGAAAAAAATCATCAGAAAAAAATAATGACCGGACAAAGGGTATCGCCGCTGTCTGCCTCAACGGAAAGGCCGTGCAGTTGCCTCAAGAAACCTAAACCCCCTAAAGCGGGGGACAATCTGTAGATTAAATATACTGATCACGCACCGTCTCGTTGCATGGACACAGCTTGCCGAGCGACGATCTTCAACTCACTGCAATAGGCCTATCCATCGACGTAGGCTATACTTACGTCGATGGCAATATCGAACCGACCGTTGACGTATAGGCCTGCCGCCTACGCAAACCTCATCGACTTTTCATTGGCAGGCGTTATGGTTGAAACGAATGGAAAGTAGCCTACTGCTTTTGCGTCTAGGGCCTAAAGGCCTGCATGTAGGCCGTATATGCTTATAAGTCTTTGCCACTCTTTGGCTTACTGAGTACTCAGTGCTTAAAGTGTGAAAAAAGTGCGTGGACGATCCTCACATTTTCGGGTGTGCTGGCCAAATTATATTGGCAGGACGGCAGAGATTTGAAAATAAGTACCTGGACGCCGTCCATGACCGTCCTGTCACACTTTAAGCCCTTGGTTGACTGAAATCGAACTCTAGGTTTAAATAACTTCTATTCACCAGGCTGCGCGTCGCATTATGTAAGAACTCCAAGATATCTCTTGACTTTATCGGACTGGGCCTACTACAGTAGGCCTAGGCCTACTAAGTCACTTTAAATGATTTGTATGTTAGTCGATCTATCGCACGAATATATTACGAATTTTGTAGGCCTAACTATGAAAGCAAATATGAAAGCAATTTCGTTCGAAATGTTTAGCAGGGCTATCGTAACCAAACTATAGCCCTGTATCTATATTTATACGAACCCCAGGCAAAGCATACATTTGGCACCCCCGTCAAAACATACATTTAGCAACAACAGGCAAGGCGTACATTTGGCACCCCAGGGAAAGCATACATTTGGCACCACAGGCAAGGTGTACATTTGGCACTCCAGGGAAAGCATACATTTGGCACCACTGGCAAAGCATACATTAGGCACCACAGGCAAAGCATACATTTGGCACCACAGGCAAGGCATACATTTGGCACCCCAATCAACGCATACATTTGGCACCACAGGGAAAGCATACATTTGGCACCCCAGGGAAAGCATACATTTGGTGCCACAGGCAAAGCATACATTTGGCACCCCAGGCAAAGCATACATTTGGCACCCCAGGCAAATCATACATTTGGTACCCCAGGCAAAGCATGCATTTGGTACCACAGACAAAGCATGCATTTGGTGCCACAGGCAAAGCATACATTTGGTACCACAGGCAAAGCATACATTTGGTATTCCAGGCAAAGCATACATTTGGCATCACAGGCAAAGCATACATTTGGTATTCCAGGCAAAGCATACATTTGGCACTCCAGGCAAAGCATACATTTGGCACCCCAGGGAAAGCATACAATTGGCACCCCAGGCAAAGCATACATTTGCCACCCCAGGCAAAGCATACATTTAGCACCACAGGCAAAGCATACATTTGGCACTCAAGGGAAAGCATACATTTGGCACTGCAGGCAAAGCATACATTTGGTGCCACAGGCAAAGCATACATTTGGCACTCCAAGCAAAGCATACATTTGGTGTGATGATCCTCACTCAATTGTTCACCCCACATCACAGGACTTGTAACCAACCCAATGATGAATCAGACAGCCTTAGTATTAATTTTATGCTCGACTTAAGTTAATTGTTTTTTTTATTAGTACAATCATGACTGAATAAGAATCAATTTTTGTGGAAAATGGCAAAAAATGGAAAACTAAACTACGAACAATAAAAAAATGGCACTCCTTAGAAATTGGCATCCCAGGCGACTGCCTGCTTTGGCTGTGCCTAAGGTCGGCCCTGCTTAAGAGATACGTGCATTAATCGTAGAGAAGAAATAATATCTGAGACAAAGAACGAATAGAAGTCGATAAATTGTCATAATACGGCTTCTTTCACTTTCATACAGACAACAAAGATATAAATATACGCTGTGTATATAATATATATATACGGCATAATATCAACCATTGCACTAGAATTCCTACATTTAAGACAACGGCAATTTCACAAAAGTCCTGACAACTCGTTTTGGAAAGTGTTTCAGAGAGGATTGGATTTGCTGGACGAGAGAGGAGGGCGCCTGCCACAGACTCACAAAAATTCTTCGTAATTTAATATCGAAGAAAAAAGTTACTAATTTAGACTGGCTGGCTGCTTGGAATAGAACAGCCAACTCAGCGAGTGCTCAAAACTCTAGCCACACTGTGAGATCCGATTAACGACAACTTTAAGAAAGCTGAACCGAATCGAGAAGTCGAAAAATTAGTTAACGTTTTGCAAAGACATGAACAAATTCAGAACTATTTTTACAACAAGATCTTCAGAGGCCTTGGAGGATGTTTCGAGACAACTTGGATGCATATTAATTCACCCAAAATGTGACAAAAATTCTACTTTGTGAAACAGCCCCCAAAGAGGGCGACATTTAGGTCAGGCGTGTAGGGTTTCGTACACGAAGAAGAAGAAGACACCCTCTGAAGAAGACACCCCTGGCAGACAGACGCAGAACGAGTGGCATCGTTAAAGTGGAGAGAAAACAGTGCATAGCAAATGCCACTTCGTTCTAACGTCGGACTAGAACTGCCCTTCCCCCCCCCACTCCCGATACATCTCAAGTCAACAAATCCAGTCCCCCCCTCCCCGGTTGTCCATACGTAGACTGCACCTCAACAAACGGAAATTGCAAGGTTAAGAGAAACGGCCTATGCTGCATCAGCACACCTCCAGATCTGTCTTTGTCTCATTCAGGTCTCTCTCTGTCTTCCTCTCTCTCCCTTACCCTCTCTCTATCTCTTTCTCTGCCCCGTTTCTTGCTCCTTCTCAACCTGTTTGGCCATAACCAATCAGTGTCCTAACACACAACATCATCATCATCCTCCAAGAACTCCAACATCAGCCAAGCAACATACAACAGCAGCCGCAGTCCGATCTACCTCATCTAAGTTCATTGAACTAATAATAGTTATAAATAAGAATCAATAATATAATAATAAAGACGTCAATATTAAATAGAACACAAATAAATAATGAGAGTAATCGCAGTAAACGGAATGATGGTGACGACGACGATGATCATGACAAGAATGATGGTAATATCAGCGACAATAAAAGCAATAACAATAACGTCTGTCTGATTACGCCGACGATGATGAGATGGCGATGATGACGTGCGACGGATGACAACGTAACAGATACTAAAGCACTGATAACGACGACGACGACGATGAATTCAGTAAACACGGCAATGAGGACGCTGATGATGATGACGATGAACAATAAATGTGCTCAAGAAGACAAGTGAGTACAACACAAACAGCATCAGCGCTGATGATGATAACGATGATAGTTTTGACGTAGACGCTGTCAAAGACATCGTGATGCCTGACGTGATCGCGAAGAAGTTGCTAACGATAATAATAACATTGAATTTCATAAAGGGGGCAAGAGGGTTTACTCCTACTCCTCCGTCGTACGGTGATGGGTTGGTGGCCAAGCCACAAGGAACACTTTCCATCTCACACTCTACATACAAGCAGTGCCTTCCAGTGATCAACCATCAAGCAGCGATGCACCGCAGGAAGGATAGTTCCTCTGACAAAATCACCGCAAACCCCCCCACCCCCACAAGCCCTCCGGAGATTTTTTCCCCAAGACATACGACAAGCCCAAACCCGTGCAATATTTCCAGAGCTGCCCGCTCCATCCAAACAACTTTAGAAATTGGTCAAAATAACTTTTTTCCGAGCGATAGCGGATGTGTCTCAAAACGTTCCGCCTCCCAGTGCAATATACGACATCTCTGTGATGAGTCCCACGGGTCCGTGCTTCTCCGCCTCCGCCCCTCCTTCCTCCCCCTCCTCAGTAGAGGCCGCATCCTCGTAGGTTGTTGGCGATGATGACGTCGGTGACGGCATCAAACACGAACTGGATGTTGTTCGTGTCCGTTGCGCACGTCTGGTGGCAGTAGATCTCTTTCGTCGTGCTCTTGTTCTTCGCCTCGAACTGCGCTTGAATGTAAGACGACGCTTCTTCGAACGTCTGCGATCCTAGAAACAACAACACCACGCCAAGCAGTTATTACAACCGGGGCTTTTTTTAACGTGTGCAGTTCTACACAAGATGTGCAGTTGTAAATGAATTTGTGCAGCTGTAAAAGCAGTTCTGTGCAGTGAAAAGACCTGCCATGATATGATGCATCATGCCCATTTAGTAATACCTAAAACTAAACTTGTAGCAGCTTTAAATATTAAGGTAGGCCTATTGTCTCAGAGGTAATGTCAAGTGCGGTTTGCACTACTCATCTGACCATGTTTCCCATGGTAGGCCCTATACGAGAGTATCAGTTTGGTTTTATCAACTGAGATGCGACTAATCGGAGTATAGCTTGCACATACATACTTACCTGTAACTGCAATCTTCATTAATGAAGAAAGCTGTTCACATTAAAAAATATGTAGTTAGGCTACCGTCACACATTGTCATTATGCATGCATGTTGCACTGCTGCAGTACTGCAGGTGCAGATTTTGGTATTTGTGTTGTGGTAGAAAGCCTAGAAAGGTATAGAAAATTTTGGAATAACAACTTCGTCCTAGGCAGTGCTCAAAGTGCAGAAAAAGAAGTGCCTGGACACCAATCACTTCTCCAGGTTCTGCTGTCTAAATAGGCTAAGTGGCAGGACGACATTGAGACGTGAAAAGTGATAAGTGCATGGACGCCGTCCGTGACCGTCTAGCCACACTAAAGCACTGGTTCTAGGCCTACTTCTGTTTCAGCATGGTATCGCATTGAAGGTCCATTAACTCCATCTGCAATCTGCATATCTAGCGTAGCCTACTGTTACAGATTCAATATCCACAGCAAAAAGGAGTACAGAACAGTTCGAATTCTGGATTAAATTGCAAAAGAACTGCAAAATTCGGATTTTAACCAATTTCTTTTTTTTAAACTCCAAACAAACAGAAACCAGAAAGCTGTTGCAGGCTGCATTAATCGAGTCCTGCATTAATCGGGTCCAAGGGCCGCTTTTTTGAGACCGCTGATTTAGTCCATGTATCAGTTGGAAAGCATCGGTAAAGCGGCCAATAACTTTCACCCTAGAACTGAACCATTCACCACTACTTAGACATCTTACCAGATGTTTATGAACTTCCAATGTATGTTCACTTCTCTGTTGAGTCAAGATCATCAGATATTTGCTTAGACAGAATCGCTTAATTAAACACTATAATTCATGTTCCACTCATAACAGACTTTACATTTCAAAAGTCTGCATATATATATTATTATTATACGCATTATATGCAACCTGTGCCAACGATCAAATCCCATATGCCGCTGTGGAGGAAAATATGCAGCAGAGTATTAACAGATTTATAATGCTCAAGACCAACTGTAGGTCTCATGAAATATTATTAATTAATTTGCTGTGTTATTTGTTCTGTTATGACAATTGTCTATTGATGTACTGCTTTACTTGAAAAAATGTTCTTTTGGTTCAATAAAATGAAATGAATGAATGAAATCACAACTAGTCAAGGTTCATAAGCAGCATGCAATAAAATCACAATCAAGCCCGCCAAGAGGGGAAGGAAAGAGAGGGGGGAATGCCCAGGGGCCCCGGCGACTTTTAGGGGCCTGGAGGGGGCCCGAGCTACAGTAATTATAATATGTTTCATATGTTGATTACGGGTTGATTATGTTGATTATTGTCTATTGATGTACTGCTTTACTTGAAAAAATGTTCTTTTGGTTCAATAAAATGAAATGAATGAATGAAATCACAACTAGTCAAGGTTCATAAGCAGCATGCAATAAAATCACAATCAAGCCCGCCAAGAGGGGAAGGAAAGAGAGGGGGGAATGCCCAGGGGCCCCGGCGACTTTTAGGGGCCTGGAGGGGGCCCGAGCTACAGTAATTATAATATGTTTCATATGTTGATTACGGGCGGCGGGCCCAACCTTTAATAACTTAAATATTACTTAGCCTATTGTTTGTGATCTATGTTGTTTTAAATAGAGCCTAATTGCCTATTACTGTTACACTACTATGACTGTTCAAGTTTCAAACAACTGTCCATGACCTTAGTTATCAGTGTTTTGCCAAAGAACACGCTCACTTCCGTCTCAGAACGTTCTTTAGCTAAATTATGCGTTGTCAGATTTCAATCGCAAGTGAACAAATCTAAATGATAAATTTCTCTCGCAACGATGGAATATTTTATAAACATAAATCTGGAGCGCAAAAACAAAAATAAAAAGCTAATAAGTTTGAAAAGGCAAACATTGGTCAGCTTATACAGTTGCATACTATTTCAATTCATACTATCAAAAGAAGGCAATCAGAGCCCGTAATTAGGTCTACTTCTACATCGGTTCTAGTGAATTAAACGTGCCTGCATGATGATCGTATAATTTTATAACTGAATGGATTAAAATGAAGTTTGTGTTGTTAATATCTTAGTTCCAAATGAAAACATCATAAATAAGAATGAAAATGCTGAAATCATGGAAACTGTAAAGAGGCATTGTTTTGACGTTGGCACTCTGACGACAGGGCTCGTGTTAAATTAGGCCTATACACAAACGATTGAGACGATAATTACAGGCTGCTAATGAGCTTATAAGAAACGGTCCTCCAAGACATTCTGACAATTTTCCAGGCGATGAAGAAAGAGCATTTTCGAAGTGCATTTTTTAGGTTCACAGGCAAGATAGAGAACTACCAGGATATTATAAGAGATATTGCTGCAGTCAAATCCAGAAAGGTTGCTTGTTGATTACCATATTATTTGAAAATTAAATTCTTAACATTAGGGACTGATTAAAATCATAAATGTAAGCATTAGCGTACGTTCATACCCACACTATTGTTATTTTTACTTTTTTTTGTAAATTTGCTCAATAAATCTAAAGATAGTTGGGGCCCATGACTGCTCAGCCCAGGGGCCCGGAATTTCTGTCGGCGGGCCTGATCACGATCAGTACTTAGAATTTAAGATAATCAGCGATAATGAATGACAAAAGGATAATGTTGAACTATAACTATGTTGCAAGGAGCAATAATTTCGAATCTATATGCTGCTGCACTTGGAACACATGCTACTTATCAAGGTATCAACTGAGGGAACTTAGGATAACGATTTAGCATGATTATACTATGGCTTGAAACTATTCTTCAGCACGCAGGCTTCTACAAAAAAGAGATAGTGAACAAGAAATAACACAGGATAAGCTTTGAGCACTGTCACTGAATATGTTAATTGATAAGCCTATGCAGTGAGAGAAGCGAGAGATTCTGGGAAGCAACAACAACCTGTGTATTCCGGAAAGCAAATTGTTAACGGTGACTTTTGGATCTTTGCCTCAAAGAGATCTTTCTTGTTAAGGAAGAGAATGATGGAAGTATCGGTGAACCATTTGTTGTTGCAGATCGAGTCAAACAGTTTCAGGCTTTCTTGCATTCGGTTCTTAAACAAATCAATTTCAACAACATATATCAGTATATGTTTAATAAACGCTACTACAATACGTTCTAAAATTTGGCATTATTACGATGATAATCAAAAAGGAAGCAACCCTCACTTACACACACCAATAGCTTCATGTAGCATTGCTAATCTGCTTAAGCAGTACAGAAATCACTGACAAATTAGCTGTCTAAAAACTCAGAAGCTTGCTACGGCTATCTATCAGTGCCATTCTTAGGTGACTGCAGTGCATGCCAATATATTATTTATGCATATCATGCAACTGATATATTATGATTGCGACCAGCTGTAAGTTTCATTACACAGTTACCACACCAGAGTAATATTCAGCGTGTGATATTATATTATTAATCTTAGGCTATTGAGCAACAATGGCATCTTGTGTACTTTTACAACTTGGTTCTTGGTAATCAGATAGTCCTGACAGTTGTGATGATTCATACATATGGGCGTATTGAGTTTTTAGACAGTCAATTTGTCAGTGATTTCTGTCCAGCATTGTGATGATGATTTAATTTAATCTGAGCTTATTGCCAGTACCAAGAACTTGATTTCTAAAAAACAAAATGCACTCCAAAAGTTTTATGCCTTAAGCTATTCTGCTTTCATGAAACAAAGGTACAAACTAGATAACAATCATCAGCTTCAGGACCCACACAATGCATGTTAAAGTTCTACAAATATGTATTTTCAAGCACAATATTCAGCAATGTTCAGTGCACTATTTCAACTGTGTTATCCAAGGTAAGAGTGACACAACTTGCTTGTTAAGAGTAATCCATTCCATCAAACAAATTTCAAGTGCATATGCACTAAGGATAGGTAAAAAATTTACAAACAGCCATTGTCTTGCAAAGTTCTGTCTACACCTTGAGGATGAGAAATCAATGAGTATTATATGAAGGATGACAACAACGGCTAATCATCAAGGGCCTTCAAAAGCACAAACTGCTTAACCATGGCTGGTTGAGCGTCTGCACCTCCTCAAAGACTCGAATGCTGACTAATCGTGTCTCACTACATTAATAATTGTGACCCGTTTTCACGAAATCAGTCGCTTGTCGTCCATGTCATCAGGTAGAAAATGACAAAAAACAACAACCGATCGTAATTGACATGAATGCAAAAACAAGTTTTAAAACATATATTTAATATTAGAAATGACGTATAAAATGCTTGTTTAGACATATCTAAATGCGTAAAAATAAATTTTTACTAAGAGCCGTTAATCTGCTTTGAGATGGAAAGTCAGAATTTCAGTCAAAATTAGCTACTTTTGCTGTGATATTAAATTAGGGAGCAGGTCAAATCGAAAAGCGTGATTGGTCTCGTTTTGAACAAGGAAATCCCCTTTTTTCGTTCTATTAAAAAATATGATCGTCTTGTATTTAAAACGCACAAAGATTGGCCCGAAATAGATCGACTTACAGAAATATTCAGAATTGCGCTAGAAAACCGACACGTGACAAAATTTTGAGCCGTGGTTGGCTGAACGGTTGACAGGTCGTGTCTGAGCATGTGTACTCACATAACCTTGCCTGCTATAAGGTCAGGAAATGGGTTAAATCATTTATTTTCTTCGCTTTTCACTTAAATAACTTAATCTTCGAAATGGAGGATATTTTGCAAATTTGTAGAATATATTTGCATTTGTCCAGACTATTTGGCTGCCAAATTGAATTTAAATCAGTCCAATGAAAATAACCGTTTCTTAGAAGAATGTAAATAATTATATCCCTAAACTTCGCAAGCCATTTTCTCATCTAACAGTTTATGCATACCGTCGGATTGAATATTCTATAACTCCGTTGTATGTGAGATATAGAAAAAACGCAAATAGTTTTGGAAACGAAAATAAAACATCAACAGGAAATTGCTAAAAAGTGAGAAAATGTTTTATGAAGTTGCGACTAGTTTTGTGAAAATGGGTCACAATTGTTTGCTCAACTTTCCTCAAGCCATGTACATACATAGGGGTTGGGTTTCTACAGGTTCAGAGACCCTGAAATAAACAATTTCCAGATTTAAAAAAACTAATTCTGCTTAATTTGCGACCGTGTTCAATGTTCATTGGGAAAAGAACCTCTTGGAAATGTTTCCTGGCTACAAACCCGAGGCAGGCAAAGCGTTTTGGTGAAGGTCCGTGCACAGTGTCTGCTTCAGCGGAGATTTCAACTCTACCATTAAGCCCAGATAGGCACTCTTTCGTTGGATTCAATTCAGTCACTGCCGTTGTTATTGCAACCGTTGACCAACTGTGGCCCTAAGGTTGTCCGAACGAATGAATGAGTCTACAGCGATTTCTCTTTGCATTTGTTCAGAGAAGCACCTGGCTGCTGCTTCTGAGGGAGCCAAGTGTTTGAAGTGTGATGCATAACTCGTGGGTAGCCAGTCTGTTCCTTACCACCTCGTCTGCTCACTGACAGAATACAGTCGATGTACTCGTTTTGAAGCAGACGATGACGACTTAAACCACAACGCCCAACGTCTGGGGTTGACATTACAACAATTAAACAAAAAAACAGGTCGTGCATGCATGCATCCCTTCTTGGCAAGATAAAAACAAAAGAACTAATCAATGAGTAAGGAATTAATGAGCAGACCACTTACTGTAGTTTCGTCTTCATGAAGAACCTGGTCATATTCACTCATTCCAACGCAGAAGATGATGGCTGTAACGTCCTCAAAACAGTGGATCCACTTCTTTCGTTCTGACCTCTGGCCTCCGACATCAAACAACCTTTAAATAATAATAATAACGTTCTTCTAAGTTACTTCAGACTTACTGCTCTTCCAAATGTTAAACTCTACGATAGTCACCATCACAAAAAAAATTAAGTAGGTAACACTCAAAAATTTGATAAGAATTAACAACCACTGATGAAGTTCTCTCAAAGCAACTATCACGAGAACGTTCACATGCATCCAAACACAAACTGGTTCGTAACGAACTTATTGGAAATTTCTGTAATACACCCATGACCTTGTAGTATCCTCCTCATAGCCTGTCATCTTACCCAACATGAATAGGTGTGAGCTATTGTTAAAGAGAAGATTCCCAAGCAAGGGGAACATTACATCAATAGAATTTGCATTTATGACACAAGGCATTAGATAGTAAATGTGTAAATAACAAAAAGCAAAAATAGAATTTGCATTTATGACACAAGGCATTAGATAGTAAATGTGTATATTAAAAAAATAGAATGAAAATAAAATATAAAATAAATTAAACAAGTGAGATAAACAACTAATTTGGTAAGCAATAATCTGCTACATTGTCATCATCATCATCTGCGGCTCTCCGTTTGCTTCCCCGTGACTCTGCTGGCTCTTTCTACCGTCTTCTCAAGACCTTTCTCTTTGACCAGGCCTGAGTTGGGAGCGTCTCTGAGTAGAGATCTTGAAGGGGCGCTATATAAATTTATGCGATTGATTGATTGATCATCATTTGTGGTATAATTCCCTCTCTCTCAATGGTTGTCATTTCAACAACATGCCAGATGTTTCTGCCCATCTCCACATTGTGTGTAGCCATATAGGCGTACGGGACATTTCGACAGTGGGGGGGCAAAAAAAATTTTTTGCCCGAAAAATCTGACGACCTTTTTTTTTTTTTTAGTCATCCGCCCAAAATTCTTAAGATTTCCCCGTCCGAAAAATCTGACGACCTTTTTTTTTTTTTTTTTTTTTAGTCATTTGCTCAAAATTCTAAATTCTTGCGACCTTTTTTTACCCCTGCGTGCCCGAAAAATCCCTCCCGTACCTGTTTTGCCCGAAAAAATTTCCGAAATTTTTTGCACGTCCAAGCCTCTTTTGCCCGAAAAACACATTTGCCCGAAATTTGGGGGGGCATTTGCCCCCCCTGGACCCCCGCCTCGTACGCCTATGTGTGTAGCCCACTCTGAAATTTAGTCAGCACCGGTCTCATCAAAACAACTGTTTCTATGATCAGTAAGCACATCCAAACAGTCTCTCTGAACCTCATTGGGGTGGGGTGGTATAAAACATCTCACTGAGCTCTGGTAAGTGGTTATGTTTCCTATCACAATGCGGTATGTGTAAAAACAGCCAGGGTCTCCCTTTTTAAATCATCTGTGACTATAACGTATTCTCCTAAGGCAACACGCTTTAACTATAAGGTCTTTGGTACAGTCAAAGTCTCCAATTCCTGACAGTATCAAGCATGTCTTGAATAGCAGAGTATGGTATTAGTACGGTACTCCAGATTCCTGGTTGTAGGTTGTTCATACAATCTCTCGCAATTGCAAATAACCACCGAAACTCAGGTCCACTGCTGTTACTGTAAACATCAACGTAAGACCCAGAGTAGAACAACCCACATCCATTTGGTTTGCTATCACCAGTACAAGATCCAATGTTCAACAGTATTCCATTTTCATCAGATATTTATTTGTCATGGCTCAGATAGTAGCTTCGAGTGAAAAGGAATGTGGCTCCTGAACCATTATCACCAAGGATCATAGATGGAGAGACGACAATTTCGTGGCATATAATATGCACAGCTATACAATACACACTCTGCAACTTGGCTGTTTCTGTTATCCAGCATTGAAACACAGTGAAGATATTATCAGTTAAGGTAACAATGCTAAATAAAACATGGGACACATCCCACCCCAACAAATTGTACAATAATTCTTAATAAGATGGAGTACGTCATAACAGGTTCACACGTGTATAATTATGCGCATGTCTGTAGTACACATTCCTATTGGAAGTACTTAAGGATATGTCCACATCATGTGCATAGATGTCTACATGTGACTGGCTATCACTTTGTCTGGTCACCTGTGATCTTACGAGTCGCACGTGTGTTGTTTTTTCATTTGCCCACGATCGTGCTTTACTACGACATTTCCTGCATTTTATTCAGAATTGTAAACCGAAATATTTTACACTCCCACATAAAGCATTAAAGCTCATCTTAAAGGCTGTACTATTTTGATAAAGGCATTTTAAAAATCAACAAATACTTGCCAACACCTTCAAGGTATTTTGGTTACTATTAATGTCCAGGTACAGAAAAAATACTATTCTGACACCATTTCTATAGCATATTCGTTGCACCTGCAATGACTAGCAGCACATTATGAACAGTGTGGTTGACACTTGACAGGAAGAGCAAGGTTATGACTAATCATCCCTAAAATATCTCAGTGCAACGCAGAAGCTGCATCATTATACACTGGTGCTACATCATAAAGGCTCAAGGGCGGAAACAGAAATTTTCGAAGGAGGGCCTAAACTTTGGGCCTTGGGCAGGGAAAAATTTCGTCTTGGTCACTGGAGAAAATCTGACAACTTTTTTTAGTGATTTGTCGAAAGATACCATTTTATCTGCCAAAAGAGCTGATGACTTTTTTAGTCGTACAGTGTTCTTAAGCCCCCACGTACCTCGTGTGTGGACCTTGTGAGGCGTGGGGAGGCCTACGAAAGTGCTCATGGGGCCACATCAACTTTCTGAGCCAGGATAGCTGGTAAAAAATAAAGACATTTCTAAATGGGGGACCAAGGCCGGATTGGCCCCTGGATCCGCCCCTGTAAATGCTCAACTGGCCAAGCACTGCTAGAATAAGTGAATGCTTTTATCAGTAACAATATCATTGTCTACTATTATGGCTCACCCTTCTTATCCTCTTAGTTGACCTATATTTTGAATTGCAAGACCGATAACAAACTCAGTCGTTAGTTTTTTGCACAAATACTCTCATTCTCTGCTTAATTTAATTTACATGCTTCAATTTAAACAATTGAAGCCTATCGATGTAAGCGATAGTATACTGGAAATTGGGGCCTGCCCTGCTATTGTTTTTGCTTGATGTGTCACGATGATACGAGTTCAAGTATTATAATAAACATAGTACTTTCAATATAAGAAGAACAATTGAGTTGAAAATGAAGAAAAGAGCTGCCAGGACTAACTTAAAGTTAAGATTTTTGAAGTTAAAGTGGACTTCAACGATGCCGGTCGTTTTGACTCGGGTTCGTAGGATGTCTTGTTCCGTTGGCATGTAGTCCTTCGCACCAAGACGATCCAGATCATCGAGAAAGCTTCAAGAGAAAAACAGATCAACACGTTTAGACGGTACAATTCATCGAAAAATATTCACTAATCACCAATCTGGGAAACACCATAGAGCTCTTCCGATTTATTCATAGATTAGAGGTATGCACAGGGTGAGAAACGCTGGGGGTTTCAATCCCCCATCTTTATGAGAGCCCCATAGCAAAGTCTGTTTTTCACACCACAATTCCAAGTGGATCATAGTCCAACCCCCAACCACAGTTATTTTTCAACAATTTTCACACTGGGTATGCATATCTAATATCTATGCTTTTCTAACCTGGAAACTTCTAAATGAGTTTACGAAATACACACTTCATATTCTGCTGATGGCCACTTTTATGTATAGCATAACAATCTATCCAATTCAATCACTGCATCTGTTATACAACAATTCTTACAAGTCTCGAGTGTACACAATATCCTCACTCCATACAAGTTATCGCAACAACATGCCTTTGAATATTTCATATTCAGATTTATTGACCTTCATTCACTTAATAATTTGTGAAGTAAATGAATAGAAAAAGAAAAACTGTATTTAATAGTGATAATTGCCAGAAAAGAAAGTTGTCAAGTTTCGCCTAAACACAGAGAGCATTAATAACTAATACATTCATATTATATATCTTGGATCTTCAGGATGTAATACTATAGTCGCAAGCACTGTTTGCATTCATATGCTAACTTCAACTTTCATGCAAGAAGACTCAGAATGGGAATGGAATTGATAAACTAGCAGTCAAGTTTCTTTCTTAAGACATTAAAAATAAACCAAAATATCAGAAAAATTACATTCGTTTAAGCAGGAGGCCTATTAGTATTGACGCATAAATAAATCTAGCTCTGATATATAAATAGAAAAAAGTCAAAACAGATACAATGTTACAGAAAATGAACCCAAAGAGATTGAAAACTAACACTGATACCGTAATGACAAGATTCCCCATAACAAAATGAGCATTACATAAGTGATAATTTTTTATTAGAACAAAGGCACTGATGATAAAAAAACAGAGAGTCATGATAGAGCTATAGAAATAAATCCCTTCAGACAGAAGACAGTAATTGTTACAAACAAAAGTGAATCAGAAATGAATTCCTACAATGCCTAAAACTGATTTTGGGCAAAGGCGTTGGTATACGTTAAACAAAAGTCATGTTCTGTTAATATGGAATTCTTTGAAGTGCTCGTCCAGATGTTATACAAGAGTATCCGAGATGCAGACAGACAGACAGACAGACAGACAGACAGACAGACAGACACAGACAGACAGACAGACAGACAGACGTGGAGGACCACACAGAAATGTTCAGAGTGGATCTGTAGATAACTTGAAAGTAGCTGTTGATAAATACATCATCATCTTCAGCATCAAAGCCGAGCACAATCGAATCCAAACAGCATTCGGTACATGAAAGACTCCGGGACATACAACATGTATATGATGAAATGAAATAAAAATTACAATGCAATAGGTTAAGTGCTTAAAGTGTAGAAGAAGAAGTGCCTGGATGCTTTAACCTTTCCCTGCTGTGCGGGCCAAATAAGTGGCAGGACGCTGTCCATGACCGTCCAGGCACACTTTAAGCCCTGTTTATTGTGAATAGCCTACGGTATTCCTCGAAAAATGGTGACAGTTAGAGTATATTGCTAAAGAAGTTAGTTGCGAATGAATGAAGGATTGTGTTAAGGCATTTCTGTAATGCCTTTTTAGAGTATAAAATAATATTAATTGCTAGCCTGAGAAGCCAAGCTGCAGTTCTAAAAGAACTAAAATTTCGTGTGCCTTCAAGCGATGATGAGCATGTAGCAGCCGGTGGTCTTCACTGACTTTTGCATCCACAAAAACCTTCACTACATCTCAAAAATATGCCTGACGTGCTTTCACGGTCCATTTTGATCAACAGTATGCCAATGATGACAAATTCCATAAATGTAAAAAAACTTTTGTTCCGTTTTTTATTCTTTCCCAAAAAACGTGGTTTTTTCGTTTTTTTGCATTTTTTTTTTATCGTTCTTTATTTTTTATATAACTTTATTTACTTGTTTACTGTCCATTATTATTTTCCTCGATTTAATTTTTATCTGATATTCCATACATTTTCACCGTAGTCTCAAGGATTCAGCTAACTATTATAGTGTCATTATGTAATTGCTTAAGTCGTCATTTGAGAATTACATGTAGTAGGTCTCTACAAGATATGAAATTTGTAAAAGTTATTTTTATATAAAATTCTTGGGCCTATAATTAATATTTATAAGTAACAATTTTAAGTACAAATGTACTATAGGCCTACATAATATAGTACACATCTATGGCTTTTGCTTCTGATTAGGCCTAGATTTTAATTGCGTTATGTCGATCAGCATGATCTTATGTGGACTTATGTTTACAATTTAAATTTGAGAAGATTTCAATACCTTTAATTTTCTGAATTTCATATTAAACCAAAGTTACAAGAAAAAATAACTGTGGTAGATTAATGTTAAGCTTACTTACACCAATTAATTTTGGCCTAATAATAAAGTTGTGTTATTTGCAGATTAAGATAAAATTGCATAAGCAAGGCTTTTAACCTTAAAATGAAGTTTCAGATGTAACAAAGGCAAATTATTTTCCGTTTCCGTTTTTTTATCGTTTTTTATTTTTTCCGTTTTTTTATTTTATTTTCATCGTTTTTTACATCTATGACAAATTCTAACAATCTGAATCACCAATCACCCTGACCAATCACCTTCCCCCCTCTGTTTAGGTCAGCTGTAGAGCTTCTGAAGACCTGACAAGAATCTTCACGCTGTGACAGACAGTCCACTTGAAAACGACGATATCCAAAGATGAACAGAATCAGCAACAAGGATTTTACAGTCACAGGCAAACGTGCTACTCAGACCCAGCTGCAATTCAGCACCATCAATTCGGCATGGCTGCAGGTAACAAACGCTAAGTATATGGGCTGAAGCACAGTGTATACATGTACATGGGCACATGGCCAACGAAAGATGCAGAACAGAGCATTGCCCAACATAACACAAAACCACAGCAGACAACAGCACTGCTTCTCAAACATAGACTTGGAACATAGGGTGATCTAACACACACGCAAAAGCCAAAGCCAGCAAATACCACAAATAACAATATTACACTTTCCAATCAGACTGTTAGAAAAAATGCGGCAGATGCCAGGTGCGACGGCCATCTTGTGAGAACTGATTAGATAAAGACAAATCTCATGAAAGGAAAGGTAAATCAAGAGTGACAAGAAACAAAAAGGTTAGTAGAACACCATCACAACAGCAATACAATGTTCATAGTAATGACCTTATACAGCCCAGCACAAGCCATAATGTTGCCATGAATGAATTCAGGAGTTAGGGCTGCAAACCCCCGAAATATACTATTTCCGAAATATTTCAACTAATTACATGCATACTCTGTGTATTCTGTTGCCCAATGGAATCTCACCCCTCTTGAAAATGAAAGTCTACCAATTTCTGTCTGGCTACGCTACTTTATCGATATGTTGCTGGTAATAAGAGTAGCCATGGGAACTCAAATCCAGATCGTGGTGTGACCTTAATATGATCTGTCAATAAGAATGCTGTCTAGCTTTTACACCAGTATCTGATATCAATCACCATTATTGTTTTCAGATAAAAAGATCATTGGAGGCAGCTGCAAAATAAACCACGAAAACCTCTTAAAAATCTATGTACAGATCATGATTGTACTTGTGGGACAGTATTGATTTAAAATATATGTACAGATCATGATTGTACTTGTGGGAGAGTATTGATTTAAACTGACGACAGCAAGAAAGAGGAGGGTGAAAATTGTGTACAGCTATTTAACTGATTTGAACTTCATAGCATGAAAGAAACCGCTTATAAAACATGCTGCAATGTGACCCAGACTAAGAGCAAAATCAGTTAAGGGAACGATATGGGTCCATGTAATTCTACTGACATGTCTAATCACTCATTGCCCCACCAGGTATCTAGCAGTACTAAATATAACTTACACAACAAAACAAAGTAACATTAGTTTAAGTGGCTGCGTTACAGCTCTAGAATTTACACTGTAGACTTCTAACGTAGTCAAGCACAATTAACAGAGACAGTCGCAAGTGGCAGTAAAACACAGACTAAAAGCACAGTAGAGATCACAATTTAGCTCTGCTTTCAAGTCGAAAAAAACTGGAAGTCGATTCCTACTATTTTGCGGAGTCGTTAAGCTGATACTCGTTTGATCGATTAAAGCAGTCCTGAACTCCACTGTCCTGCCATAACCTCTTCATTGCTGCCAGAATCTCCTCTGTAAACGGTTCGGTGTCTTCCATGCGTGAGATCACATCCAGAATGAGCTTTGCATCAGCCTACAAGAAACAGAATTAAGCAGCAATGTAACTTAATTAATCATAGTCGTAGATTTATATAGCACCACTTCAAGAGACTCCTCAGAGGCGTTTAATAGTTTGATACTTAGTCTATAGGACTTTTAATTAAGTGCCTGCAACTACAAGGCACAGGTGCAATATTATGGTAAATTCATATTAATGATTTCTGACTCATAGGCAGTGATTTGCAGCGACTGTAGTTAACAGCTAGAAACCACATCTTATGTAGTTACACAGCACAAGTAATCGTAATCTCGAGACTTCTACAGCGCCCACAAAAGCCAAGTCGCGGGAACCAGCTTATTCACAGACGCTCAATCAAAACAAAATCGATAGGCAGCGGGTCAAGTCCGGAGAGTCAGTCAGGCAGGCAGATAGATGGATGGCTAAGGTGGGTGATGTTTAAAGTTGAAATGACAAGGGAAGTGAGGAGAAGAGGAAGAATCAGGATAGGATCTGTGAAAGAGCAATGTTTTCAGTTTTGAGTGAAAGTCACACCCCATTCCCCAGTCAAGACCATTGGCAATACCTTTAGAAGATACCCTCACTTACACAATTAGTTCTGCACTCGATTTGGACCTGATTTCACATATTTAGCCTGACAGATTTTGACTTGATGAAGAGAAACCGTATGAACACAGACAAAACCGTTTCGACTAAGTTTACATTATCATCCAGTGTTTTATGGATTTACTATACCAAGGCTGTCAAACCTTTTTCAACGCAGGTCAGTGGCAATTTTTCCAGCAAGTGGTGGGCCAGGTTGCTGAAGCCATCTCAACAAACTGGAGTAAGGCTCTGGCAGAGGGCTTGGTGAGCTTGTCCCCATAAAAATTTGCAAGACTAAATGTTAAATAATGCTTTTAAGGTATATAAACTGCAAAATAAGGCTTAAAAAGTTTTAATTTTCTATTTTAAATTTGATATTCAATATTAGTCATGAGCATCACAAAAACTCATAAAAAAAATGACATATATACAATTTTATTCTCAAGCTGTGTAGTTTTAAGCAAGGCTCTAATGTCCAGAAAAATGTAGTTGGTGGGCCAGAAATGGCTTATGTACCGGCTCTTGGACACCAATGTACTATACTCTCCAGAAATATGTTTAGAAGCACCAGATCTTAATGTAGCCAGAATTCTCGGACATCAAACACATCAAATGTCTGGTAATAGTGCAGAACTACCGTGACCTACAGACAGACATCACTGTGGCACCATTCAGTTAGTCTAATCAAACAAATTGTCTGGGAGCAGTGACCAAAGAATACAGATGCATTGACAAAACTGGTTATCTCCACTAGTACCCACTCTGAACATATATTACAGCTAAGGGCATATATATATATATATATATATATATATATATATATATATATATATATATATATATAACTCCAGCTGTTCGCGACCTTCCGCCAACTGAACAAGAGAGTGACTTATCCAAGCCTAACCATACTTCTCAAATGCATTCCAGTTGACTATGCTCTACCTCATCAACCAGCTGGTTACCCTGCCAGATCCCAAAAGCATTCCCTGCTCAGTCATCCTGCCATTCAACTCATACTTGCAATTAACTGCCACATCCCAGCTGTCTGTCCATTCATCCACAGAAGAACTCTGCATAAGTATGCACGCGGTCTGACCCATCGCAAAAGAATCCTCGGCCAATCAACTGCTGGGCAGGACTTCACCTCTCTTCTATCCTCGTTTCACAGTCAGCTAAAGCCTCTGAATTTGCATACGCAGAAATTCCAGAGGTATTTAGCCATAACTGGGCCTCACATAAAAGTAATTTTAAGTGCTAACTTCTACAACATACATTTTGACGCACAAGTGACAGTGAACCAAATCAATGCACGATCAGGTCAACAACACCTGTACCATAGTTGAAAAAAACGTTTTTTCCGTTTTTATTCTCTCCCAAAAAACGTCGTTTTTTTCGTTTTTTATTTTTCCCATTGTTTTTTTATCGTTTTTTCTTTTTTCTTTAACTTTATTTATTCATTTACTTTCTGTTACTATTTTCCTTAATTTTAATTTTTTCTGATATTCCATATGTTTTCCGCCAATACTCTCAAGGATTCAGCTAACTAAAGTCATTATTTCATCGTTTAACATCATCATTTAAGAGATAGCCTACGTGTAGTAGGTTTCTAATCAATGTTTTCAAGGTTAAAATGCGGTTTTAGATGTAGCAAAGTCAAATTATTTACCGTTTCCGTTTTTTATCGTTTTTTTGTCGTTTTTTATTTTTTCGAAAAAAACGACGTTTTTACCGTTTTTTATTCCGTTTCCATCGTTTTTTACATCTATGACCTGTACAGTAAGAACCTGAAGCAGAGAAACAGTCTACTGCGGATATGTCAACTGGACTGGATAGGTAAGTCAACAGTAGTTATGTCAACTGGATAGGTAAGTCAGTAGTAGTTATGTCAACTGGATAGGTGGATAGGTAAGTCAACTGTAGTTGTGTCAACTGTATGGGTAGGCCATCACCTGTACAGTAAAACCATGACATATGTAGAGAAGCAATCTACAGCAGAAATGACAACTAGATAGACAAGTCAACAGTAGTTATGTCAACAGGATTGGTAAGCTTATAGCAGTTACGTCAATCAAATAGGTAAGCCTACAGTAGTTATGTCAACAGGATTGGTAAGCTTATAGCAGTTACATCAATGGAATAGGTAAGTCAACAGTAGGCATGTCAACTGGATATGTAAGCGCACAGTAGTCACTCTATATCAACTGGATAGGCAAGCATATACAGTATTTATGTCAGACTCAGCATGATAAGTAAGTCGATACAGTAGTTTAATACAGGGGCGGATCCAGAGGGGGCCAAAATGGTCATGCCCCCCATTTAAAAATTGCATGGGACGTGGCTCCCCCATTTGGTTTCAATAAGCCATAAAATAAATGCGGCGGGAGAGAAAAAACAGGATACCAGGCCCCCATTGAAGAAATCGCATGGGACATGAGCCCCCCATTTGATTTACCATACTCCCCGACTATGATGACCGACGACTTAGAAAAATGACATCAACTTTTTGGCGGCTGAATTGGTATCTTTTTCCCAAAAATTTGGACGAATGACAAAAAAGTCATCAATTTTTTTGGCGGCTGAATTGGTTTCTTTTTCCCCAAAATTTGGACGAATGACTAAAAAAAGTCATCAGTTTTCTTGGCGACGAATAACACGAACGAATTTTTTCCCTGTCCCACCAATAAGACCGAAAATTTTGGCCCCCCTTCGCAAATTTCTGTATCCGCCCTTGGTTTAATATGTGAACTGGATATATGTCATGACAAAAGAGACTGAGCAGAACGCGTAGTTGAAGGAAGAAAGCCCAACAATCCAATGCCTCATCCATGAAGAACAGAATTTCTAATATTTGATAAAACCAGAGAAAGATGCGATGAACTTGACTCCATATGCAAAGATGAGTAATAGTTAACTACCTTAGCTCACTACAACCAGATCACTGGCAGACGTGCCATTATTCAACAGTTTTTATGGGCCTGGTTGAATGCAGTTATTCAAGCTAATTTTAAAAACCCAGTTGAACAACTCAGTTTTATACTCAATTTAAAATAGAATAACATCAGACTGAAAAATATGATTGAAAAATTGGTCTGGAATGACGACTTATTTCACATAACGTTGTTGGCTAGAGTTCATTCTATAAACTATAAACCATTATAGATTTGAAATTTTGAAACTGCAGAACAGAGAGCCAATGCAAGTATTCAGTACAGAGGTGTTATGCTTATCTCTGAACTGGTCAACTCTGGCTCTAGTCAGAGTTCTGAACTCTGCAGTTTAAGCATGTCTGAATTTGTAATTCCAGATTGAATGCATGTGCCAGAGATAGTGTTGTGAGGTGGAAAAATTGTCCGGAAAGTTTCATATTTTTCCGGAAACCTTAGGAAACTTTCCGACGTATTTTTTCACCAATAAAATATTATTAAATACATACTCAATTCAAAGGAGTCCGAAATTTCTTTCAATATAATGTTACTAAATACATCAATCACTATAAGCAGTCTTAGGTAGTTATAACTGATAGTTTATTCAATAGATGGGACTGCTAGTGATAGTGATCATTGTTCAGATTGTTCACACGGCCCAAAAAATACATTTAGGAATTAAATGCAATTAAACTTCGCTGTAAATTTAGAGAAATATTTTTTATCATTCAGTCACCTTTATATTTGCGAGTCATGAAAATATAAGACAGAAACAGCAATTGATGCAGTATTACTATAGACACCATTTTTTTTACTTGAACGGATTGATCTTTTGAGGCCCATTGCAGAACTGCTATTGCAAAAAAGTGCTGTAATATGCCAAACAAATTTCTGTCGAGGGCAACGGCCTCTGTTGTCATGGGCCCTCGTCAAATCAAATCTGGATCCATCCAACTGCTAATGAACAGTGAACTATTAATGAGAATTTTTGAACAGTTTTGTTTTAACTTTTAAGTATTGATAGATTGTTAGATTGTTTCATGCCTATTTCAGTTTTTCACACGTTTTCTGCAACAGAGCTGACTGCATACATGCAAGCTACATTTAGTTTTCTATAAGCTAAGTACTAGTCTGAAATGCTAATGAACAGTATTTATTGCTCATATTAATTATTTTTAAGTTCAACATTGTCTGCGTCGACAGAAGTACTGCAAATAAAAGGAGCTTAAACAATAAGAAAAATTTCTGACAGTGAAATCCTGATATTTTCCGAGTTAAATGTATTTTTCCGGTTCCTTCCAGAAAATTTCCGGATACTTTCTGGCAAATTTCCCGCAAATACTCTTCCGGAAAAGCTACATCACTAGCCAGAGATGTCATTGAAACAACGGGAAAATAATTCATGTAAATCCTGAATATGTGATGAACGTACATGCATGCCTTTGCATCTAGCCAATTACAGAAACTGTTCCAGGCCTATATAGTCAGTAAAAGACTTGGAAGAATAACTGGATATCAACAAATGAGTCATCCAGCATCATCCAATCACACAAATCAAAATTAAATATATAATTGTCAATAAAAATAATAAGAATATTAATAAGCAAACGACTGTTGTTTTCAGATTCCCTGGATTGTCACAATTATAATATAGAAACGACCACAACAACCTCAGCATGTTTTAAGCAGCACAAATGAACTAATAATTGCCAAGTGAATCCTTGCGGGTCATTCCTATCAGTCATCATTCGATGTTGTTATTAAAAAGAAAAAAGAAAATAAACGAAAGACGATCTTTAGTTATGCGCATATTAATATCAGCGCATCTGCTTGAAAACTTTGCAAGAACCTGGAAAATGCAGAGTGCTAATTTTCTCACAACAGATGTCATCTCAATAAACGGCACAGAACTTCAACTTCATCAATCACTTTAAGCATTACAACTCAGTTGTCTTGAACAATACAATACACTTACTACTGGGTCAGGAGCACCTCTGAATAGTTATTTTGAAAGGGTGCAACATAAATTCCATAGACAGATAGACAGACAGACAGACAGCCAGACAGACAGGCAGACAGACAGGTAGACAGACAGACAGACAGGCAGGTAGACAAACAGACAGACAGACACACAGATAGGTAGACAGACAGACAGGTAGACAGACAGACAGGTAGACAGACAGACAGGTAGACAGACAGACAGGTAGACAGACAGACAGACAGACAAACAAACAGACAGATACTGTTGTCCTTTCAAAGTTCAGAAGTGCTCACATGTCTTAGCGCTGCAGACGCAATTATATTGCAGAGCAACTGTGCATGAACGACTTGCTCACGGTCCATATAAAACAGTCACCACCTCCGATGAGAATTGAACCCATACTCTCCATGTTACAAGATGAAAGCTCTAACCCATGCTGTCAAACCTGCCGCCGTGAGCTGATCTTAAGTGGCCCGCGTGATCTAGTGAAATTTTTTCAAATTTTGTGAAAATGAAAATAATGAATTGCAGACCAACTAATGGTTATTATAGTCTAAGCTGTTGTGGTATTATTTAACAATGTGAATACAAAATCAAGTTACCAAGGCACATCCGGTATGATTATTCCGTTGTAAACTTTAACACAGATTAAACAATTTACGTTAGATCACAGTTGTTGCTTTCGAGTTCACCGGTGCGGTCCTTCGGTTCAAGAAGTTCTTTGGTGGCCCGCGGTGTCAAAAAGGTTGGACAGCACTGCTCTAACCAATAGATCACCATCCATACGTAATTCTACATGTATATCTGCGCAAGTGTTCGTTGCCATGTTGTCTCTTGTCTTGCCTAGTTATCAAGTTCATTTTCACAAATTCCTGCACTTAAACTTAGCTAAGACCAGCGTAGAGATCACCTCTCCTTGTTTCACTTGAAAAGATGCTATAGAAATCCACAACTACAATTATGATATGTCGTTACAAACGAATGGAGCAACGCACAAACCTAATTTATCTAAAGAATAAAAATTTTATAATCAGTTTTTTTTCATTGTTTCATCGCAAGATATGACTGCATGATTACCTTAGACCAGTGTTTTCCAAACTGATTTTTATGGCATCCAAGGATGCTGTAGTGCTCTAGGGATGCAGAGCAACTAGATGCCAGCAAAATGGGTAAAATATGTGAAAACCATAGATCTTCACTATCGACACGGGTTTGTAATGGCATATAAAATTGTTGTAGTAAATTCATAAGCAACTTTTAAAGTGAAACAAAGATAGGACTATAACTTTGTTTACCTAACACTTTAATGACAACAGCGTAGCGAAAGTGACTGGGGAATACAATACAGATTGTTGTTAAAGCCCGAAAGTAGTGTAGAAATAGCCGCAACACTGCAATTGACTACATAAGCAATGTTGCAAGCTGTTAAAATACAGAACGAAAGTAAAATAAATTAAATTAAGACCAGATGCTGTGAACCGATCGACATTTAGCAAAAAAGGCTGGGAACCAGTGCAACGTAAGACTGAAGTACACAACAACATTTTCAATTACTGACCTCTCGCTCGGAGTCACCGAACTCAATGTGCAACGTTGTCATGGCTCGTATGATGGCAACCAGCGACTGGATCGTATTGCTGTAGACAACCGGCTTAAACTGCTTGTTGTCTTCGTTAGTAAATCCGCCCTCGTGAATAATTCTACAAGATACGCATAAAACAACTGTAATCTCGTTGAGCATTTACAACCAACACCATTTGCTTGCAAATTCGTCAGTCACAGGTGAATTTATCTTTAAAATCAACCGGTAGAATATTATTTTACTGTCCTAAAAATTAATATCATTACAAATTATTCAGCTGAAAATAAACAATTAACCAAGACAGGTATAATACTGTTATTTAAACTTACCATACATTTCAATAGAACTATTCCAGCGTAGTGGTTAAATACACGTGTCGTATCATTTCGGGCATCATTTCCAGAGTATCATAGGTGCATGAAGAGCATTTCTCCAACGTGAGACAATGAAATGTTTTATTAATTCCATTACCATAAGATGCATCAATTGACAGTTAATGTTCAGACTTCAGCAAATCTGTCTTTCTTGTTTGACAGAAACATAGCTCTAAATTCACTTGGCTCAAGAATGATGTTGTCTGCTACCTCCATACAAATAGTCTACTGGTTATTTACATAACCAGTACATGATTTGTTGAATCTCACATTGTCTAGAATCACTAGCCAAACAAGCAACAACTAAACAGATTGCAACATTTGTAAACTCAATCAACGTATGTGAATCATTATGTTTAGCAGAGTACTCACTTCATCTGTTTGACTATTGTGCTCTTTCCAGACTCACCGGCACCTGAAAAATTGACAAAAACTTCACTGTACAAAATTGACCAACTTTATCATTCCTTTTAAATCGAAAAAACACATCAATTGTCAGACTCTGGGCAAGAACAGTATGAATACATTTGACATAGATACGACATTGTACTCTGCAGCACATGTAACAATGTTCTGCTACCTAGTGAAAGGTTGACTCTAATTATAATTTATTGAGTGGCCCATTTGTATGTTTTCGTTTATTGTAAACAAGATAGACTTCCCCACGATCCGCTAAGCAGCCAAGAACTATGGTATTGAAGCAAAGACAAGTATGCCTTTTCAAATCCTTATCTAACATTGACCAGTATCCAAGTGCTGTCAATTGATTTTACAAAAATCTTAAACAATATACTATTAAATCTATAAAGCTCAAAGCAAATCAAACTCTTCCTCCAGTTGATTCTGAATGCTCACTTCACATGAAATTCACTTACACAAATAACACTTAATTCAAGCAACTTTTCCACCTATTTCAAAAGCGTCAATTATTCAAAGCAACTTTTTGTGTAATCATTCAAAACATTCAACATGGAGTGCTACACTTGCATCCAACAGACTTTCTGTCCCACCACTGCACCACTTAATATGCACACACCAAAAGCAACATATGCCCCAAGGCCAGTTCCCTTCAGCACCTCCGCTAGGGGATACAATGCCAACATCTTATTTCCTCCACAGCGTTTTTCCTTCAGCTACAAATCATCACCTCAGCTTCACAGAATTTATCTCTACACGTTTCTCCATCATATCTTTCAGCATCTTTTTCGCTATTAAACAAGAGCACGATAACGAAGCCCCCATCATACTGACACGCAAAATTTCTGGACATCCATCATATTCAGCAATACAGCTTAGAAACAGAGGAATGTCTAAATCAGTTGATGCAACCATATCGCCGTCCATCAGCCACCACATTTATCCAGTTACATCAACAATCACATACAATCACGCCAAACTTCTTCAATTCTACACACACACACGCACGCACACACGCACACACACACGCACACACACAAAACGAATTCCCACAGAATCAAATCACTGTAGCCTTGCACGTTTTGTGTGTATATCTAGAAAATCTAACATTCTTCAACAACTTTGATAAGCCATGTTTTGTTTATACACTGCATCTTACACCTTCCTAGGATAGCATGAGCAGTGTTTATGTGATGTGCAAACATAAACATACCGGTATACATGTACTATTACTGGTACATACCTATCTTCATACATACACACACACACACACATAATTACATATATATATATACATACATACATCACACATGCATGTTTGTACATTGTACATACTTTCAGTCTTACATACACACATATGCACACATACGGTACATATTTTTTCATACATACCTACAAGTCCTACATAGTACATACATACGGACATACATACATATGTACACACATACATGCATACACAAGCACATACACATACACATAAACATATTCACTTCACACAAATTCTTCCACAAGGAACCCTTAATTGACTTGGCAGACATAGGCGTACGAGGCGGGGGTCCAGGGGGGCAAATGCCCCCCAAATTTCGGGCAAATGTGTTTTTCGGGCAAAGGAGGCACGGACGGACCAAAAAATTTCGGAATTTTTTCGGGCAAAACAGGCACGGGTGGATTTTTTCGGGCGCACAGGGGTAAAAAACTTAAAAAACTACATTTTCTCAAGATTTACGGAAAAAATCATAAATATTTGGACGGATGACTAAAAAAAGGTCATCAGATTTTTCGGGCAAAATTTTTTTTTCCCCCCCACTACCGAAATGTCCCGTACGCCTATGTTGGCAGATAACAAGGCCCAAGTTTCTAAACCAGTTCTAACAGCACACAGTTACACCCAACCTCCTTGAGAAAATTTAATAACTAAATATATAATTACAAAGTTCTGCTATTGCATAAACAAACAATGATGAACATAATAGTATTCAATTCAATTCGCTTTTATTGCAACCAAAACACATAAAATAACAGCAAAAGTAAAAATATGCATGCATTGGCTACAAAGGGGATCCCTAGATGGATGGACGTCCCGCTGGGGAGGGTCACCCAAGCAAAAAATTCCCAAGGAGAATTAACCAAGATAGCCGAAATGGAAAAAATTAAATCAAATCAAGTGATGACAGATTGCAACGAAGTTACATACATACATACACACATGCTCTGTAAACATAAATATTACTTTAATATCTGCATTCCCGAGTAAAGAATCTTGAAGGGTGCTATACAAATGTATGAAACTGTATACCGGTAACTGTGTATACCTGCACTACTCCAGTGTAGAGAATCTTGAAGGGTGCCATACAAATATATGAAACTGTGTAACTGTGTATGCCCACACATGTCAGCTTGCACCCAAATGCCCATAAACAAATACTTTGAATGTTTGTATCACAGGCATATAAAATGGATATCTCTCATAATCAGGGCTGAAAGTGAACCGGGTCTGTCCGGGTCTCAGACCCGGTATTAATTTTTTGGCACTTGAATAAACACGTATATCTAGCACCCTTTTGGCCAAAGAGACCCGACAATTTTTTCAAACCACTTTCAGCCCTGCTCATAATAGAATATAAACTTCCCTAGCACTCTTGTCAAAAGTCCAGCTCATTCACTCATTCATTTCAAGAATTTATATAACAACCCTTCAAGAAGCCTATGCAGAGGCGCTCTCAGTCCAACCACGGTAATAGAAATGAGCCTTGAGAAAGCACAACGCTGACAGATTGAGGTTCCAACATGAGGCATGAGGGATACGCTAGAGTTTAACATAAATGCTGTATTAGAACAACTGCAAATCATCAGTGGTCAATACTTTAAAGATTCCTCCACCTACCCTAACAGCTACATTGGCGTAGACAAGGAGGATTGGGGGGGGGGGGGGGGGTTAAACCACCCATTGGCTTAGGGAAAAAGTTTTTTAAAGGTTATTTATCCACTTACATAAGAAAAAACAAAACAATTGTTTGTAGTAACAATTGTTTTTCATATTTTATTCCCTTTGTTACTTTATTCCCTTTTTATTTACTGTAATACTGTTGGGTTGGTGTCAGGAAAGGCATTTAATATCTGCATTCCCGAGTAAAGAATCTTGAAGGGTGCTATACAAATGTATGAAACTGTATACCGGTAACTGTGTATACCTGCACTACTCCAGTGTAGAGAATCTTGAAGGGTGCCATACAAATATATGAAACTGTGTAACTGTGTATGCCCACACATGTCAGCTTGCACCCAAATGCCCATAAACAAATACTTTGAATGTTTGTATCACAGGCATATAAAATGGATATCTCTCATAATCAGGGCTGAAAGTGAACCGGGTCTGTCCGGGTCTCAGACCCGGTATTAATTTTTTGGCACTTGAATAAACACGTATATCTAGCACCCTTTTGGCCAAAGAGACCCGACAATTTTTTCAAACCACTTTCAGCCCTGCTCATAATAGAATATAAACTTCCCTAGCACTCTTGTCAAAAGTCCAGCTCATTCACTCATTCATTTCAAGAATTTATATAACAACCCTTCAAGAAGCCTATGCAGAGGCGCTCTCAGTCCAACCACGGTAATAGAAATGAGCCTTGAGAAAGCACAACGCTGACAGATTGAGGTTCCAACATGAGGCATGAGGGATACGCTAGAGTTTAACATAAATGCTGTATTAGAACAACTGCAAATCATCAGTGGTCAATACTTTAAAGATTCCTCCACCTACCCTAACAGCTACATTGGCGTAGACAAGGAGGATTGGGGGGGGGGGGGGGGTTAAACCACCCATTGGCTTAGGGAAAAAGTTTTTTAAAGGTTATTTATCCACTTACATAAGAAAAAACAAAACAATTGTTTGTAGTAACAATTGTTTTTCATATTTTATTCCCTTTGTTACTTTATTCCCTTTTTATTTACTGTAATACTGTTGGGTTGGTGTCAGGAAAGGCATTTGGCCAGGCCATAAACCCCCAAAGCTGTAATGGCAAATTTTGAGGTGAGTACATGCTGACCGGGAGAAAAATCTGATTTTTGAGTGCCAAATTTCTGATAACCCTTTTTTAGTCATCTGCCCAAAAATTTCCCCATTTTCCCATCCGAAATCCGAAAAAATCTGATAATTTTTTTTGTGTACCATGACTTACTCGCGTATACCCGTGCACCCTGGTTTTTACCCGCGTAGACCCTGGTTTTTGGGAGGTGAGTATACGATGCCGTTTTTCGCCGGAGGTAAGTATACGCCATATACCTGCGTATGCCCTTGATTACAGCCCTGCAACCCCCCATCATAAATTCCTGGCTACGCCACTGAACAGATACTCTGCCACCTCTGATCCTTTGATAACGGACTGCTCTTTTGGAAACTAGATACAGCGCTCGTGAATAAGCTGGTGACCTGTGCTTGGCTTTTGAGTGAGAAATTTGGATATTACAATAATATTATGATTACAATTACGATCCAAACCACTCCACACATCTACCACTCTTGAAACTGACCTCTCTGCCAAAATTTAAATTCTGGATCTTGCTGGCCTCAAAGCATCTTGATCTGACCTAAATTGACATAAACTGTGATTTTCATTTCGATCGTCATTAATCAGTTGATGCATTGAGTTAGGAATTTAATTTTTGTGTCTTTCTGAATTCTGTGTTTGACAGCAACTGAAACTTTAAGAGCTGAGCTAACAATGCCCATTAGTCAAGTGATTACCGTGCTGGAGCATCAACAGTGAAATCCTCACTAGGGCAGGCAGTTGCTTAGAAATTTAGGCTCTAACATCACTATGAGCCAACTCCATATCAATGAGTAATTGAGTATGGTAATTGAAGGCAGTGACAGACTGACAGTACAGTGTCATTGTGAGTGAGAGGATTATAAATTATTATTAAATATATTATTATTAAATTAGCACAGTATCTACAGAACATAGATTCAAACAATGATGGACTGGTCAAAACCAAGTCGTAATCAGGTAGGTGTATAAATAAATGCAAGTGTGCATAAAGGTATGCAATATGCAAGCATGCATTGTATTGTGGGGCACGGTGGCGTAGCGGGCATGTTCTTTGCCTTGCCTTGCAGCCGGTGGATTGCACGTTCGAATCCACCTCAAATCGCCGCGTAAGGACCTTGGGCAAGTTCTTCACTCGTAATTGCTCGGCGCTTCGGCGTGAAATTCCGATGCAGTGTCCGCGCTGCAGCCGGAAGCACCTCTGAGTAGCGAGAGCTTGAAGGGGCGCTATAACAAGTGAACATACAAACAAACTGTATGTATGCATGTACGGATGTGACTAGCCCCATTACATATAGATCTGCACGCCAATATTTACATAGCACAATTTCAAGAACCTTTCAGCAGGTACCTGCAACATCAAACTGCTTAACTCTTAATAAATGATATGAACACAACGACTACAACAACGACGAAAATGATGACAACCACATAAATCTATGCTACGGCCACAATATTTTACGAACCCCTAACATAAATATCGATCATTATTGAATGCGTCGGCAACGACAACGTCCATGATAACGACGACGACGACGACAAAATAATCACTTACCAAGAAGTAGCAGTTTGATGTCTTTCGCCGCCTGTTGTCCGTCCTCCTTGAGGCCTCTCTCGATCGCCTTGTTGCGCTCGATGGCCGCCCGGTCCTCGGCGCTTAGACTGCAGCCCATGACGGAGGAGGACGCCGATGATCGAGGAGACGGGGATCAGAATCCGGAGAACAGAAGCTAAAGCAGGAGAGGAGGTCGACGACGACGACGAAGAAGACGACAAGAAAGGCGGCGACGAAGGAGGAGGAGAAGGAGGAAGAGGTGGAGATCGGTGACGAGATATAAGAGGAGGAGTCACTCACTCCTCGTTCACACTCGCGAACGCAGCAGGATAAGATGGCGACGGTGACGATGACGACGACGACGACGATGGTCGGATGAGGAGGACGACGACGATGCAGAAGGAGGGCGAGGAGGATGAGAAGGTGCAGCAGGAGGAGTAGGAGGAGATGGAGGAGGCGGTGGTGGTGGTGGATATGGACACACGAGGAATCGCCGAATCTCCTCACCGCAACAACGACGGCTTCCGACAAGGAATATTATCACAAAAGGCAGACTACGACGACGACGACGACGCTGACGTTAGAAATTCTGAAAACCGTTCTTCAGGAACATACGACGACGCCGCCGCCACAGCTTCGCTATCAAGCAATAACTCTCTCTCTCTCTCTCTCTCTCTCTCTCTCTCTCTCTCTCTCTCTCTCTCTCTCTTCGATTGCTGCTGCTGCTGTTGGCCTCTAGCCGAAGCGTACAAGCGCCAGGCTTCGCTGCTGCTGCTGCTGCTGCTGCTGCTGCTGCTGCTGTGCATACAGGCTCAGCGCCGCCGCCGCCGCAGCATAGAACGGAAGGGAAGAGAAGGAGGAAGGGAGGCGCGTAATGATAACGAGGCGCTTGGGAGAATAAGGCATGCGCTGCTGCTGTTGCTGCCGCAGCCGCTGCTTTTCTGCTTCGCCTGTGGCTGCTGCCGAGATGCCCGTCCTGCTGCTGCTGCTGCTGCTGCTGCTGACGCTGCTGCTGCAGTATCCGCCGCTGCTTCAGGCTGCAGACACGGTGACGGCCGCTGCCTGGTTTTGCCGAGCAGCACAGTTGCTTTTGAACACAGGAATCAATTATATACATGCACACATTATATATATATATATATATATATATATAATACACTCATATATATATATATATATATATATATATATATATATATATATATATATAAGGCAGATCGAGCCCGCTGTGCTGTGGCGATCACGTGCATATGTGTGCGCGTGCGCGTGCGTAAGCAAGTGCGTCGTGGCGTGCGTTGATGCGTGAGTGGTGGTGCGTTATGGTGTATACACACAACACAAGACCTCACGGGACGTAGGCTATATACTCATCGCCAGATCTTCATCGTCGTCGTCGTCGTCGTTTTCGCCATCATCATCATTATCAACATTGCCGATCGAGGACCAATCGTTAAAAACAAGAGATTCGTCATCGTTGCCATCTGGATGACGTCATCGACATCGTGCACATGAGGAGTCTCTTATTAAATCTCTGTTCTTGGAGTAGGGTGACCAGAGCAAAACCTATGCTGGAACTTAGATGTTGGGGCCATTGGAAATAAAATCACCTTTTAACTGGAGACCCTGTTTATACCTTTTACAATTGCATGAAAACTGTTCTTTTTAACCGGAGTTGGATATGGACCGCATCTAGCACAGTATCTTGGAGAACGCTATGAATGATCGAATGAATGAATGAATGAATGAATGAATGAATGAATGAATGAATGAGATGCCAAGTTCCTTGAGGTGAGGTCAAGCAGAGACTGATGCTGACAATTAGACCTATGCATCATCATCAAGGACTCAAACTTAATGCGCTTCTGCTTAATTAATTATTGCAATCAACAAAGACCCTTCGTCTGATGTGGGCATACTATGTAGTGCAGCAGTGCTGCCTGAATGGTATTGCATTCGAGCATTTATCAGCGAACATGAAACTCATAAGCTCAGTGTGAGTTGCTTTTTACATGCTTCTTGACAATGGGTTATATGCACCCCACTCAGTTGTGCAGTGGTGCAGCCAGGAATTTTTCATGGGGGGGGTTTATGGCCGAAAACCCTGTTTTTTGCTATTTTTCTTACTTAAGTAGAAAAATAGCCTTAAAAAATCTTTTTTTCGGAGCCAATGGGGGGGGTTTAACCCCGAAACCCCCCTTGCCTACGCCACTGCAGTTGTGACTGTATCACGGTGTGATGTGACTGTTTGCAATTTCCGGTTACCAGCCATTACAAAATATGAGCCTATGGTTTGGGTAAAAGAACGAAAGATAGTAGAGTCTGAGCCATGAATGTTACCCCGTTTGCTACAGCAAATTGCATCCTAACTAGGTCATACTAAGCCCAGATATATCTCGCATGAGGCTTAGGTCTACGCGAAATCCTGAATCTGTCGTCTCCTTCCATGTCTCTCCCTCTGAAGAATTGTTTGCCTAACACCCAAAGTGTAGCCATTCATCGGGCATTACATGGGACCCAAATGGGTTCCACACAGGTTACATATGAGTCACACAAGGGCTCCATCATCCTCAATGTGAGTCACACAAGGGCTCCAATCGAGTCACACAATGTCTCCATGTGAGTCACACAAGGGCTCCATGGTCCAGATTAAACACATCCTAGGCCAGCAGCTCTATATGGGTTCCATATGGATACATGGGTTCTATAATGGGCACAACAGTGCTTGCTGGCAGGGTACACTGTATATGGTCCACAGACTCTATTCCAACCTATAGCGTCAGCTTGAAAACTGCAGAAAATAACAGGGGGGTGTCAGACTTGGATCCGTGCAGAGATGGGTTGTGCAAAGAAGACTTCACTTAGTGGTCCTAAGAAAGACTAGGGGGAGGGGGTTGAGCTCTCCCAACCCCTCGGAAATTCTCACCTGAACACATTTCAAAGCAAAGGCAAACGTATGCAGTGCAGTGCCTAAAGTGTGAACAAATAAGTGCTTGGACGCCCCTTACCTCTCCAAAAGAAGTGCCTGGATGCCCCTGACCTTTCCCGACTGGGCTCGCCATTAGGTGGCTGGACGGCGTTCAGATTTTAAAACAAGTGCATGGACGCCGTCCATGACCGTCGAGGCACACTCTAAGCCCTGATGCAGTGTATGGGTATTCTAGGCCCACATCAGACCCATTGATGTATCCCATGTCCAGGTCTGCTTGTATTATTTACAACTGCATTGCAAGTCTACAGGCATAGCCTGAATAGCTGATGTGCCTATTCTCAAGCACCAGCTCAAGATGTCCAGCTAACAGAACAAGAACGTAACATCCCATAAAACATTAACTAGATGTTGTCTTATTATTATAAATCTAATACTGAGTTCACTTATAATTAATATTTACTGTTTTGTGATTCCTACGTTAAGTGTTCGTACGCATAGTAACAACACAACTCGAAGAACAGGAAGAGGATTTTCCGCCAGCGAACATTCAGTTAATGCGCTTCGATCGGAGTCTTTCCAGGCGTCGACAGTTCATCCACGATTCCCAGCTGACGGAGAAAGGCCGTCTCCTCTTCCAGGTAGGCCTGGTACTCCATCCGCATCCGATATTCGATCTCCTCATCTGTCAAGATGACCTGAGGTGCGATCTGTAAACAAATGGAAAGTCACATTTGACGTTGTACATAAACAGCATCACATAACTTTATATCTAGTCATATTTTATGGCCTCCCCCTCAGCTCACACGACAATTCTGACTGGATGATGTCCTTCCTGCCACATCTCTCCGCTGCCTTAAAATCTTGTCTTTTCCCTCAAAGTCCTTCACACTGGGAGAGCACCTCTGATCGGTCCACACCGTGAAAGGCATTTTAGAAAATGATCAAATATAATACGTGACCCAAATACTTCACCAGCTCTATGGGTAAATATTCTCAAAACACCCAAGTTCACCCAGTCTTCTCTTTTTTTCTCAGCTTCTCCTCCTTCTGCCCCATTTCCTAGAGCGTTCCACTCCAGACCGAAAACCATTAATTCCATGATTACCATTGACATCACTATTGCTTCCCACCTTAGCATCCGAAATGGAAGGTCACATTTGACGATGTACACCACAATTATATGATGGATGCTCTGGTTTGTTTTGAAAATTCTCACCAGGTCCCAAACGACCAAACAACCCGGCTTTTTGAGGACTCATTCCTTTAAAAGACAACGTTAAAAGACAACGAAGAGGCTACTTTTTCCGATATAGATTCTACCCCGTGGTGCTTCGAAACAAGCAACTTACATTCACAATTTCACATTCTAAGTGAAGAACCCTTAACCCCACACTGTTACCACAACCTTCACACAAATATTTTCACAAGTCGGTATTCTTCCTTCCTCACAAAGGGGCAACAAAAACACTCACTGCCAAAAAACCGTCAGAAACCACTAATGACGAGAGGAATTGTTTATAAATCGAACACACGCCACATAGGAACTTACGCCAGCCTTGCGCTTTGCCTCGTTGTCTAGTTCCATCTTCTCTTTCTCTCGGAAATCCCACCTTGACATGACAAACGCCCGACGTTTTACCTCTCGGTCGATGTAGTTCGCCATTCCAGTCAACTGAAATGTCAAACCAAACATTTACACCACTTCTGTCTCTTATTTATTCACATACAGTTATGATACAATGCAATGAAATACAATACAACTGCAATTTGATAATGCCCTTTTTACAAAGTTCAGAGACTGCACATTGAAGCCAGGCAGCCATTATGAGCCATAAGCAGACTGGAAAATGTGAGTTTTCAGTAATGGTACTCTTAGTAATACTCTGGTGTTCTGAATCGTTGGAAATAATTTCTACGCTGGGTAAAATCGTTCAATTTCATGTACAGAAAAATGCAACAATCAAAGTCGTTGGCATGGGCGGAGACCTAGGGGGACGGTCCCCCCCCCAATGAAAGTGTTGGAGGACGGCCCATGCATTTGTCCCCCCCCAATCTTTGAGCGTGAAGACTTTTTTTGGCGGTGAAAATAGAAAATTTCGTCAAGATTTGGCCGGATGACTAAAAAAAAAGAAGCTCATCAACTTTTTGGCGGCGAAAATAGAAAATTTCGTCAAGATTTGGCCGGATGACTAAAAAAAAGGTCATCAACTTTTTTTTGGCGGCGAAAATAACTTTTTTTTCGAGATTTCGCCGGTCGTCAGAAATTTTTCGGAAAATCTCGCGTCTTTCCGTCCCCCCAATTCTCGGTCCAGGTCTCCGCCTATGGTCGATGGAATCATCTCAACATTGCACAGCAGGATAATATCCAAAGAATTATTTCAGCCGAGAGAGATCATGATCATTTCTACCTCATAAAAATTATAATAATAAGAACAATTTCAGCACTAGTGCTATTAATACTAACATATCGATAAAAACAATTATAATTATTATCACCTGGTCACCTGGTACCGTCAGCTCTTGGAGCTCTGGCGACAGTTTTGATGTATCCTCTCCAGTGTCTCCTCTCTCCTGTCGCCTCTCTTAGCTGCTCTAGGCTCATGCCAGACTTTTCCTGTTCCTCATCCAACCATCTCTTCCTTGGTCATCCGCGTCTCTTCCTTCCCTCACCGCATGCCGTCATCAGCTCCTTTTCCAAACCGTTATAATTATATATTATACAGTATGTCAATTCGATTTTATTCGTCATTTGCATATATGCGTGCAGCACAAAAAGAAGTTGAAGAACCTCATTGGCAGTTGGCTGTCGTAGGCTCCAAGGAATCGCAAGGATGTGAAGGGTTCCAATTGCATCACCAATCGCAAGAAGATGCTGCTTTCCTGTTCAAAAGAAAAGTGCAATAAATGACTTGCGGTTACTTAGAAAAACATTATAACCAGAAGTGATGACACCAGTTGTTACGGGTAATTATTTGTGATCAGTAGATACCAGCGTTAGTTGAGATTACAGGCAATAATGGTTGGTTAACTACAGCTTTATCGAATCATAGAAGCACCTGTCTGCAATGCACAATGGATTGGTGCTCATAGTGTTGATGATAGCAGTGGCATGATTAATCGAAATCACAATCTAAACAAAACCCATTGTAACATATCGTCCACCTTCTGCATCTATGGTCTTCTTGCAACAAGATTTTGTTCTTCAATAAACCCTTGACTTGACAAATCGCTCATTAAGGAGCTGGCACACTTCATTTAACTTTTACATAGCACTGAAATTATACACTTCTTAAGCTTACCATTGCAATTACAATTATAAATACATAAAAAAAGTGATTGGAGTCAATAATTACCTGTAACTTGGAAAGGATAAATGCAGGTGATTGGAGCTGACGAGACGTTCTGATTCATGCACGGTTCGTGAGTTCTATCCAACAGATCCCAAATATCAACGCTGCCATCTTGCTTCGTTATGTAGAAGACGGCTGGACGACTAGGGGACCAGTGTCCGCCGGTCAGACGCTTCGCTGATGCTGACGAACGCAGAATTGGACTCGTCTGAAAAAATGACAAGATTACAATGCAAGTCACCATGACATCACCAACACTTATGCAGCATTAAAAATATGCCATTTGATATATTATTTATTTTTACATAATAAATATATATAACTATTTCTAATGCTAAAACTATGCTCAAACACTTTACTATAATGACACTATACTAAAATATAATATGCTACTCTGTACTGTACTATACCTTATTATAATATACTATGCTCTACTATACTGCACTGCATTACAGGACACTAAACTATACCGTTAGCCCACGTTAGCTACATCGGTAAGAGAGCTGGCGGCCGCGCGTCTGTGGAAGAGAGCGTGTGGGCCGTGGTTCGATTCCCGAAGGTGGCTATTTCAGAGATTCAAAATCTTGGGCTAGCACGGTCCGTCCACGGGACCTAAATGGTGTGGCGTCCTTTCAAATGGGCGAGCGGTGGTGAAGGACCTCACCCTCTGGGTCGAGGTCATAAGACAGCCGCTATATAAAAATCCGATTACATTTACATATAAAGCTGCTTAGCAAAGTTAATACTGTAATAAATTTCAAAATAAATTTACCTATAGAGACAAGACATCTCATCACAAGGCAGTTCTTGGTAAGCATTGATAAGACTTATGAAGCAAGATCTAAAAATGAGTTCCTGATATACTTCCTGACAACGGATGAAAATGAGTTTGTGAAGCGGAGACAACTTACGGTGACGCTCTCCCTCCAGATGGAGAACGTCCAACCTCCGACGCACAGAATGACGTCCTTGAAGAACGGTGATCGCTGAAGCGTGACAATCGGTCCATCGTGAATCGAGTGATAGTAGTCTGGCTTCAGAGCTACAGCAAACACAATGCACACACAATCTCTTGTTTCACTCATGCATGACCAGTTTGTTTGTTTGTATGCGCACTTGTTACAGCGCCTCTTCCAGCCCTCAACCGCTACTCAGAGGCGCTCCTGACTACAGCGCGGACACTGCATCGGAGTTTCACGCCGAAGCGCTGAGCAATTGCGAGTGAAGGACTTGCCCAAGGTCCCTACGCGGCGACTTGAGGTGGATTCGGACCTCGAACCTTCCGGCTTCAAGGCAACGACGCCACCACTACACCACCGCGTCCCACAAAATCACGGTACTCAGTTTCTACTGAGGAATCAAACTGAGGCTTGACAAGCTGAAGTTTACAAGTTATGAAATTGCAAAATGGTGGCGACACTCAATGGTAGAACTGCCTGGCTGAGGAATAATCCACTGAGTTCATTAGTGGAATTGACAAGCTATGGAATAAGCAAGTGGAGTATAAGTGATAGTGATAGAACTCCCTGGCTGTGGAATAGCCCAGTGGGTCCATTAGTGGAATTGTCCAGCTGTGGCATTACCCAGGGGCTTCTATCCCTATACAATGAGGGTGCAACTTGAGCCCAGTGAAAACATGGGGGGAATCAGAAATGAGTCAAAACTCATGTCGGAAGGGGAAGGAGGCCTGGGAGAGAAAGGCCGGAATAAGAGGAGGAAAGGAGAGGGATTGAGCCTGGTAGTTTAGGGAGATAGAAGCCCCTGGCATTATCAAGTGAAGTAAAAGCTCATTGGTTAAAGTGCCTAGCTGTCAAAAGGCAACACAAAAAAGAATGCACATAATACTACACCAGATTCAATCTTTAACAAACAGTTAAATACTAATACGTAGAAACAGTAGAGCAAACATATTCGTGCGATGCCATGCTGTTCATGTGGCTTTTGGAGGTGCATGGCGCTAGAAATTTTAAGCAATTTCAAAACTATTAACAGCTCTCACTCTGAGAATTCTTAACTCAATTTATTTTATTTGTTTATTTAGGAAATTTCATATAGCGCCTCTTCAAGATAGGCCCACTACTCAGGAGTACTACCGACCCAACCACGGCTAAATAGGACAGTCTTGAGATCATCAATGAACAGAGTGGAGTGACCCCTGGGCAAAAAGTGTGGTGCCAATGCATTTTTTAAACTTAAAACATTTATGAGACACTTCAACAGCAGTCCTAGATCTCCATTGCCAGAAATCACAGCTAAGACAAAAGCATTGGATTTCCTACTCTGGATCTTTCCGGATTCTTGATCCTTTTGCGGCATCCAGTCAACATAGACAAGTTCACCATCCTAGAAACAAACAAAAAAATCATTGATACCTGGAACTGTAGCCCTGTCTGTCTAGTGTCTATTGATTTTGATTTGACTAAGCGTCTGTGAATACAAATGTTCCGATATCATAGTCATGTTTTGGTGGTGCAGAAAACCTGACATTGTGATTATGAAATTAACTTACAAAGTGTCACATCTTCGTAGGTCAAAACGTATACGTGCCTCATGCAATTAAGTGCATTGTCACAGATGTACTACACTGAAACTTAGTTTTACTTCGAAACTGAATATGAAATTTTCTGCCTCATGAAGAGTCAATGTTTTCAGTGTAAAGTTGAAAGTACTCCAAGTAGTTCTAGGCATTGCATGAAAGATATTTATCATGCAAAGTTATTTAATTTTTTCAAAGTAATTCATAAACCCTTAGCAATACAAACTGCAAGCAATCAATATGTCAAATCCACTGGAAACTGAGAAAAGTGTTGACATTTTTGTCAAAGCATTTCCTTTTCCTTCTCCTCCATCCATTCCTCAAACACTTCTCACTTCCATTCCCTTCTGTCAATTTACGAACAAGTGAAAACCAACTTAGCTCTTCTACTTCCTTTCTTTCGTCTCTATGGCAACCGGACTCAATAACTTTCTTTGACCATCTTTGGACATCCCTTGACTTGACGAAGTGCTCGTGAATAAGATGGTGCCCTGCGTTTACCCCTAAAGTAGAACTGCAGAAATTAGGAGTTTAAGATTACGAAATGCACTTTCCTCGCAATTTTTCAACATCGTTCCTTTCATTCCTTACCAACAACCGAAAAATATCTACTGACCTCTGTTCCAATGTAGAAGAATGTGTTCAGGTTTGCAAGTGTTTTCTTTGCTTGTGCCCCACCAGCCCTGACTGCGCCGTATGCAAATGCTCCTGTTGCTGTATCTGTCGCTTTGACTTCAGATGGTTTATCCTCATCGTCAACAGCCACTAACATAGGACAGAACGAAAATTCCTCAGCTGGTCGAATAGCATACGTTACATAAACAATTATTACTATAGCAACTCATTATTCTTATACTAAATATCATATCGTGCTATTGTGCTACAACTGAATGCAGGGGCTTCTATCCCTATACATGGCGGGCGCAGCTTGCGCCCAGTGAAAAATAGGGGGGGAATCAGAAGACAGCCAAAATTCACGTCGGTTGGGGGGGAAGGTCGGAAATGGAGGGCAGCGTTCAATCTAGGCATCACTAGGAGGAAGATCCCCACAGAAAATACTTCCCCTCCATATAAATTTGGACAAAATGGTAGGCCTAATAGTTTTTATCAAAATGTATACACTTTGAGTTTTTATTTAGGTTACTCTCTGCATTTTTGAATTACATGAACTGCTATAACAGCTATAATATACCATAATAAAAAAAATTCCTATTACATGATTATAGTTATGTTGTTACTATTTTAATAAATAATACAATCATATTAAAATTGAACAAAATAATATTAATACAAATACTATTTTGCACCATTAAATGGCTTCTCTCCAATGTTATCTTTCTAATTTCAGACAGTCAAATTTGGTCCTTGAACACTTAGTATAGCAACATCATTATTACGTGGGCTTACGATGTAAGACCTACATTGTATTTTATTGTATTGCATTGTGCTCTAAAAATTTATGTAACGCCTCTCGAGCGCACACTGATCAAGGATGCAAAACATATGGCTGCCCAATTCTGGCAGCAATTCCTCCACTGAAATAGTGGTGTCCGGACAATTCGTCGCCGGACAATTCGGAGCGGACAATTGGGAGCGGACAATTGGGAGCGGACAATTGGGAGCGGACAATTCGGACCGGAAATTGGGAGCCACTAAGAGGCGCTTGCGGCGATCAAACTTTCATTCATTCGTTTAAGCCTATTTTTTCTTGTGAATGGCAAACAATCATGTGACGTAAATGTTAGGGTTAGGGTTACTGGTTAGGGTTACTGGTTAGGGTTAGGTTTAATGTTAACCCGAATTGTCCGCTCCAAATTGTCCGTCTCCAAATTGTCCGCTCCCAATTGTCCGCTCCCAATTGTCCGGCGACGAATTGTCCGGGAACCGAAATAGTAGGGTAATTTTGCCAAGAGGACAGCTTAAAGTGCTGAAATTTCAATGCGGAAATCGCAAAATTTTTCTTATGGGGAGGGGCACATTCCCTCCCTATACCAGGTCCCTTCTCGGGCCTACACATGCTTCGGCGATCGTCTGCTGGATGCTCGTTTGTCCTCCTCCAAACAGACCTTCATTCCCACACTAGAGGAGGGCATGCGCTAGATTACATTATATTGCATACATAGAGGAAGGCCGGTTCAGAAAAAAGGGGAAGAAGATGGATTGCGCCCGGCTGCTTAGGGGGGATAGAAGCCCCTGACTAAATGGATAGTTGCTGTAAAGTATGAGCGTTTGTCTTGTCCTAACAAAGATTACTTACCTATTTACTTTCTCATTGAGAAATGCTTCACATTTCATCACAGCTCAACTGAGGAATAGAATGAATGCTAATTCAGAAAATAAGATTTCCTATATATGATTTCTCATTGAGAAACGCTTCACACTTCATCACAGCCAAGACCGTAGCTAGGGGAGTGTTCTGGGTGTCTGAATACCCCACAATATGAAATAATGCCACCATGAAATAATGCATTTACTAACACAGTCATGAAGTATAAGCGCAAAGGGGATTCCATTTTGAAGCTATTATTTCTATATGGCATTTTACAATAGATTAAATCCTCCTCCAAACCCCTTAGTCCGTTGATTCAGTTGCTTGTCAGCTTGCTCAAGGTCGAGTAAATAAACCCCACCCCCGAAATAAAATCCTGGATACAGCCTTGATCACAGCTCAACTGATATACAAAACAGTAAAAATAAGAAAAACTCAATCTGAAAATGTTGTTAAACCTACAGGCCGACCTATCGCCTTGTCTCTCAGCAATGCTGAACTTTGTTGGTGCATGGTCTCCGCCCGGATCCGACTTAGTCAGAGTCACCTACAAAGAAATCAGACACAGATAAGAATGATTCTAAGATTCTTTGTGCAGATGTTACCACATGTAAAATGAACGATGTCCAGTAACAACTGCTTATCAACAAAATCACAATCTTAATAACCTTCATAGATCTGCTATGACACTATGACAGCCATATTCCAGCTCCTTTGAAAGGTTTCTAGAAGGAACTTGAACACATATCCAGACACATACACACATACTTACACCAGAACATTAAAACAACCACCTTCTAAGAGTAGAATAGTAGCCAGTTATAGTGCTTATGTTGCAACATAAAGAGTATGGATTCAAACCTCTGTTGAGATCGTTGCTGTATAGAATAATAGCAATATTGCAATCATTAAGTCAAGAGTAAAATAGGCAGGTGAAATGAAGTGCTGCAACCAATGGTGATACGTACCATCACTGAACCTAAGTTATATTTCAGCAAAACGTTTATCCACAGGCCAATCAAGAGCAATTACGTGAAAGTTTTATCCAGTCACGTTTTCATTCGCATATACCACCAAAGATTTTTTACCACAATCAACTAAAAACAGCTTCAGAGTACCTGGTACATGACACAGTGACATTAAAAAAGTAAATATAGTCAATTTTGCGATAAAATCCATTTATTAACATAAAGACAATAAATGGATAAATACGACGTCAATCTGTGTAGTATATCTTTGAAACTGCCACCGACCTTCAGATGCGGCTTCCAAGCAAGGTCAAGGTGTTTAAACGCTGATGAAATTCCACCCGGACCTCTCTTATCTTCAGCCACTTGCATGTTTGTCTTTGGAGCACGAATATCCCAGAAGATGACAACACTGAACAAGCAACAAACAGTAATTAGTATCAGCACTAAGAAAACAAAATCAGATGATCAGTGACAAGGCCAAAATAATCAAAATAACAAATCACATTAGGAATAATAGAAAAACAAACAACTAATATCGTAGTCTGATCATCACTAAAGAAAAAACACATTCAGCACGGTACATTGCCTAATCTTGTTTGATCCGTAACGAACAGAGGCATGGTGGTCGACTGGTTAGCGCAGTCAACCTGTTCAGTGGCGTAGCCCAGGGGGTTTCTGGGGTTAAACCCCCCCATTGGCTTAGGCAGTGCTTAAAGTGTAAAAAAAGAAGTGCCAGGACGCTGTATGGCGCCGAAGGCGCGAAGTTGCGAGTGCCGAAGGCACGAAGCCCGTCACGACTAGGGGGTCTGGGGGAGCGTCGTAAGATTCAGTTCGTCATTATTCGTGTGCTTTTATTATTATTATTATTATTATTATTATTATTATTTTTTTCTTTTTTTTTTTTTTTCTTTTTTTTTTACCCGAGGTACCTAGGATCCCTCGGGATTTCAAAAAATTATGCTTGGAGCTGTTTGTGAGTGTTATTATTATTATTATTATTATTGTTGTTATTGTTATTATTATTATTTTTATTATTTTTTTTGGCTGTGTCGACCTCAAATGGAGCCATTTTTAGGCTCTTGTTTGCCAGCTATTTGTGAACGATAAAGTCGCGAAAACGTCAAGAATAACTCGTTTTTCAGTGTCGCAAGCTACCAGGATAACAAAAAATCAAAGTGTTATTGTGAAAGATGAAGGTTTTGTCTTTACCGTAATCACAATGATGATAATATTATTCTATCGTTTAATAACAACTCGATCAGAAATTATGCATCTAATTATAGATGAGTCCACAGTTTTTTCTTGGGGGGGAACTGAATCTGCAATAATTAGCCAGAAGACTTCACAGATGTCAGAATGTCCCACACTCCAGCGTACGCAGTATCACAGTTTATGCTATCTGAACAAGCCATACTGTTTAGGTCATCAGCTGAATGTTTGCCTGCTGATAACCATGAGTTAACATAGGGTATTGGAGTGAACCTGGTAAAAGGAGGACCAACAAGTTTTCCAAACAGCAGATTCGATACGGTTTCAACTGACAGGGAGTTCCTTATAGGGTTAATGATTAAGTTCATTTGACTGAACCCCCGTTCACATTCTGCGGTGCAAACAGGTATTGTATTCAGTGCCAACAGTAGCGGCTTCAGCTCAGACTGGACTACTTTTCCTCCGCTTTCTCTAAACTTGCGGAATGCACGAATTGATTTCCTACCGTCAACATTGAGTCTTTCGGACATCAACTGTATTTCATTTTCCCCAAAGAGAGAAGGTGTGGTGTCCTCAGAAGGAAACTCTGGCCAGTTCTCGGGTGATAGAACTTTGGTCCAAGAAACCATCTGATCGTATTGACTTACGGAGGATATTTTGGCATGAACACCTGAAGGGACATGAGATGATTGAACTGTAAACATCCGATTTTTCAGATTGTTGACCAAGGAGCGAAAGAACTGCTCAGGGCGAATGGGCACATCAGACTTCTGACCAGTGTGTAGCGCGATTCCAGCAAAGCTACTGTTTTGTTCAAAGTTTGCATTAATGACTTTCAGATGTGGTCCAGGTTCATTGCACATTGCATCAAATACAAAAATCTGTCTACTCACAGCTCTGTGTGCTGCAGAAAGTGTTATATCTCGCTTCTGCAGTTCAAGAGAAAGCTCGGCCAGTTCTTCTAAGGCATCGAACATGAGAGCCAGGTTAGAGACGAAATGACGGCAGGAAAGGCGTTTGGCTAAGCCAGAATAAACCGCTCGCTCCTTGGAGTCTCGCTTTGCGTCTTGTGAGGCATATACAAAATGTCGATGTAAGGCCGCGAACGACTGCCAGACGGCTTTCACTGTCCGAAGACTGGATGCCACCCAGCGAGTGTCAAGCATCTTGCCAATAGATAGCAGTTGCGCGTCAATTTCTGCGGCACACTGACGTAGCTCGACTTGGTTTTTCGGTGATGTACTGTACAATGAATACAGCTTTTCGATGAAGATCTTGAAGTTATTGATTCCAGCAACTTCTTTAACGGTGTCATGTACGCTCAGTTCCAGACGATGAGCAACACAGTGCCACACAAACAGTTTGGGGAACTTGTCCTGCATCAGTTTTGCAACTCCCGCTTTCTTCCCTAGCATGACAGAAGCGCCATCGCAAGCGAGACCAACGCAATGTTTCGAGATGAACAATTCATCGATTCCGTGTTTTAATAGGCATGAAATCAAGGCGGATAGTATATCAGGTGCTGTTGTTTTGGGCAATTCCACCAGGTTGAGAAACATGGTAACAGGCTCGTCATCTCCAAACGAAGTTCGTAAATAAATAATTAAGGTTGACAGCTTGCTAACGGTAGTTGATTCGTCGATCAAAATGGCAAACTTCTGGTTCTTATTGACGATGGTTTGAGTAACCTTTTTCCGCATTTGTGAGCCAATGTGCATTGCGATGTTTGCACAGGACACATTTGAATGAAGGATTCGCCCCATATTCAATCCATTTAGTTTCTGCAGTTCTATCTCTGTCTGGAAGTCAGCGAACGGTCGATTAAGTTTAATTTGTTTATACACAGTTCGAAATACTCTACATGTGGTGTCGTGAAGACCCTTCTGCTGGCTTCCAACAATCGACGACAACTTGCAGGCATTTCGGTCTTCTTGTATTTCAGTCGCTCGTACATGCGCTTTGGACGTTTTGTGTACATAAATCTTCTTCCTTAAGGAATCCTTTTTGTCACTTAATGTTAGGCCATGATGACTAACACGGCAATCAATCCATTCTCCTGACAATTGAATACCTTGTGTTGCTTTAGTTCCGAGACCTTTGATGTTTCTACATGTACTACAGCCTAGACATTTGTTAGCCACTTCAAGCCACGGATTTTCCTTGACAAAATATAGGTATTGACTTTCAGACCAGCAATCTGGAATACCTCTAGTCACTTTTACTGTCTTTATGGTTGCTGCCTCCTCATTTACGTTTTTTGGACTGTCTTGCCTTGGTGAAACATCCTCTAAGACAGCAATGCGTGAAGTAGATTCTGTAATATCCTGTGTTCCTTTATCATTAGATGTGTGCATAAATCTTGTTGACATGACATTTGACATTGTGTTATCACCATATGGCCTTAGACATACGTAATGTGCACCGCTATCTTCTCCAATGTGTCCGAGCAATAAAGTCTTTCGGTGTGAATGTTCAGTTCGGTGTTCAAAATTTGTCGACGTGATGTTATTGTCATATAGGCCTATGACTGTGTTGTAGCTATCACCAAGACTTGAAATTACCGCTATCTGCACATCATATTTCCTAGAAGCAGACAACAGTGTCAAATGGTCACCGAATTCTCCAGCCTGAGCCATTTTGTGCCGATACTCTGGCCAACTGATATCAACAAATTCACTTAGTTGGTCAGCTGCAGAAGCAGACAGTTCGTTCATTTCTTCCATAAAAGCCACAACATCTTTACGCACTTCTGTGTGTGTTATGGCGCTCCAGTCTGCCGTTCTCATATTTTTAAGTGCTTCTGCTATACATCTAAATTGGCAATTCCCATCTGCTGGTGGATTGAAGCTGACTTCAACATCTTTTCCAAACATTGATATTTGATTGAATTTCTCCGGTGAACTTTCATGCTTGTCTTTCTCTGCATGCAATTAAGCAATGAAACAAACTGTAAAAAATAGGGCCTACAAATGGTGTAAGTAAGCCATGCTAATTTGAAAGAAGCTTGAGTAATGGAAGTTGGAATGGATTAAGATATTTTTATATCTGAAATGGAAGCTGGATTGAGGTTTTTAATATCTGAAATGGAAGCTGGCTTAAGGTATTTTAATATGTGAAGTGGAAGCTGGATTAATAAAAAAAACGCTTGAAAAATGGAAGCTGGAAGCTACTGGATGAAGGTTCTTAATAGGTGAAATAGGAGCTGGATTGACGTAATAAACGACACAACGGAATACACACACATATGTTGGATTCAAACACGCAAAGGCAAACTTTTGCGATACGATATTGCTTGATATTGTGGCGTTTTGGCCACCACTATAATATCTATATCAGTGAAAACTGTTTCAAACCCACAAGTACCGAATTTTGTGTGACGTCATTTATGGACGGCGTCACGGCCCCATTGCGTACTTCATCTCTTTTTAAAATTCGACTATGGCTCACAATAGAGGACCATTTCAATTTCCAATGGCCTCGATTTCGAACACCTATAATCTCAGTGTCCTCGTAGTGTCAAATTTGTGAATTTAGGGCGTTGTAGAAAAAATTCTAGTTGACCAGATGTTAGCCTAACATTATTGTAGGATTATTGAAAAATATCAATTCATTTAGCCTACCTTTTTGAATACGATATCTTTTCATGAACGACAGTAAGTCTCCTCGCTGTACAACCGGTCTTTTCAAATTTTTAGGCATTAGGCCTACTTTTAGTGAGCAGTAGCATAAACTACAGTAACAGTAACGGAACTAGATACAGTCTGTGCCAAAGATTTTAAAATGGAGGCGTATTCGTCAGTTCGCAATTTCAATATCGATGTTTCAACCACGAATTTAGTCTGACGTACTTTATATGCGCCATGTCCCATAGAGCATATAAATGTAAGTAAGTAAGTAAGAATATTCTTTAATTGACCACCAGCAAACGCACAGTAGTTTACAGAAAAAATAAATAATACTGCATGGATGGTCGTCCATGCAGTCATGCCCGGCCGGCCGTAACTGCATGGACGCCGTCCATGCAGTCATGGACGACCGTCCTGGCAGTGCTGGCCAAATAAGTCATAGGACGGCGTCCTGCCTCAAAAATAAGTGCCAGGACGCCGTCCATGACCGTCCTGGCACACTTTAAGCCCTGGGCTTAGGGAAAAAGTTTTTTTCAAGGTTATTTATCCACTTAAATAAGAAAAAACAAAACAATTGCTTGTAGTAACAATTGTTTTTCTTACTTTATTCCCTTTTTTACTTTATTCTCTTATTATTTACTGTGATACTGTTGCGTTGGTGTCAGGAAGGGCATCCGGCCAGGCCATAAAACTCCTAAAACCCCACATCATAAATTCCTGGCTACGCCAATGAATGTTACACCGAGAGTTTGGGCTCGGTCCTCATCCGAGGCGGTTACTGTGTTGGGACCATGAAACTCAAGTCCTTCACTCACAATTGCTCTGTGTTATTGTGGCGTGTGCATGTGTGTGCGTGTGTGCACGTCCGAACTTTGTCCGAACGGTGATATCAAATTGCGGTTGTATTGTAAATTCTCATTGTATAATAATCATGCAGTGCATGGTTCACTTCATCACTACAACTGAAACCATTATCGTAACGCAAACATGCATTTTTTTTAAATTAAAAAAACACATACTATTTAAAATTTAAAATCAGTTCTGTAGTAGAGCTGACTGAAGTAATAAAACTTGCACAAAAAAACACTAAAAAATCATTCAGTGAGCTCAACAACGTCACCTATAAGCAAAAATTGTCATCGGCTGGTGAAATCAATGTATCACGACATGACAAGAATAGACAACACCACGCAGTTAAGGTACCATTTGGTGACAAAACTACACATCATCTGGTGACATCACACAGCACTTGGTGACAAAACTACACATCATCTGGTGACATCACACAGCACTTGGTGACAAAACTACACATCATCTGGCGACATCACACAGCACTTGGTGACAAACTACACATCATCTGGTGACATCACACAGCACTTGGTGACAAAACTACACATCATCTGGTGACATCACACAGCACTTGGTGACAAAACTACACATCATCTGGTGACATCACACAGCACTTGGTGACAAACTACACATCATCTGGTGACATCACACAGCAACCACATGACAACAACATGCGTCATCCTCTCGACTTTTTGGTGACCAATCACAGGCAACTGGTGACAACACCAGACAGCTCGTGACACCACACACACACCAATGTGTCACAGGATGACGGCAAGTACAGAAGGGCTACCCAGGCAGAACATCAAGCTGCTCTTCGTCCGTCAGATAGTCCACTTCATCCATTCCTATGGGCAATGCCACCTGAGCATAGACCGTGTCCTGCCGAGGAGCGTTTGGATCTCCCGTGGTAGCCGTCTGAATGCCGCCTGTCGTGACACGTCGCTTTCGACGATACGCCTCCTGCTTCATGTGCATCATGTAGCCATCTGGTGTTGTTGATGGACTGACGAATGCAAGCGATTGGATAAGTTATAAGAAAGAACAATGTTAAACAGAAAATGCTGTTTGTTCGTTTGATTCATGTAGGGACACTTTTTGGTTAATTTGTTTCTGTACATATAATTGTTTGTCTGTCAGTTTGTTTATTTGTCTGTCAGTTTGTTTATTTGTCTGTCAGTCCGTCTATTTGTCTGTCTGATCTCACGAGACTGCACCTAATTATAACTAGAGATTGCATCTGGTGCAGTATTGCAGATCTATACACTCTTGAGTCTATTAGCTATAGTTAGATAAGATCAGCAAAATATTGATAGGCATCTTATCAGTGTGTCTCTATGCTATTATCTTGACAGAAGTCAACTTTAGTCAGTTTCTCAATGAGAAAGTAAGTAAGTGAGTAATCTTTACTTTAGTCTCTTGTTAGCGGGATAACAAGAGATTAAGCTTCTTTAACCATAAGTTTCTAGCTACAATCGTCTAAATGGAAAAGAACTCAAAACTTTTGGATTAAATCTGGTCAATTCCCAAACGCATCATCATCTATTTCTTACGCTGAACACTTGTTATAATATATCATACGCTGCGTTAAAACACGAGTTCTGACATAACATGTTAGGAAGGATATGAATACCAACATGCATTAACTAGTTTAAGATGATATTTTTTATGAGGTGGCTCTTGATATTGCTCTTAAATTCAGCACCATCATGAATTCTCTTTTGTATACATGTAAAACTTAGATTTTGGAACTTACTGATCAGTTGCACAAGTCATGATTTGACAGCACTGTCCGCTCTTGTTTTCCTGTGGAACTCCCATTCGAGTTACCTATGCCACCAACAACAAGAAGAGAGAAAATGCATCACAACTTCATTCTACCACACAATATGATAATAAGAATAATTCTGATACAACACGGTTTGTGACATGGATCCCAAGTTTGGTTTAGCATTAGAAATTGCGATCATCATCGCACAGTGCTCTAGAAACTTTTTGGAATTAATCTCAGGACAAAACGACTGATGACTCAAGTCAATAGGGCTAAGTAAAGGAAGAGTAAGTGATTACCTTACTCTGTTACTTTACATAACAGTGATCTGATAGCTTTTGGAGCATTATCGTGTGAATATTGTATCTCGTCATAAAGTGATCCTTAGTTCTTTTGCAGCAATGTTGCTAATTGATGAATTTCACCATAATTAGTTCATATGAAAACAAACATTTAAAATCTGTAGATATACAGACATGTCCTATAATTGTTTTTCATAATTTATTCCTCAACAATATTCTGTATGGAAAAAGGTAATAAATTTTGATGTGCTTGCCTCAAAATTTATAAATGAATTAAATATTTTTTGCAAATAAAATGTGAACATTAAAGATTAATAAAATAATTTTTGCACAGAATGAAGTGTAATATAAAAAAACACTTTCAAATGTAGCCACATGTATGGCAAACTTGTGGCGATGGGTGAAGGGCCACAAATTAGTGAATTCTGTCCAAAAAGTATCTTTCAATAATTTGACATCGGTCCTCACAGTGGTTATTTCGATGACATCACTATCTTTCAATCCCCAAAACATTCATGACATCAAGCGCAGCCTAATTCTTTGCAAAGTAAAATGCTTCACCAATAACTTATATTTCTTGGACTTCGCTGATAAATAAGCAGACCAAAACTGCACAGAAGAGGTAAAATAAGCCAATGCTTTTTTAATCAATGATGAGATTGTCGTGGCAACTGGTCATCGTCTTAACATCTCGAATCCTTAGCATCGTCAGGCAATGATTACCTCGAAATGATCTGGAACCCAGAGCAAATCCGTGATTGGAAACCGATGACTGTGTTCGATGCTAGAGACCGCACAGTAGCGGACGATGGGAGTGTTAACTGCACTTTCATCTTCAAAGCCAGCCTATGACACAACAAATCCCAAACAATACAAGACCACAAATATCAACCAATCGAACCAAAGAACAGGACATTTATATTATTTTTCTAAAAATAGCATGGTGGTCTAGGGATATGTTCGGCGCCTTGGAGCCGGAAGGTTGCAGGTTCGAATCCAACCAAAGCCGCTGCGTAGGGACCCTGAACAAGTCCTTAACTTGCAATTGCTCATGAGCTTCGGCTTGAAACTCTGATTCAATGTCCACGCTGTAGCCGGGAGTGCCTCTGAGTAGGAATATTGAAGGGGCGCTATAACAAATGCTCATACATACATGCATATTTTCAGAAGCAGACAAAGTATTTATCCAAACAGGTAAATTCAAATCAAAATGAGTCACTATCAGTAAAGGAACGAGTATTGAATCATGCACTCCTACAACACGGTGTCCCACGTGATATCCACCACAAAAACACCTGGAGATGGATGGATGGAAGAAGAAGCAATAAATCCAATCAAAGACAAATTCCAGGAACGTGATCAAAATCAAGCACACTAAACTTAAAAATCTCCCGTTAGAAATTACAGCAATAACTCCGCATACCGACAACAATCAACGACAACATACAAGAGCGTTGAGCGGATCCTTTGTCTTTCCCGCCCGCGCCTGTCTCAGGCGATTCGAGTGATCCGATATGTCCCAGAGTACGACCTGGCCGCTGAAGCAACCACCTGCGACTAAGTTTGGATCCGTTGGGCAGAACTTGAAGCAGAGAATATCGTCGGGAGCTTCAAGCAATATCTGAAAGCAATCATCACTTGCAGTGAGTAAATAAAAAAGAATTAAATGACATAATTACTGTAATTAAAATAATGAATTTATAAGCACCACTACGGATGAAACTAAGGTCCGTTCTTTACGCATGACCAAAATGATGTCAAAGTCCTTTATGAAGAGAACGTTTATCAACAAGCAAACAGTGCTCAGGGAACTACAAAGCTTGCCAGTGGCAAGATAACACAAAAAGCAGTAAAATAAATCTAAACAATTATTTAGTAAACGACATTTTACTTCTACGTACAGAGACTGTAACAGTTGGAATTCTTTGCATTTCATTATCCAACATCAATGCATTAAAACATTACTGCACTAGAAAACAATTTGCATTAGACAAAACTTCTGCATAAAAAGGCAACATCTTGCAATCGAAAATACTACGCTAGTTAATAGTTATGCTTGACAAAATACTATATGATGAAATAGAGAAACTGAACAACAAAACTACTTAACAGTCGCAAGATATCACACAAATAGTAAAATAACTCTGAATAGTTGTAAAGAGTAAAAATATTAACTGAAGTACATTATGTCACAAATTTCGATGCCTGGTTACGAATGCCCTCCCTCACGTCCCCCCTCCCTTCCTCCCTACCTGTGGATGTATTGGATCAGTGAAACTCCAGATAAGAATGAGAGAAGGTGTGAGGATCGTTTTGTGCATGTTGTCGACGCGATCGTCAAACGACATTCGCTCTCCAACTGACACTGCCACGACGCCTTTGATTGTTGGATGCCAATCAATGCACGTGATTGTACGTGCCTTGCTAAACTGGAGATCCGTAAATGACTGGAACTCCTGCAACGAAGGAACATGGCGTGAAAACAAACATAAACACTGATTGACATTGTAAGCTCATCATGAAAATTGAGAACTTAATCAGAAGTCCGTCCTGAGTTTATTTTAGAGTAGCCTGCTACATTCCAGAGGATAACCCAACATGCTGTGTGAAAAGGCAGATAGGAGCCTCTTCACTGCTGTCTTGATGGACTCGAGACATGTTCTAAACCCGCTCCTCCCTCCTGTAAGGACGTTACCCTGTTTCATGCGTCCCAGACCACATGACCAAATTGTCCGACGGGCAGACAACTTGATTAATGAGAAAAACATTTTTAATAAGAATGCTTGATGATGCTTAATTTCATGTAAACTGAAGTGCGGTTATGCTATTGGATTAAAATAAGAATATACTTACTTACTTACTTACTTACCATCAAAAGTAAATATGAAACCGCGAATATGCTACTAAATAGCATTTTAAGAGTCATTTGGTATTTGAAGAACTACTTCATCCCTTTGAGAGACTTTCATCTTTACTTTGAAATACTTTGGGCTGAGCCACACAAAGCAGCTTTTTCATGAGCTACTTCATTATTTTGTTCTTTGGAAATTAATCTAATTACATTAAAAACCAATATGTATTCTCCTAATCTCCCTTAATCAACATTTTACCATGTACCATTAACTCCATATCACTCAGAACCAGTGGCGATTCAATTTTGACATTTCTGCAATTTAATTCCATCTTAACTTTTAAGTGAATAAAGAAGAACCTTGAGATGATTGTCAGCTTTGCTTCCGAAGCTCCCATCCTCCGCAGTCAGCAACATCCAGTCATCATAGAAGACATTCATGATTTCGTTCTGCTGCAGTGTTTCTTGCACCCTTGCATAACGCAACATCAAAAACTTTATTTATTTCAATAAGTGCAGAATGCCCATTTAAGTGCTCCTGGTTTCTTGTGTATCTGCTTAGCATGAAGTACTGCTATGTCCCCCAAGTCTATCAAGGTGGCACGACACAATGGTTGATGTGACATACAAGAATTCCAGAATAACACAAAATAATGGCTTCTAAGACTAGCTGACACGCAGTTTCCAGCGAATCTGCGCTAGTGTGGCCACTCTGCATTAAAAAATAATTCTACATTTCTGTAATTAATGATTAATTAATTAACACATGCTTAAAGGTAACTTACAAAACCTGAACATCATAACAGATCAGTTGAAAAACTACGAATTTTTAGGAGTAAGGTAAGATTCATTCTGGATGTTGTTATTGTCACTTATTGATAGATTTCACTGGAACTTGATGTCTCATGCGATGTCAAGAGTAGCGCACTGTAGAAGCTAAGATGAGTTTCAATACCTTGGAGCGACGCCTTTGATGAATTCGGCCAACTCATCTGAGTTCGCGACTATGTTCCTCTCCTCTTCGGAATATTCCCGTGGATCCGTCTGGGCCGCAGCATTTTTTGGCCGCTTAAAGTCTGTCTGGGATGAGTTTTCCACAGTGTTAGGAACACTCTAAAAAATTAAAAGACATAGTCAGCGGTTAAGTCTCAGAGATAAAGGTAGAGGTAACTGATTAGAAATAAAAGTAATTCCTAAGAGGTAAAGGTAGAAGCAATTGCTTAGAAACAGCTCTGGTAAAATTAATTTTAAACAAATAAAGGCATAGAAACACAGATAACCTATCTGAAGATGCATGGGCATGATACACCAATGCACCTACTCCAAGACAATGCTTAAAGTGTGGGAAAATAAGTGCCTGGACGCCCTTACCTTTCCAAAATAAGTGCCTGGACGCCCTTCCCTTTCCAGACTGTGCTGGCCAATAAGTGGCAGGACGGCGTTCAGATTTTAAAATAAGTGCATGGACGCCGTCCATGACCGTCCAGGCACACTTTAAGTCCTGCTCCAAGACAAAGGAATAGCCAATTATTCATCGACAAAGTTCATCTGCACTCATTTCAGTTGCTCTACAGAAACATGGCTTCATCAGAGGACAATAAAGTCGTTCAGAAGAGACAAACCACAGCAATCCAAAATATCTAACTCAGGGTGAACTAATCATTTCCAGAGCACGAACTGCTCTTAGACAGCGCCTTGCTTTCTCAGTTATTATCCCCGTGGTATGGAATGGGCTTCTACTGTCTATATACCTTATGCTTAGGATTTGCTCAGGTGCATTTTGTCGCAGCCTTAAAACCGTCTTTTCAGTCGAAACTGAGCCGGGAGCACTCCTGTGTAGTAACCTTAAAGGGGTGCTATATAAATCTCCAAAATGAATTAATTTAATCCATCAGCATCATATGGTATCACACATCAACCCAAAAGGGTGGATGGGCTGAGCAAGCAATAATACACTCTACTACAGCCAGCTCCAATAAGTTGCTGAACACACTATCCTAAATCACATCCATATTTTATTTCTGCATGATAATAATAATAGTGACGAGATATCTGTGGCACCGTAACACAGTTCTGTATACCTGTATGCCTCTGTCTTGGAGCATCTTCTGAAGGTCGAATGTTTTGTCTTCGTAAGGTGGACACTCAACGTAGCCATCCTTGGTGTCATTCGCATTACGGTCAGAAAAGTTGGTTGGAGCTCCGAACTCGCGTCGTGGTCGAACCACTAACACTGATATCTAGTAAAAGTCGAATCACATTTCCATCAGAGTATATGTAGAATGGTAGTCGCTTAGTACTTTTAGTACTTTAACAATGAGAAATATTGTTTCAGAGTAGCTTTTACCGCCATTTCGTCTGAAAATGGGTCATGACGTATAGTCATGTGCATGATATTCAAATGTCAGAATATTATCAAATTAAGAGTCATATTCCATTCATTTTACTCGAGTCATCAGAAATTTTCAAAACTGACTACAGTTAAAAATAAAACAAATTGCGAAATTTATTTGAAACTTATATTTGCCTATTACTGCAACTCTCTACTCGTGGTAGGCCTTCCACAAGTGTAATCATAATCTCCAAATTTCTAAAGTGTCACTTGAAAGCCAAGTGCAGGGCACCAGCTTACCCACGAGCATGTGTGTCTATCTCCTTTATAACAGTATTTAATGCAGCTGCCAGGCAAATTGCCCATCCTCTACTTTTCTTACATCTTGACTTACATGATCAACCGCCTCTACAGGCTCCCAGTTACAGCTCGTTTCGAGTTCACAATATTTCTACTCATCAATAGGTCTTACCTTACTTGTAAAAGCGCTGAAACATGACTATCGAACTGATCTAAAGAAATGCAGATCTTAAGAATAAGCAGAAAATGTTTAGTGAGTCATTTCAAATGAGTCGGATAAATATCACGCAGACATGACTAAAACACCCCGATATCAATTGACCACCTGGACTAACTTTATCACAGTTTCCATGCAAGCAGAATAGAAACAACACTGACAGTGCACAAAAGCCATTCCTAGGAGGCGCCTTATGGTCTGCATGGTCAGCACTAACGAGCAACACAGCACAAACAGAAAATAACACACACATGTAGTATTACGGCAAAAAAATATCAAGGCAGATTCAGGTACTGCTTCAACCTACATTTCGGCTTTGCTCCGAATGTGCCTCCTCGTTGACCTCTTTCTCCGACCCAAAGCTGACCCAGTCTTTAGATGGCGGTGGAACGTAGACCTGCACGACCTCCTCCTCTTCCTCCATCTCCTCCTCCTCTGCTTCCTGTCACAAGAATCAACGCTATTAAAACGCGGCCATACAGAACGACGATAATCATATTCAAATCTACACCTAATGACATGTGCATGGCAAAATGCACAGAAACTTTAATAGTAAACATAAATGGTTTCTATAGCAACTGAATACTTATGGCCTCAATCACTCTCATTTTTCAATCAAATAATAAATGGAGATCCTTCAACGCTGCTTGCGCATAAGAATGCATGCACCACCAATTAAGGACCCATGCATGTGAAATAAAGATAAAATAATTTCTGGATTTAACACCGTGCAATGTTATGACTTGGGCACCTGATATCATCATGAATAAAATGGTATTCTGTGATGCCACCTGAAGAACTATTTGTCCATTTTCGATCATTTATAGTTGAGCCCCCATCTACTGGATACAAAGCCCACCTAATTAAGAATACTTGATATCATTCATTATAAAAGAGTATTGACATGACATAGTTCCAGAAATTTCCTGAAGCAGAAAAATTCAAGTTGTCATGCTGACACTAACCATCACCATTCATTACTCCAAATGTAACCATGGGTTCATCTATTATGGTCAAACTATAAATCACTTATTTTAGGTACAGTTATCAAACCGAACAGATTTTAGCAAGAACTTGTGTACAAAAAAGCAAAAAATTTGTTCTACTATCACAAAATATTTCCTTAAGTATCACCAAAGCTGTCTTAGCAAAAGTTCAAACTAGTAGAAAAAAATATGTGTAAAAAATATCCCAAAAATAAGTGCAAACTAATGTAGTACCAAAGTGTGTGATCATGTAATGCAAACACAAACTTTTTAAAATTAAAGAAAAAAATTAAAAGGCAAACTCATGCATTAATAGTTGGCCTGTTGTACAATGATCTTATGTGAAGGTCTTTGAAGAAAACGAAAGTGTAGCCCGTGAAGTAAAAAGCAATGTTGAAATCATGCGGCAAAATAACTAGCATTATCAGTGTACGTTGGATGAAAGCAGCATCCTGAAATCGGGCAACAGGGGCATTACTTGCCTCTTCCTCAATTAGTCCTAGCAGCTACATTAAGAAAGAAAACATCCACATATGAGTCAAAATGAAGAACAGCCACAACCCAGGCAAGTCATTACATGTAAAGATAAGTAACTTAAGAGATAATACATTTTTCTACCGACTCGTAAGAACCTATTTTAAAGATCATTTACCATGATTAATTCAACCCTAATCCTCAGAGGTTCTGATGTTCAGTAACTTATTATAGTTGAGGCTTCAAAATGACAATTTTCAATTTGATTCCTACATTAAAAATATCTCATCTGATGTCTAGGTGGATTTTCAGTTCCATTTTAAAGTCTGAGAGAAACAATCACAGATAGGCAGGCAGACAGAGACAGAGAGACCGGCAAAGACAGAAAGGCAGAAAAGCATAAAGACGGACACACAGTGACAGGTAGCAGGGACGGATCCAAGGGGCCAATCCGGCCATGCCCCCTATTTCAAAAGTGCATGGGATGTGGCCTCCGCATTTGGTTTCAACAAGCATTAAATCAATGGCTTGCATAGATGCATAGATGCATAGACGTCGACCAGATGACTGATGACTAAAAAAAGGTCATCCGTTATTTTGGCAGGGAAAATTGTGTAAATTTTCCAGACATTTCGACCAAATGACTAAAAAAAGGTCATCAGAATTTCTGGCAAAGATCACAGAAAGTTTTTGGTCCCCCCCCGAAAATTTCTGAATCTGCCCTCGGACAGATAGAGCCTGTAGATATAGATACAAAGAGGTCGACAAACAGACAAAAACAGTAGAAAAAATCCTCCACCTAAGCTAAAATGAGCAAACTCGAAGGCAGAATATAAAATCATGCTCCAGCTCCAAAAGTGAAGTGCATCCTGAAGGAGGTGAGTCAAGAGATTTACACACAATCAACAGAGATTTACACACAATCAACAATTTCTGCACCTATGTGTCGCCCAAAAAAGGAGCTATAAAAATAGTCAAATGCATATCTTCATCATTGGCCAATCAGCTTGTAATGAGACGAAAATGAAACTGATAATTACTGTTGAGTTTGTTGAAAGGAAGCATGTTATAAGCAAGAATGGCAGCTAGTAGTCAAGACAGAAAGCACAAACAAATAACTGAATAACTAGTTAGTAACAAGATAAGCGTCAATGAAGGTTGTAAGCAGATGAAAAAAAATAGCTGAAAACAAGTTAATAGCTAGATACGGGTTAGCAGCCAAATGGCAAGAATAAATTAAGGGGTTAATAACTAGATAATCAGACTTAATACCCAGATAACAATGGTCAATATAGAAATTCATACGAAGTGGCAGAGCAATTGCAGGAATGATAGAACCAATACAAACCCTGAGCAAGGCTTGCTTTGCCTCCTCTGTCGTAGCAATGATAAAGTTCTGTCCATGTTTAAATTCCGGGTCGTAGACAATCAGAATTTCTTCGCCTGGATAATCCTGTCAACCATAACAAACATTGGACCATTTGCAACAGTTGTACACCCACAGATCATTACTAGCTTCTAAAATGTCATTCATTATTAAATAATTATTTAATAAAACCATTAAATCAAAGAGCTACTGATTTTCTGCAATCCAGCCTCATACGTCATGCGGTTTGTTGTTAGCACAATAATCGCTGCCACAGCCATGTCTACCACCATGACCAAAATAACCATGGCATGGATGGATACTACCATGACCACCATGATCACTACAACAACCACAATAACCACAACCGCCGCCAATGGGATCACAAATAAAACCTGGACAGGGTCCCAGATATCTGGGCCTGCCTGCCAAAAGATTTAAAAAAACGAAAGAGTACTGGGAACTTACAATCATTGACTGTTTAATTGGATGAAAGTCACAGACTGCAGCCCTGTTCTGCAGATCCTTCAGAACCTCTTCCTTTGCAATGAACTTATACGGACTCTCTGCCGTGACATCTTCATCCGTTCGAAGAGCAAACAGTTCTTGCGTCTTCACAGCCAGGAAAATTGGAACAACTCCTTCAGGCAAAGCTGTAGAAAATAATGTATTTCTGAAGACAATTCAATCACTTTCACAATCATTCATTTATTACGAGAATTTATATAAAACGCCTATTTAGAGGCAGTAAGGTTACTACTTAGAAGCACTCCAAACCAAGCTCGGGTTAAAAGGACGGTCTAAAGCAGTGCTGTCCAACCTTTTTGACACCGCGGGCCATCAAAGAACTTTTCTTGAAGCCGAAGGCCGCACCGGTGAACTCAAAAGCAACAACGCTGATCAAACGAAAATTGTTTAAGCTCTATCAAAATTTACTATGGAATAATCTTAACGGATGTGTCGTGGGAACTTGATTTTGTATCCACATTGTCAAACAACACAACAACTTACGAACTTATAGCCATTAGTTGGTCTGTGATTTGTTTTTCTTCATTTTCACAAAATTTGAAAAAAATTCCTAGCTTAGGTGGGCCCCTTAAAATCAGCAAGCGGGCCGCAGGTTGGACAGCACTGGTCTAAAGTCTCAATTTGAAGGATTCACCTGTTTCGTAGCATTCACAGAAATGCATCATGTATGATGCAAAATGAAAGTTGCATATTTGGCTGAAAACGTAAAATTATTAAATCACATTTCAACACCCGAAGGTCATGTTCAGGGGCTTCTATCCCCCCTAAGCAACCGGGCGCAATCCATTTTCTTCCCCCCCTTTTTTGGACCGGCCTTCCTCTATGTATGCAATATAATGCAATTTAGCGCATGCCCTCCTCTAGTGTGGGAATGAAGGTTTGTTTGGAGAGGGACAAACGAGCATCTAGCAGACGATCGCCGAAGCATGTGTAGCGCCGAGAAGGGACCTGGTATGGGGAGGGAATGTGCCCCTCCCCATAAGAAATTTTTGCGATTTCCGCATTGCGATTTCAGCATTTTAAGCTGTCCTCTTAGCAAAATTACTCTACTGTTTCAGTGGAGGAATTGCTGCCAAAATTGGGCAGCCATATGTTTTGCGCCTCTGATCAGTGTGCACTCGAGAGGCGCTACATAAATTTTTAGAGCACAATGCTGCACATAGGCGGAGACCTGGGCCGAGAATTGGGGGGGACGGAAAGACGCGAGATTTTCGAAAAATTTCCGATGACCGGCGAAATCTGGAAAAAAAATTTCCGCCGCCAAAAAAGTTGATGACCTTTTTTTTTTTTTTAATCATCCGGGCCAAATCTCGACGAAATATTTCTATTTTCGCCGCCCCAAAAAGTCTTGACCCTCAAACATTGAGGGGGACAAATGCATGGGCCGTCCCCCCCAACACTTTAATTGGGGGGGACCATCCCCCCCTGTCCCCCCCCAGGTCTCCGCCCATGACAATGCAATACAATAAAATACAATGTAGGTCCTACATTGTAAGCCCACGTAATAATAATGTTGCTTTACTAAGTGTTCAAGGACCAAATTTGACTGTCTGAAATTTGAAAGATAACATTGGAGAGAAGTTGTGCAAAATAGTATTTGTATTAACATTATTTTTCAGTTATAATATGATTGTATTATTTATTAAAATAGTAAAAACATAATTGCAATCATATAATAGGAATTTTTTTAAAGTACCGGTATATTAAGGCTGTTATAGCAGTTCATGTAATTCAAAAATGCAGATAGTAGCCTAACTAAAAACTCAAAGTGCATAAAGTGTATACATTTTGATAAAAACTATTAGGCCTACCATTTTGTCCAAATTTATATGGAGGGGAAGTATTTTCTGGGGGATCTTCCTCCTAGTGATGCCTAGATTGAACGCTGCCCTCCATGTCCGACCTTCCCCCCCAACCGACGTGAATTTTGGCTGTCTTCTGATTCCCCCCTATTTTTCACTGGGCGCAAGCTGCGCCCGCCATGTATAGGGATAGAAGCCCCTGGTCATGTTTTCCATTTTGTCATTCTATGCATTGCAGTCAACCTCTCCAGCCCACATCAGCATTCAGCATTTACCTTTGGATTCTTTGTTCAAAAGATCAATATAATATCACTTACATACTTATTTTACTTGCGCAATTAGGATCATTTTTATTTACGATTCAACTGTTCTCACCTTGATCTCCAAGACCCATCAGACTTTCCTGTGCCTTTCCATCAGTGCCAGACTTAGGTTTCTTGCCTAAGAACAAAAAGACAAGAAAATCACTAATATATTCATGAATGTCATCATCACCATCATCGTCGTCGTCATCATCATCATCATCCATTGTTCTTTTTTTTCATATGAATATTTCATCCCAATAACATTCATTTTAGCCTTAGAATATTTCTTATACTACAGTTGAGAGTGCAATTAATGAACAGTCTAGAATAATTCTTCTTACAATCTGTGTTTCTTTCTGAAGCAAACTGTGCTACCAATTTCTATTGATAACGGTAGAAAGTTTAAATCGTAATCTAACAAGAGCTCTGTCAATTCAACTCAATATAACATTGATGCCACGTTAAAGCTTAACTGGCAGCCAAGATATAAAAAAGACAATTGCAGCAAACAATCTTGATTTCCAGTCGAAATCCGGTAAATGCAATGCAAATTTCATATATGTAGCTCCCACCTTTTCGTGCACCTCCTTTGGCCGTCGTCTTTCGACTACCGGTCTTCGAGCCAGTCTTCGAGCCTTTACTGCTCACGTCGCGCTGACCTCCACTCACAGCCGACTTTGGCGTCTCTTCACCAGCCGGCTTCTTCGCAGACTTTGGTGACGGTGATGGCCGCTTCTTCCCAGATTTCGGACTGCCGGGTTTGGAAGCCTTCGAGGCCGGACGAGCGCCCTTTCGGGGTGCAGCTTTGTCCTTGCTGGGTTCTGACAGCTGCTCAGGAGCATCGGTTGTTTGCAGGAGTTTTTCTGGTGATGAAGGTTTAGCTGTAGGAGAATGAATGGCTGTGCTGGCATTTAAAGCTTCGCCAGCAACTGCAGGCTATCAACAGAAGCAAGACGACCATAGATTGAGTATTCGTGACTTTTGGGTTTAATATTCGTAAATATTCGTGAATATTAAGATTTTTTAATATTCGTAAATATTCGTAAATATTCGTTAACGGATTAAAGTGAACCATCGAAACCGCAATGTTACCCGGTAAAGCAGTTTAAGTTTCTGTATGTCTCCATGACATTCACTCGCATTCAGGGCAAGGCTGAATTAAAACATACAATGCGCTTAATATGCTGAGATCGGGATAATTTTTGCTTGTAATCTGGCACTATTATTTCCTGCGTTGGCATTTATATTTACTCATCCTGCTACACTGATATAAAACTACTTTATCAATTTGCAGTTACTAGTATAGGCAGTTAAAGTTTATTTCTAATTTAGCCTACTATTGCTGCTACTTGCCAACTGCCATCGGTGGCTCGATCTGCCTCTTTTCTGTTCGGGAGGATGGTCAGAAGTCAGACAAAGTGACCAACATTAACTGTCATTAAATATCGAATGTGATATGAATGCCGCATGGCCACATTGACCAGACCCAGCACAGACCTTCAAGTTTTTAATAATAAATCTATTAAAGTTATTGTCACTTACATATACGGGCCTATGCGTAGGCTAGCTCAATTTTGTACAATTCAGTGATTTCAGTCAGTAAAAGTTGAACATTTTCATAAATAACAAAATAAGAATAAAGAATAAAGAATTTCTTGAAAGAACAAGAATAAAGAATTTCTTGAAATAACATAATATTTTACGAATATAATATTCGTTGGCAGTTTTAATATTCGTTAATATTCGTGAATATTTGAAAATCTTAATATTCGTAATATGCGAATACTCAATCTATGAAGACGACCAATCACGCTGATGTTGTTCACGGTTATTTGTGTTAAAAACAACATTGTCACAAAGGTTTCTTTACTCTATGTGCTTAGTAAGCATCACTGAGATTGTTATCAAGATGAATGAGAATTAATCAGATTTTTAACCATCTGATATAGGTACAACAGCAAGAGACCGAACTGCTTGAAAATAGCAGCGGCGTGATTTCATCAGATTAAACACTCCAGATATGTGTCTTTGGAAACTTATCAGGGCCGTAAAAAATTATTAAGTTACTTTAATTTTATTGCTTTCAGTGTCTGTTGATATTGGTCTGAATTTGTAGTTTTGGAACCTGTTTTCACAAAAAATGCACTGATGTAGAATAATTTAATCTCCATATCTAATCATAATTATAATACATGTGAACCTGTGATGGGTCACATTTAAAATTATGGCAAAAATTATGGCACGAAAATTAAATTGATCAGATTCAATGATCACAAACGCTGAATCTTCAGCGTAGCCTTCATAAATCAAATGAACAAAATCCTTTGTATTCACCTATAAATGATTCCCTGTAAGCCTTACCAAAACAAATACTTCTGCCCAACCATCTACTTCTCACCAAATGATTAAGACAGACCAACTTTCACCATCTATAATCATATCGGTCAGCAGAAATCTAAACATAAATGATAACTAAATGATAAATAAGAAAAGATGGTAGTCAGAAAATGTTACCTCCTGGCCCTGGCCAGCATCAACTTTCTCTGCTTCGCTTGCCTCAGGTTCCACGTCTTTTTCACCACCTTCCATTTTGCTTCATAAAATTTCTAATGAACTGCAGGAAAGTGACAACAAAATGACAAATCTTAATTACAGTAACAACTGCAGCATCAATAATAATAATAATAATAACAATGACGATTTCTATGGCGCCGTAACACAGCCATGCCGTTACAAGGGCGCCTCACATACTAAAATAAGCAGCAGGATAGACCTTGAGGAATAAATGAGTCTTGAGTCCAGATTTGAAGGAGTCAACTGAGCCAGCCGCTCGCAGAGCGGGAGGAAGACTGTTCCAGCATCTGGGGCCGGCCACCGAGAAAGCGCGGTCACCGAATCAATGCATAATGTACAATTCCTCACGCTAATTTCATATATATCGGTAACAATGCTTGTCTATATAATTGTAAATTAAATACATATTAGTTATTATTATGGTAATAATACAGGTGCAGCAACAATAAGCTTATAGCATAGCATGTCTGTGCTGATAACATTACAGGCTACTGACAAGACAGAACTCCACTAATTTAAAATAGTCTGCTTTAAAGTACAGAAACAAATACTGGCTTTGACTCAACAATTGGGAGATGAAGATTTTGGTGCAACATTTAATAAACGACATTGCACTTTTTTTAAACACAGGCACAACTCCCATAATCCAATCTATCATGATCTAATTGCATACATTAGTGCTATTTGCTTACATTAGTGCTATTGTCATAATGTGCAAAGTATCAAGTCATGGTCAATCCCATATAAGAGAGTTTCAAGAGGCACTATATAAATCTGTAAAAATCGTATAATAAAAAATTCTGTGGTAGGAGCACACAAAAATTAAACAAAAATGCTGACATTGTAAAATTGAAGTTTAGGCGCTCTATAATTGTTTCTGATTGGTATCATCTATATTCTTTTGTCAATAATTTTGGGGCAAACAATTTGTTTACTTCTGCCGTCAACTCTTATAGGGCTAAACTTTTACAAAGCATTTTATACCCATATATAGAAACAATTAATTTATACCCAAATATTCAAACATTTTAATTAATACCCAAATATGGCAGGTTGACCACGTGCTTAAAGAACAATCATTGATCCTAACATAATTATGCATCTGCATAAGTGGACTGAAAGTTATAACTAACTGTTGTTTCCTGACATTCATAACTCTGACGCATGTCTCCAGTGGTTAATAATATAATCTTTGTTTAATGAGACAAATCAGGGTGGCACACCGCACCCAGTTACATGTCAATGCACAACAAAATTAATGTAAAGATAACAATGTCAATGTTAGCTTGTTGACACTTAGAAATTTCTTCCATGGATGTTTAACTCCCATCAACTCTGCAGCATAACCGTCCACAATAAGAGTACCAATGGAGAGAAATACGCATGTCAACCTTGTGATGTTTAGAATTCAGTTACAGACGGCTCAAGTTTCTCAGGCAGCCACATGACACACAATTATGGCATGTTGTTGGTCACACATCATGGGCCTTTCATGGCTCAGTTGGCCATGCTACACGAAGTAGAGATTTTGCGAGTGAACATACAATTGCCACTTGGTCAATTGGCAATACTTCTTGAAGGACAAATTCTAAGTCTGGCTGGGTAACAATAACAAGGCAATCTGATAAACAGATGCAAATGGAGAGCCTAAATGTTGTGGTCGCGATTCCTGATAACTACATTTTGAAAATGTGAAATATACAGCTAATTTTTGTCGATTGTGTCTTTTAACCTTTTCCACGAATCATTAAAAAAAACTAAAATGTAGTTGTACCCCCGACAGTTCTGCAACTTGATGCACAGGTCACAATTCCATCGAAAGCCATTTTCAGATAATACACGAGGAAAATACAAACAGTCGATTCAAAACACTGACGCAGAGTAATGGTATGATTTCGGTGGCATAGCGGCCAAAAAATAAGATTCTCTCATACGTTAAAATATTTGCTTGAATAGATCAAAAACAGCGTAAAGATAGCAAAATAGACTCACTTAACTAAAACTTAGACCCAAATCTAGCATTTAAAGAAAACTAGAGCACTTTCAGAAACGATTCTTCGCAACCGTTGCTAAGAACATGTTCCTTCACCGCTTCCGGTTTTTGAAAAATGTTCTGCATCATGCATTTTTCTCTTTTTTCTGACCACAGTGGAACTTTCAAGCTCTGCATTTTAGTAAGTATAGATTTATAGATGTTATGTTAACAATGTTCTGGAACTTGGGAATGGCTATAGTAGGCTGGAAATTTGTTTTCGTTCCACGTGCCTTGCAGGTGGTTCAATTGAGTACATGCTTACTTACTTACTTACTTACTTACTTACTTACTTACTTACTTACTTACTTACTTACTTACTTACTAAGCAAACACATCGGCCAACTGGCTAAATAATTAGAAATATCGAGATTGATTATATCTGATAGATTCATATGATCTCAAATATAAAATGAGCAATACAATTTTTAAATGATTCATAAATTAATGTTGGTATTAGTCGATCGATAAGAAGTTTTGCTGCGGATGTGCCTCTCAATGATATCTCAACTTCCGCTGTCAGTGACGCTTTGCGAATGGAATTTTGCGAAATTTCGAGTACTGCTCGTTTGAGTAATATCTAAAAATGTCGGAAGACGGGTATGGACAAAAGAATTTTTCTTTAGTTCGGAAAATCTAGATGACGCTTCGCAGTTTATTAAGTAGAACGTCCGCTTATATTTGCCTAAGATTTTTTTATACGAAGATTTTACAGGCGTTGCACAGGTGCCTATTTGATGCCTAAGGGTGGCATATTTCCCGTTTGAATGTGCACCAGACTTGCACCAGAGTACCTAGCTGGTCCTATGCATTGCAGTGACATGCGGAGTTGGGCTTGATCACTTGCATCTGATAAATAATTTAGAAACGCTGTGTTTAGCTTCCTTGTGGTTGCCCACATTGTACACACTGAGCTTAACTGCAACCTTATACTGTTAAAATGTATACAGCTCTATGCTTTGTTCGTTTCTTGCGCCACATATAGATAGCTATACTAGTTGACTGTGTTTGTGTGATTTTCGTGTGTTTTACATCTTTTAGTAAAGAGGAACCTAAGACAGGCAGCAACAAATGGATCAATGTTTTCTATGATCCAATAGCGTCGATCAACACTTTCAGTCAGTGCATGACACTCGCCGATATAAATGCAGATGGTGATGCTAAACTAGTCATTGCAGATCATGGCACAGGGACTGGTAACATCAAACTCAAAGTATTCAAAGGTAGGGAAACGAATGTATGAATGAATTTTGTTTAACACAGAATTTGCTGTGTATATTTATTATTTTTCCCAATATAATGTGACCAAACTGGCTAGTCTTCTTTGAAGTCATGCTTACTGGTAGTTACAAGGTGGTTTAAAAGATGAGTTGAAAAACTGGATTCTGTAACATGAGCTGGTGCAGTTTTATTACTATTGCAGGAATTTTCATCAGAATTTGTCCATGGTAACACAAAGTATCTATTTTGGTGAAAGGACATAATATCTGGAACTCATGCGACATGCGCCTTATGTGCTTATCCAAAAACGAACTTTGAAATTAGTTTAAAGTACATTTTAAACAGTATTTTATTGGATTGAAATAATGAAGGTCAATGTGTTAAGGCTTAAAACAACATACTTAGAGCTTAGAGTCCTTCCCATGTAGATCTGCACACCGGGCAATGTATCTCCTCCACTCATACCTGTCCTTGACGAGTGAATTTGTTGCGTTTTTTCTGTTGCGCATTTTTTTACCCGGTGGGTTGCAGGTCCATGGCGGAACCTCCTCCTTTATCCTGGCTTGGGATTGGCTCAGACTATTCTAAGATACCACTGTCCAGTTAGTTGTAAAGTTAGTTCTGGGAGTATTCTGCATTTCTACCACATTGTAGTTGGCTGAATTAAGCTGCCAAAGTAATAATTGTCCTATATTCTTAATTGCATTTTATACATGTACATGTGCATATAATGTAGTTCCTGATACACTTTATACTGGTAAATGTGGTGTTGTTTCTGCAGCCGAAATACAAAGTTCATAACTATTTGACTGTACAGGTCATTTGAATTGTGTCGCTTAAATTTCAGTTGGAACATGTAAATATTTTTGCAGGGACAACTCTGGTGTCGGAGAATACTTTTCTAGATTTGCCAACGAGTGTCGTGACATTCTACCTCGACACAAATGATCCTCGTACACCAGGTTTAGTTCTTTAAATTGCACTTCTCATTTATTGCATTAGGTAGAGCTCTAGATGATTTTTGCCGTGAAGCTATCAAAAATCACCATCAGCAGTAAGGTCGATAATTAAACATGGTAAGCATGTAAACTATATAGGAGTAACTTTGTTATGTTGCATTGTTACCCACCATATATGTATGTATGTTATATATATAATTATATATATTATATATATACCAGGTATGGTATATTTCAGTGAACTTGCATAATTTTTTAATTAGACAGCCGCAGATGCATTTTTCTTGAAACACAAAATACAAAAGGTCTGCAGTCCAGCAAATGAAAAAAGATGTTATGTAGGTCAACAAAAGCTTTGAAAATGCAGAATTATGATTATTAATTAAGACAGTCTAACTCTGTCAGAGTGTGGGGCTAGGATTTGAATTTTGGCAATAGCAAATTGATACTTTAGGTGTTAAGGTGCAGGGAATGGATATGATACAATACAACATTTGACAAAATAGCAACCTACATAGGAATCAGTCTGATTTCAAGTACATGTCCTTCTTTGTACTAACTAGAATTTCTTGTTTTCCAGCAATTGCAGTGGCTTCTGGTCCATTCATTTATGTCTACAAAAATCTTCGGCCTTACTTCAAGTTCACTTTACCATCTCTGGATATCGATCCGGTGGAACAAGATACCTGGAATCAGCTGAAGGATGTGAGTTGACCCTTGCTGTTCCATTTCTTCTTTACAGTTTACAGAGTGACAATATTTAGTTATTAAACTCCTGAACTTTTAGCCTATTTTAAAATTGTTTCAATATGGTAACTGTAGTTCTACTGAGGAAATCTGAATGAACTATACACCTGGTTGATTTGAAATATATTTACGGTATTTTTATGAAATGATGTCATGCTTCAATTGTTTCAAACTGCATGATTGCATGCTGTTCGAGGAAAAGTGGCATCTATTCTTAGTAAGCTAAATAAATTTATTCCAAAACTCTTAGACCTTATTCATGTGTTGCAGATTAAAAGGGACAGCTCTGCACTAGCAAATTTTTTATCATTTAGGGTTCCCATTGATGACATTGGCAGATTAATCTGAAATTTTATGTTTATATTTTCATTTCTAAGTTTCCCTGCGATTTCTGTTGTTGAACCGACAAACAATTGATTGATTGCTTGATTGATCGGTTGATTGACTTATCTAGCCTATGTGGATTAGCTGTATTTGATTTTGAGTTTTGAACTGTTGAGACTGTTTGTAAATCATGAAAATGATGATGATGCGTTTTTGGTGGTTTGGTTCCGATAGGGCAAGATGAAACATTCGACAGCCATTGAAGTCCTTGACAATCTCCGAGTCCAAGGGACGACTCTGACCGTACGAAGTCTGAAACTACTCGACTGCGCCAAGCAGAACTATTCTGATTTCATTCTCATTCACAAGGACAACCCACTTAAGCGACAAGTGGGTTCTCTTATGAATCGTTCTTATAAATTTCGGGGATTGGATGCACTTAAGCAGAGCTATTTCTATATAAATAAAAATAGATAAATTGTGCATTATGTAGCTCAATTAAAGGACTCTGGTAATTCTGCTTTGATCGCTTTAACTGCTATAGTGCTCATTCTTTTGAAAACTTTAAATAGCACCATATTTTCTGGATTATTTTCAATGACTGCTAATAGCTCTAAACCACTTCACTGTGTGTCAGTTTTATATTTGGTTAATTATTATACTTTTAAGCATTTATTATTGAATGTAGTGTATTCAGACATTTACTTGGTGCTGCTCCGCTAAACTGTATCACTATTGATGAGGAAATTGTTCCATGATTAATATGCATTATTATTTCTCAGCCTAGTCATTAGCCATATTTGTGGTATATTCAGACAGCCATAACGTGCATGGCTACGCTGAAGAAGTCGATGGCTGTTGAAGACGGAATAAGTTGTCTCGTGATTGGAACAGAAAGCAAGGAGCTGTATGTCTTAGATCCAGAAGCATTTACTGTTCTGGCAAAGGTACTGTTGTGCTCGTGACAATTCATAGTGGCAAAATTTTAACGTTCATTTAGTACCTCTGTCTGATTGTCTCCAAAAAGCATTTCTGAAGGGTGATCAAAAGATTTTAGCATCCATTTACTGTTCAATTAGTTCATAGTCCGCTATTATTTTAGAATTCTGGAAAATATTCTAACAAGTACATGCTCGCTCAAGGCAGCTTGGTTTCTTCAGAATTACTATAGTTGATGCCTCATGTTGAAACCCTGGCATACAACTGCTTTTATTGTCAAAAACTCACAACCCTGGTGTAGTGCTAAATTTGAATCATTTTCCGTGGAAGTAATTTGCACAGGGGAGCAGGTGGGGGTTTATACAATGTTATAATTTGCCGCCAAAAGTTATATTTATGCTTGCTCTGGACCCAGGAAACTTGGTTAACTGGAATATAAACTGAAGAGATGAATGTAGAGAACCTGTCCATGTCATGTCTTGAAATTGTAGTGGCATTGTTTGCTAACAATGCAGGTATAAATTATCACTGCAGCAGAACCACACGCAAAGTCATTAAGGAGGCAATACGAACAGTCGAACACTGTGATTTTGTTTCAGTGGACGTTTATATAGGGCCTACTGAAAAACAGTAATCGTTAGTTACTTATACTTATAATCTTAGTGTGGCCAGAAGACTTAGAGACATATCCTGTCTTCAAAATTGTAAGGTGAACTATAAATCCAGGGCTTAAAGTGTGCATGGACGGCGTCCATGCACTTGTTTTAACATCTGAACGCCGTCCAGCCACTTATTGACGAGCACAGACTGGAAAGGTAAGGGGCGTCCAGGCACTTCTTTTGGAGAGGTAAGGGTCGTCCAGGCACTTATTTTTCCACACTTTAGGCACTGACTATTAGACAATTTTGTACGGTTAGTCCTACTTTGAAGGGTCACGAGTGAAGTCTCGATATGAGGCAATGTGATATTGTGATTTTGAAATATTCCAGACAATTTGTGTGTCTGGGCTACATGTCTGGTTACTTGTTCCACAGATGGAGCTACCTGCGGTTCCAGTGTTTCTTGACACTTCAGGATTGTTTGACGTCGAATTCACGATACTTGCCGCTTCCCGAAATGGCGGGATCTACGGCTTCAAACGGTAAAATAATTGTCTTAGTGTTTCTTTTTTATTGTATAATTTTGGATTTACTTTATTGACCATCGAACTTAACTGAAACACGCAATCGACAATGAAAGTTGAGATTTACTTTGCTTAAAAATGTATGAATATTCAAGACGATTAATTATTCAAGACAATTATTCAAGTACTGGTTCACTAAGGAAGAATGACTGCATCTACCTGAAGTTTTATGATATGATAAGAGTATGAAGTAGCTTTATATAAGAGTACTAGCTGGAGTACCCGGCGTTGCCCGGGAAATTTAGGATTCGACCCACTCCCGGCCACGACCCACTGCACTCCACAACCAGCCCACTGCACTCCACAACACTCCGGCCTCCACGTGTACGCTCCGACCTCCACTTGTACGCAATGCGGGAAATTTCCTTCTCACCCGCCACCCCCCCACGCCCTCCACACAACGTGCGGTACCGATGGCATGTATCTTTTCACAGGGCTGTACGACAGCGTATGATTTTCATGCTAATTAAGCTTTGCGAAAAATTACGTCAAAATATGACGTCAACGGCAACAGGCCGTTACTGAAAACGATTGAAATACGGCGACGCAATTGCAGGCTTTGCAGCGGTAGGCTATATATAGCCGCTAGCGTATACATTAACACAGGGAAATTTAATTAATGTCTATTTTTCGAAATCTAAAGTGAATAAAAAGCTGAAAATAGCGTACTTTGATGGTTTTGGTGAACGTTTATCTATATGCAATGTTTCAAGTCAGTAGCTGCTAAACTGCGAGCGTGCATCGGTCCCAAATAAATATACGTACATCCTTTCTTATAGATATAGATTTTAGCTAATAGGATTTCTTATAATGTCGTTTTGGTAAATTTCATTATTGTTTAATTTTTCTGTTTCTGTTACTAACTGTTAGTGGTGCTAAAGCTGGAAAGCTGATCTTCCAGCTGACGGCTCAACCTGTCGGCTTACAGCGCCTTGGAAAATCCATTGTAGTTGGATGCATGGACGAAACCATTCAGTGTTATAACTTTAAGGTTCTGACTACTTCACTCTATCTTATCATATATATACAATATAAATATATATATACATATGAAATTTTGACAATGTTTACCTTTGAAGGACATTGCCAACTATATATAAACACTAGTTTATTTTAGTATAGATCTGAGGAATATGATATCATTGCCAACTCCTTCTGTTTCAGTGCAACTACTTTAGAACCATTCCTCCCAACCATTTATCATGAGGTCTCAGTTTTCATGCGGTGCTCGGAAAGTGAAATTGTCATTATTACTTAGACTTTTGGTTCATGTAGTAAAGACATGTAGCAGCACAAGGAGGAATGTGGTCCAGTAATCTATAGACTCTGAAACAGTTTTGGGCTAAAACTTCGTGAAATCAGTTTGTGATTTTGCACCAAGGATAAAGCTACCTGGTACATGGTACGCTCACAGCTTGAGTGTGCCCAATTGAAAGGTATGTATCTGTTTCAACAAAAGCCTTTGGAAGCCTATGAATGACAGAACTAATTTTTTTCTTTCTAAGGCAAGCATTGCTAATACATTTAATATTAGTGAATGCATAACTCGGGCTTTCAGTATGCTAAGTTGTATCTCAGTTGCTGAAGCTAGTGTAGGGATGGCTGCATAGTTCAGAATGTTAGAGCCACGAAGGGTGAAAATGAGGCGTGTTTGACTCGGTTACTGATACTGGTTTCAGGGTAAGCGCCTGTGGATTAACAAATTGCCGGGTAGCATCATGACAATGGAATTGATGGACTACAAGACAAAAGGAATCCAGGCAGTCATGGTTGCGCTGACCAACAACGAAGTACATACTTACTTAGACAAAAATCTGGTGGACATCATGGCTGTTGAAGATACCGTCACTGGAATGAAGTTTGGAAAGTTTGGAAGAGAAGATTCTTCTCTCATCATGGCCGCCAAAGGTCAGAACCAGAAATATTTAAATTATCATTTACAATTTTTATTTATTATTGCTATTAATTAGATATTTCTATTATTTTGCTAATTATGATTCGCTATTGAAGATCAGGTAGCTGGAATAGATAAACAAGGATAACCTTAGGGCCTGAAGACACTTTCTCTTTGGTGGTTCAACGAAAATCGGGTAAATGAAACTTTGTATACTTAGCTTGGAATGATTCCCACTTCCTTGAAGGCCTTTTCCTCCAAAGAACAGCCATCATCCATGCCACAGGGCACAAATGTAAATCTTTGAACTTCTGTGCAAAAACCATTGGAACTTTGTCTCAAAGTTTTTTTTGCAAAATTACTAAAGCACAGGTAATAACTGATGCCTTCTTAGCTTCATATAGTTTATTTTTTTCTGTCTCAATATACCAGGTCGCAGTTTGTCAACCTGCTTTTACACAATAAATTAAAAAAAGCAGCAATTCACATGCAGTAAACAATTAAAACAATTGGTTCACAACAAGACTAATCTTTTGAGTTTTTTATTTGATTTCTACAAGGAAGTTAATTAAGGTCTTGATTTAAACGGAGGAGGTGGTAGCTGATTTAGGTGTTGATTTGATTTCTAGGAGGAGGGCTAATCATTAAGGTCCTGAAGAGAACAGCACAGTTTGACAACAAGCCTATGGCAGCTGGTCCTCCTCTTGCACAAAGTCAGAAGCTGGACGTACCGAAGAAAACGAAGCTTTTCCTGGATCAAACCGTTCGCGAAAGAGAGAACGCAGTGGGTAAGGTCTCTACCATCACTTGGCCTCATAACAGGTGTTGGACACGTTTAACTAAGTGACACGTATAACAGACCTGTAGCCAATATTGGTTAACTTATAATGACTTGTAATTGCTGCACTTTGTTGGATACAAAGAAGTGCTCAGATAAATATGCATTACAAACGTTAAATACATACCATACGTAAACTCTTGACTTCTCCCTGACGTTCAAGGAACACGGATCTTACCCGACCCAGTGACCCTCTCCTGCTTTTTCAACTGAGGTAGCTCAGAGCCATCATGTGATCTGTCTCTCCCTCTGTCTTTACTACCAAGTTCTTGCATTTCTCTGACCCTGCCTAGACTAGCCTACTGCAACTCACTTCTTATTGACTCCCAAGAGCGTCTTCCACACTTCAAGCCATTTTTAGCAAAAACCGTCAACTACAAGAGCAGCAAAGCATTTCATATTGCAGGCTTCAATTTTTTAATTTCAAGCTCAATATTTAATTTTTTATGCATGAATTAAAGCATTACTCTTGTCAGTAAGTAAGATGTGCACATGTATGTTCATATATAATATATATACTTGCACATACTTATAGGTGTTGCATACAAATGACATCTAGGCAGCAACACTACACTTCATAACACTATCATTAAATGGCATTTGGTAGAGAAGTGGTGTGTAAGAATTTCTAAAATGAGATTTCATTATGGTGTTTAAATATTTCCGAGATGAGTTTTCCAATGCTTCTGATTTTCTTAATTTTGGTTTTCTTGTTTTGATACTTTTTCAACAGATATGTATCGCCAGTTCCAGCAAGATCTTTATCGACTACGTTTGGAAACTGCGAGAAACTACGTTACAGCTCTTCGCAAAAGCCTGACACCTGTTTCAGTCAGTCAAGCTGACCCTGTAAAGCTTCATGCAGAGGTGACTCGTATTTCAAGATTGCGTGATATTAGTACTAATGCAATGTCACTATGTTATTGTGGATTTAACTGTTCGGTTAGAGTGCTTGCCTTGTAAAATGATAAATATGGGCTTGAGATGATTACTAGGGACCTTGAAATCGCAATTGGTGCTTGATAAATGCATAGTAATATTATTAATAACGATAATGCTATTACTAATAGTGCTGTTACTAATAATAATAAGAATTAAATCAATGTAATTCTGTTATCTGATGGCAAGCAAGAGTGGATGGCACTATGCATCCGTGTTCGTACTCAACATGCAGTGACTGTATCTTGAAAAGTTCAGACATGGACACGCAAATTAGTGCTTGCCATGTACAGGTAGCTGGCCGCCATATAGCACATGCAATAAAATCAAAGTATATTGTAAAGTGTTGCTAAGAATCGGGACCAAATTAAGCACGACATCCACATTAAGCGCCAGTCCTCAATAATTATGGGTAAATGCAATCCTCTAAACGTGGTGATGTATGCATGCAAAGTAGATAGTCGAAATGTGAAGATAGTGCAGTGTTCTTCGCTGGTGATTACTTCTGGAATGCGTGTTGTATCTATTTACAGATAACTGGCATTGGACCGGTCTTTAAGTTGTCCGTTGGTATCCAGAATACATCGCTTTCGCAGTCATGTTTCGACCTCTACATAACCTTCGACTATGACCACAAACTGTATGACCTCTACAAACCACTGATCATGGTGGGTTTTCGAGTTTAACCTGTCTGTCGTTAGACACTTTGTTTTTAATTTTATTATAATATTTCATGTTGACGATGTGTGATATTAATACTTTCATTGTTTTCATAACAGTTTTTGGGCTCAGACTTTTTTTAGACACTTCATTACTAACACATACATATTTAGCAAGTTTAATGCTAACCTATGTCATTCAAAAATTGCCATCGTATTTAATGTCTCTGTTCTATGAATCCATGAAATGCCGATGCTTTCATAGTTAGCCTTTGTAATCAGAGCTGTTTTTAAGGAATTTTTAGAACTGCACAATTCCTTCTTTCCTTCCCCATCTTTCATGGTAAATTACTTCCAATCCGAGGACAATGACCTTTTTGCTAGTTTTAACTCTACAGAAGTGCTTCTAAAACAGCACAAATCCATTTAGAACTGCGCATTTTGTGTACAACTGCACATTAAAAAGTCCTGTTGGTAATGTTAGGATACTAGTGGCATAGACAAGGGGGTTTCGGGGTTAAAACCCACCATTGGCCTAGGAAAAAAGTTTTTTTAAAGGTTATTTATCCACTTAAATAAGAAAAAACAAAACAATTGCTTGTAGTAACAATTGTTTTTCTTATTTTATTCCCTTTGTTACTTTATTCCCTTTTTATTTACTCTAATGCTGTTGGGTTGGTGTCAGAAAGGGCATCCGGCCAGACCATAAAACCCCCAAACCCTCCCCCCATAATAAATTCCTGGCTATGCCACTGTAGGATACATTCTGCTAGCACTGTAATATTTATTAATTTAATTTATAACAGAAACACTCCAGATGTCATGAGTAAATGAGCAGAGTTATATCTCTGAACTCTTTGATGTTCATTCCAGAGGACAGAATTATGTTTTAGCTTATTTTTGTGCTGCCTTTAGTAATACCAGAGGTTTTGGTTGTGTTGGCTAAATGATGTACAGCAACAGTTGCTGGAGACCAGCTTAGTCATGGTCTACATCGTCAATCTGTTTTTGCTTGTTTTAGACAAGTTTTTGTTTCCTGATGATGCTTGCTTTGTTTTTTGTTTTTTCTCAGGTTAATACTGGGTACCATAGACTTTACTGATGTTGTTCGTAATGTATGAGTACTGCACAACAGAGGACCATTAGCTGAATCAATGAAGTTCTAGGGACTATTGGACTCATGGGATCTGTTCAATGGGTTCACATTATGTAACTGCAGATTGAGAGGAATGTCAAATAAACACAGATGATTATATTTTATTATAATGTTATTTTATTACATTTTATTTTATTACTTTTTTATGTATTTCACTGGTTCGGTTGATGTTTTAGCTTCCGATGTTGGTTCCTGGTCTCAACTACAACTACGAAACTCTTCTTCGATGCCTCAGTGACAAAGGAATTTCAGATGTTATCAAGGTAAAGCAGGAACTTCATTCCTATTATGCAGTAGTAATAGATTTTTTATCGTTCTGTGCACGTCAACAGCACCATCGATTTTTGGATATATTATGCCTTCATCACTTAAGGGGATTATTTTGTTCAAATGCTGGATTTGCTCAACAAGTCCCAACAGGTTAAGTTATTATTGTTGAGTTTGTGTGTTGGACTTATTCTTTGTTTCAACTGTGGATCAGTATGTATGGTATTATTTCACGGATCATCATGATCTTGACTTGACCTACAGGCAACTGAATGGATGGACTATCAGTATGAGAATGATGAAAAAATAACTGGGGGTTGGACTATGATCCACTTAGAATAGGGGTCTGAAAAACAGACTTTGCTATGGGGGCTCTAAGAAAGACTGAGGGGGGGTTGAAACACCCAACCCAGACAATTCTCACCCTGGAGTTACTGACCCATGTAGTCCATTTGCATCATTACATTCGCCCAATTTGTGTTATAACATGTTTTATTGGGGAAATGCATCATCCGTTGTAATGTACATGTAGGATAAACTTTTTCAAGAGACACACTTTGCATTAAAAAGACTTTCTCAGTGCACAATTGCTGTTTGAAGACTTTTCTTGTGATCAAGGCGTAACAATCAAAGTATGAGGTAACAAATGCAATCAAATTTCAGATAAATATCTGTGCATCTGATTGGAATATTATGAGCTTGTGTGTAATTTAATTTTAGGTCTTTTGTTTTGAAGAATATAAGTCTTGTGTGTAATTTAATTTTAGGTCTTTGTTTTGAAGAATATAAGTCTTGCGTGTAATTTAATTTTAGGTCTTTGTTTTGAAGAATATAAGTCTTGCGTGTAATTAAATTTTAGGTCTTTGTCTTGAAGAATATAAGTCTTGTGTGTAATTTAATTTTAGGTCTTTGTTTTGAAGAATATAAGTCTTGCATGTAATTTAATTTTAGGTCTTTGTTTTGAAGAATATAAGTCTTGTGTGTAATTAAATTTTAGGTCTTTGTTTTGAAGAATATAAGTCTTGCGTGTAATTTAATTTTAGGTCTTTGTTTTGAAGAATATAAGTCTTGCGTGTAATTTAATTTTAGGTCTTTGTTTTGAAGAATATAAGTCTTGCGTGTGATTTAATTTTAGGTCTTTGTTTTGAAGAAGACAAGTCCAGCTCCAATCATATCAGCTGTCATCAATATGCCAGTCAGCGAGTCGATCATAGTGGTGTAGAGAGGACACATGTATAGTATACTGTGGGATGGAAATTCTGTGGGATGGATAATCTGTACAGTTCAGCCTTACTTTATATTGCGTTTGCATATTAGTGCAGTCAATATGTGTGTTGATGTGTTCAGCCTTAGACAAGAATTGTTAGGTTTAGGTTTTAATTTTAATACCGTATGTCAAAGCTATAACACAGAGAAAGAGAAACATTCACATTTCAATAAAAACATTTAGGCTATCTACTCTACATTTCATGAGGATCTGAAGAAATTTGCTTATGTGTGATAAGCACAGATGAAGCCGACATTGATGAGACTGAAAGCACGTAGGCATTGATAACACTAAATCGATTACGTTGCCAAGATATTGACATTGCTGTTATTTAGTCTTTCTGACAGGATTGAACTAATTGTTAGATTATTATTCACCCGATTAATCCTATTCATTAACTGCTTAATGAATTATCCAGAAGAAGCTTATATAGATCTGCTAATTGGTTTTGATGCGCAGGAAAATCAGTCAGGAACTTGCCTCGGTTAAGAGCTGGGCAGCTAAAAACAATCTATGACTGAACACTGAAAGTCAAGAAATGACTCTCCTGTCAGCGTGTGGATGCTCTGGAGTTGATGTAATCACTTCAGAGCATAATATATCTATAGCATACTGAAAAAATCATAATTATATAGACTGAAGAGTCTTGAACATACCCCGAACAATTTAGAATGGGATCTGTAAGGGTTCTCTCGCTAGAATTAAATTTTATCTATAATTATGTGCAAATTTCAGTAGCCAGTTGTCTGAAATTGGAATCGCCCATAATGTTCAACTTGAATTTTGTGCATAATTACCCAAATCCATGGGTATGGGTTAGGGTTAGGGTAAGATCTGTAGTGGTGGGTGACTATTCCTCTGCTCACTACCGGTACTCTTCCCTTCTCTCACCTCATCGTCCTCTATTCCTTACTTGCCTACTTCCTCTATACCTTACTTACTTACTTGCAAATAAATTATTGTTGTACTGCACTGTATTTTCTTTGATTCAATCAATAGGTGCAGACATAACTCACTGACCATTCCAAACCAATGATCCTGTAAATTTTGCGAATTGAGGGAACATGACCTTGGAGAAAACAATAATAAGGAAACATCACATATTTTGTTAATTTTTTTTCTAAAAGCATGTGTTATAAATGGACTATATAGTTAGACCCAATGTGCAATGATATTATGTGATGGAAAGTTAGTTTCAGGTGTAGCCTAGGCCTAGTTCCGTTATAATAGAATCGATGATAGATCTCCAAATGATTCATTCGTGGAACGCATATACCATAAGAATGATTATGAAACAAACATATGAAGATGCACTTCGGCCAGAAGAATCACTGGGCGATGATTGCTGAGTGCTCTGTGAGAATGCATCAGTGGATTGCTGTGTGCTACTGACTGGAGGCTTTGCTGTGGATGATGGCATTTCCATCATGCATCGCTCAAAAATTGGATTGTAGGTATATGCCCTTACATCCGGGTAATTCTGGCATCCGGTATCTAGGATCCCATGTATTACAACAGCACAAGGGGTCGTTGTGCAATTCTCGGCACCGGTGCACGCATCTCGAACCATGGCGACAAGCTTCCTAAATGTATTGTAATCGCAGGGTCCGAACTCGGTGTAGTCGTAGTTGTCGCTGCATATGTTGATGGTTTTCCACTGTCCACAGAAGCCGATGTTTTCAATTAGCGGATAGTAAGCGAAGAAGCCGTAGCACATCTCATCTGAAGTCGCTTCTCCATATACAGTCGTTGTATTCATTTTGGTCGAATCATAGACGCATTTCACTTGGATCTCATCGCCAGGTTTTACTTCAATTGGAGTCTCGTACCTAAAAACATTCAAACCAAAATTGTCTTCATTCGTCATGCTCTGTTATCAAAGAGATTCAGCCGACAGGTCTTTCAGGATAATTATAGCCTTTATTGCTAATTAATTGGCATCCATAGGATTCGGAAGGTCTGGGTGGAATCGCTTGACCTCTATGGGTAGAATCACTTGACCTCTGCGGGTGGAATCACTTGACCTCTATCGGTGAATCACTTGACGTCCGACGAGCATCACGTCTGAACAAGAAAACCTTGACGCCAGTTCGTAGGGTCGGCTTCTGCTGGGTGTTCTGTATTAGTGAGGGTGTGACGTACAGCTGATGATCTTAAACGTTTGCTGAGTCAGGGCTGTTTTTAAGGAATTTTTAGAACTGCACAACCCCTTTTTTCCTTCCCATCCACCATGGTAAATTACTTCCAATCGGAGGACAATGACCATTTCTGCTAGTTTTAACTGTACAGAAGTGCTTCTACAACTGCACAAATCCATTTAGCACTGCACGTTTTGTGTACAACTGTACGTTAATAAAAGCCCTGTGCTGAGTGGGTTATTTGGTTGTGCACCCCTCCCATATAGTCTGTCATTCTTACTTTCCACTGCAACAGGGATCAGAAACTCTGAAAGTCTTGTCAAAACTAAATAAGAATAAATAAATACGCAACGCACAAATAAGCCCTATCACTTCAATTGGGAATAAACCTTGCAGGTGTTTCACTAGTCAACCTATTATCCATAATATCATAAGAGGGCCGATTGATGATCTTGCTTCCTAACGACTAGGCCTACTTATAAGTCAACTTCGCAACGACAATTCCGTATAGGCCTACCGGTAATTTTATATTTATATATAGGCCTAAGTCTTATAACGACCCTGTCTCTTTATCCCTTGTCGTCCGTAAACTGTATTCGGGCTCGGTTGCCTCGTGGACTTAGAGAGGATATGTCCAATGGTTTAGGCCGTTGTAAGAAGTCTTTCGTAAATTTTGATGATGATGATGATGATATTGAGGTTTCCATGATAGATTGAATTAACCCATGCAGTCCAGTATGAGATTATTGTAGAAAAATAACTCTGGAGTCAGACGTTGACTTGTGAAGGCTTGGTGTGTGTGCAATGAGGACTTTACTATGGGGTCCTAAGAAAGACTATATGTGGGTTGAACCCCCACAGCTCCCCCCACCCCCCAGTCCTCATCCTCACTCAGCCCACAGGAATAACTACAGCAGAAGAATTAAATCTTCTGAATGGCTCTGAATATTATACATGTAGGCCTACTGTACGTACTCGAGCAACCTTGGCGAGTTGTAGTCGTATTGAGTAACGTTTTCCAGTGTTTGCACCAGTTCTCCATTGCGGATTAAGCGAACATCACCGGACTTTCCTACAAACCAGAAGCAGTCATTGCAATCAGTACAAGGACTGTGCGATCGGTAGGCTTATAGTAAAGTTTGATTTTAGTTAGCCTTAATCAGATCCATATTAGGCTAGGCTATATTCTACAGGCTAGGTGCAGGTGTAAAAATGGTTCTCACAGTCCTACAAAATATACCCACGACTCCCGAGGACTGTGCGGCCAGTAAATAAAAATGTAATTAATTAATTATTAATTTTAGTTGGGCCTAGCCAGCTATATGTTGCTGTTCCATAATATTATTCTGGGCGCAGGTGTCATATGTTGATTTGCTCTGTTCAATGGTTTACGCTATTTGTAGCAGTTTTTCATAAAAGTATAGGCACTTATTAAAATTTTATGCACTATAGCGTTGGCATATAGGATTAATTATATCGCTCAAGCTAAAAATTGGTATTTGTTAGTTAGTTTGCCAGCTAATCATCTTAACTATGCAGTCAATATCACGCACCCAGCAACCTCTCAAAAGAGCTGACCATGCCAGCCTTTAATTAAGTAAATGGTGAATAATAAAAATGATACACGCAACATTAATATAGAATCCTTGGGTATCAATATTAATACAATAATAATAATATTAATACACTGTTCACTGTTCAGGTTAGGCCTATGTAGGCCTATACATAGGCCATGTATGTATGTATGTGTAATTTGTGTAAGCTTATGTTATGTAAGTAAGTAGATCTATGTATGTATGTTATGTGTGTGCATATATGTATGTAATACTATGTATGTATGCGTGTATGTAAGTATATGTATTTATATGAAAATTTATATTATAGCGCCTTACAATTACGTCACGAAGGCGCCTAAAGTTGCTACTCAACAGTTCTGAAGCACGGCTACTTAAGTGACTTTGAGAATACTTCATGAAATGTTATGGAGTACAGTATTAATTGTATCTGACCATTTGTAAAGTGCTTCTTGCAGCAAGAACCTTTCAGAAGCGCTCCCAGTGCGTGCAACCCAGAGAGAAAAGGCAGGTATTGAGACGAGAGAAAGACGAGGAGAGACTACCAGAGAGGATGGCACAGCGAACGGATGGGGGGGAGTCCATTCCATAGGGAGGGACCAATGCAGGCAAATGATCTGGAATGAGCCAGAGCGGTCCTGATGCGGAGAACGAAGAGGTCAAGCCGATTAGAGGACCTAAGAGGTCGCAACGAAGTTGCAGAAATTGGGTATGAAGAATTGTTAATGGATGACTACAGCTAGCAGAGTGAAAGTCCAATCCATACGAAGGCGCAGTGAGCATGTATGGCCTACATGTAGGGCCTATTCCGTATTTTAGGTTACCTGACGGTTTTGTCAGTAAAACCGACATGTAGTGCAATAGCGTCAATAATGTCACGCACCCAGTTATACCAAAGATCGTACCGGTATAGTCTTTCAGACATTCGTAGACTATACCTTACATTTTTGGCCACTTTTATGGGTCCATTCCCTGCGGGCCCCTCTGGTCAGAGGGTATACGGATCGAGGGCGCTCTCAACGCCTCTGATACCTATGAGGAGTTCCTAAATAAAACCATGTTCAGAGTTCCTGGACCAAGTTTTTTCGAATTTGTAGAATATATAGCAAGGTCAGGTGTTTGCACGCCGTCTGACGTAGCTCAAAACCTTACTAAAATAGGCCTATAGGCCTATTTATATTCTACGATTTACTTACTTATTTACTTAAAATCACCATATACTTAATACATCCATAGGAGTAATCTGCCGAGATGAGACAGAAGGCAGCCATCGTCTGAGGCCTACTACCGTACTGCTGCTGCTGCTGCTGCTGCTGCTGCTACTGCTACTGCTACTGCTACTGCTACTACTACTACTACCACTACAACTACCACTACTACCACCACTACTACCACCACTACTACCACTACTACTACTACCACTACTACTACTACTACTACTACTACTACTACTACTACTACTACTACTACTACTACTACTACTACTACTACTACTACTACTACTACTACCACTACCACTACCACTACCACTACAACTACAACTACAACTACAACTACAACTACAACTACTACTACTACTACTACTACTACTACTACTACTACTACTACTACTACTACTACTACTACTACTACGCACTATTACTGCTACTACTACTATGCACTACTATAACTGCTACTACTGCTACTACTACTATCACTACCGCTACTACTGCTTCTGCTACTACTAAGCTTACTCTACTACTACTACCACTGCTGCTACTGTTACAACTACCATGCAGGTCTACTACCTTTACCACTACATACTCATGACATTGATTACATAATTATAATAACAACGAATAAAATAGTGGGTCTAACAATAATACCGATAACAATAAACGCATATTTACCCAACGTGTGCATGTGAAGGATGGCGGATGTAATGAAGATTGAGTATGGCAAATGTCTTGTGCATAGGTAAGAACAGTTTCCGGTAAAGGTCACATCCGGTTGACCAGGAGGAATCTCCAGGTGAGTCTGTCCAACTATGGCGACCTGTCCTCGATTGGGACGCAGCTGGGTCGTGTAGTAGATCCTCATTCCAGAAGAGTCCGTCATATTCGAACTGAGCTGCGGATTGTTCCAGTGAAGCTGCACATATCACAATATATGCATATATAATGTGTGTGTTTGTGTGTGTGCGCGTGTGTGTGTGTGTGTGTGTGTGTGTGTGTGTGTGCGCGCGCGCGTGTGTGTGTGTGTGTGTGTGTGTGTGTGTGTGTGTGTGTGTGTGTGTGTGAAATAACGGATATTCTCAGTCTTTTTCAGGCAGCAGTATGCAACCGCAGAAACTGATTGAGCACCAATAACTTTTAAACGCTTCAAGGATGCATGGTTGCATTGCTTTTGCAGTCACATTTGGTACGGTAAGCCTATAGGCTATAATTATTTGTCGTAGGCCTAAAGTGTAAGTTAATCTTACCAGTGAATTTTTTTTCAAGGACAACGTTGAATTTCGACTAATCGATATATATATTATTATTTATTTTGTTTTATTTTTTTAAATGCCCGAGGTAAACATGACACCTCAGAGACTAAGTCTTCTACAGTAGGCCTATCCATAAACCAGATTTGTCTGGTTATTATTACTGCTGACATTCGTCAGCAGTTTAATCACGGAATTCATAGTTTGCATCACCTGTTGTGCTTACCTGTAATATTGCATACTGGAATCCATCTGACCCAATTCTGAATCCAAGCTGGCTATTGAGACATTGTCCCGCCACTCCAACTCCCCAGATTCCAATCAATGATCTGCAAAACATCCCGCCGCCCATTCCACACTTAAATGTCTCGTTTGCTGGACCGTCTAAAACATGGATCAAACTATATGTCTCAGTCTTAGCTTATGACAGTGAAAAAAATTCGTACTAATAGAGAAAATGAGCCACATATACAGGGTGGTCCAGCATAAATGTCCCGACTTTGCACGCGTATAACTTCGCCAATTTGTAACGTTTATTTATACTTAATGCATAAAATTAAAGGTATTTCACTCTAGTATTAGCTCTAAAAATGTCGAACTGATACTCGTCTAGGTTTTAATTATATGCCCGGAACAGCGCTAGCTACCATATTTTGTTGTCATTTGTGACGCAACCTGGCGCCGTTGACAGACGATGATCGCATTTCGATCTTAATTTTACGAACTGATAAGGGATCTGATATGTTTGAAATGATTAACGAATTTTCTAACAGAGGATGGAATAAACAATACCTTGAATTATCTGCTACGGAAAATTGATAAAACAGGACTTTCTACTTGCAAACCAAGGGAATCGGTGCGCACGGCGCTCACATTGCTCGTGTGTCCGATTGCATTAATTTTGCAGCAAAGACAATGATCAGGGCAGGCCCTATATGCTAATCTCCCAGAAAAATTCAGCGCAAAACAAGCACTGCATAACATATTGGAAAAGATCTTAGACCTTAAGTTAAAGTAATTCGTCGACGAGAAGTCCAACGAGCTCTCCAACTCTTAATTACGCAAAGAAACGACTAGCAGCGTGCAAGCGTCTGAAGCAGCGCATGGCAGTGCACGGCTGTTGGCAAAATTGAAAGGACGTGGTTTTGCGATGAAAACATATTCATGGTAAGGACCCTACAAACACCCAAAATAACCATAACCATAACCATAACCATCAATTTTATTGCACCAGAATAACAAAAACATTTTTACAAAGTATATATACATAACAGTTGGTTACAACCGGAAACCCAGAAGGGACTAGTCTAGAAGTCCCACTGGTAGGGCTACCTATATGCACGCTTACATATTCAAGATGGTAGATAGGCAAGTATACACATGATGCAGTCTTAACTAAAAGTATAAACATTCACAGTCAAGACAACATGGTGTTGTTAAGGCAGTTAAGCTATCAAACCTTAACTAAGAAAAGGAATAACACGAAATAAACCTTAACTAGAAACAAAAAGAAAAGATTAGAAAGATTAGAATAGAAGTGCTGTTATTGCATATGGGGGAGTAGTCAGAGTGAAGATAAAGAGTGGAGTTAAAATGATCATGTCTACGCGCGTTTTAGCAAAAACGATAGGATTTCCCGGAGAAACGGCGACATAATTATTGCGTCAGTAATGACAAAAAAATGGTAGCTAGCGCTGTTCCAAGTATATAATTAAAACCTAAACTAGTGTCAGTTCGACTTTTTTGGAGCTAATACTAGAGTGAAGTACCTTTAATTTGATGCATTAAGTATAAATAAATGTTAAAAATTGGCGAAGTTATACGCGTGCAAAGTCGGGACATTTGTGCTGGACCACCCTGTAGATATGCAGCGTCTGAAACGCTTTTCCCCAATTTAGCCTACGTTAGGCTATGGGGCGCGGTGTTGTAGTGGTGGGCTCGGCGCCTTGGAGCCGGAGGGTTCCAGGTTCAAGCAAGTCCTTCACTCGAAATTACTCGTGCGGTTCGGCGTGAAACTCCGATACAGTGTCCGATATAGTGTCCGCGCTGTAGCCTAGTCGGGAGCGCCTTTGAGTAGCGAGCCTCAAGGGGCGCTATTGCAAATGCGAGAAATAAATACACAAACCTTATCGAATGGACGCTATCGCACGTCAAGTCACTTAACACAATGCCACAATTGGATAATTGGATAAAACTGTTGCTAAGGTCTGCAGGCTAAAGTCAGACTAAGGTCAGACTAATAGTGCTAACGATTTCAATGCATCAAGTTTTTGAAATACTTAAATTTTTTATTTGTAGGGCCTGCGCCTAATGAACCACACACACACACACATGAACACACACACACACACACACACACACACATATCCCGGTCGGTCGGTTTATCGGAGAATAATTTCTCGGATCTTTACTACGGGTGGCTCGGTCGCAATATAAACGTGGAGTAGCGGTGGTGAAGGATCTCACCCTCAGGGTCGAGGCCATAAGACAGCCGCTATATAAATATGCGATTACATTTACATTACATTTACATTACATTTACATCACATTTACATATATATAATGGATATATCTTTTTTCCAGATACATGGATAGGCTACCGGTAGCTCTTTCTTGTATACCTTTACCCAGGCCTCAGGGTATTTTCCCCTCTACCACATCTCCACAGGAGTGAAAGGTCACATGATCACAACGAAATTGCTGCGGTTCGGCCAACATCTAACTTAGGCTAACTATTACTACTGACAGTATAGTTACACCGTGAAATACCACCACCAGGCCTACAATGTCATAACTTACCCATCGGTTGAACGGAGCATGCGTAGAGCAGCATGTGATGTAGTACAAGAGCGTTGTCTATGACTGGTTCGATTGCTATGATGTCAGACACGGAGTCATTGGGTAAATTGAATTGATAGCAGATGTAGGTCGTCTCTTTGGTGGGAATGGGTGTCACAGGAAATCGCAGTGTGTAGTTTCGTACGCCTACAAAGAAATTGAAAACATTGCCATTTGTAGTGAAGGGGTCGGTTATGTTATTTGCATTAAAGTGTATAGGCGTAGCCTACACTATATAATTATGCTAAGCTTTATTGGCTGAAGTGGTTTTTGGTGAGCAGTGCATGGTTCCATGCAAGTTGAGATAAAATAATGAAAATAGTTTCGAACTGTTTCATAAAGTATTAGGAGAACTCAAGCAAAGTAGTAGGGGGATCACAAGCAAGAATTTTGAGAGCCGATGGAACGCCGTTCCCACCCACTTTATAGGCCTATGCCCTGCCCCTACTACGAATGTATAGGCCTAGTTTATTTTATTTTAGATTATATTAGATAGTCTATACCTCCCCTTCAAATACTGACCCACACCTCATCGCGGTGAAGGGGTGAACAACGTAGTAGGAGATTGCCTGCTGAGGCTATACCATCAGTGGCGAAAGTCTATGACTGAAGTACCACCTTGGGCGCTACGCGAGGTGGACAGGCTCAGCGGGAACTCTGAAAAGTTGGCCAACGTGGGCGGCGAAGGCCTGGAAAGCAGCGGGTGTCAAGTAGTATATTGGACGGAGGATCACACACATAGTGGCAACGGCCGAAATGCAACAAAGGGAGATTCGCCAGAGATACTGGTGTAAGGCTCCCTCACTGCGAGATGGAAAGACTTGGGGGGACTACCATCTTATTAATTCTCCAGACAGCATCATGAATAACAGAATTCATGATGCGGCCAACCCTCGCGGCGAGGACGGTTGAAGACAAGACAAGCCTATATATACTTAGATCGTTTCTTCGAACTTATCATTGTATCATTGTATCATAGCCTTCATAGGCGTCGCCGCTTTCCCCCTAACATTTAGTTGCAGCAATTGTAAGATAGGCTACACCTGCGAGAGAGCGCGCGCGCGAGAGAGAGAGAGAGAGACAGACAGACAGACAGACAGACACAGAGACAGAGAGAGACAGACAGACAGAGACAAAGAGAGACAGAGACAGATTTTTTATACGTACACATTTCGCTGAGACCACTCCGCTCACCCTTAGCACCCGCAGGCCTTCGCAAAATCGCCTAAATCTGAATACACCCTCACTGCGTAGCTTACGTAATTATAGACTCTGCACAACCTTTAAGAGTTCTAGGAAGCAGGCGCAGCTTCTGGGACAACCCAGTGTTCAGTTGCAGAAACTGACATCAGATGTCGCCGGCATAAGAAGCTGTCTAAAATTCAGACCACGGCGGACACGCTATTTTTGTCACACCCGCAAAGATCATCAATGGTTATGGTACATGTATATTGTAAATTTATATGGCGACACCCAGACAAACATAGAAAATACTCAATTCTGCATATATGTGTATCCTTCCTATCGCGTACCGGTATACAATGTCTTCGTTAATGATTTATGGTAAATTCTTCTTACCTTGCAATTTGCATCATAAACATCAAACATTAATTTGCTCCCTTTACCATAATTTAACTATTATATTTATATACGACTGATCAGTTCGTAATATGTTCATCTGCAACCGCCTAATAGCCTACCTGATTCGTTGATCGCCGGACAATCCAGTTTTCTTGGGTTGCAGTTCAGCAGCCAAATGTTCTTTTCTGAGCAAAGAGGCGAACCCACAGGCTGACAGACACCTTTGACAGTAAAAGAAGAATATTCTTATCACGAAATGACTTTTGGTGCGCTGTCTCTATGGGTGAAACCAAGGAAATCAAAAGGCAATTTATAATGAGACATTCTTCTTCTTGTCATATTTTACATTTTATCTACTGTATTCCCAAACAAAATATGACTTAATAGGCCTAATTAAACAGAATCCTGTTTTTTCGTGGACGCAAGTGGTGACGGAGGAGGGGGATGAAGGGCAGGTGCAACCGAATTATAATTATATTATCGATGGTGATATGGGACACCTGAACAGGATCTGCGAGAACCGAAAGCCCGGCGAGAGGCTGATTCGTCATTGGCCTATAGGCTAGGTGTAGGCTGCCCGTGGCATTAATACGTAGCCCAATCTACTTTGTTTGTTTGTTTGTATGTGCACTTGTTATAGCGCCCCTTCAAGCTCTCTCTACTCAGAGGCGCTCCCGAATGCAGAGCGGACACTGCATCGGAGTTTCACGCCGAAGCGCTGGGCAATTGTGAGTGAAGGACTTGCCCAAGGGCCTTACGCGGCGAGGTGGATTCGAACCTCGAACCTTCCGGCTTCAAGGCAACGACGCCACCACTACACCACCGCGCCCCATATTAATTTGTGAAACAGTTAGAAACCATTTTCCTATTTTTTATTAGGCCTACATTAGTGCAAAAATATGCAGAAGACCGAGCAGACGATTCTAAATACGTAAATGATTATGTTGTGAGTTAGCCTACTATAGTCTATAGGCTATAGTCTATAGTCTATAGGCTATAGGTCTCGCGTTGAAATAAAATCTGTCAGAGGAAAGTTAATTTCCAGTGGGGAATAAAATAATAATTACTATGCTCTCCGTCGACGGCACTTTGATACAGAATTTTAGATCGAGTCTTACTCTTCGGTGGGTGGGAGGGGCAAATTTAATCTGAAACAGATCCGCCGGGGACCTGTTTTGATAATTATAGGCTAAGATGGGATAAAACTTTGAATGGGAGACTCATTTTTGGAAACTATCCGACGAATGATATATAATGTAGCCATAGGCGCAACCACCCTATGGGACCCACGGGACGCGTCACCCCCAACTTTTGAGTGGTCCCATTGACTTTATCATTATTGTCCCCCCAACTTTTAGGACGTGATTCATTTGGCCCCCCCCCAACTTTTAGGACGTGATTGCACCTATGTATGTAGCCTACTTAGTACTTATATAGACCTATAGTAAGGCATGCGTGTCAGTCCGATTCGATTCAACGTTGTGTGACGAGTCGTGTGAGCCGCGCGAGTCGTGTGAGCCATCTTTCTGGACGGCTGGTTATAACACAATAGAATCCGTGTGCAGCATTGTCAAAAACAGCAACAAGCTCAAAGCGGAAGTTCTCGTTTTTGAGAAGCGCTAGGAGCCAACGATTCGTAATCGATGAGTCAACTACCAAATTGTTTTGGTGGTTCGGTGGCAACCTGCCATGATCATAGGCGTAACTTTCTATTTTGACGGCGCTGTCCAGTCATCACCACTTTTAAACGCGGTAGTGACACCACCACCACCTTTTGGTCTTGCAAAGAACTGATTTTAACTGTAAAATTTGATTTTAAATTCTTACTTTTGGCCAAGATATTGTCAAAAATCCTTGGGGATCTTTTTTATGGCCCACCCTGTAGACTAGATCTGGATGTCTGGAAAGTTCTGAATTTTGTCTTTCGCTCCAATGAATCACAACTCACAACTGTCTGCTTTTAAGTTCTCGTCTCGTCAACTTATTAACAGTAGGCTAATTAGGCTATAGCTTATTAACAGTAATTAGGCTATAAGCTTATAAAATGTAAAATTGTGGGCCTACTGCTCAACTTTGCGGGTGATCTTCAATGGTGGGCAATGTATAATAAATTCGCGGAAGGAAAGGAATCAGACGAGGGGAGAGGCAAGGGAAGGAAAAAGTGACGAGCCGAGATATAGTGATCATCACCACTACGGTATCTATAGGAAAAAGTTAGCCCATGTCCTGATTGAGGCATGTGTAGAACAGCCAGAGCCTTCTGAATGTGCTGCAGTGAATCTCAGGCCTCTGGGATAGGGTTTCTCCGGAAATGAAACACTCGATTTAGCAATCCATTGTTCCAGGTCCGTTAGAGAAGGGCAATCTATAGGATCACATAATATTCGCAGGTAAACACGGTGGAGATTATTCAGAATGGCGTTTGTCTTTTGAGGAACCTGCACTGAACGACATCCCCAGACGTCTATTATTTTTCGTTTTGGGTCGATTACTAATTATTGGTCAACTTACTTTTCCTGCAAGGCTGATTGTGCATTCCATTCTAACATCATTTTTTTTTACATTGGAACAAGCCCTTTTTCTAATTGTTTAGCAAGGTTTTGTATAGCCTATACTAAAGGCATTAGAAATAATAGAATCTACATAGCCTAAGTGTCTTTGCTAAAAAAACACTAGAAAATTTTCTATTAAGTATCAGGGTCCTCTTTTATGGAATAATATACCGGAAAATATTCGTGCATCCAGGAGTCTCGATCGATTTAAATCCCAAATCCGTGCACACACATTAAAAAATGTGAAATGAACCCATTTATTCTATGTTTTTTCCCATTCTTTTTTAAGTTGAGCAGAGGGAAGGTATCCCACTGCTGTTATTTAATTGATTCCAAAAAACTACTGCCATTTCTATCTGTTTCCTAATCTATTATCATTAATCATATCATAGTGAAGAATTTTTTCCTTTGATAAATAGGCCCCAATAGCGGGATCACTCCCTTCGGGTAGCCTATTGCTCCCTACGTTTCACAGTAGGCCTAATGATTGTACACTAAGCTTTACCATTCGCAATTGTTGACTGCAATTGATCACTTTGTGTACTATTATGAATGCATAATTGTTAACTGCAATTATTCACTTTGTATGCTTTTATGAATGCATAATTGTCTGTTTTATATTTTTGGGGATCAATAAACAAGTTGAAGTTGAAGTTGATAAATCTAAGGGAAAGAGAAAAGGTCACTTAAGATGAAATACTATTTTATTAACCTGGATGCGAGAGGTTAGTGCTGAACATTGGAGTACTTCCCATCGTCCAGTTGCAGTTGGGGTCACCCAACTCCTGGCCATTCGTCTTTCCGTCTCCGTCTGAGTCCTTCATACACAAAGTCTGGTTCCACGTCTAGTAAAAATCGGAAAGAATCGTCAAGCAATTGCATCTGTCCTTTGAAAGCAGTAATATTATATCCATACAGGAGGAAAGTCGTTCCACAATAATCCACAAACCAAACTGAACCAAACCATACTAAACCAGTCCAAAAAGCAATCTCAACGGAGCGCCAGGATGAGAATTACCAGGGAGTTGAGGGCTCAAACCTCTGGTCTATCTTAGGACCCCATAGTACCTTCACTGTAATTATATAGGCTACTTCAAAATTCCACATAATTATAACCTATCAACACCCTATATGGCCTATAACATAATTACTCCTCGGTTGTTTTTCTACTATTATTCTCGTACTGTAGCCTAAAGCGCTTTCCTGGTGGAGTCTGATGTGTGCAACAGACTTGCCAACAGTCTACGTACTATAGTCATGTTCGACATGAGACAGAGCTTAGCTCAACTATATATGCTCCACGTTGTTCCACTTCAACACTATATAGTGAGCTAATCAGCCGCGTCAAGAAGAGAAATTAAAAGCAAGGAAAAGCAAGCAGAATTTAAGCTTACCAGGAGAGTTAGGCTAATGTTGGCGATATATCTATCCAAATGTTTGCATATACGATAGACGTCATCCCACTTACTTAAACTCCCCACTGTGAGTGCCATGGGGAAATCAGTGTTAAATCTCAAACTAAATATTCGCCCATCCAGCGCTATCCATTATTATCAATAGACTATAGCGTTGCCAAAAACTTGCATGCTTCCCAAACGTTATTAGAATTATGACCCGAATGCCGTTTGAATGCGCCAGAGTCTTGCTAAGACACCCAAAAGCAGTGGCGTAGCCAGGAATTTTTGATGTGGGGGGGGTTTTATGGCCGGAAACCCTGTTTTTTGCTATTTTTCTTACTTAAATGGAAAAATAACCTTAAAAAAACCTCTTCCCGGAGCCAATGGGGGGGGGGTTTAACCCCCGAAACCCCCCCTTGCCTACGCCACTGGCCCAAAAGGCTGATGCAATGATAAGCGCTTTGATCGTTCCGAAGCAAAACATTTTACAGCAATTTATAGCAATAGCAATTTTATAGACCTCCAAATATTATTCAAATGGACTCACGTGATTATTTGCCGCGAAGTCCAGACCGAATGGATTTCGATCACCTCCTCCGTAAACATTCTGATGCCCGACACCTGGCCAAATGGTCGACAGATTGCAAGGATTCGGTACCCTGTCTCCGTTGGGAATATACGTTTGATACACTGGATGCGCGCTTGCATTCAAACAGAGGGCAGCTGCCAACAAGACGCTATGCAGAAGATTTGTCCACATCTTCATTCAGATATTGAAATATCGCAACTGTTTAAACTTAGATGTATTAGATACCCTAGACCGAACAGCAGTCACATGCGTCAACTTATAATCTGACGAATGGTTGTGTAGCCTAGGCGTACCTTATTTCTGCAAGGACACCGCCTAACATAAGATTTATTCATGGCGCTGTCAAAAGAGGAAATTTTTTTAGCAGAGGCGTGGCGAGAGAGAGAACACTGTAGAGTACCCATGCGCCGATCATTGTATCCACAAAATTTATGCATCATGAGTGCTATGGCTCTGCCAAACGACAGAATACAGATCTAGCTGCCAGTGGCGGCCCCAGTATTTAAGTTTTGGGGGCTGAATACTCAAGGAGTAAATTTTCCATTTTCATTCGCAAACATTTCTGACGACTTTTTGTAAAAGTCATTTTGGTCGAAATCTCGTGAAAATTTTACATTTTCGTTCGCCAAAACTACTGACGACTTTTTTTAATCATTTGGTCTAAAGCTCATGCATATATTTCAGTTTTTAGGGGGGCTAATCATTGAAATATTTCATTTTTACATGTAAAAACCTGGATGGTCATTTTAGGGGGGCTTAGCCCCCTTGCGCCGCTACTGCTAGCTGCAGCGCCACTGATTAGGAGAACTTAATAGTGAATAGCATTGACTCTTGTTTGTTCCACGTAGAGTATGCGGACCTTTCGTCCAAGGACGATTCGTCACGGACTGTTCGCCATGACCTGTTCGTCAAGCGGACGATTCGTTATGCGGACGGTTCGTCACCCGTATTGTTCGCCAGTTTTATAGGTCTAAATGCATATGGAAATATTGAAGGATTTGGGAGAAAACGCAATGAATGAAATGATCCAAATCTGTCAAGAGATCTACAAAACTGGAATGTGGCCAGACGACTTTCTGCAGACAATACTAATACCATTAAAGAAAAAGGCGACCGCAATAAGATGCGAAGAATACCGAACTACATGTATAAGCTTGCTGACCCATGCTTTGAAAGTGCTGCTAAGGGTGCTGACAAGGAGACTGCAGGCAAAGGCGGAGGCAGACGGATGTCTTGGGGACGATCAATTTGGGTTCAGGAAGGGTAGAGGAACGAGAGACGCCATGGGAGCTTTGAGAATACTAACGGAAAGAAGTCTGGAAAACAACCAAGAAGTGTACATATGCTTTGTGTATTACGAGAAGGCGTTCGACAGGGTAGACTGGAGGAAGCTAGTGACAATCCTGAGGAAGATGGGAGTGGATTGGAGAGACAGAAGGTCAATAGGAAACCTGTATATGGGACAGAGGATAAGAGTGAGGATAGAGGGGGAACTATCGGAGCCGGTACAAATAGGAAGAGGTGTGAGGCAGGGGTGTCCACTCTCACCCATACTATTCAATCTTTACATCGAAGAGCTAATACGGGAAGCACTACAGGACACGGAAGAAGGAATAAAGGTTGGAGGAAAGATGATAAAGGCGCTAAGATTTGCGGACGACCAAGCAATGCTGGCAAGCAAAGAAGAGCACCTACAACACATAATGGATGAACTAAACAGAACCAGCGAAGAATATGGGATGAAGATAAACATCAAAAAGACGAAAGCAATGAGAATAAGTAGAGAAGCAAAAAAGGAAAAGAATGTGAAAATATATAACAATCAATGGAGAAGAAGTGGAGCACGTCACTGAATTTTGCTATCTGGGAAGCCTAATATCAAAGAAATCAAGAAAAGGATAGCGATGGGGAAAGAAGCGTTCACGAAAAGGAAGGAGCTACTGAAAGGAGGATTGAATCGAGACACCAAGAAAAGAATGGTCAAGGCACTGATCTGGAGCGTCACACTGTACGGAGCAGAGACCTGGACGATGAGAAAGGAGGATGTCAAACGAATAGAAGCGTTCGAGATGTGGATATGGAGAAGGATGGAAAGGGTCAGCTGGACAGAGCATAAATCAAACGAAGAAGTATTGAAGAAGGTGGAAGAGGAAAGATCCTTGATGAATACAATTAGAACAAGGCAGAAGAACTGGATGGGACATATACTGAGAGGCAACTCCTTGCAAAGAGACATAGTGGAGGGCAAAATGGAGGGGAAGAGCGGAAGAGGAAGACCTAGGGATAAGTTCTTGGACAGGATGATGGAGGATGGATATGGGAAACTTTTTTGGCGGCGAAAATAGAATTTTTTGTCGAGATTTCGCCGATCGTCAGAAATTTTTAGCCGGCAAAAGATTATAATTTTTCTGAAACACTCAGCCATTCGTCCATCAAAAAATCTCGCGTCTTTCCGTCCCCCCCCCAACTATCCGCCCTGGTCTCCGCCTATGGGTGGGCCAATCGCCCGCACTGTCGTAATTGCATCAAGATTGACGACCGTGACTATTAGACCTGCCTGTAGGCCACAGCGGATGGAAAATATCGGTTCAACTGAGTGTTCCAAAAAAATTAGCCTACACGGTAACGAGTCTAATATAGCCTACGCTGTAAGGCAGTGTAAGCGGCCATGCGTAACTCACTCTAAACCATCAAAGCGCTTTGCTTTACTATAAATAATAAGTCATAGGCTGGCATCATCCTTCATACTGAGTTGAATTTAAGTTTAAGGCGGTTTTGCATACATACACCAGCTTTTATGTATATACATGTACAGGTGTAAAAAAAATTGTTTTGCAGTGGAAACACGTTAATTTCTCAAGTTTTATGGAGGACCTGTATAAGCCCCATGGATAGCGAGCATAATTCTCGTATGCATGTATATTACACATAGGCCTATACAGTTATTTATACTGCACCTCACCAGTAGGTCTACACATCAATTGTGCACTTTAGCATGCACTTCGCCTTGATTCATAACCATGATAATAACCACAATAATAACAATGTCAACTAATATAGCGCTCATAAAACTAACAGCAGGAAAAGCCTTGTCATGTCATGTCTTGTCATGTCATGTCATGCCATGTCTTGTCATGCCTTGTCATGTCATGTCATGTCATGTCATTTCGCCGTCGTCACTTCGCGATAGTTGGCTGCATGAGTGGACCAGTGTATTCCAGCAAGATCTGTCATTTACTGTCCTCAATAGTTTCGTTTCCGAGAGCCCGGTCCACGACATGATGTTATCGAACCAGCATGTTCTAGGTCTACCGCGGCTACGAACAACCTCCACCAATCCCGTCATGTAACTATTTTCAATATTGTCCTGCTGTTGCATGTTGTGACCGTAATTTCCGGGTTTTGACATGGCCTAATAACTCGCTTTTTGCCCCCCGCTAATTCGTAAACTTGTTCATTCGTCAGCATTTCTGACCATGAAATACGGAGTAGTTTCCTGATGCATTTGTTTTCAAAGGCCTGTATAAGTATTTCTTCCTCTTTCTTTAGAGTCCACGCCTTAAGCCGAAGGAGGAGGAAAGACTTAAGTCGTGGACTCTAAAGAAAAGACCTTAGAAAATCAAATTTAGTCTTTACACCTTGAATCCTGCTCTCTGTCAGAGCAAGTAGTCGTGACTCGTGACTCGTGAGACTCATTTTATCATTCCAGACTCATGCAGCTTCGAGCTATATGCAATTATACATGACGATACTTGTATTTCATGAGACATGGTCTTTGTATAATATCGAATATGAAGCGAAAGGGAACAAAAGCGAGCCAGAGTGTGTAGTTGAGCGAGTAAGTGAGTGCGGCAGCGAGAGAATGAACGTGTGAGCCAGTGAAAGCGAGTGAGTAAGCGAGTGTAGGCTACTGTACATGTCTGGGTGAGTGAGGGAGCGAGTGAGAGTGAGGCTTAGTGAGCGCGTGAGCGAGTGTAGCCGTACTGTACATGTCTGGTTGAGTGAATGAGTGAGCGAGTGTACTGTACATTTTGGTTGAGTGAGTGAGTGAGCGAGCGAGTGTACTGTGCATGTTTGGTTGAGTGAGTGAGCGAGCGAGTGTACTGTGCATGTTTGGTTGAGTGAATGATCGAGTGAGCGATTGTACTGTACATGTCTAGTTGAGTGAGGGAGCTAGTGAGAGTGTGAGCGAGCGAATCAGAGTGTAGGCCTTTACATGCATGCATGCATGCATGCGAGCAGCCAATGTAGAACATAATTATGTAGCACTAGGTCTTAATGCTTTAGGTACATGTAGGCCTATTATTTTGCGTCTGGCTAATAACCATGCAGACAACAAAGAATTAAAGGACTATCAGAGAGGTGCTTAAGCAATAAACATGACTGTAACTTATCTCAAAAGGTCATTAACAAGATAAGCATAGCAATTAAGTATATCTTGAGCTGCTGTCTATGCTGCACAGATGTACAATTTATCAAAATTCACAATGAACAAACCGACGTTTGTTTTGGTGTTAAATCCTCTAGCTGTGAACTTGTATACTACACTGAAGTCGGTCTAACGACTGCAGGTCAGACATGTGCACTTGTAACAATGAGTTTATCCATAAGACTATACGCAAAGCAAAGCATATAATTATGCATGAATAAACGTGCTTCCGCCTACATCCACACTAATTATAAGTCGTTTGTGGACTTCTTGGGGATCAATAGTCATTCTTGAAGAGGCGTTATATAAATGCATAGATGCAATACAATCTATGCTGTTCCCTCATGTTTGCATCATTAGTCTATTTATCAAATATGCTTGCGACACCTAGGACCTATAACATCGGCTTACACAAAACAATTATGCATAGCCTACATATATATCCTACATATATAGGCCTACGAGAGAGTGTGGTGTAGTGGGTATATGTTCGTGGGTATGTTCGTTGAATTGCAGCCAGAGGGTTGTAGGTTCGAATCCACCTCAAGTCGCCGCGTAGGGACCTTGCATGGGCAAGTCCTTCACTCGCGATTGCTCAAAGCCTCAAACTCCGATGCAGTGTCCGCGCTGTAGTCGGGAGCGCCGCTGAGTAGTGCGATTGAAGGGGCGCTATAACAAGTGCACTTACAAACAACAAGGTCATATATATGTATATATTTATCTATAATTTATGTAGGCTACAATTATTACATTATTCTGTGCATTATTTTATTGCAGAGAAAAGAAGACTCGCGTGGTTTGGCCATGTGTGAAGAGAGTGGGCGACGAAAGACTGCCAACTGCGGCCCTGTACGGCCACGTGGAAGGAATAGGAAGCAGAGGAAGACAGCCAATGACCTGAATGGATAGCACAATGCAAGACATGATAGAAGAGAACATAAGGTCTTGGACACTACCAGAGACATAGAACTGTGAAGACGTCATGTGAAGGCCTCATCGTCAACGTAAAACACTTAATTAATTGACGGAGGAGAGAAAAGAAGAAAGAGGAATGACGATGGGAGTTAATGGTGACACTCTATAGCAGGAAGATCGCACGGAAGATGCGGGGTCGCTTACCACTAGATCTACTTCTAGAGGTCGTCCACTGAGTCAAGGGCGGATGCAGAAATTGTCGAAGGTGGGGGGGGCAAATTTTCGGTATTGGGACAGGGAAAAAATTTCATCTTTTTCGCCGAAAAATCTGATGACCTTTTTTTAGTCATTTGTCTCGAATTCCCAAGAAAAATAGACCATTTCATCCGCCAAAATAGTTGATGACCTTTTTTTAGTCGTACAGACCTCGCATAGGGACCTCGTGGGCGTGGGGAGAGGTCTACGGAACTACTCATGAAGGGGGGCACGTCAACTTTCCGAACCAGAATAGCTGGTAAAAAATAAAGAAATTTCTAAATGGGGGGACATGGCCGGATTGCCCCTGGATCCGCCCCTGCACTCAATCATCAATTCGGACGCTGGCGTTGGTAAAGATCAGCAGCAGGACATGATGGATGCATTGCATGGCTGCCAAACTGTTAAATTCGACTTCTGCAATAGCTTGCGATCATCCGTTCAAACTATGAATTACAGTCATACAGCGGTGTGTTCGTTTAAAATAAAACGAACATTATTTTTATTATTAATAGGCCCTACTGCTCATTTGCTGCTGCTCCCATGGGCGAAGTTTGGTTTCAGTTCTTGGAGGGCTAAAGCCTTTGGGGGGGGACTAAGCCCGGGAAAAGATATCATTTACACGGTAAAAAAATGAATCTGGGTCTTCTTGGGTTGGGGGGGGTTAGCCCCCTAGCCCCTGATAAACTCCGCCCATGGCTGCTACTGTTTTCCGTCTTGTTAACGTCACGTTATTTATTTTATTTGCGCGGCCAAATATATCGCAGAATCGTTAAAAGCCGCACGCAATAGGCCTATAATTGATTTTTTAACGAATAAGTAATATAGATATAATTTTATATATATAAATAAATAAATGCAGGTCATTGCAGTCACCGTCACCACCATCGTCAGATAAATGTAGGCTACTATAGAATGATAGCACTAATTAATGAAATATAACTCTAAAAGTATTGTAGCGTCATATTATGTACGTTGCCATGGTACCGTCCTTCGTTCTCCGAATTCTTTTTTAGAAAGCTTGGCGAGAGATAGGGTGTGAGTCAGTGAGAGTGGATAGTTTTCGATAGTTATTTGGCGTGCTGGACCGTTTCTTCTATTTCTTCTTTCTTCTTCTCGTTCCTAGTTATTTCTCGTTCTTTTTTGTAGTTTTAAGTAGTTGTTTTTCTAGTTATTCCGTTAGTTATTCCCGTTTTTCATCGTATAATCTCGTGACAATTGCTTGACAGTATCGTCTTCCATTGGATTACGATAGATCTCGATTACTTCCTTGGATATTATCAGCCATTTAGTACTTTCTCTCACGATGTTTCGTCGAGTGCTTCGAGGTTTGGGGCGACCTTCGGCGAGCGTCGGTCCAACCGAGTCCTCGGACGTTGTGACGGAGGAGGACAGTGTGTCTGAAGTTGCTCTTCCAGTTACGGCGACGGCTGCAGTCGTCGGAGCGAAGGGAAGTGGTGGAAAGAGATGGAAGCGACTGCGGAAGGTCTTCACTCGCAGGAACGTCACAACAACCGAGGCATCTGGCTCCGCATCGATCCTTCGACCAGAAGCAAGGACTCCCGCGGCTGCCTCTTCGTCTGCTGCTGCTGCTCGCACAGACGCCGCCTTGGACAGCACCACCACAGATCCCGTGTCTTCCTCCGCTGATGTCGCTGAAGCCGCTCGGATGGATGCCTTGGAACACGCCCGCACGATGGCTCTCGCGAGGAGAACGTCTGCTGAGGAGATGCGTCTGCTCTTCGAGAAGACCTTCCGAGAGATGCTGGCCATGTACCGTTGGGATGTGGACATTGGCGAGGAAACGGCTGATGAGAAGGAGGAAGAGAAGATTGCTGTTACCAAGGCTTTCGCGGAAAGCAACGAAAGCGAGAGTAAGGTGGTTGCCTGGCTGGGTAACCCAGCGAACGAAGGACTTGTCGTGGATGCGACGGATCTGGCCCGGAGCAGCTCGGAAGCTGTCTACATGGTGGATTCGGTTCCAGCCGTTGAGTGCACATGGGATTCTCCATACGACCCTGACGACAACACTCCGCCACCAACGCCTCCACCACCATCACCATCACCTCCACCACCACAGCCATCACCGGAACCGGACGAAGACGATGACACCTGCTGCTGCTGCTGGTGGTTCTGTTGCCCACTTCGAAGGCAGCGAAGACGTCGCTAAAATATTAAGCAGAACAAGAGAGACAGAAGACTCCACCACCACCACCACCACCACTGCAGCCGCCGAGTGGGATGCCCCGGACTCGTCTCGTCTGCTCGAGGGTCAGCCACTGGAGACGCTTTGTTGGTGGATGAGGATGCGGGACAGTGCATCGAACACAGAGAGAAGACACGCAGGGGCCGACGACCACGTGTCCTCCACCTGCGTTACTCCACCTATACTACGCTAAGACGACCGAATAACCTTACGGACAGGTCACTTGTTGATGGCAACGGGCGAAGATGACGACGAAATTACGCAGCTATCTTGTCATCGAAAGCCCCTGACACCTTCTCAGAGGCGGGACGACAGATGACCGCTGCGATACAAATCTTCTCCTTCACAACTATCCTGACGCAGAGTATACCTCGAATGCCGTTGACTCTGAGTCGGTGCAGTCATCTTAGTAACGCAGAGGAACCAACGATCGCCTGACAGCCGCCCTCGTTTCAGAAGTAGAGCCTTTCCTCTGCAGGCGCTGATCGGTCGCAGCTCATTACCTGTCGGTCCCCAAAACCTGAATCTGAAGAAGGGACAGACACACATCGTCCGCATCGCCAATTCGCCATGCCTGGTTACGACGTTGGGACCAGGTCGCGTTTCACACCGCCCTCCTCCAGCCACCGCCCTACACCTGCTCCAGCTCATCAACTTCTCCAGTGAGGCCATACGTTCGATGCTGAACGAAAGCGCACCCAACAGACCAAGAGAGACCAGATTAACGTCGACATGTGATGGGTTTCTAAAGAAAGACGTCGGTTTGCCACCTCTCTCGATCTACTCTGGAATTAGAACGATCTTCACCAATCACTGGATCTGCATTTTCTGTGATAAAAAACCAACGATGCAATCATGCTCCACATCCACTGATATACGCCACCTACGACCACGTTCAGCCACTCGCTTTCAAAGCCTTCTCCTGAAGTTGCCCGCCACTCAACACTATATACATGTAGATGGTCTCTGCCAAGCCATGCATGCAGCCTTGTCGCATCAGCGAACCATTGGATAAATTCAGTCATGCATCAGCACGCAGTCGACAGACAATCTCGACGATCTGCTCATCTCGGAAGAACCTATGAAAAAACTTCATCAACCACTCGAAGAGAATAATTCAAGAGATGGATGAAACCAGCCGAGCGCAAGCTGCATGGCTAAGAACTCGACTTTGTGCGAATCACTCAGACACTTTCTCTACAAGTTCGTTAGAAACCAGCGAAGACTACAGTCATTCAAGACCACAATCACTACTACTACTACACTCGCGTCGATAACACGCTGCACTCCAATGAGCGAGCTCCAACTCGTTGCTCTACTACACACGAACCAACTGAGATGTTTCTTAATGGTTCTCTCCACAATCAACGCATGAAGTAAATAACAACTGTCAAACGTCAGCTAAAACGGGAAACTGCCAAACCTTGACTAAAACGGGAACTATACCGAATCGACTAAAACCAGAACTGCCGAAATACCAACAAAACGGAAACTGCCGAGATACGATAAAGACGGAACTGCCGAGACACGACAAAAAACGAGAACTACCGAAAAGCGATTAAGACAGGAAACCACCGAAATGTCACTTAAACGGGAACTGCCGAAGTACGACTAATACGGGAGCTTTAGAAATACGAATAAAAACGGGAACTGCCGAAATACGACAAAAACGAGAACTACCGAAAAGCGACTATTAAGGAAACCACCGAAATGCCACATAAACGGGAACTGTCGAAATACGACTAATACGGGAACTTCAGAAATACGAATAAAAACGGGAACTGCCGAGGTATGACAAAACGAGAACTTTGCCTGCTCCATAACATCATCTGTTGTCCTTGACTGCCTAAGAGATGAACTTCCAGGATACGACCTCGACATTGCGATCATCTGTGAAAATCACTTACCTGAAGAAATGCAAGACAGAGGAAGCCACCATGGAGAGCTGGCTTGCTAATTCCGCGCGAGCTACAATCCAACCGATGAAATCAAGGTCAAGGTCAAGGACCTTGGACTGCTCAGCATCCACATGCAATCACCTCTACACTCAGTGTCCGTTGGAACTCTCCACCACTCGCCACGCCTGAATTGTCCGGTCGATTCTTATCTTGAGAAAACTACCGGGATCATAGACGAGCGGATGACGAAGCCAGGTCGTCATCCTCTGAGGTGACCTTGACAGCCAAGAAGACAGCGGAAGTCACAGAGCGTACAGACCTCACTCCAACAAACCACCCACCATGCAACCCATGGAAGAAATACACGGGTCCAACTCATGGAAGAAATACACGCGTCCAACAAATGGAAGAAATACACGGATCCAACTCATAGTCTTTCAGCCTCGGGACATCTACACAGAATCAAGGTTTGCATCGCAAATATAATTATGTTTTCCAGGATCTTATTGATTCGATCATTCACTCATTCTGAGACATTTGTATGGATGCACTTCTGCCTGCGAGATATCTACTCGTAGGTGCTCTCTTCGCTAACCTACATGTGCTATGAAGTTAAGGTCACTGTGATTGCGTCAGTTAGTAAATGATGTAAAGTAAACTGGAACGGTAATCGGTGGTGGGCTCACGCACACGCGTAGAACCGACCAACGGATTACCCCCGAAAGCTGCAGAAAGATGGCATGGATAGATGGATAGATGTATGGATGAGTAGATGGATGTATGGACGGATGGATGAACGAATGGATGGATGGATGGATGTATGGATGGATGGATGGGTGGATGAATGGCTGTATAGATAATGGATGAATGGATGGATGGATGGGTTGACGTATGAGTGGATGGATAGATAGATGCATGGATAGATAGATGGATGGATGTTTGTATGAATGGATGGGTGGATGGATGCATGGGTAAATGGATGGATGGATGATTAGATGTATAGATAGCAGTGGCGGCGCCAGGATTTCAGTTTTGGGGGGGCTAAAGGGGTTTTACGAGCAAATATTTCATTTTTACATGGAGAAAAAATGGATGGCCTTTTTTAGGGGGCTTAGCCCCTCTAGCCCCCTAGCGCCGCCACTGATAGATAGGGGTTATATCAAAATCCTCGCCTTGCTTGTATACCATACCCTGAGCAAACCTTTCTTTATCAATCCCATTCTGACTAATAAATTATGCCTAAAGGCATGTGCTTGTTTGTTCCTCTGTTCTCTGCTAAAGCTTTCAGCTAGGTTTTTTGCTCTCTCGCTGCTGAAGAGCACTTATACTCTTCGTAACACTTTTCAAGCATAATAGAAGTTTTATTTTATTTACTTGAACAATGTTTCTTCTGTTTTATTTGCGTTTCTCTGCTCGTATCTCATCGGTAAATATATAATTATTTTCTGTGTTAGAACAGAGATGCAGAGCGAGTCAAAGAGATGGATTGACGTTGACCGGTCAAAGAAACATAGAAGTCAGTGATGAACACGAAGAACTCAATTCTTAAACGAGGATCTCAATCGCTGTTCTACAGAGTTCCTTCAGATATTCGTCATTATAAAATCATCTGTCGGAAGAAGTGACAACTGATCAAAGAAACGATCTCGTCCGTAGAAAGAAATTTGGACACGAGCTGAACGGGGAACAGATAAGTGCATGGTAAGCAGTGTTTGATTATCTACTTGTCTTGCGCCACCTTCACTTATACCTTGCAGCATTTTACTCTAACAGATCATGCCTCATAATTTCTAAGCTTTACTCCAGTGGTGGACATGTAGTTGGTTTTCATTGCGCTTGTGATGACCTTATAAAAACGCTTGACAATGTAATCGTAATTGTAATTAAAATTCATATAGCGCCGGGCAAAGAGCAAAATAAAACAAGTGACGCGCCTTATGCTGGTCTAAACGTGATGCTATAGAATATCGTGAAGATTTCACTTTTTTACACCAGATGATTAGGAAAAGAATTCACAGTAAAATGTAGAATGGTCACCAGTGGCAGTCTAGCAAACCGATGCCACAAGTGAATCAAACCGACGAATTCTCATCAGCTGCATACTAGATGATTACATTGTGTGACAATTACTGTAGCGCCTTTTCAGTCTGCTTCCTCTCAAACACGATGCGCTCATGACTGTTGAACTCGTAAAATATTATTTAAGTTCGTTTTAAGATTATTGTGAAAGTGTTTGCTGAACATAATATTGGATGCAACAGCATGCACTTACAGCGGGGCGCGCGGGTGAGTGCTCCAAGAGGCAGATCCTATAGGCGTCTGATGACACAACGGGCTTGAGTTGATAGACGGAGCGCGGCACTTGCATAGCTTCACAGGCAGCTAAGCGCAATGATCGCTGACCCGCTTGACCTAAGACTGTGACATAAAGCTCCCTGGTGTATGTGGGTCTGGTAACGACAAACGAGGCCATCACTCTGTTTTAATAATGATGGATCCACCACATATTATCTGCCATAACGCGTGTTAGACTAACAATGATGATATCGTTTCTTGTAGGTACCGATGCATTGATCGATGTATGGAAGGATGGGAGAGATGATGAATGCATGGGAGAGATTGTGGTGATGAGGGAATTGTGGTGATGGGGGAATTGTGGTGATGGGGGGAATTGTGGTGATGGGAGAGATTGTGGTGATGGCGGGGGGATGGTTGTGTGGCTAGTTTTTGTTTTGTAGTTGTTGTGTGTTTGTAGTTTATGTGTAGTAGTACCTGCCGGGCCTCTGGCGTGGCCTAAAAACCCGTAAGCTCAGCTTCTGGCAAAGGCAGGAGGGCCCCTGGCGGCGTTGAACTCCTTCGGGAGCAAGACCCGTAAGCCCAATATTATTTTATTTTGAATTTATTCTTTTATTTTGCATTGTGTTGTATTTGTTTTGTGTGGGTTGGGGAACTGGGGGATGAGAATGAGGATGAGAAGGATTGGATTGAGAATGATTGGATTGAGAGGGACTGGATTGAGAAGGATTGGATTGGATTGAGAGGGATTGGATTGAGAGGGGTTGGATGGATTGCGAGGAAGAGAAGAGGTGGAGAGGGAGGTGGCATCGAGACAGTGTGGCGGCCAACGAATCCGACGGAAATTTTACTTGAAACTATGAAGGTCAGTCTTCAATATAATTATTATTCATTCGTTATCCATCTGTCTCTGCATGTCTGTCTGTGTGTCTATCTGTCTGCATGTCTGTCTCTGCTTCTGTCTGTCTGTCTGTCTGTCTGTCTCTCTCTGTCTCTCTCTGTCTCTCTGTCTCTCTGTCTCTCTCTGTCTCTCTCTGTCTCTCTCTGTCTCTCTCTGTCTCTCTCTGTCTCTCTCTGTCTCTCTCTCTGTCTGTCTCTGTCTCTGTCTCTGTCTCTGTCTCTGTCTCTGTCTCTGTCTCTGTCTCTGTCTCTGTCTCTCTCTGTCTCTCTCTCTCTCTCTCTCTCTCTCTCTCTCTCTCTCTCTCTCTCTCTCTCTCTCTCTCTCTCTCTCTCTCTCTCTCTCTCTAACGACCGAAAGGAACCAGCTCTGTCTAATCGAGTGGTGGATTTACAGGACCAAGATCACTCAAGTCTGAGTCTCCATAGCCTGTAAACCTATATAGTCACTGTTGCATTTAGTTAGCCAATACTTGAGGCGGTCTTTCGGTTGGTAGGCGGCAGTTAGTTTAGTTCAGTTGGTTAGAGGAGCGAGGGGAGAGGAAGACACAGCAAGGAAGAGAGGATACATTCCATAGAAGGCAGATTACACAGCAGGCAGATACTTTTGGCAATTATAGAGTGCAGACGGCCTGTGCGTAATGTAGGCCTATTAGTTAGCAACATTGCAAAGAGAAATGTGTCATTCGATTAACTTGTATGCTGTTTTTTTTACAGTTTTCTTCACTGATGACGATTGATAACCAACCGAGATTTGAAACCAACCGAGATTTGAAACCATGCCGCACCAGAAAAAGCTGCTTCCTCAGCCAAATTTAAAAGAGACTTTAATTGACCGATACCGTCAGAAGATACGATTTAATGGACAAAAGAAATCAAATTGCAGTCTTCTATAATTATGAGTAATTTTTGAACTGAATGACTTTCGAGATTTCTTCTTATGGAAGTCCAAAAAAATCATTCGATGATTATTCATAGCCCGTATACAGTTGATGATATTTAATTATATTCTGGTCGATCGCGAAGTCTTTCGTTTTTGTGTTCTGCTTGCAGTTAAATTGTTTAGGCTCATATACAGGGTGGGCCAGCATAAATGTCCCGACTTTGCAGGCGTATAACTTCGCCAATTTTTAACATTTATTTATACTTAATGCATCAAATTAAAGGTATTTCACTCTAGTATTAACTCTAAAAAAGTCGAACTGATACTAGTTTAGGTTTTAATTATATACTTGGATCAGCGCTAGCTACCGTTTTTTGTCATTACTGACGCATTATGACGCCGTTTCCCGGGAAAATTCTATCGTTTTTTGCTAAAACGCGCGTAGACACGATCATTTTGAGTGTTTGTAGGGTCCCTACCATGAATATATTCTAATCGCAAAACCGCGTCCTTTCAATTTTGCCAACAGCCGTGCACTGCCATGCGCTACTTCAGACGCTTGCACGCTGCCAGTCGTTTCTTTGCGTAAGAGCTGGAGAGTTCGTGGGACTTCTCGTCGACAAATTACTTTAACTTTAGGTCTATAATCTTTTCCAATACGCTATTCAGTGCTTCTAAGACGGCCTGTTTTGCGCTGAATTTGCATGCAGGGCCTGCCCTGGTCATTGTCTTGACTGCAAATGTACGCGGACACACGAGCAATATTAGCGGATGTGAGCGCCGTGCGCTCCGATTCCCATGGTTTGCAAGTAGAAAGTCCTGTTTTATTAATTTTCCGTAGCAGATAATACAAGGTATTGTTTATTCCATCCTCTGTTAGAATATTCGTTAATCATTTCAAACGAATTAAATCCCTTACCAGTTCGTAAAATTAAGATCGAAACGCGATCATCGTCTGTCAACGGCGCCAGGTTGCGTCACAAATGACAGCAAAATATGGTAGCTAGCGCTGTTCCGGGCATATAATTAAAACCGAGACTAGTATCAGTTCGACCTTTTTAGAGATAATACTAGAGTGAAATACCTTTAATTTGATGCATAAAGTATAAATAAATGTTAAAAATTGGCGAAGTTATACGCGTGCAAAGTCGGGACATTTATGCTGGCCCACCCTGTATATTGTGTCGGGGATAAATGGCATTTAAAGCAATTCTTGGGTGGGGGCAAACAATCAGATCTGTTTTTGTAGTAGGCTAACGCACACACAGACCAAGGCAGGTGCAACGAGATTTACTTGATCAAAACTGGTAGCAATGGGAGACCTCAGAAGGGACACAATCCCGCTAATATGGACACATTATTTACTAGGCTACGCAAAACATTATTTCTTAAGTTAAGCAGCGTAGTTGACGCCTTGAGTGCCCTAGCTTTGGTAGACTGAGTAATATGCAAATTCAGCAGAAAGAAGTCAGAAGAAGGTGGGGGGAAGCAATACATAGCTAAAGTATTAGCAGAGACATACAAAGCTACAAAGCTAGTTAATCTACTCTTCAGGTGTAAATTCAAATTACGTGCACTAATCACAATTTGCACGAAACAACATTTATAACTTTTCAGGCTTAATAATGGCTGCTGGATGGAGGAAGGAATTCTGTTACAAACACTGGAACCAGCAAATTTAGAGGAATAGCCTAAGCTACAGGTCCTACAAGATCCCGACTTCCATTAATTCTAAGCTAGGCCTATAATAACTATTTTTATCTTGTGCTCACCCACTTTTATTGTGTAACGGATGAGACTCCAAGAGGGTTTTTGCCATAATATCTCAAATTTAGTTCAGCCTTATCCCCACTGAACTTGAATAGCCCTCGTGGCATTCAGGCATGTCTGAATAAAGATTTACTTTGGGTCGATTCTTAATTCGGGGCTTTGGGAATGGTTATTGTAATTATATGGATCCTACATGTATATTCAGTTATACACAAATCACATGACATAATTATATTAGAATCCTAGCAGTGGCAAGCACTGATCACACGGGGTCCAACCGTTTTCAGAGGCACAAGTGCTAAAATTCATCCTTTGCTCCTAACTCGTAAATAATTATCTCGTAGTCCCCAAGTGCTGAAACGTTTTTCCGACTTGTATCACAACTGTCGGAATTTCCATTCAATATTTGGCATAGAACGCGCTATGGAAGTTATGATATGATCGTATGTGTAATCATCATGATTGCGGTCTACCTGTCTGAGGCTTGGATAGATGCTGGTTTTGAGCTTCTGACGTTAGAATAGAGGACAATTAGTCTATTAGCAGACATGTCTAACCTATAGCTTAAGTTAGGTCCTCAGTCATAGCATTTTCTAATCGGAAGCCGAATAAGTTTCAGCAATCCGTCTTCTATTTATGCGTAGAATGAGTTCAATGAATCCGGCTTCTATTTAAGAGAAACAGTTGCTCAGTCATTACAGCTGCTTCTATTAGCCTAAGCACAGAGCTATACACATGTATGCAGTCTCGTCGATCTAGTTTTGCTCTGCAAGAACGAAGAATAGATCTCGTCTGAAGTAACCGATGTTTCCTGCAGAGATCACACGTAGGCCTAAGCTTATAGGCCTACTATAGTTGCCGTCCTCTTTCAAACCTGATGTTACAGCGTGAAGCGACTCGACTTGGTCGTCTCGGAGTTAAGCTGACCGAATAGTGAGTGCTAAGGCCGTGGTTAGGGGGCGGTGTTTTGGGTGTTTGAACATCCCCCGAAATGTAAAAAGTAAGAAATAATAGAATGCATTTACTAGCAAATGATATAAAAATCAAATCCTGGCTACCGCCTTGTGAGTGCTCTGGTCATCGACAGAACTTTCCGTTCACCAGTCGGTCTACCGAACATGGGCGGAGACCTAGGGGCGGACAGGGGGGACGGTCCCCCCAATAAAAGTGTTGGGGGGACGGCCCATGCATTTGTCCCCCCCAATGTTTGAGCGTCAAGACTTTTTTGGCGGTGAAAAATAGAAAAATTTGTCGAGATTTGGTCGGATGACTAAAAAAAGGTCATGAACTTTTTTGGCGGTGAAAAATAGAAAAATTTGTCGAGATTTGGTCGGATGACTAAAAAAAAGGTCATCAATTTTTTTTGGCGGCGAAAATAATTTTTTTTTCGAGATTTCGCCGGTCGTCAGAAATTTTTCGGAAAATCTCGCGTCTTTCCGTCCCCCCAATTCTCGGCCCAGGTCTCCGCCTATGCTACCGAATTACATGTAAGCGATGGCGAGAGTGACCTTTGGTGGAAGGCCTACTGTATATGCCTACGGGACTGATTGGGTAAATGGACGCAGGTTGACTTCGATCTGACTATAGACGACCTTTCGTGAAGTCTGCCTAATGCGATAGTACGCAGTGTAAGAAATGTGAAATCTGCGCTAAAGAAATCTTCGCTACGAGAACGATAAATCGTCGATAATATAACAATATTTTCGTTTATTCGACAATCCAGTTGACACACCGCAACCGGTTACAGGGTAGCCTACAATTATGCAGTTGAAACAATTTACAGGAACTCAGATTACAGAATACATAAATCTTTATTAACTGGACAGACAGCATGCAAATGGCTGCAATACATGGCGCTAATAGCAGTCTACAAACAAATCCGCCCAACGGGGGCTCGAACTCGTTACCTCTCGCACTCTTGGCCAGCGTGTTATCCATTACTCTACCGCCCCGCCCCCCAAATATTAGGCCTATAACCTAATGTGTGAACTCGGATTGCAACCATGGCAGGGACATAAGTGAAGTCATGAATGGATTCGCATCTCTAACGAAGTTGGTCTCTACATTACATTACATTATATTACGTTACATTCCTCCTATCGTTCGAATTCAGCTCAAGGTTCTTACATTAATTTGTCGGTCTTGCCTTGGCCTAGCGCATAATGTAAATTAAAACCTGCATGCTAGTTCCTAGAACCAAGGCCACCACATAAATATTATGATCATGTACTTGAAACTGTGCTTTGATGTTCCTGTACTTTGCGGATTCTCTTCAGCGCCATCTTTTAAGAGCAATGTTTTGTAGACCTATAGGCATGACGAGTTTTTGCAAATATAAATCATCTGATTGGTTGACCGACTGATTGACTGATTGACTGACTAATTCATCGATTGCCTGACGGCATTTCAGCCTGTATACCTATGTGGTGCTTAGTGTCATATGCCCACCACTGCTTCATCGACTATACCAACTTAACAACACACGTACTGTCTAACAGCGTCTATAGAAAGACTGCTTAACAACTAGCAGTTATGAATAGTTTTGGTAACTACCCGACAAGTAGCCTATAGTAACTCTTATCAAACTACTTTTCAAAAATGCAAACACGAAATGATGCGAGGCATTGATATTACCAAGTAACATGGAAATTTATTATCCGAATTAATAATGACACATGTCAAAAAGGTCAAGCCAAAAAGTAAGAAACTCAATGGTAATAGGCTAATTAACCTATATTAATTACTGCATATTAACTAACATGGAATAGGAACTGCCAGACCATGTCGCAAGGAACCCTGTTACGCATGTTGTTTTTCAGTGGCAAACACGAAATTGCTATAACAACCACATTATCTAATGTCTACAAAGTCTCTACAACTGTACGAAACGTCTTAGAACATTGCAAATGTTAAAAAGCAACAGGCCGTCTATTTAGTCCTACTAAAAGCCACTAAATTTAAGAAGATTAAGAGGCTAGACCACTGGAACAGTTCTCAAAAAGATCGACCCACCTAGGACGTTACTGCTCGCACAAGCCACGGATCGAGAATTTTTCAGATGGGGTGGGCAAATAATGTGGGAAAGCAAAGTATCGGGGGTGGAGGGCGAGCGTCCGAAGCGCAATGCTGTGAGAAGGAAGGGGTTTAGGTGGGACTTCTTTAATTTCCACATTGAAATTGCTACATTTTAAGCTGTCAACTGAGCAAAATTGCTCTACTATTTCATTGCTTACTAGCTGGGGTACCCGGCGTTGCACGGGAAATTTTGATTTTTCGTCCCCAAACCCAGCTCCATCCTGTAAGGTCTTCCCAAATTCTGCTGGTTAAACTCATTTTGCATGGGGCCCCTCTTAGCGTATAATACTCCTTGGCCTAAGGCATGTATCTTTCCCAGGGCGGTTGCGCTGCGTAAGCTTTGGCGAAAAATGACGTCATTTGTTATTGCACGACGATTCAAATAATGGCGTCGCATTTGCAGCGATCGCGAAATTAACACGGCGAAAATTAAAATGTCTAATATCTCGAGTTCTACAGTGAATAAGGAGGTCAAAATAGCGCGCCTAAGTAATTTGAGTGAAAGTCTATTTATGTAGAATGTTTAAGGTGAGTAGCTGCAAAACTGCGAGCGTGCATTCTGGACAAAGCCAGCCAAGTCATTTCTTATAGATATAAATAAAGAGTGGTCTTAGACTTTAATAAAAAATAAACTCACAATCATAGAAAATTCTTATCCAAGCTGTAATGGTAGCATTTCAAGATGCTATCTTAGCAAAATTACTTTATTATTTCAGAACCGAAAAAAGACTTGTGTGTGTTTAGCGTAAGCGGTTAAAGTGATTACGAAACTAAAAGAGAATGATGCTCAAGTAGCCAGAGGAGTTATTGGAGGTATTGATGTGGGTGGTAATTTTGTGACCTTTCCACTGCATAATTGATTCTAAATTATTCTAGCCATTGTTGAGAGTGTAAGCTAAACGCGTGTCTCCACTAGGAGATTATTCTGAAATCCGATGATTTGCATGCAGGCCACCATGATCAAAACAGAAGACCGTATATCAGCGGACTCTTCTGTATAATCTCCCTAATTTTGGTGAGTTCGCATGGTCCGAACCCATATTTAAATTTGCTAGGGCATACGGGGACGTTACTGTATTGGCCGCAGAAACCGAGGCCTTCAACCAGCGCATAGTAAGCGACGAATCCAAAGCACATCTCGTCGGAAGTCGCTTCTCCGTATTTAGTCGTTGTGGTCCTTTTGGTCGAATCGTAGACGCATTTCACTTCGATGTCATATCCAGGTTTCAATTCAACTGGTGTCTCAAGCCTAAAACATTAAGATTTCAGGCCTCAAAGCGCATTCAGTGTTGCTCTTTTGTCCAGGGCTGGATTAAGAAATGTGGGTCCCTGTTCGGGAATTTTTGTGCGGATCTTCGGCCGAAAATTCTGATGACCCTTTTAGTGGTCTGGTCAAAATTTCCGTAGAATATAAGTCTACCGCTTTTACCCTCCCCAAAATAGCTGACGACCTTTTTTAGTCGTTTGGTCGAAATTTGCTCAAAATATACAAATTCTTCCTGAAATTTTTTTCCGCGGTGTGTGGGACCCCCTAAAGTGTGTGGGGCCCTGTTCAACCGAACATGTTGAACGTGCCTTAATCCGGCCCTGCTTTTGTCAATTTGTGAAAAACGACACAGCGTAGGCCTATAGGGTCTATGATCTATCGTTTTTCATTGATGGCTTCAAGTAGGGCCTGTATAATTATTCACCGACCTTAGGCCATCTATAGGATTCGGCAATGCTGCGAACACTTTTGGTGGAATTGCATTTCCTATCAAACGTTAAGAGGGTCTGCAACTAATCACTTCACCTCTGACTAATCAGCACAGACTTTGCGGATATAGAGGGCTCCGTGTCGACATCATTTTTAGCATGCATCAGCGCAGTGTTGTCATCGTTTAGTGAGAATTTCATTCGGCTGTCGTCGTTTCTCGTTTCAGAAACAACACGGATCAAGAATTCTTAACATGTTGTCAAAAACTTTGCCACATCGTAAGAGTGATAAAAATTGATAAATGCACGGATAAGTAAAGCTATATCTAGACTCTAACTGGAAGAAGTAAAATTATTTGAGAACTAGAAGTAGAAGTAGAAGTAAAATTGCTTCAGGCAGAAGTGAATAAGAACTAGAAGCCAAATTATTTGAGAACTTGAAGTAGAAGTGGAAGTAAAATCACGTCAACAGAAGTGAAAAAGATCTAGAAGTAAAATTAATATAAGAACTAAAATATCACTGGATTCAAAAGTAAGCTCTGAATGAGACTCCGATGTTTGAGCAGTTGGTGTGCGAGAGATTCAAATCGGTGGTGAATATTTTTCAGACATTTAAACACTATAATATACATGTAATAAGCTATTGAGTATTCACCTACGACTGAACTTGATGCTCATAATGATAACCAAGCAACATTGAGACAACGCGTTGCACAGGCCTGTTTCGGAGGTTCTTAAGTACGGTACACAATATAATATTCGCAGACAGTTGACCTACACCTTTTGGCTCAGAGTTGAAGCCTCAGACCTTCCCCCATATTGCATTCTCTCATGCCGTCCGGAGTGACACTTGACCATGAACTTAGTTTCTCACAGCATCAACCTATAGCTATTAAACCAGCTTTGCCAGTTGCGTGTTGTACGTCCTGCGGTCTCTTTCTCATGATGCCACTGTGGTCCTTGTCCACGACTTCGTAACCAGCAGAATTGATCATTGCTGCTCAGTTCTTGCTGGTCACCCATCTAGCTTAATAGGGCGTCTTGACCGGGTCATGCGCTCTGCTGCTCGGCTTATTGGTCATATTCCAAAATTTGCCCCGATTTCTGCTTACATGCGTGATGTTTTGCGCTGGCTTCCAGTCTCGCAGCGCATCTCGTACAGGATAGCAGCACTTGTCTGGCGGTGCCTCACTGGTAGTACTCCACCCTACTTATCTGTTCTCTGTCTCTGACATAGCCTCCCGTCGAGCTTTACGCTCTTCGGCCAATGGGGAGCTGCTGGTCCCTCGAACCCGCTCTGCTATCAGACAGCATCGAGCCTTCTCGGTTGTTGGCCCGTCCACATGGAATGGGCTCCCGCTTGCACTACGCTTACTATACCTCGGAATAATTTGCCTGATTTCTACCAGTTGCTTAAGACATATATCTTTTTAGCCGTGGTTGGGCTGGGAGCGCCTCTGAGTAGGTTTCTTGAAGGGGCGCTATATAAGTTTTCGAATGAATGAATGAATACTCAGTTAAATAACTAGTAAACCTTCGAGGTCTTTCAATAGCCAAAGTCATTTTATTTAAAATCCGTCAACTTTGAGGACAACAAAGTTTTATCTTCGCAATGATATTAAAAGCGAATTTCTTAGCGATCCTTTTACCTTAGCCCTAGTCCTGCGCACTGCGCTGCCTTGGTATTCCTGGCTCAGGTACTTAATGCTTTTCAACTCATTCTGTTCTGTTCAATGGTATACATGGTTTAAGGCTTTGCAAGTCATCTTAGTGGCAACTTTTGATTGATAACATATGCAGTTTTAGGCCTAGAACGATGCCATTGAAGTTTCAATAATAGACTGAACTAGGATGTAAATTGGATGAATTGACCCTATAATAGTTGATGGCTTTTAACGTTACGTACACCGCCATTGGTGGCGTGTTGTAGTCGTAGCTTGTTACGTTAGCCAGAACTTTTATCGTCTGTCCATTCTGACGTAGACTAATCACACCAGACTTTCCTACAAATCGAGAAATAATCAGAGCACATCATGACATGTATGCATTCTGTATGCGAGTGGTGGTGGTGGTGGTGGTGGTGGTAGTATAATGGTATTAGCAGCAGTAGTAGTAATAGTAGTAGTAGACCTAGTAGTAGTAGTAGTCGTAGTATAGTAGTAGTCGTAGTAGTAGTAGTAGTAGTAGTAGTAGTAGTAGTAGTAGTAGTAGTAGTAGTAGTAGTAGTAGTAGTAGTAGTAGTAGTAGTAGTAGTAGTAGTAGTAGTAGTAGTAGTAGTAGTAGTAGTAGCAGCAGTAGTAATCGTAATCGTAAACTCGAAATTTCTAAAGCGCCACTCGAAAGCCAAGCGCGGGGCACCAGCTTATTCACGAGCGCTGCGTTGAGTTAGAAGGGTTGTCCGTGAGAGTAGTCCGTGGTGGTCCGGGTCGAGTTACCATAGGATCAGAGGTCTATTAGTAGTAGCAGCAGTAGTAGTGGTAGTGAAAATCGAAAGTGCGCGTAGCTGTCATCGTCACCCCCTTTGTTCTCATTGCCCTGGAAACACTGGCCTCATCACCTCTGCCGGGGTTAGCTTCATTCGCGAGGTTGGTCAACGCCTCTCGGTCGTTTCTGGAGAGCCACGGGGAAGGGAATGACCTTCTCTTCGAGCGCGTTTTTATTTCTATTCAGCGCTACAATGTCATTGAATTTCGTGTCACTTTTACTAATTAATGTTGCGTAGGACGAGGCGTGAATTTCCAGACATTCAACAACAGCTCCTAGCATAAATTTTTTGAAATCCCGAGGGATCTGAGGTACCTCGGGCAAAAAAATAAAAGTAATAATAATCAAATAATAATAATAAGAGTAATAATAATCAAATAATAATGATAATAATAAGAGTAATAGTAATCAAATAATAATAATAATAATAATAATAATAATAATAATAGTAATAATAATAATAATCAAATAATAATGATAATAAGAGTAATAGTAATCAAATAATAATAATTAAAAGAGCAAAAATAATCAAATAATAATAATAAAAATAATGAAAATAATAATTATAAGAATAATAATAATCAAATAATAATAATAATTATTAGTATAATTATAATATTAGTAATAGTAATCATAAATTATAATAATAAGTGTATATTTACCCAAACCGTGCATGTGAAGGAAGCTCGCCGTTATGTAGATTGATTTGGGCAGTTGCGCTGTACACAGGCCAGAGCAAGAACCCGTCACTGTCACTTCCGGTTGACCTGGAGGAATGGAAATGGAAATCTGTCCAACCGTTGCAATCTGTCCCCGGTTGGGACGGAGCTTGCTGGTGTAGTAGATCCTCATTCCAGAAGAGTCCGTCTGACCTGCCTTCAGCTCCGGATTGTTCCAGTGAAGCTGGAAATGGACGAATGACCTCAACATTGACTCATCAAGTAGGCTTATCCACATGGAGACTCCTGAACTGAATCATCGCCTTGCATTAAACTTTCAAGATCTTGACGATAAGCTCCGTGTGAATCTTCACATGATTTTTATATGAATGATATTAGAATTATTCTAAGCAATGACTCAGCCATAAGTAAGCTAATAATACCCGGTAATAAGAGTAATAATACTAATAGTCATCGATGATGAAAACTGTTGACCCTTGAATTAACGATGACTTGCATCATCGATGACTTGCATCATCGATGACTTGCATCATCGATGACTTGCATTGGATTCCCACTACCAACCGTCAGCGTCTTGTTCTTGTCTCTGGATGTCTACATTTAAGTTGATATCAATTCCGAGTTCATGCCCATTTTTGAAATTCATGTCCTTTCGTGGAGTTCATGCCCTTTCGTGGAATTCATGACCTCTCATAGAGTTCATATATACCCTTTCGTGGAGTTCATGCCCTTTCGTGGAGTTCATGACCTCTCATAAAGTTCATTTTTACCCTTTCGTGGTGTTCATGACCTCTCATAGAGTTCATATATACCCTTTCGTGGAGTTCATGCCCTTTCGTGGAGTTCATGACCTCTCATAGAGTTCATATATACCCTTTCGTGGAGTTCATGCCCTTTCGTGGAGTTCATGACCTCTCATAGAGTTCATATAATAATTATACCCTTTCGTGGTGCTCATGCCCTTTCATGGAGTTCATGCCCTTTTGTGGAGTTCATGCCCATTCGATGAGTTCATGCCTTTTCGTGCTTCCCTCAGCGCTTGTTCCACCTAACTGGCAAATACTTTGTGACTTGACTTAACCAGCCCATGGTGTAACTCTGGTTATCTGGATTATTGGGGTTAGCTAAAACCATTGCTTGATTTGTCTTACCAGCTAGCTCTGCGACTTGGCTAGGGCAGCCCACGGCGTTAACTACTATCTGCCTGACTTCGGCCATCAAGGCCATTTTGCCTGACTTGAGCTGGCATGTGCCCTGCAGTCTGTGCAATTCTATGCCTTGTAATTTAATGGTCTCAGTCGGTCGGCAGTTTCTAAAATTATTCAAGTTTATTTTAAAGTTACGCTGTCACTTAGGCCTATTCCTTGATTTTTATGTTCACAACATTTTAGATTAAGAAATAGCGCAGGCTAATATAAAATTGATTGCGCCTGCGGAGCTATTACGCAATAGTTTGTAGACAGCTGTAACAACGAAACTTGGCTCACTAGGCCTATAAGTGAATGAGATACTAATCTAGATCATCGTTCAAGTGCTACATTTTAGGTGGAACAATGCAATATATGAAATGAAATTAATAAATAATGCGGTAATTTCTTAAACAAAATGTAAATGTTTTTAGCAATGAAAATGGAGACGTCGGATATTTTGAACTCGCGTAGGATGGTGAAAACCAGAACCAGAACAAGAAGAAGATGTGCACCTATAATTTTTGTCGTTTTAAGTAGCGTCAATTTTGATCTTATGAAGAAATCTGCAGTCTTAGCTATCTTAAACTTACCGAGACCTGCAGCAGACTTGTGCTACACTATATCTATAGTTGATATCTATCTGATAAAACGCGCATTCCACTGCTCTGATTTCCTTTCCTTTGCATATTTTTCTGTCTTTAAATATGTAATAAAACTGCAATGACAAATTCAGTCGCGAAATTCATTGTTTGCATAACGCGCAGTACTTACCTGTAAGACTGCATACCGGAAGTCGTTTGGTCCCAATCTGAATCCCTCCTGACTGTTAAGACACAATCCGTCGACGCCAACGCCCCAGGCTGCAATCATTGACCGACAGGCTATCGTGCTCTCCATCGTACATTCATAAGATTCGCCCACCGGATGGTCTGAAACACCGCGAAGATTAAGCCTCGTTCAAAATTATTGCCGTTGACACGAAACGGAGTATCCCTCTGAAAGCTATCCGGGGGGGGATGAATTAATCTATACTCCCGGATGGAATTAACCGGTCTATACTATCTGGTGGGATAAAATCATTCTATTCCCTTTTGTGAAAAATGCGCATAATAAAAAAGTTGTGCTGTAATCAAAATTTAAAGTGACTCTAATTGTTTTAAGTGTTCTAAGCAATGCTCAGATAAAGGCAACTCGAATTTATTTAGTGACTTTGAGTGTTCTTAAGTGTTTTAAATATTTTAAGTGCTATAAAAACAGGGCAAAACAAAATATATCCTATATTTGGAATAAACATACCTGTTAGTGTCATTGTTCAAAACAAAGCAAATGAAAATTAATTTGCAAAAAAACACGCGGAAGCGGTTTTTTCGACTTTTTTTAATTTGGGGGGATACAATTAATAGCGGTGGATACTCTATTTCGTGACACCGTCATCCCAAAATTCGTAGCTGGACGAAGGTGAACTATCGTATCGTATCGTATCTGACCATTTGTAAAGCGCTTCTTGCAGCAAGAGCCTTTCAGAAGCGCTCCCAGTGCGTGCAACTCCGAGAGAAAAGACAGGTCTTTAGGCAAGAGAAAGATGACGAAAGACTACCAGAGAGGATGGCAGAGTGAACGGATGGGAGAAGACCATTCCATAGGGAGCGACCTATGCAGGCAAATGATCTGGATTGAGCCATGGCGGTTCTGACGCGAGGAACAAAGAGGTCAAGCCGATCTGAGGACCTAAGAGGACGCAGCGAAGTGGCCGAAATGGGGCGAAGTATGAGATCACAAAGATACGTCGGAGCAAGGCCTCGTTGAGACTTGAGAACCAAACTTAGAACTTTGAATTGAATGCGAGCTGAGAGTGGAAGCCAGTGAAGTTGTTCAGCCATGCTTCCCGTCAACGAAAAGACGCTACATAAAGTCGCAGGTTCATTCAGTATACACGTCAATAATAATGAAGCCTCACAAATAGAAAGTTATACAATTATAATCATTATTGGTCATGGACACAGTTTCAAGAAATCATTCACTCATTCAAACTTTAATGCATTATTCGTCTATTCACGTGAAGTGGCAATTCATACATTTGTTCATTCACTGTATCTTATTAGTATTCCTATAATTGTTGCAAGCATTTTGAACGAGCGCAAATTCACGCAGTTTAGTCAGAACTTCAGAAGCCACTGGAAGAGCATTTAGAGCATGAGTCATCATACTTCCTGTGTCTTGTTCCTATGTTTCCTTCCACGACAATGCACATTATTTTTGGCCAACCTTTTTTGACGAAGGCCACATTCCAACCTGTAATGGACTTCCCTTGACTATGCGACACCTCCCAAGTTGTTCTCAATTTCACAAACTGCTGAAGACTGTTTTTTTCGCTTGATCTCGGCCGGGAGCGCCTCTGAATAGGTACCTTGAAGGGGCGCTATATAAATTACGATCGATTGACTTTTAGAACTCGGCTTAAGTCCCGCCTTTACGTTTTATAAACCTGATCTGGGCATTCACTGCCCCTCAAACTTTAGACCCATCTCCAATTCTCCATCCTAAATAGCATTGCGAAGATTCTTGAGCGTCTCTTTGTACGGATTACAAACCACAATCATAACTTGATCTTCTGGTTTCTGTCGTCGGCTATTAGGTAACCATGAAGATTGAAGACTATACATGTACTTCACTGAAAGTGCTCTTGCCTTTACGCCAGACTTCTTATCCATATTGTTTTACTTTTGATTCCGTATGCTCTAAGCCATAAACTTAGCAAGTGCTTCGATGTCTCCGGTACTGTCTTGAACTGGATAACTTTATAATTAGGTCTATTCAGCATCGCTCTGTTCAGCCTGACAATTCTTTCTGCACTGCTGGCGTCCCACGGCGATCTGTTCTCAGCCACCAGTTATCTACGATCTTCATTTCTCCAATCAGCCGCATATAGCCAATCACTTTGGAGTCCAGGATGCTCAGCTTTTAATTGCTTGGTCAGTCCGACCAAGTCGTTCATGAAGAGAGCCCCTGCAGTTCATATATAGAAGATACGCTAGCAAAAACTGCAAGACCCATTAAATTCCACCAACGGTAGTACGGTACAGTAGCCTACGGACTCAAAGGACAAAGTCTGACCACATCAATTAGGCCTAAACTTCAAGCTGGAGCGCATAGGACCACAAGACCAGTTTGTTGAGGACCAAAAAGATCTACGACATAAGCTCCGCCACCAACAGCGCGTTCTGTTAATTGTGGAGGATGCACAGAACAGATACGTGTGGCGTCATTGGACATATGAACCTGCCTCACGGCAGAGAACTAAAGAAGAGATCTGGGCAGATCTAGACTCAACAATGTCCACATGATAACCTCATGGAGCCCATACTTAGAGGTCACATCAAATATTCTTGGGTATGTTGACTGTATTGTTGAACAATACAGAACGTTATATTGCGCAACCGTTGACTATGCTGTTGAACAATATGGAACGCTATATTGAGCAACCGTTGACTATGCTGTTGAACAATATGGAACGCTATATTGAGCAACCATTGACTATGCTGTTGAACAATATGGAACGCTATATTGAGCAACCATTGACTATGCTGTTGAACAATATGGAACGCTATATTGAGCAACCATTGACTATGCTGTTGAACAATATGTAACGCTATATTGAGCAACCATTGACTATGTTGTTGAACAATACGGAACGCTATATTGAGCAGGTTTTCCTTCATGCCTCTCTCCCAATATTCTCTTCAGTCAGACAAGGTGGTCTAGCTGCTTCAAGATGTTAATGGTATGGAGCAGATCTGCTGACCGGACCGGTTGAAGCTGGGCAGCATGACGCGAGACAGACTCAGACAGAGAGTGGCGTCGGACTCCTACGGGCATTGAGCCTAAGGATGTTGATGATGATGATGATGATGTTGTTGATGATGATGATGATGATGTTGATGATGATGATGATGATGATGATGATGTTGATGATGATGATGATGTTGATGATGATGATGATGATGATGATGATGATGATGTTGATGATGATGATGGTGATATTGAGCAACCGTGTTACATTTCTCTCAAGCAATTATTCAGCAAGCAATTACTCCTATTCCGTTCTTTCCATTATGTGACTTGTATTTGAATCCGATTGGATAGGAAACATGTGGGGCGCGGTGGTGTAGTGGTGGCGTCGTTGCCTTGAAGCCGGAAGGTTCGAGGCTCGAATCCATCTCAAGTCGCCGCGTAGGGACCTTGGGCAAGTCCTTCACTCGTAATTGCTCAGCGCTTCGGCGTGAAACTCCGATGCAGTGTCCGCTCTGCAGTCGGGAGCACCTCTGAGTAGAGTGCTTGAAGGGGCGCTATAACAAGTGCACATACATACATGTACATGGATTTGAGCGACTGTCTTTTTAGTACAATACATGGAAAGAAAATCGTCTGCTTAAGTTGCGTCTGTGTCAGCTTAGTGCGTAATAAACGAATTGATTGATTGATTAAATGATTGATTGATTGAGTGACTGAATGATTGATTGAATGATTGATTGATTGAGTGACTGAATGATTGATTGAATGATTGATTAACTGATTGATTTGATGATTGGATGATTGATCAACTGATTGATCGATCGAATGATTGATTGGCTGATTTATTGATTGATTGATTGATTGACTGACCTGTTGGTTCTTCGTTAGTTGCGAGGAGCACCATGTGATGCACTATAATGGCGTTGTCTATGATTGGTTCGAAGGCGATTATATCAGCCACGGATTCCCAGGGTAGCACGAGTGAATGGCAGATGTAGGTCGTCTCCTTAGTGGGAACAGGAGTAACAGGAATTCGCAGAGTGTAGTTTAGCACACCTAGAAACAAATATAGGACATTGTCATTGTCATAAAAATGACCTATGTTCTCAACACTTTACTTGGGAACTAGAGTACAAAATTTAGGATTGGTACACGGATAGATGGGAGGTTATACCAATATGCAGACTTTTCTAGCGCACTTGTTCACGATTGTGCAGTTCTAAATAAATTTGTTCAGTTAAAATAGTTTTGAAAAGGTCACTGTCCTCCGATAGGGATTAATTTACCATGGGGGAAGTGAAAGAAGGGGCTTGTGCAGTCACAAAATTCCTGTAAGAAACCTTGCAAATAATTATCAACAAGAGAAGTGGGCGATTAGAGGAAGTCTTTGGTCAGTCGCTCAACCCTTTTCACCTCACCACGCCCCACCAGCACCAGAATCAATATCTACAATTTTGCTTTTGGCCTACCTGGTTCGTCGATGGCAGGACAATTCAACTTCCTTGGTCTGCAGTTCGTCAACCAAGAATTCTTTACTGAGCAGACAGGCGAATCAATTGGCTCACAGACACCTTTGACAATCAGAAAAGATGATCTAAGTTTTAAAAGGTAACAATTTTATTTTCACCCACTTTGACAGGATTTATTTCTCAGGTGCGAGTTTCACTAATTAAAAATAATATAGAACATGAGTATTCCAACCTAAAGGTGTAGACCAAACCTTCTATAAATTAACCTTATATACCCTACCCTCTCTCGTGTTCCTCCTGCTCTTTCCTCTCCCACTCCACTCCCCTCCTACAGTCCGCTACATTCCTCCCTTCCCGTCCCTGCACTCCTCACTCTCACCTCCCATCCCCTGCTCTCAAATGCCCTCATTCCGCCCCAACTTCCACCCCGAACGGGTTCACCCTAACCCACCCCACCCCACCTCGCTCTACAGCACTCTGCCCTCTGGGGGTACCCCATGTTGCTGCCATATTTTTGTTCAGTTTCCGAGTGAGAGAGGTTCCTACTCATATTTCGTAAGGGAAGAAGTGACATCGGAAAGTGGAGCACTGGATTCGGTTTGTCATCATTCATGGGCTTTTATTATCATACTACCATTAGTGTTGTTCCTGTTGTTGCTGTTGTTTTCGTTGTTGATATTGCCATATTGGCTCGTGAAATATAATATTTGGATATATTATTACTTTCTTTCTCTATTTCTATAGCGCCCCTTCAAGCTCGCTACTCAGAGGCGCTTCCGGCTACAGAGCGGACACTGCATCGGAGTTTCACGTCGAAGCGCCTGAACAAATGCGAGCGAAGGACTTGCTCAATGTCCCTAAGCGGCGGCTTGAGGTTGGTTTTAACCATTTTGACCATCCGGCTCCAAGGCAGCGACGCCACCACTACACCACTGCGCCCACTGACATCGGAAAATGGATTACGGGATTCGGCTCGTCATTATTCGTGTGCTTTTATTATTATTATTATTATTATTATTATTATTATTATTATTATTATTATTATTATTATTATTATTATTATTATTATCATTATTGTCATTATTGTTGTTGTTGTTGTGTTGTTATTATTATTATTATTATTATTATTATTATTATTATTATTATTATTATTATTATTATTATAATTATTATTATTATTATTATTATTGTTATTATTATTATTATTATTATTATTATTATTATTATTATTATTATTATTATTATTATTATTATTATTATTATTATTATTATTATTATGAATGTTGTTTTGTTGTTGATATTTGGCTCGCGTGAAATATAGTGTAAAGGATAATAGTATCTATAATAATAACAACGTAGATTTGACGCCTATTGATTAGAAAAGGTGAGAGTGCCACAATTCAAGCAAAGATAAAAATGCCGCTGAGAAATGAGAGCCGCAACTTTGCTAACCTGGATGTGATATGGTGATGTTGTCAGATGAAATATTGCTTCCCACCGTCCAGATGCAGTTGGGGTCACCCAGCTCCTCACCATTCGTCTTTCCGTCTCCATCCGAGTCCTTCTCGCACAGAGTCTTGTCCCACACCTGGAATTGGAAGTGGAATAGCTGGTAAGAATCACACAGCACTCGCATCCGAAACACTTCTAATAACTATTTCCATCAAGAAATTTGTCGTTCCACGATAATCGCAGAAATAAACTACTGAAAATCCATGAAGTGATGCAGTATAGTTGAGTCTTAAATGCAACATAAAAAGCAATATTATGTTCGACATCAGACAGGGCTTTGCTCAAACAGAATCGTCGTGGCTTATAATTGATTACCAGAGAACTATACGCAAACTCTGAGATGCAATCATGAGTAGCCTAAATAATATTTGCGACTTCACTTCCTATTTTTCGGTGTTATGATGTCATGGTCATTGGTTATGCATCTCCCTTTCCTTTTGATTTCACCAATGTGAGTGGAGAGACCAGTGTGAAATCTTTAAGCGAATTTCTCCCATGAATAGGCCTATGCCTTGGAATAATTATACACTTTTCAAATGCTAGTCTAACACGCTAATCACTAGGTAATCTCGCAACCAGCGAGCTCTATCAACAAATTCCGAAGTGCTGTTTTTTGTGACAAAGTGCTGTTAAGTGTTAACAAAATCTGATGCAACAATAACGGTTTTAATAACAACAAAATATTTTATGCGAAATACTATAAAAACAATAATTTATATAAGAATTGCACATAAAAAGTTTTAAAAAGTTTTAAAAACGAACTTACCTGCCCATTTTCCGCAAAGTCCGACCCGAATGGATTTCGTGGACCTGCTCCGTAAACATTCTGATGCCCGACACCTGGCCAAATGGTCGACATATTGCAAGGATTCGGCACGTTTTCTCCGTTAGGAATCTTTTTTCGATTCGTTGGATATGCGTGTGCTGTCAGATAGAGAGTTGCCAACAGCACGCACAGTAAAAGGTTCGTCCACATCTTCAGCTTTTAAACGAGATACTCAAATATGCTATCTGATATATTGCAAGAGTTATGTTTACCAACTTCGTTTACCAACATTCACATGAGGAAACTGGCAATGGGCAAACAACGGAACGGTTTATATAGTCTAATCTGAAGGAGCCTTGAGTCCCAAAAGATCTGATCATGGTGTGGATGTTTAAGCGGTGGCGTAGCTAGGAGAGTGTTGTAGCCCCCGCACCCCATGCAGCATTCTCACAATGGCGACAAAAGGGCGACAGAACTAAATGTCTAAACAAGTAGGCCCTATTTTTTTTATTGTCGACCCTTAATATTTGGAGTAGCTCATCATGCAAGCATGAGTTACGACTATGTTCATAAGTGCAATTTTTCCGATGAGCATTTGACACTTGACGCATTTATATACAGGTCGGTGGAGTTTCAAGTCCAAATTGAAATTTTCAGATCTCTCCTCCACTCATTAACTCACTGACTCAATCACTAACTCACTCACTCACCCACTCAATCACTAACTCACTCACTCACTCAATCAATCACTAACTCGCTCACTCACTCACTTACTCACTCACTCACTCACTTACTCACTCACTCACTCACTCACTCTTACTCACTCACTCACTCGCCTATTGATTTCTTATATTGTGTAGCTGATTGGTTGAAGCACTGATGCTCACAGATTATTACTGGAATTTAACTGAATGGCAGCCATACAAGACGCCCATCTGTCCATCTGCTCACCTTGCAAGCGCCACCTGGTGAATGAAAAGTTGAGTCGATCTATGGGAGGGTGGGATTCGATCCAGCGTCCATGCTGGTCATCTTCTCTTCGTATCAGAGTGTTACTGTTACCCTGAGCCATTCTCAGTGCTTCACAATGACATGCCATCAATCAACATTCATCAAATCATTTTTCGTTTTAACTTTCTTCACATGACTGCCAAAATTTCTTCTATACGCCAGAATATAGTTTAGATGTCTACGCCACTGACATCAAGGCCGTAGCTAGAGATGTTTTGGTGTTTGAACACCCCCCTTCGAAATGTAAAAAGTTAAAAAAAATAATAGAATACAGTTACTAGCACATGATGTAGCCTAAAAACCATGAAATAAAACCACGAAAGCACCCCGAAATGAAAAAATGTGAACAAATAGAATGTATTAATTTCGGTCGGATGACTAAAAAAGGTCATCAGATTTTTGGGACGGGAAACTGAAGAAACACCCCCGAAACAAAATCCTGGCTGCGGCCTTGGCCACTCTGCTTGAGAACCAAGCAATTGTGTCCATTTACTAAGTTACATGTATATGCAGGGAATTCACGTGATAGTGGTTGCTTTCATCATGTTGATCAATTGAAGGTCGTTAGCAAGGGTCTACGCGCATGTACGGTTCAAGGCTCGGTAGGCATAGGCATAGGCTACACTCCAAATAAAAACCGCAAAATTGGCTTCTTGCCAAACACTTCTAACTTCTTTTTATATGTCACGCAGACTACTCATAAGAAATGGGTTTTCGTGTGATTTGTCACATGCCCGAAATTGTGGTTGGCGAGGTTGGTATATAGTACAGAAAGCAATCGGACCGCTGGCGTTAGCACACATTTTCCTTTTTAAGATTCAAAAACCGTTCATTTAAACATAAAACATTTAGTTATAGAGCAATCGAAACTCGGGTCGTCATACAAGTACATAAATCTAAACAAATACATACATGTGCGTAGATAGATTCATACATGCCCAAGTACATGTAGGCCTATGCATACATGCATTCCTATAGCCTATGCATGTTCACACACGCATTAATGCGTGCAAAGCAGTTGGGCAAAAGATCAGAGTGTCGTATTCATAAATAATTATTAAAAACAACTTTTTATAGATACTTCTTAGGAACGCTTGAAATTGAAGGAAATCTTTAGCAAGAAAGACATCAATTCTGCTATGGTACCCGGTACTGTGCATTCATTCATTAAAAACATTGTTTAGTGCATTAGCCTATCAAAGAAATATACGCATAGGCTACAAAGAGGCGTTTCCAGTCAAACTATGGCAATTTGAATTAGATTTAAGCAATTTGTAAAGTGTTTTGGCATAAAATATAATAAAATCGGGTTTTTTCGCGTTAAGTTTTTGAATTGTCAAAAAGAGCGGGTGGTCGAATTAAGCTTAAAACTGACAACTTTTCTTTTTTGAAATATTTTCGTGAAATATGACCATTGTATGTAAATATGAATTGCCTTCAAGCCTGTAAAATGTTATTTAAAATTCATGCTTTCGAAGAAGGTATTGGCAAAAAACTTTAAGGGCACAATTTGTATGTATGGCCTAACTTGCATATCCAATTTGAGTGCCTGCTTGGATGTCTTAGTGACTTAGTATGACTAGTCTATTATAGCGGTAAACCTAAATGTTGTTTGAGCTGTATTTGGAGCAACCTAGCCTAGTCGATTGAATTTCATTTCAACCTGCTGACATCTATGATGTTATCTTTTAGTATGATCCATCGCACGCAGTCATGCTGCCGTGCATTATTAATGTTAGGCCTATTGAAGAATTGAAGACGACGGTAACAATACGTGTCTACAGGAATGGTAAGCAATCAGTTAAAATGCCTGCGTCATATATAGGACAGGATTTTAGAACGACGTGCCGAAGAGGTCATACGTAGTTCAGACAAATAAAAACTTTCCCACGGTTTTTTGTTGCATGTTGAGCACTTAACTGCACTTAACTTCGCCAGAAAGCAGAGAAACATGTTGAGCGTCGCATCAGTGCAAAACACACAATGCTGTATAGATGCATCGTCAAAGTTCCAAGGCCGTAGCCAGGATTTGATTTCGGGGGGTGTTTACCAAATCTTTTCGGTCAAATTTTCTATTTTCTGACGACCTTTATCAGTCATCACTTGCTTTCGGCGTTCAACGATCTAATTTCATGTCTGTTCTGACAAAAATCGGTGGCCGAGTGTGAGGCACGGTGGCCGAGTGGTTAGAGCGATCGGCCTGTAACGCGGAGAGTGGGGGTTCGATCCCCGTCCGAGGCGGTCACTGTGTAGGGACCTTGAACAAGTTATTCACTCACAATTGCTCTGCAATACAATTGCAATTGCGCCGTTGAGGCGTGTGTGCACTTCTGAGCTTTGTAAGGAGGGCAATATCAAATTTCAGTTGTATTGTATTGTATTATAAAAATCGCGATCTTTTGCGGGTTCTGGGCAGCCAATACATTGCACACTGTAATTCTTATATTATGTGCTAGTAAATGCATTCTAATATTTTTACATTTGTTCTTTTCGGGGGGTATTCAAACACCCAAAACACCTCCACCTAGCTACGGTCTTACGTCAAACGCAAGGTCAAGAGAAAGACAGACAGAGAGAGAGGGGGAGACAGAGACAGATACAGAGACAGAGAGGCAGACAGAGAGACAAAGAGATAAAGACAATTAAGGCCGTAGCTTGGGGGTTTGGGTGTTTGAACACCCCCCGAAGTTAAATAATGCAAAAATGGAATAATGCGTTTACTAGCACACAATGTAAGAAATAAACGAATTTCATTTTAAGACTCTTATTAGGGCCCCCAGAAATTTTCGCCAAAAAATTGAAAAAATTGCGCACCAAAAACGATAAATTTGCGCGAATTTTGCGCAAGTTAAAAAATAAAAATCTTCGTTATATTTTCATTGAATCAGTGTACCAAAGTACGTATCTAACAGTGTTTTTGTCATTTAGTGTAAAGCTTTGGCGTTCTAGAAATTAGACAATCAAGCCAAAAATGCAGTTATAAAGTTCCTATGACCATAAGATTAAGCTATTCAGACGATCAGAAATAATTTTAATTTTGCAAAATTTGCGCCCACCCAAATCTACGCTCATTACAAATGTAACTTCAAAATCTATATTATAATTCCGAAATTCCATATGTTTGTTTGTTTGTACGCTTTTGACCAGCTTTTGACTCTCCCCTGCAGAATAGGCTCGGAAATGAAACAGCGTCGGTTTAAAAAAATTCTTGCAATCGATTCTTACCCAAATTATAAGGTCAGCGCAACTATTTTCAGGTTTTAACTCACTTTAAAACAAGAATAATTAGCGTTTTAAGAGAGATTTCATCAATAATTTATCACACCCGCGTTTTATGCGAGTCTGCTCCGCATGACGTCATACCCGCCCAGTAATAATTTCAGTAGCGCCCCGCAGCGGTGGGTCAAGTTTGGCTTTTTGGGGAAGCGGGGTGGGGTAGAGGGTTGGCGAAAAACCGAAATTTAGCGGTCAACGTTGGGTACCACAGTGGAGTAGTGTTTAAAACCCTAAATTTCCCGGGCAACGCCGGGTTACACATCTAGTAGTATTATATATGCCTATATTATAATGAATCACCAAATTACACAACGTGCTGAGTACTAGTCTTCCGTCTTTGTGTGCACGCCTGACGCCTATTATAGATTAGCCTAAATGCGTTCGTTCTGTCATAAGCCGAGACAACAAGCGACGCTGCTGTGTGACCGCTTTGAGAAACTTCGTCTAACACATTTTATTGTGTGGCCGTGAAGTTCTGGAATTTTTTATACTATAGGCTATATAAGTTTGCGCGTTACTACCAAAAATATCGATCTTTAACTAAAAATTCATCTAAAATTTCATTCCATTCGGCGGCCGCCATTTTGATTACCGTACATCGGTCGTCGTTGCTATGTTGAACTGTCATGGGCCGCGGTGATTTTAAGTAAATCAAAGCCCAATTTAGATAAATTAGCAAGATTTTGTCAAAATTTGCGCTAAAATCGCGCGTATTGCCAATTTTTGCGCTGTTGCGCTAAGCCTGGAAAATTGCGCAAAATTTGAGCTGCGCAAGATCGCAAATATCTGGGGGCCCTATCTTATGTATGTTATTTTTACAGTATAGGCCTAGATTAGATCAAACACAGCTATGAGAACTCACGACGCTTCCATAAACTCCTTTTAAATCAGTCAGCTGATTCTGTTGCCTTTCGGCTTGCTCAAGGTCTGGGAAAACACCCTCCCCCCCGAAACAAAATCCTGGCTACGACCTTGGATAGAGAGACAGAGGGAGATAGACAGAGACAGACAGAAGGAGAGAGAGACGAGAGAGATTTAACCATGCTTTTCAATAAGCGGGTTCACCATATCAGTGAACTTTCGCAGTGCGCGTGCGCAGGGGTCAAGGTCAATTCTGGCATAGACGATGAATTATATAAAAATTGCAAATTATTCGCAATGCTCTAGTCTTTCAGTTTCCTAACTTTTGGTAAATCCATCATCTATGCTAGAAGTGACCTTGATCACTGCGCACTGAGATGGTGAACCCGCTTATTCATCTTTTGGTCTCAAAATGTGCAATTAACTACGGCTGAGGAGCATCTAAGTTAATATCGGTATATGAAGTTGTTTCTGGAAAAGATGAATGAACAAACCGTTTGAAATCCTTGGCAAATTTTCTGCCTGAGCTCAATAAAAAGAAGAACACGGTTAGGCTACAGCGATAGCGAATAAGTGAAAAAATGAGATATTCTCTTTTAGTGACATTATTGTTCCACCCAACTGTCTAGGCTCTAGGTTTTGTTTGAAAGTGCTAAAGCACCGTGCAGATACCATTTCGTCTGGAAATTACCAGTCATCCACAATTCCTTGTCTCAAAAGAAATTTCTAATGCGTGGTAAAAGTTGACCATCTATAGGTGTAGGCCTTTAGTTGAACGTTTAGCCGGTTCACATTCAGCAATGCAATATTACTTGCAGGGATTGAATCGCAGAAGCAAATACCACTAGAAATAGATGCGCATAGGTCACGCATATATATCTTGCACCCATTCACAGAGAGGCGTTGTAGTAACATGTCGTCCACATACATACAGCAGACAGCAGTGAAAGTGAGTTGACGTGACATTCTATGTCGTATACAACAAACGAATTGAATGAATAATATGGCGAGGATGGAGATCAACAGAATAATAGCCTTCAACCTTTCTGTCATGAAAATTAATATCACTGAGAAGCAGTGCAAAAATATCTACCCTCGACGCTTAAACCAGATATTGCTCGACCAGCTTTCTAAGTTAGATTATATATAGACTATAACCGCTATATATATATAATATATATTATTATATATATATCGGATGGCATAGCCGCTTTTAACAATGAGTTGACCCATTTTCTATACTAAGTCTTGTATAGCCTACGATTCTGCCAAAAACTTTTCTAACATCCAAAGAAGTTGGTGTGCGTGACAGAAATTTCCTCCTAAAAGTCTCCTCGTGGGAGACTTTATTTAGAAACAGGTTCTCCCCGGCGGATCTGCTCCAGAACAGTGGCGGATCCAGAGGGGCCTATCCGGCCATGGCCTCCCCGTTTAAAAATTGCATGGGACGTGGCCCCCATTTGGTTTCAACAGGCCATTAAATAAATGCAGCGGGAGAGAAAAGCAGGATAACATTACTCCCGACTATGACGACTGACAACTAGAAAAAAAGATCATCAACTATTTTGGCGGCTAAAATGGTATCTCTTTTTTCCTGCTAAGAAAATTGGACGAATGACTAAAAAGGTCATCAGATTTTTCGGCGACGAAGAAGACGAAATTTGTACCCTGTCCCAATAACAAGACCCAAAATGTTGCCCCCCCTTCGAAAATTTCTGTATCCGCTCTGCTCCATAATATATTGAATCCCTACCCCGGAGACTATAATCTGAAATAAAGTCTCCGGGGGAAGAATATTTCCTCCACCACCGATATAAAGTCTTATCCGTTCAGCGTGAATTGGGCTATACAGTCGCATAAAATTCTTGGATGAGCAAGTTAAACCATAATTTTACGCTGCTAAATAATATAACAAGAACATTATATACGTTCATACCCGAAAATTTCTTCTAATAGAGTTTCAGCCAAAGGAGACTTTGCTTCGGAGGGAGATTTTATATGGGGGTGGGGGAACTTTTTATCGTGACACCGACTTTAGGTAGCCTATATATAATTATAGGTGAATTATGCAGTTGACTAAAGCGGCCTTTTCAAGGGCTGACAAATTCCGGCAAATGACATAAAACTAAAGGAGAGATAAAAGAAAGAAATGAAGATGAGAAATGAAAGAAATTTGTTCGTCATACGAGTAGATTCTTTGACTCTTTTATTGACCCGTGATTTTATCAGTTTAGAAGCACAAGTGTGCCATCATGTTGTATAGGCATATAACCTAGCAATAATCAACTCAGAAATGGTGGCATCAAATTTAATTTTTCAAAGTCATGTGATGATTAGCGGGGGTCAGTTCCGTAGAAATATGTCTGCATGGGGTGGGGGTAGCGCAATGGAAAGCAAGCTGGCGTAGAGTGCGAGAGGTAGCGGGTTCGAACAACCGTTGGGCGGACATGCTTTGTAGGCTGCTGTTAGCGCCGTGTAACTGCAAGCTGTCTGTTCTGTTAGCAGTAAAGTTTAATTAAGATTACTTCATAACTTGTAAATGTAAAGCGCAGTGCGTCTTACAGGCGCTTCATTAAATAAAAGATCATTATTATTGTTATTATCTGTTACTATCTGTTCTGCGGATTAAATACATGTCGTCGAAATGAGGAATTTACACAATAATTTCGAACATGTCGCATAGTCTTTCTCTGGTGGATTTATGCGCCGGACACATTCGTCGTTTTTGTCAATGGTTCTGTTCGTTTAGAATTTATGACTTAGGACTAATTATAATTTGTTTGCTAGTCGCACAGACCCACGTGACTGCATCAAGCCAATCCTACTGCTGCGCGTCCGAGTTTCTACAGTATAGGTCTGGGGTAAATGTGGTAAATGGGGTAAATGGGGTAACATCGACCGTTAGTCGCTGACAGCACGCGACGATTTATGGTTTATTTCTCGCGTTTGCAAGAGCGCCCCATTCAAACTCCTTCATTGATAAAAGGCGCTCACGATTATAGCGCGAACACTGCATCAGAGTTTCAGGGCCGAAGCGCAATTGCGAGTGAAAGGCTTGCTCAAGGTTTCCCACGCGGCGGCTTGAGGTGGATTCGAACCCATAACCCTCCGGCTCCAAGGCACCGAACCCACTGCGCCTTAAGGCACCGAGCCCACCGCGCCCTACAAATGCCTCTGTGAGGCCCGTCGGGAGCATCGACGATCAGCCGGAACAAGCACATTATAAATAGCAAACAGTAGCCTACGTCGTCTCGCTGTCTGCTGATCAGTAGGGTAGTCCCAAATTCACGGTCAAAAAGTGAAAAAAATCACGGCATGCTTTTGCAAAAATAAAAAAATCACGCACCGTGATTCACGGTGCCGTGAAATTTTTTGCAGTCACAATTTTTGTATTACGTTGATTTAAAAAAAGTTTTTACTTCAAACTTAACCGTGGTCAGTGGTTACAGACACAGTTATCAATAAAATTACAGTGTTTGCCTATGATTTTTTAAATAAAAAAATCTAAAAACTGTCTATAGACTAAAACTGTCTATAAACTGTCTATCAAATAGAGCGACTACACCATTCGCCGCCCTTCATTTCAGCGCTGCTTCAAAAGGGCGTTTCTAAATACCGGGCGTAAAAAAGTGTTCTTGAATAGAACTTCAAAGCAAAATCAAAGTAAAATTGGTCGGTATCTTCTTCACGTAGCCGAACTTGATTGATTGCTGTCGCTGCCCAATTCATTATTGTTTGACCAGAACTTCAATTTAATTTAATTAAATTTAAGAACCTCCAGTTTAGGTTTAGCCATTGCCTACTTAACAATAGGCCTAACTGAATAACTGAGCCAAAAATTTAAGAACCACCAGGTTTAGGTTTAGATTTTGCCTACTTAACATGTAACTGAATAACTGAACAAACGATTTAACTATTTGAATTATTTCCTCTTGCAGCACTAGTAGCCTATGTGTAATACATTTAGATCTAAACTGTTTGAAAGTTTTATCGTTAAAATAAACTTAAACATTGTTATCATAAGAGTCGCTGATATGTAAATTAAACTGTTGAAAGTTTTTGAAAGTTTTATCTTTAAAATAAACTTTGCCATTGCTGTTTGAAAGTTTCTTTTAACGTTTTAGCATTAAAATTAAATTGGACATTGTTATCATAAGAGTCGCTGAAATGAATGGCGGCGAATTGTGTAATATGTAGTCTTGGCGGCGGCGAATTGAGGTCGCTGAGATGAAGGTCGGCGAAATGCGCGCGCTCAAGTCAACGGTAGTGGTGGTAGTAGTAGTAGTAGTAGTAGTAGTAGTAGTAGTAGTAGTAGTAGTAGTAGTAGTAGTAGTAGTAGAAGTAGTAGTAGTAGTAGTAGTGGTAGTAGCAGCAGCAGCAGCAGCAGTAGTAGTAGCAGTAGTAGTAGTAGTAGTAGTAGTAGTAGTAGTAGTAGTAGTAGTAGTAGTAGTAGTAGTAGTAGTGGTAGTAGTGGTAGTAGTGGGAGGGCTGTACTGGTAAATTTTGAGGCGAGTATGCGCTGACCGGGAGAAAAAAACTGACTTTTTTGGGCCCGAAATTTCTGAAGACCTTTTTTTAGTCATCAGTTCAAAATCTTCAGAAAATGACATCAATTTCTCATCCGAAAAACCTGATGACCGTATATATAATGCCATTTTTCGTCGTCGGAGAGTACACGCTGTATACCCGCGTAAACGTATACCCTCGTGTACAGCCCTGAGTAGAGTAGTAGGCCTACTAGTATAATAATATCATCATCATCCTCATAACCCGTGTCATCATCACCATTAGCAACAAGATCGAGCAGCAATAACAGCAATAACAGCGAAAGCAATTAGATCTGAAGCGAATAATGAGAGCAAGGTCCGTTAAAGGAAATATTGTCATTAGGACAGGTCTTAATTCTTACATAACTGGTTTTAAATCTCGTTAGAAATGCAATATTAAATGCGATAGAAAGTTAGTTGCAGTTGGGGTTTAACGATTTTGTATTTTACAGTCAAAGCTTATATAAAAAATTGTGTTTGGCTTTAGCGGTTAATGTGGTTACGAAACCAAAATATAGCCTAACGGTTGAAATTTTTGAACCCTTCCACTACTCGAGGTCCTCTATTAGGCTCTATAGAATCTATTCATTGATGAGCGTACAAGCTAAACGTGTGTCCTCACTCGGAGATTATTCTGAAATCCGATGATATTTGCATGCCAGCTATGATCAAAACAGAAGATCGTATAAGGGCGGAAAAAGTTTTTTTATAAGCTCCCTAGTTTTGCTGATCTCGCAGGGTCCGACCCCAATTTTATACTTGCTGGGGCATATGGGGATGGAACTTATCTGGCCACAGAAGCCGAGGCCTTCAACTAACGGATAGTAAGCGATGAAATCATAGCACATCTCGTCATAAGTCGCTTCTCCGTATTTAGTCGTTGTATTCCTTTTGGTCGAATTGTAGACGCATTTCACTTCGATTTCGTATCCAGGTTTCATTTCAACTGGTGCCTCAAATCTAAAACATTCCGTCCACAAAGCGCATTCAGTGTTACTCTTTTGAGACAAGCGACACAGCGTAATGACGGCTGCAAGTAAACCTATTATTCGATTTCACGGCGTTGCTACGAATTGTTGATCTCTGACCATGTAACTTATTATTATTATTATTATTAATTATTATTATTATTATTATTATTATTATTATTATTATTATTATTATTATTATTATTATTATTATTATAATTATTATTATTATTATTATTATTATTATTATTATTATTATTATTATTATTATTATTATACGGTTCTTGTCTATGACCTTTGAGGACATAGGCTTTTTTGTCTACACCATTTTCTGCATAGTAGCCTAGTCGTTCCTCGTTTGAGAAACAACACGGATCGTGAACTTTTAACATGTTGTCAAAATTAGGCAAAATAACATTACCCAGATGTTTGTGCAGTTGGTGAACGAGGGAACCCATATACGGCGGTGAATATTTTCAGACATTTGAACGCTATTCACTTAATATGGCTGAATTTGATGTTTTTAATGATTACCAGCAACATTAGGACAATGCGTAGCATAGGCCAACTGCGTAGGTTCTATTATGCTATACAAACATTCAGTTAAATAACATGTAGGCTAAATTTTCGAGGTGTTTCAATAGCAAAAGCAGTGGCGGCGCCAGGATTTCTGTTTGGGGGAGGTTGAATTTGCGGGGGAAAATGTTCCGTTTTCAGTCGCCAAAATTTCTTACGACCGTTTTTAGTCATTTGGTCGTAATCTCAAGAAAATGGCTCCTTTTTCATATCCGCCAATCTGTCTGGCAAAGCCTCGTGCGTACATTTGCGGTTTTTTGGGGCGGGGAGCTAAAAAGGGTTATTCGCGCAAAAATTTATTTACATGGAAAAAATGAATCGCCTTTTTTAGGGGGCTTAACCCCCCCCTATCCTCCCCCTAGCGCCGCTACTGAGCAAAAGTCATTTTACTTAAACTGCGATCTCTGATGACAACAAGTTTTATCTTCGCAATGAAAATAGCGAATTTCTTAGCGATCCTATTGTCTTAGCCCTTAGACCCGGCCGCATTAAAAAAAATTAAGCAATACTTGGGCAAGGCTAGCGTGGCGGCCGCCTTGGATTGCATTGGTATTCTGGGCTCAGGTGTTTAATAGTTTCTGTTCGATGGTTCAATGCCGTTGGATGGAACTTTCCGATTGATACGATATGCAATATTATAACGATACCGTTGAAGTTTAAATGATAAATTGAACTAGATTGTAGTAGAAGAGATGATCCTGTTGACGGCTTCGAAAGTTACATACTCTGTCATTCTTGGTGTATCGTAGCTGTAGCTTGTTATGTTATCCAGTACTTTTATCGTATTTCCATTACTACGTAAACTGACCACACCAGACCTTCCTACAAATCGAGAAACAATCACAGCGATCATTACGAAGATTAGTGTATAATGTATACGGTCATTATATAGGCTAGTAAGAACTTTGAGTCGATTAGTTAGTCACTAAACCATGTCCTGAATTTGGTACCGTACTCGAGTATCCTAGTGATGGTGGTGGTGGTAGTGGTAGTAGTAGTATATAATAATAGCATCAGCAGTATTTAGTATACAAACTATACATGTATATAATGCTAGTTTATTCAAGAATCCGGCTGACGATCTGTTGTAGTGCAACAGTTGTAGTGAATAGAGTTATGCAGCTATCTTAATTAACATCAATCTTAACTATACTTAGCTACTTGATTAATCTTAACTATAGACCTACTAACAGAACAGACAGCCCGCAACACAACTGCGCTAATTACTATTAGTGCAGCATACAAAGCACGTCTATCATACGGCGACTTCGGGAATCGAACTCAGCCAAGCCGATCGCAGCAGCAGCAGTGGCAGTAGTAGTGGCAGTGGTAGTAGTAGTAGTAGTAGTAGTAGTAGTAGTAGTAGTAGTAGTAGTAGTGGAAGTAGTAGTAGTGGAGGTAGTAGTAGTAGTGGTGGTAGTAGTAGTAGGCCTAGTAGTAGTAATAGTATTATTATTATTATTATTATTATTATTATTATTATTATTATTATTATTATTATTATTATTATTATTATTATTATTATTATTATTATTATTACTAGTAGTAGTAGTAGTAGTAGCAGTAGTAGTAGTAGTAGTAGTAGTAGTAGCACTGGTAGCAGTAGTAGTAATGGAATAAAAATAATAGCAATATTGATAAATTATAATAGCAATAAGTACCCAATGTGTGCATGTGAAGGAAGCTCGACGTTAAATAGATTGATTGAGACAATTGGGTTGTACACAGGCCAGAGCAGCTGCCCGTCACCGCCACTTCCGGTTGACCTGGAGGAATGGAAATGTAAGCCTGTCCAACCGATGCAATCTGTCCCCGATTGGGACGGAGATTTCTTGTGTAGTAGATCCTCATTCCAGAAGAGTCCGTCTGACTTGCCTTCAGCTCCGGATTGTTCCAGTGGAACTGGAAATGGAAGAATGATTTTGATATTGACTCAATCACTATAGGTTTGCGTACAATTGGTCATAGGACGATTGGTCATAGGACGATCAGTCATAGAACTATCTGTCATACGGACAATTGGTTATAGATAGGTCTTTTAACTCTTTTTGGTCATATGGACTGTTGGTAATTGGCCCTATAGCAATTTCAACGTTAAATAAGTCAAGTAGCCTACTGCATGGCGTATAGTTACAGAATATAGCCTGCCATCTATAACAATTTACACGTTTAATTAAACAAGTATAGTTACCGAATATACCTATTGAAGAGTTTAAAACACGAATAAGCACGCATTAACTAGATCTTTAAATTTAACGTAAAAAACGTGACACTCAATAGAACTCTAAAACTCAAAACGGCAACAGAACAGCAAGAACTTAAAGAATAAAGATGCTTACTAGGTCCTGCTAGATCATCTACTGTAAAATACTCTTCAGTTTATTAGCCTACTGCAAATAGTTGTCTTGCTTTGGTTACATGGCCTTTTGTAGCTGAGCAACCTAAGGGTCGAACGTTTATTTTTGAAGTGCTTTTTCAGACAAATAAGCTTACAATCAGTTACAAATATCCTTTAAGTTCTCTAAAGTCAGTTTACGACTCCAAGTAAGCCTATTTATCTTTATAGCTTTCTTGATTGGCAGTAATTTATTTTTCTACCAACGCTAATAGTCCCCAATTGATAGGACTATCTGCAACCAATCACCTAAAAAAGGTTGCCTATTTTGCTAACGGTTTATTTCTTTAAAAATAAGATTGGTGTCTTTTATTTGCAGCATAGGCTATGACCAACCTATGGCCATTGGTCCAAGATCCCAATACTTATGGAAACTCATTAGGCTAATTTGATCTCATATTTATGATATGAAATTCTTGTAAATAATGCGGTGATATTTTTGCGCATTATTTTGGCCAACAATGTGAATTGTTTTAGTGGGTAAAATGGAGACGTCGCAATATTTGAACTTGCGTAGGAGGGTGAAACCAGAAGCAGAACAAGAAGCAGTGTCCCTTATTGTTGTGGTTTCAAGTAGCGTCTGTGTTAAAAATTTTGTGATCTTATTAAGAAATCCACAGTATGTTAACTGTTTTAAACTTACAGAGGCTGCAGGGAAGCACGTGCTATACTAAAACTAGTAGGTCTACTTCACTGATCTGTTTCATTTTTTTAAATATCTTTGTCTCATTTCTGTCTTTGAATATAATAAAACTGCAATGTTCAATTGAGACATTGGTTGTTTAGATAACCCGCAGTGCTTACCTGTATGATTGCATACCGGAAATCTGTTGGTCCCATTCTGAATCCCACCTGGCTGTTAAGACACATCCCCTCGATACCAACGCCCCAGGCTCCAATTACTGACCGACAGGCTATCGTGCTCTCCATTGTGCATTCATAAGATTCGCCCACCGGATGGTCTAAAACATCGTGAAAATTGAGTCTCGTACAAGATTATTACCGTCGTCCAAATTGGGATCAGTAGCGGGAGAAGTAAGGTTAACTATAATTATGCTTTCTGTAATACCGAAAAGACGTTACACGCAGGTTCACTCGGCACACAGCAATAAAGTAGCCTCACAAATGGAAAGTTTTATGATAATAATTATTCGTTCTACTAGGCCTACTTATGCATAGGCACAGTTTCAATAAATCATCCACTTGTTCAAACTTTGATTCAATTATTCGCTTCAACTGCTGTGTGTTCATTCAGGCGTTAAATTTTGAAATTCCTTCACTGTATTTTGCTATTCCTAGCCTATTGCTGCAAACATTTTGAACGGGCGCAAATTTATGCAGAAATGTGAATCGGAGAGGCAGTTATAATATGTATAGTCAGAGGCCACGAGAAGAGCTGTTAGATGAGTCGTCTTACTTCCGGTGTCTTGTTCTTATGCTTTCTTCCACCTCATTTCACATTAATTTGGCCGAAAGCCAAATTCCAGCAGCTTTCAAACTCTACGGACAACCACTTTGGAAACCACTGCACTATAACGTTGATTGTCGAAATCAAGCGGCACCAAATTCTCATACGCGAACCTCATTGAGGCCATATAATTAATTATGGGTCACATCCATAGGCGTAGGGGACATTTCAGCAGTGAGGGGGGGGCAAAATTTTTACTTTTGCCCGAAAAAAATAAACCCGGAATAATTGACGTCGTGCGCACATAGGTATATACACTGTGAGCCATAAAAAACCGTGCCACTTTATGTTTAGCTATAGGCTATCTCTGTCATTTCTTTATCGATTTTTACACTTTTTGCATTATTTTAAACAGGAATCAATACTCTAAAGAGCAGAAATAAACATTATCGATTTCATCCTACATGTATGTTAAACTTGTCTTGTGAAACTGAAGACGCTAAAAAAACACGTGAGAATCGATCAATGCTGCATTTTTACTACTTAAATGCAAACAATTTTTCAGTGCCTTTATTTGTTTAAAGTTTGTGTTCAAAATGACTTCCTTTATCACGTACACATTTTGCCAAGCGACGTCGCCCCTGATCAATTGCAGTGTCAATAAGTTGTTGTTCCAGATCGTTCCAGAAGGAAACGAGACACTGCCGAGATTGACGATTCGCGGTGGTCAGTTCCTGAGCCCGTCGTCTTTTTAAGCATTTCAGTTCCAAATCGTTATGAATGATGCGTCTGACCGTCGTTTGTGTAAGATTCAGCTCTCTCGCGATTTGTCTGGTTGAAAGATGTGTTTTAGGCTTGTCTTCCTGGCTCTGAACCAATTCATTGACAGCGGCGATATTATCTTCAGTTCGCGACGATTTTGGCCGACCACTTCCCGCAGCGCGTTCAACTGAACCGATAGTTCTCAACTTTCGCAGAAAGTCATCTAATGTTCTTCTTTTCCAATTCTTGTTCGGAAACTCCTTAATTAATCGTCTAGAAGAATAATTTTTGCATTCCCGCAGATTTTTAATTAAAATTTTATCCTCATAGCTCAACATTTTAAAATTTTAACTCAAATTTTCAACCATCAACTTTATTTACATTATGCTGCGAAACGGATATGACGTCATCGCGCAAGTAAATAAGTAAATCGTAGAGATTTAATTTTTCTTTCAAACGACATAAAAAGATATAAAATTGTTAAAATATCGACCGAGATATAGCTAAAAATAAATTGGCACGGTTTTTTATGGCTCACAGTGTATATATACCTCTGTAAAATAGCCATCTCTGTTCTTGCATCCACACCCGGGGACAAAGGGCAGGATGGCAAATACCCCGGGCCCGGCCATATATAGGGACCAGGCTGGGTAATTTTAGACCTATGCGCAAATTTATGATGTAGCCCATGTCTAATATTACTGATACTGTACTACAACGAGTTAAAACTTCACACGAGCAACTTATTAAATTCATAATTGTATATTGTTTTGTATTGTATCGTTTTTGATCATCTACAAAGTGACTATAGTAGGGTGAACAGTTCAGAGGCGCTCCTAGTGCGCAAAACCACGCAAGAAGAGGCAAGTTTTAAGAGGAGAGGAGGAAGAAGAGAGACTGCCAGAGAAAGTGTAGAGCGAACGCAAGGTGAAAGCTCATTTCAAAAATTCAAAGAAAAGGACCAGTTGAGACAAATGATCGAGACTGAGCCATAGCAGTTCTAGAAGGAGAAAGCAAGAGTCAAGTCTGTAGGATGAACGAAGTGGACGGTTGGAGGAAGCTGAATGAGGTCTTAGTATAGCGTCGGCCAGATATTTGGGGCAAAACCCCGCTGAGCCTTGAAGATCAGTGAGGAATTTAGATTGTAGCAAAGGTATTTGATTGTAGCCTATGTGAGCACGGAGAGAAGCCAATGGGTGGAGACAGAACGGCGAAAGATCCCGAGACACCTTAAATGGAAATAAGAGTATCGTGTGCTTTTGGAAATGTGCTGGGTACACCCGTAATATAAGTGAGCTATCAAGTGCAGCACCCTGATCCCGCTCACTTGACAAGAAGGAAAAGATCGGAAATTTTCAGAGACAGAACAAGATCTGCACGTTCGATGCTGATGATCGCAAGATTATCGTGTCTATTTTGCCTCATGACCAGGAATCGCTTAGTCGAAATTCCGATGTCATTCAGGCAGTGAATTCTGTGATCTGTGGCACCTGGATTGATTGCTGTGAATAGTCACAATTTTCGGGTAACTTTCGGCTCGTGAATTTGCTGCGATTCTCGCCATTATTTATAACATGCTACCGTAAATTCTGAACTTTTTCGGGAATTTCTGCTATCCATGGTTGTTGTGAGCTAATATTTAACTCGGTTCGGGCAAGTTGGAACTGGGAGATAATGTGGAGTAGTATAACGAACGTCGAACTTCAAGAAGTTTGTTTAATATTTTCCGGGTCTACTGCCCGAAAAAACAGACTCGCCCGAAATTTGGGGGCATTTGCTCCCTCTGGACCCCCGTCTCCTACGCCTATGGTCACATCAAATATTCATGGACCTGGCTGTGTTGTTGAACAATGCAGAACGATATAATTGCATTATTGCACAACCGCGTTAAATTTCTCTTAGCCTAAGTTTGCAATTCTTTAGTGAGCCATTAATTTTTTATCTTCCGTGATTTCCATGGTATGACGCGTTTGAATCCGATTCGATAGGGAAAATAGATTTCAATCGACCGTCGCTTTAATAT
>OX457036.1:18727245-18839745 GCA_949752735.1 Lumbricus terrestris
CCATTCGGAGGACAATGACCATTTTTTGCTAGCTTTAACTGTACAGAAGTGCTTCTAAAACTGCACAAATCTATTTAGAACTGCACATTTTGTGCACAACTGCACGTTAAAAAAGCCCTGCTGCTTAGATTGCGACAAAGTGCTTTAGCCTAAGTCTTGACAAAGCGCATGCGATAACGACAATGCTAGTTACAATTTTTTTAAATAAAAGCTATATGTAAAAACCGAGTATGAAGTATATTTTAAAAAATTATAGATCCATACAGATCACATAAATATCATAGGCCTTTAAAAAGTCCTAAAATGAACTCACGTGGTCATTTTCCGCAAAGTCCAACCCGAATGGATTTCGTGGACCTGATCCGTAAACATTCTGATGCCCGACACCTGGCCAAATGGTCGACAGATTACACGGATTCGGCACGTTTTCTCCGTTGGGAATCTTTTTTTGATTCTTTGGATATGCGTGTGCTGTCAGATAGAGAGTTGCCAGCAGCATGCACAGTAAAAGTTTCGTCCACATCTTCAGCTTTTAAACCAGCTACAGAACTCAAACATCTGAAACAGAAAGAGTTGTGTTTAGGCCTACTAACTTCGTTAAAAGCAACATTCACTTGAGCAAACCTGCAGTTGCCAAGAAAACAACAACACACCTTATGTATCTGCAGGATTCTTGTTTCACAAAATATCTGGTCATGCATGATGTGGCAATCAGGCGACGAAATGTTTTGTCAGTGGCGTTGCTAGGGGGGTGGTTTGTAGCCTCCCCAGACAGCATTCTCATGTAATGATGGCGACAGAACGTCGACAGAACTAAATGTCTAGACACGTATATTTATTGCCTGTGTCATGGTGTAAGAAAGCACCATGCCTGTGTTTAGGAGTTTAACTGAATGGCAGCCATGCAAGACGGCCATCTGTCCAGGTGTTCGTTTTACCAGCGCCACCTGGTGAATGGAAGGTTGAGTCGAATCTTGGGGGAGATTTGATCCCGCGTCCACGATGGTCGTCTGCTCTTTGTGCTCGAGTGTTGCAATGGCATGCGATCGATTAACGTTGAGCAAATCACGACTTGTTTATAGTTGACCGTTCTTCGTGAGAGCTTTCTGTGAGATGACTAATATAATTTCTTCTAGACGACAGAATATCTGGTTACGTCACTGTGCATGAAAACCAAGCAACCGTGTCCATATTATACTATATACAGGAGATCTCACGTGATAATGAATGCTTTCATTTTGTTGATCAATTTAAGTTCGTTAACAAGAGTTTATGCGCATAGGGCCTACGGTTCTAGGCTTGGTTAGTATACCCCTCATGATGAAATGAGGAATGGGTTTTCGTGGGATTTACAACATGCCCAAAAAGGGCCAAAATTGTGGCTTGGCAAGGTTGGTATCATAATATATAGGCCTGGATACGTAGATAGATTGATACGCATGCATGCGTACGTGCATTCCTGCAATCATGTACACACATGCACGAGTGCATGCTTGAATGAACACGGGGCAGTTGCGCAAAAGATCAGAATGACGTATAAAAACTTACTTTTCAGAGAGATCCTATTGCGTCTGAGAACTAGAGTGTTGTTGCTGTGTGTATAGATCAGCATACATGTGTATAATTATAGGGTGGCTCATTAAAAATTGTCCCACCGGTAAAAATCCAATTTCTCCGCAACCAATTAAGATATTTCTACGAAAATTGTAGAAGTTACAGAGGACAGATTTATAAACACTCTCGGAAAATTGCGCTAAGGAACTTTCATTGCTTCAAAACTTGCAGCCGTCTAAGGATTGTTTTCCTTGTTTTTAATTCCGCAGATGAACGTTCCAATACTTTCATTTCTTTGAGACTGTTTAACTGATTGTTGCACCCAAATTGTGATGCGACCTCACTAAAAGCTGTAAAGAAACTGTTAATGAAGCAAGCTCACTCAGATGTTAATTAAACGAAGATAGATACGTGTGTATGTATGCAAGTATGTATGTATGTATGTATGTATGTATGTATGTATGTATGTATGTATGTATGTATGTATGTATGTACATGTATGTATGTATGTATGTATGTATGTATGTATGTATGTATGTATTGTATGCATGTAAATGCATATTCTCGAGTTGCTCGTATTGCATAGGGAACGTCAGAGGGAACTGTGATGAATGGCTGGAAATTCTGGTGAATTTCTGAGAGTATGAGTCCAAATATACTACAAGGTTATTATGCATGGATATCATAGTAAGACTATACATGTAGTATCGTAGGCCTAAAGTTGTCTGAGTTGTATAATAAAGAGCAGCCGAAACGTTGGCCTGATTTATTTCATCTCATTTCAATCTGTTGACGTTTATGATGTTATCTTTTAGTATTCATCCTGCGCTGCGTTATTAATTTATTGATGTTATTGTAGCATTTCAGACGACCGTGACAATACGCGTATGCAGGAGAGGCAAGTCATCGATTTAAATGGAAATATCTACGTCATATGACATGATCTTAGAACGCGTTGAAGAGGTCGTGCTTAGCTCATACGACCCCAAAATTTCCCAATGAAGGATTTTTTGCAATTTGAGCACTTAACTGCATTTGACTGCGCCAGAAAGCGTATAGTATAGCAAATTGAACATCACAGTAATCGATCAATCAATCGCAATTTACATAGCGCCTCTTCAAGGTACCTACTCAGAGGTCAATGCTGTATGTATGTTATGTACATACATACATACATAGGCTACATACTAGTGTGGTTCACAGATACATGGTAAAAAATAAAGTTCAAGCTAAAAACCAGGGCGCCCTCCCAGTTTGTTAGACTTATCAATAGTATTATTGAAACAAAATTTCAGCATCCTATTCCAGCTGGAAGGCGGTGCTCAACGACTGTCTTACTTTGCATGGGCCAATGAAAAGACGTTAAGCTTATTTGAAGAAATAAATGTGTTGAGCACATTTTCCAATACAATTGTGCTTTATTTCAAGATGGATCATACATTACTGTAACATGACAATATGTGTGACACTTAAACAATTGGTGAGCTTGAAATATAAAATTTCAGTAGGTTTTAAATATTGAAAATGTCAAAAAATGTCAAAAACTTCGTTAAATCCACGAATGTCTATTGTTCTCGTTTTATGACTCAAAACATACGATGACGTCTACACTGTAAAAGGTTTTGCAAGCACAGTGTCAACAGCATATTTCTTTGTTGATTGAGTGGGGACAGCTGTTCTATTTGTCTCAACCACTTGGAGAAAATACTGCTTTTTTTCATCAGTGATGAGTCAGTTTAATTCCTTGAACAACTTCACACTTCTCTCAGCCATGTCGTTTACCACTCTCAATTGCTGACTTCAGCCTCTACCCTGCTGATAATCATCATCGTCAGGCTATTGCACTGGTGTAAGTATAAAAAGGAATCACCAAATTTCAGGCGTGGCAGTAGTGTCAGTGTTCACTGGGTTGCAAACTCGCCCAGGCAATCCCCCTCCTTCTGTGTCGCAGCACTATAGCGTCAACATCCTTTCACTAGGATTTGCAGTCATTCCGTAGAAATCATCACTTTATCTGAACCATATCAGGCAGATGGCAGCATAACAGTGTCAAGACATTCAGCCTCATCTGAAAGGCACTAAGTATTGATAATTTTCTAGAACATTCATGGCAGCAACGTTGAGCTCCTACAAATAATAGTCACCTGAATCAAAAGTCCTATATCAATCAAAATTGACAGATCTTGTCCTGGAGTTTCAGCAGCAAGAGGATGCCTTTGAGTGAAGGAGGGCACCCAATCACACAAAAGGATGAATCTGAGTTTTTCTTTTCCCTTAGATTGAATACTTCACGTTGATTGCTAAATCGTACAATTATTTTGATGATATGCAGTAACCTGGCCATTCAACGTGCATGGTAAATTGGACTCTCCAGTTTCTTATTGAGGGCTGACTTCCAAGGACAACCATTGACACCTCAATGACTTCTTGGTAGTCGTCTCTGAAATTGACTTTAATTTCAGCAGTCTACTTGATGAAACTGATCGCTCTCTCATGGGAGGCTTCAGTAGCGGATACGACTTCCAGTACTCGGATGTTGTCACGTGTCACACCATCACACACAGCTTTAAATCTCTTTAAGATTGGGCTCTATTTTTGGATTCGATAGACAACAACACAAGGTGAAGATTTTGGCTTAAATCAACTCCATCACAATGACGACAGCAGGCCAACCACAGGAACATTTTACATTATCTTGTTTTCCCGAAAAACGTACACTTCACTAAACCGTCCGATGTTGTGTCAAAGATCAAGTCTTAGCCATTATCAGCGAGTCTCAATAACTTCAGAAGATAATGAATGACCTTGGATTTAAATTATATCCTGTCATAGAGGGACATTTGGGCATACCAAAGAGTTTAGCGACACCATCACCTGAAACGAGCACTCACAGGCGATCAACATTTCCAGGGTACTGCAAGTGGTTAATTTGGTACAAATTCAGATCTTACAGCTTCAGCATGCTCCATCTTGGCTTCTTAAGCACTCCATATGAATGGTTTTCCGTGAAAATGGCAGGACAAAAGGATCGCACATAAGCGCTGCAGTAATTGTGACCAACAATCTCAATGCTTCATGATCAGATCACCAAGCATGTTATTGCTATCAAAATGCACTTTTTACTTGATGGCTAAACAGCTGTCAAGTAGCTAGCACTGACTGTAATAAGTATGATAGTGTAATAGAATCTGTTTCAAGTTCATCTACATGACAAGGGTTGAGGTTTTTGATCAAGCTAAAAGGCATCAAGATTTCTTGCTAATACAACTACATGGTAATATTTCGATGTCGTTGAGCACCGCCTTCCAGTTGGACTGGGAAGCTGAAATTTGGTCTCAATAATACTATTGACAGGTCTAACAAACTGAGAGGGCGCCTTGGTATCTAGCTTGAATTTTATTTTTTTGGACCACCCTACTACATACATACATACATACATACATACATACATGCATACATACATACATACATACATACATACATACATACATACATACATACATACATACATACATACATACATACATACATACATACATACATACATACATACATACATACATACATACATACATACATACATGTACATACAATACAATGTACAATACAACTGAAATTTGATAATGCCCTCCTTACAAAGCTCAGAAGTGCATACATACATACATACATACATACATACATACATACATACATACATACATACATACATACATACATACATACATACATACATACATACATACATACATACATACATACATACATACATACATACATACATACATACATACATACATACATACATACATACATACATACATACATACATACATACATACATACATACATACATACATACATACATACATACATACATACATACATACATACATACATACATACATACATACATACATACATACATACATACATACATACATACATACATACATACATACATACATACATACATACATTCATCCTGCGCTGCATTAATTATTAATTATTAATATTCATTTATATATAATTACGTAAGAGGGAACTGTGATGTATGGCTGGAAATTCTGGTAATATTAATATAATATATATAATAATAAAGCATTATTATTTCAGATAATATCAGATTCACACTTTGATGTGACCTTGCGCGCGTTATAAATTTATGTAACAACAACAACAACAACAACAACAACAACAACAACAACAACAACAACAACAACAACAACAACAACAACAACAACAACAACAACAACAACAACAACAACAACAACAATAACAATAATAATAATAATAATAATAATAATAGTACATACATACATACATACATACATACATACATACATACATACATACATACATACATACATACATACATACATACATACATATATACATACATACATACAATGTCATACATACATACATACATACATACATACATACATACATACATACATACATACATACATACATACATACAGCAGTGCAGTACATACATACACACCCACACACACATACACACGCATTCACACATACACACACACACACACACACACAGGCACACAAACGCAATGCTGTATAAACGCAAGGTCAAACGCATGGCCACACGCACAGGCTGTGAAATGTTCGTGTCACATAAGAAACTATACAGGGTGCGCCAAAAAAAGACCTTCCTAGGTTTTTTGCCAATATTTTGGCCAAAAGTAAGAATTTCAAAATGAAATTTTTACAGGCTGATAGAAAATTCATATTTACACATGATGACCGAAATTTCATCAAGATATTTCAAACAGAACAAAAGTTATATCACTTTTAGTGAGACCACCCTCGGTTTTTTGGATGATTCAAAAACGTCAAAAAAAGGTGGGTCCTCACTAAAAGTGATATAACTTTTGTTCTGTTTGAAATATTTTGATGAAATTTCGGTCATCATGTGTAAATATGAATTGTCTATCAGCCTGTAAAAATTTCATTTTGAAATTCTTACTTTTGGCCAAAATATTGGCAAAAACCTACTTTTTGTTGCGCTACGTTTTTGAATCGTCAAAAAACGGTGGGTGGCCTTCCTAAAAGTGGCATAACTTTTGGTTTGTGTGAAATATTTTGAAGAAATCTGGCCATCATATGTAAATATGAATTGTCTTTAAGTCTGTAAAAATTTCATTTTGAAATTCTTACTTTTGGCCAAGATAGCCTATTGGCAAAAAACCTAGGGGGGGTCTTTTTTTGGCGCACCCTGTAGATTTACTATTCAAACTGATGGCGTAAACGAAATCGCTAAAATGCAAGCCAAAGTTAGACCATAAAATGCTTCTGCGAAAGCTAGATTTCGAGTAAAAAAAGAAATAATGCGACGCTTCTAAGTTATGTGATGTGGGCCTAAGTATGAGGTACACGTAGGCATAATATATTTATTCCCATCTATTAAAACAAAATAACTTTACATATATTTTTACATATTATATATATAGCTGCTTTTCAGTGCTTTTCAGTTCATCTTTCTGCATCAGCGCGTATTTAACTACGACTAAGGTGCATCTAGATTCTAAGTTAATATCGGTATGCTGATGATGCTTCTGGTAAATATTGATGAACGAACCGGTTGAGATCCTTGACACGTACATGTAGGCTATCCCACCTGAACTGATTAATAGGAAGGACACAGCTACAGCTATAATAGCGAATAAGCGAAATGATCTATATATATTATATATAAATATAATATTATATATATATATATATTATATATATTATATATGCTCTTTTAGGTCCAACCAACAGTCTAGACCTAGTGAAGCTTGTTCGAGTCTCTACAATACGGGTAGTTGGGATAACATCGACCGCTAGTCGCTGGCGACGTTTCAGTTTATACCAACCGACAGCACGCGACTTCCACTTACATCTGCACACCGACAAATAGTGTATAACAAACATTACATCGTCTCGCTGTCTGCTGATCAACAACGCCATCTTGAAAGTAGCCTTCGACAGAGGCTGGCCTGCGATTGGTCGGTGTGAGAAATCGCCTGTGATTGGTCTATAATTATGAGAAATTGTCTGTGATTGGTGGGTGTGGCTTTTTCTACAAATGGCGGATGGACTAGCCTCGCTTTCAAGTCAGTTACACACATTCTGACCACAGCTGCAGAGGCCGGGAGTCGACGCACTGCTTGATATTTGTAACCGCGCCTTCAACTTTAATACTGGAACAGTCTTTCATTAACGATTCGTGATACTGCAATGCATGTACCTCGCGAAACACTCTCAAGGCCACTTAATTAAGTCGCACTTGTTCAGAACTGTCGGGTATTTACGCTAAGCGCCTTCGTGAGGCTATTGACTTGTAAGGTGCTATATAAATGTTGATATACACATACACGAATACTGTTCGACTACCGCCATCTACTACTAGAGAGGAGGGATTTGCTCTGCAGCAGCAGCGTCGTCATCGTGACAGTGTGTTGCGAGCGCTGCCACTTGTCTCCCGGAACAGTAACTGTTCTCAAAAGGATCAACCTGTCTAGTCTGTTAATACTTGCACTGCCACATAGACCAAAGGCCAAAGGGAAAGGTATAACTTGTAAAAGTAGGCCAACTTAAGAAAGGAAACTCAGATCTAATAGCAAAATTATGTATGAGCCTAGTTTAACTTAAAATGCAAATTGGTATTTATCATCATTTTTAAATTCGAAGTTCGTGTAAGATGGAGGCAAATGAAGTAAAATTATAGGAAAAAGGAAGATATTATATTGCTTCTAACTATTTTCAAACTAGGCCTATTTCCTTCACACTATACGGCAGTTAAAACTATTAGACAACTCGGCCTACATAATTATGCTCTAGGCCAGTTGCAATATTATTGCTTGTTAGTAGCTAAAAATTTTAGCAGATCGTAGGCCCTACTGGTTTGTGTTTTTAATAGTTGCAAAGTGCCTATTTTGCTTATTATTAATAGCAGCGGCACCCGCAGGATTTTTTTTGTACGCACAAAAATTTTTGATGGAGGGGCGAAGAGGGAAAAATTTTCGTTAGGGTCGGGTCGCCGGAAAATGATGACCTTTTTTTTAGTCATCAACCTAGAATCCTAGAATTTCCCCAAAAACATACCTTTTCTATCCGCCGAAAAAACTGATGACCTTTTTTTAGTCATCGCGCTGTACGCAGTGGCAGCGCCAGGATTTCAGTTTCGGGGGGGCTGAAGCCTCGACCGAAATCTCATGAAAATTTTCCATTTTCGCCGCCAAAATTTCTGACGACCTTTTTTTTTTAGTCATCGACCGAAATCTTATGAAAATTTTCCATTTTCGCCGCCAAAATTTCTGACGACTTTTTTTTTTTTTTTTTAGTCGTCAGCCCAAAAATCGTGGATATTTCACTGACTGTAAAAAATTTCGGATGCCCCTTTTTTAGGGGGGCTGAGCCTCTCGTAGGGGGCTTAGCTCCCCAGCCCCCCTAGCGCCGCCACTGGCTGTACGCACTTGCGTACGTGCGTACGTCTGCGGGCGCCGCTGATTAATAGGCTATTATTATTACTATTACTATTATAATTATTATTACAATTATTTATTATTATTTTCATCATCATCGTTGTCGTCGTAGTCATCATTATCATCACCATTGTCATGATCGAACAACATCAACAACAAAAGCAATTATAACGCAATTTTACGAAAATGAGCGAATTCAGGCCAACGAACATAATTGTCACAGAATTGTTCTAAATCTTGTTCAAAATGTTATACTATGATGTAATAGAAAGTTAGTTGCAGATGTAGGTTTAATATTATTTCGTAGGCCCTATAATTTACAGTCTTTTATGTGAAAAAAGCGTCCGTGTTTAGCTTAAGCGGTTAAGATGATTACGAAGCTATGAATATATAATGCTGCACCTTGGCCAAAGGACTGACTGGAGGTTTTATTGTGGGTGATAATTTTAAAATTTCCACTACGCAAGGTTCTAAATTATCGTCATTGATGAGCATGTAAATGCATGTCTTCACTCGGAGATTATTCAGTCATCCGATGATTTGCTTGCCAGCCACGATCAAGGAATAAGAGCCGATATGATCGTAACTAGCAATTGGTCTAGAAGCCTCGTAATTGGGTTGGTCGCGCAGGGCCCAGCCCCATTTTTGTTCTGGCATATGGTACGGGTACCCGTCTGGCCACAGAAACCGAGGCCTTCAACTAACGGATAGTAAGCGATGAATCCGTAGCACATCTCGTCGGAATACGTTTCTCCGTATGTAGTCGTTGTATTCCTTGTGGTCGAATCGTAGACGCATCTCACTTCGATGTCATATCCGGGTTTCAACTCAACTGGAGTCTCAAGCCTAAAACATTAAGATTACAAAGCGCATTCGTTGTTGCTCTACTGTCAATCTAACAAAAAGAATACATCGCACGACGCTCAGGTCTTTCAGACAAAATGACGGATTCGAGTATTAGTCGACTTTCGGGCTTCTATAGGATTCGGCGATAGGTCTATGCTCCGAACACTCTGGGTGGAATTGCATTTAGCCTAAGCTTTCTACCAAACGTAGAGAGGGTCTGCAACTAATTGTAATCGTAATCTCCAACCTTTTAAAGCGCCACTCGAAAGCCAAGCACGAGGCACCAGCTTATTCACGAGCGCTGCGTTGAGTCAAAAGAGATGTATAATCACTTGACCTCTCTGAGTATTCAGCATTAGACTGTGCGGCTATAGAGGGTTCTTTGTCTGCGCCATTTTCTGCATCAGTGCAGTAATGTAATCGTAATCGTTCAATGAGATTCTCATTCGGCTGTTCCTCGTTCCTCGTTTCAGAAACAACACGAAGAGCGATCTGAATGAGACTCTGATGTTTGAGCAGTTGATATAAGAGGGTGGTGAATATTTCTTAAGACATTTGAACACTGTGTTACTCACTTACAAGGGCGAATACCGAAATTATCGAAGGGGTCTGATTGGCCCCCTGGATCCGCCCCAGCTCACTTGCGGTTGAACTTGATGTTCTTAACGATTAGGGCTACTAGCAACATTGGTTCTAGGACAAAATGGTAGTGGACAAAATGGTACGGACAAAACGGTATGGATAAATTGAAGCTGGATGAGGGTATTTTAATGTTGAAATAGATGGTGAATGGCTTTTTTGTGGCTGAAATGCAGCTCTAGTGAAGAAAAAACTTGAGAAAAGGAAGTCGGATTGGCGGGAAAAAATGCTTGAGAAATGGAAGCTGGATTGGTGTCTTTCATTCATGTGTTTCATGATGTATCCAGCTTCAATTTCAGCAATAAGATTTCTTAAATCAACCTCCATTTGTAATGCATCTTTCATTAATCCAGCTTCTATTTCAGCTATGAAAATACCCTGATACAACTTCTATATCTAAAGCATTATTTTCATCAATACAGCTTCCATTCAGTGGCGTAACAACCATATAACGAAGGTGGACAAAATCCACGGGCCCCCGAGGTTCCAGGGGCCCCCGAGCTGTTCACCCAAAAATAATTTATGTACTTTAATTACTGGGACAATAGTTATAATCGTCTTGAAGGGTAGGCTATAGTGTTTATTCTCTGCAGCGTTTAGTTTTCTTTATTCCACATCTCTGCGGCACCTCAGCTGTTGATTTGGAATTAGCAGTAGGCTAACAACACTGCAACACACATAGACCCAAGGTTCTTAGTGTGGATAGATCTTGACATAGACCCATAAATTAGCAGGCATCGGACCCGATTTTGGGTCAGAGGTGCAGTGTTTCAGACTGGGGTCAGCAGGTGTCACGAAAATAGAGTACCACCCGTATTAATCTTATATCCCCAGATGAAGAGAAGTCCAAAATGCCACTTCCGCGTGCATTTATTTTTGCAAATTTATTTCCATCTGCTTTTTTTGAACGATGACACTAGGCCTAACGGTATACTAGAAAACTTTGTTTGCTTTTGGTTCTAAAGCACTTAGAACATTTAGAGCACCTAAGAATTAACACTTTAAGTTAAATAAATTCGAGCTGCTTCGCTCTGAACATTGCGTACGTAGGACTTAGAACAATTACAGTAACTTTAAATTTTGATTACAGCATAAATGTTTCATTTATAAACATTTTAAATAATTGGGATAGAATGATCTATCCCCCGGATAGTCTATACCGGTATATTCCATCCGGGGGATAGATTAAATCATCTCCACTCCCGGATAGCTTTAAGGGGGATAGAATATTCCGTGACACAGGCATGGGTGGATTTAGCAATTGGCTTGAGGTAAACCACCCTCCACGGCGGTTCCCGCCCCTCCTGGCTGTATTGCATCGCCCCAAGACCAGACCCACCCGTCATGGTGGGTTGCCAGAACGCCTACATTAACAGCGCACATCATTCATTCTAGGTTTGACTGTTTCCCCAAATATTTCTGTTCTGTCTGTCTATGGTACATGTATGTGAGTGGAGAGGGGTCGGAGGAGTAAAGAGACACCCCCCCACACACACACACAACATCAACCGATTTGCCATGGAAGATTGACTGACCCTGACTTGACCTTTACCGAGCTCACTCTCCCATTCTGAAATGTTTTACACTCATGCAGATGCAGACTAAAAGTTCCAAAGTCCAAAAGAATCTCCCCCATGCACAACCAATGAGTCATCATAATTTTGACACCCCCATTCCAACACAGCCAGTCCAGTAGAGGCCTCTCAGACACCTGTGAACATTACAATTTTATGTGAACATAATATGGATAGAATATTATTCTTAATTAATTAGCTATTAGGCCTATTATTGTTATGGCATCAGGACACCATAATTAATTAATTAGCACTTTATAAATATAACCTCACTCTTCCTTTTTTATCCAAATAGCCATCTCGTTACTCCTACTCTTTAGTGTCGTTAACGGGTAGCCTATGGGCCCCAAGGCTTAGAATGTCCACGGGCCCCCGGCCAGGTTGTTACGCCACTGCTTCCATTTCATATATAAAAATATCCATGCAGAGCCTTCATCCAGCTTCCATTTCACATGCGTCTTTTCATTAATCCAACTTCTATTTCATATATAAAAATTCACTAATCCAGCTTTCATTTCATCCATACCATTTTGTCCGTACCATTTTGTCCGTACCATTTTGTCCGCTACCATTTTGTCCGGTCACCGCAACATTATAATTATTATGTCGGAACTTTTTGAATATTCAGTGTAAGCTTTCGAGGTGCTTATCTTTCTATCTTAGCCCTAGCTCTCCGCAGCCTTGGCATTTCGCGCTCAGGTGCTTAATGGTTTCTGTTCAATGGTTCAATTTTCATGGAAGAAATTTTTCTTAAGTAGGTAAGTAAGTACGAATATTCTGTATTAGGCCTACATTGCCAGCAAACGCACAGAAGTCTATAGATGAAATAATAGTTGTAAAAAAGTCTTTTTGTTTTTTATTCTCTCCCAAAAACGTCTATTTTTTCGTTTTTTAGTTTTCGCACCGTTTTGTTTATTTTTTTTATTTTGTATGTAACTTTTTTATTTATTACTGTCTATTATTATTTTCCTTAATTTAATTTTTGTCTGATATTACATACGTTTTCACCATACTCTCAAGTATGCAACTAACTATAGTGTCATTATATAATTGTTTAAGTCATCATTTGAGAAAAACATGTAGTAGCCTTATAAAAAATGAAATTTGGAAGTTATTTTGATATAAAATTATTTTGATATAGAATAAAGTTATATAAAGTTAAATAAAGTTATTTTGATATAAAATTCTTGGGCCTATAATTTATTCTTATAAGCAACAATTTTAGGTAGGCCTACAAATGTAGAATATAATAGTTATAAATTGGTGCACATCCACGGTCTTTACTTCTGATTAGAGTATAATTGCATTATGTCGATCAGCATGAACTGATGTGGACTTATGTTTACAGTTTAAGTTTGAAAAGATTTCAAAACCTCTAATTTTTCTGAATTTCTTATTAAACCAAAGTTATAAGAAAAAAATAACTGTGGTAGATTAATGTTACATATACCAATGAATTTTGGCCTAATAATAAAGTTGTGTTATTTGCAGATTAGGAAAAAATTGCATAAGCAATCTTGCATAAGCAAGGTTTTAAAGCTTAAAATGAAGATTCAGATATAACAAAGGCAAATTATTTTCCGGTTCCGTTTTTGAGGTTTTTTTGCTTTTTTATTTTTTCGAAAAAACCCGAGGTTTTTCCCGTTTTTTTAGTTTATTTTCAACGTTTTTTACATCTATGGATGAAATAAATAATAGAAACTTGTATGCTAAGTAATACAACATTCTCATAATAAAACTTTTTTTGCAAAAGGATCAACTCTAGGAAGGGTTAGATTATGCAGCTAGGGTCGAATATTATATAAATTAACCTTATGGGCAGGGAGGAGGTCATGAAGAATGTGACAAGGATTTAAGAGTTGGCCTATACAGTGGAAAAGAGTACAGACAACTCTAGAACAGCGTGAGTCAAAACTAGGAAAATCAGTATGGAGGAAACTTGAACTGGTCAATTTTCTTTAAAGACCATCAAGGCGGTTACGTTCCACGCAATTAGCAGATCTCCGCCAAACAGGTGAGGTATAAAGTAGTCCTGCAATGGTAGTAGCTCTAACAACGTCAAACAGACGTTGACCGTGGAAGGCTGTGGGCGACCAAAAACCGGTAGTAGCACTTTCGATTGATACCTTATGCAATGATCTAATCTAATCTAATCTAATCTAATCTAATCTAATAAAGCATTTATAAAACGCTTCTCACAGCAGAGCTATTCAGAAGCGCTCTCAGCGTGACAGGCCCATGAAAAGAGAAATGTCTTCAAGCAGCGAAAAGATGCAGGTGATTTTCTACAAGAATCCTGCCACGAATTTCAGAAGGAAGGTGATTCCAAATTAAAGGACCAACAATAGCAAAAGCCCGATGTTGGGTTAATGATAATGATATGACGATGCCATTGAAATTTCAATATTAGATTGAACTAGACTGAATGCGGATAAATTGATCCTGGTTGTCGGCTTTCAATGTTACATACTCGGTCATTGATGGTTTGGTGTATTCGTAGCTTGTTGAGCTACCCAGTTCTTCGACCGTCTGCCCATTCTGAAGTAAACTAATCGCACCAGCCCTTCCTACAAATCGAGAAACAATCACAGCAATCACTACGGTTATTAGTGTGCGGTCGTTCTATAGTAGGAACTTTGAGACGGTTAGTTAGTCACTATACCGTGACCTGCATTCGGCATTCGAGTACTGGCGGTGGTAGTAATAGCAGCAGGAGCATCAACAGCAGCAATAATAGTAACAGTAGTGGTAGGCCTAGTTCTAATGTACAACAGTAGGACTGTTGACAAAGGATTTAAACGTTAAGTAATGTAATAGTAATGTAATAAGACCCATATTATATGTAGGGAAAGGAGATCCTAGGCCCACATAATATAGATATAGCGACGCCCTTGCTGTAGCTGCAACTGGTGTCCACGTGTTCCCTGCGTGTAGAGAGTGTGTGACCGAGTCAGGATGACTTGCAGAATTAACTCGGCCTGCCCTGGAAAGACAGCGTGTCCCGATTGAGTTGGCAGAGTGCCAGAGCATGGTAGTAGCAACGACGGGGGCCGAAGCGTCCCCCAGAACCATATAAAAGCCCTCTTGTAAAGAACCCAAGTGCCGACTCCCAGATTCTGTATCCAGGAAGGACCTGCGACTGGTTGAAGTCCGTGCCCGGAGGTAAAAACGATGCTGCCTTCGTCAACCCAGGAATTAAGGATCTGCGTTCCGAAGTGTGAGATGCCGATTTTAGGAACTCCTTCGTCGAAGTGCAGAATAGGCCTCCGATCCCCTCCGCAAATCCAGGAATTAAGGACCTGCGTTCCGAAGTGTGAGTAACCAACTCCAAGAAGAGTTTAGCGTCTCCTTCGTCGAGAGCAGGATAGCCCTCTTCCGATCCGTTCTACCTCAGGACAGGAGTCCTTAACCGCGTACTCGGAATGGATAGTCTACAGCGAGATCCCCGCCATTGATCGGGAGTATAAGTTGTTTTCTGTTCCTTTGCCACTGTCAGCCGTACAAACAGATCTGGACCGGATCTAAGGTATGAACAGTAGGAATCATTCGAGTGCTCTGTGAATCCTAAATTCATAGAGAGTTGCCTCCCCCCCTATTTTATTAAGATAGAATCGAAGATTGTAACGGTTGTGCTTTGTCGAAGGTTCGAGTATGAATGAATGCATTACTTTGTTTGCTTAAATAGTTAGTAGTATTAGATTAGAACTTATTTACTCTGCTTAATAAAATATATAGATAGAAGAGAGTCTTTATTCATATAAATACTTACGTAGAGTAGGAACACTCACCATGGCAACGACCATATATATATATAGAAAGAGAGAGATAGAGAGAGATAGGACTCGGGTATGATCGTGTGGACCCAACCCAAATCGAACCCTGACTCCTTCTCTTAGGGAGAAGAAGTTCTGACTTCCACGAGCAGCGCTCTTCCACTTAGGCACCTTTCGTCAAGAATCACTATTACCCTATCCTTGACCGATCATACGAGTTCGAATATCTCTGGCCATTCACGACAGTCGTATCTGTATCATCCAGGAAAGAGAGGTCCACTAGCTGCTGCAGATGCTTCATTCAAACCCTTTCTGGTAGCGCGGAGAGGGGAGGCATTCATTCCCCTTGACGAGGGCGGATCTAGGGATCGTCTTCGTAAGGGGTCGCACCACCCAAAATCCCTACAATGGCGACGAGGTTGGCGATTTAGATGACCCTAACGATGATGATTGTAATGATGACACAGAACGACTGGTTGCCAATAGACAGAGGTCTAGTGATAGAATGGTTAGTTTTAGCATGCTGACGAATCGTTCTATTGGACAAAACACGGATTTAAATGAGTATGGCGAAACAAACTCTCAAGTAAAAGCCGTCTCTAGCAGTTTAGGAACGGTAGAGGGTACGTCTGCAAAAGAATATGACGTAACCTCTTACCAGTTCATTGGCACTAGTGAAAAACAAGTCGGTGGTGCTACCCAATCAAACCACGAAAGACAAACCGACTTTATAAATGTAGGAACCAGGAGAGAAGGGCAGACAAAAGAAACTGCTTTCTGTCTGAATCGGTTCAGTCGTAGGTCCAAAGAATGTGATGATGTTGAAGCTGATGATGAGTATGAAGCGTGTGATGTTGCTGAAGATGAAAATGATTTGTTGTGCGATGTGATTCGAACCAGAGACAAAGAAATAGGGAAATATAGAGGGCTAAGCCAAAGTGGGATTAATTTCGGCCAAAGAGAAATTATTGTTCATTCTGAAATTGACCACGACAGATCCCGTAATTTAGAGCCACGAACGGCCACTGCCTTGCATTCATCGTCTAAAGACAACCATGCAACACGACAGCCAACAGATCGTCTTTCGCAACAAGTTCACTGGCCGATGACTCACGCAGCGTCTGTGTACAACGGCGACCCCGTCTTCAGCCGCTCCGTTGATGCTGCTGCCGCTTCGACCGCCTCTCGCTGCAACCACAACCCCCGACGAGCGACTCCCTCGGATACCGCAACCCTGATGACGTCAGAGCGACGGCCGATAGCTGCTGTGCATCAGAAAGCGCCACCTTACGGACGACAAACCGTCAGCGGCCATTCTGATTACTACGCTTTGCCGAGTGATTCGTATTACTCGGACAGGCAGCACGAACTATTTGCGCCTCGTTGTACTGATGACCTGAGAGTGACCTACGTGAACCTACCGAATGTAAACAGCAGAATTGGCGCTCAACGCTTCGAACCACTGTACAACAACCCCTACCCACCCCGCTTGTCTACCTTCGTCTCAAACAACCCAGTAACTTCTGTGGCGACATAAACCGACAGAACGGAACTGTTAAACGATTACGAGCGACATATTAATGCGCCTGTAACGAAAATAGGCCTACGATTATGTCGACCGCTACTGCAACTGCCAATGCTCCTGAGTTGTCTTACGCGCTTATGGAGAAGCGGCGTGAGTTGTCTTACGCGCTTATGGAGAAGCAGCGTGAGTTGTCTTACGCGCTTATGGAGAAGCAGCGTGAGTTGTCTTACGCGCTTATGGAGAAGCAGCGTGAGTTGTCTTACGCGCTTATGGAAAAGCGGCGTGAGTTGTCTTACGCGCTTATGGAGAAGCAGCGTGAGTTGTCTTACGCGCTTATGGAGAAGTGGCGTGAGTAGTCTTACGCGCTTATGGAGAAGCAGCGTGAGTTGTCTTACGCGCTTATGGAGAAGCAGCGTGAGTAGTCTTACGCGCTTATGGAGAAGCAGCGTGAGTTGTCTTACGCGCTTATGGAGAAGCAGCGTGAGTTGTCTTACGCGCTTATGGAGAAGCAGCGTGAGTTGTCTTACGCGCTTATTGCTTGCGCGCTTATTGGAAGAAGCAGCGCGAGTCTACAGGTGACTCCGTGGACGAGATCATAGAGCAGCCGAACAAACTTTTGTATCAGATGTCCATCTTGCTCGCCGTCGGAGAAGCGAAGTCCAATTCCACTGCTCGTCGAAGAAGCGAAGTCCAATTCCCGTTCGTCCGAAGAGAGACGTCCACTTTCTCGCTCGTCTGAGAAGCGAAGTCCAATTCCCACCGCTCGTCCGAGAAGCGAAGTCCACCCCCCCTTCGTCTGAGAGGAGAAATCCTCGTTCACCTGAGAAGATAAGTCCATGTCACGTTTTCTCGTCTGAGAAGAATCAGACGACCGTTTTTCCCCGCTCGTCTGAGAATTCAGCCGACCTGTTCGATCGTCTGAGAAGAGAATTCAGACAACCCGTTCGTTCGTCTGGAGGAAAGAGACGCGTGTCAGAAACGCGTATCTTTATCAAATCGGAAAATCGCCCAGCGAAGCGATTAACGTCGATAATCTGGGAACAATTCAAGGAACTAGTACGGAGTTGCGTGTAAGGAAAGACAAGCCAGGGAATTGTCTTACCTCGTTTCCAAGCGATGAAGAAGATGATGTCTTAGATTTGTCTTCTCCTGCCTAACGTACAATACGTTTACCTGCACGTTATGATGATGATGTGTAGGGTGCCGATAGTTTAGATTACCTTTGATTTGATGTGTTTCGTGTTGCTCCTTTTTTATTGATATGTTTTATGTTGCCCTATTTTGCTTTTATTGAGCTGGCTTGTGAATCGTGAGTCCAAATGAGCCGGAAAACAGACATTTCCACTGCGAACTTACCCTTTATGCGTGCACTTTCGTTTGCATAATCATGTGCCCTGATTTTGGGCAGCCGATGGAATGTTGATGTTACGAGTGACACTGAACACTATATGTTATAGGTAGCTCTTAGTATGCATAACGGACACTTATTGCATTGACATGGTGATTATGATGTGAAGGAAGATTTATTCTAGCGCCAATTTGCCCTAATAGATCTAATCCCCTGTATGGCTTGGACAAATAAGAGACTGAGGTGGTAGGAAAGGGAACTGATCCGAAGCGCGTCAGTCGACCTCCAGACCACCGCAGTACGAGAAATGTCCTCGAGGTAACCTGAGACCAGGGTTATGCACGGCCGAAAACGATGTCTCCATGAGACGGAAGTAGTTGAAAAATTCCGACCTACAGCCTGAATTTTTCACGAGTCGGTCGCGGAGAGTGTACAACAGTAGGACTGTTGACAAAGGATTTAAACGTTAAGTAATGTAATAGTAATGTAATAAGACCCATATTATATGTAGGGAAAGGAGATCCTAGGCCCACATAATATAGATATAGCGACGCCCTTGCTGTAGCTGCAACTGGTGTCCACGTGTTCCCTGCGTGTAGAGAGTGTGTGACCGAGTCAGGATGACTTGCAGAATTAACTCGGCCTGCCCTGGAAAGACAGCGTGTCCCGATTGAGTTGGCAGAGTGCCAGAGCATGGTAGTAGCAACGACGGGGGCCGAAGCGTCCCCCAGAACCATATAAAAGCCCTCTTGTAAAGAACCCAAGTGCCGACTCCCAGATTCTGTATCCAGGAAGGACCTGCGACTGGTTGAAGTCCGTGCCCGGAGGTAAAAACGATGCTGCCTTCGTCAACCCAGGAATTAAGGATCTGCGTTCCGAAGTGTGAGATGCCGATTTTAGGAACTCCTTCGTCGAAGTGCAGAATAGGCCTCCGATCCCCTCCGCAAATCCAGGAATTAAGGACCTGCGTTCCGAAGTGTGAGTAACCAACTCCAAGAAGAGTTTAGCGTCTCCTTCGTCGAGAGCAGGATAGTCCTCTTCCGATCCGTTCTACCTCAGGACAGGAGTCCTTAACCGCGTACTCGGAATGGATAGTCTACAGCGAGATCCCCGCCATTGATCGGGAGTATAAGTTGTTTTCTGTTCCTTTGCCACTGTCAGCCGTACAAACAGGTCTGGACCGGATCTAAGGTATGAACAGTAGGAATCATTCGAGTGCTCTGTGAATCCTAAATTCATAGAGAGTTGCCTCCCCCCCCCCCTATTTTATTAAGATAGAATCGAAGATTGTAACGGTTGTGCTTTGTCGAAGGTTCGAGTATGAATGAATGCATTACTTTGTTTGCTTAAATAGTTAGTAGTATTAGATTAGAACTTATTTACTCTGCTTAATAAAATATATAGATAGAAGAGAGTCTTTATTCATATAAATACTTACGTAGAGTAGGAACACTCAACATGGCAACGACCATATATATATATAGAAAGAGAGAGATAGAGAGAGATAGGACTCGGGTATGATCGTGTGGACCCAACCCAAATCGAACCCTGACTCCTTCTCTTAGGGAGAAGAAGTTCTGACTCCCACGAGCAGCGCTCTTCCACTTAGGCACCTTTCGTCAAGAATCACTATTACCCTATCCTTGACCGATCATACGAGTTCGAATATCTCTGGCCATTCACGACAGTCGTATCTGTATCATCCAGGAAAGAGAGGTCCACTAGCTGCTGCAGATGCTTCATTCCAACCCTCTCTGGTAGCGCGGAGAGGGGAGGCATTCATTCCCCTTGACGAGGGCGGATCCAGGGATCGTCTTCGTAAGGGGTTGCACCGGCGAAATCCCTACACTAATCTAAGCTAATAAAGCATTTGTAACGCTCTCAGCGTGACAGGCCCATGAAAAAAGTCTTCAAGCAGCGAAAAGATGAAGGTGAATTTTCCGCAAGAATCCTGTCACGAATTTCAGATGGATGGTGATTCCAAATTAAAGGACCAACAATAGCAAACGCTCGATGTTGGGTTAATGAGGTTCGTGATCTAGGTACAAATAGATCGAAGCGGTCATCAGAACGAAGAGGGCGTGAAGATCTTGCAAAAAGAGGCTTGCACATTAAATCGCACAGGTATTTAGGCGCTAAGCCCTGCAGGGACTTAGTAACTAGGAGCAAGACCTTGTATCTGCTTCGGGCAAAGATCGGAAGTCAGTGAAGGTCATGAGTCATGAATGTAGAGATGTGCGAGTATCGAGGAAGTCGTGCGATAAGTCTAGCAGCAGAATTTAGGACAGATTGCACAGATGACAAGCGAACCTTAGGAAGCCCAATTAGTAGGGAGTTAGAGTAGTCAATTCTTGAGGAGATAAAGGCATGTACCATAGTCGTAGACACGTTGGAGGACACAGATCTTCTAATTGCCCTAAGTCGTCTCAAGTGGTAGTAACAGGAACGGGTCAAGAGTGACAGGTGTTCAGTAAATGTCAGAGCACTGTCAAGTGTGACACCAAGATCACGAACACTACTTATTAGTAGTTGTTGTCGTTGTGGTGGTGGTGGTGGTGGTGGTGGTGGTGGTGGTGGTAGTAGTAGTAGTAGTAGTAGTAGTAGTAGTAGTAGTAGTAGTAGTAGTAGTAGTAGTAGTAGTAGTAGTAGTAGTAGTAGTAGTAGTAGTAGTAGTAATAGTAGTAGTAGTAGTAGTAGTAGTAGTAGTAGTAGTAGTAGTAGTAGTAGTAGTAGTAGTAGTAGTAGTAGTAGTAGTAGGCCTAGTAGTAGCAGTACCAGTTGTAGTGGTAGTAGAAGTAGTAGTAGAAATAATAATAATGATAATACTACTAATAATGATAATAATAATGATAGTATATAGTAGTAGTTGTTGTTGTTGCAGTAGTAGTAATAGTAGTAGTGGCAATAGCAACAATAATTATATGCTATAACAGTAATAAGTGTATATTATTTACCCAATGTGTGCATGTGAAGGTAGGACGCTGTTATGAAGATTGATTGGGACAATTGCGCTGTACATGAACCAGAGCAATTGCCCGTCACCGTAACTGCCGGTTTTCCAGGAGGAATGGAAATAGAAGTCTGTCCAACCATTGCAATCTGTCCCCGATTGGGACGGAGCTGGCTGGTGTAGTAGATCCTCATTCCAGAAGAGTCCGTCTGATTCACCTTCAGCTCCGGATTGTTCCAGTAAAGCTGGAAATGGACTAATCATCTCAACCTTGACTCATCAGTCCAGTGTGTGACCTGGTTTCCCCTTCTCTGGGGAAACCAGGTTTCTGGGGAAGACAATCGAGCGTCAGGAGGACGATCGCCGAGGCGCGTAGCGCCGAGAGGTAGAGGGGAGGGGCATGTGGAAGGGATGTGCCCCTCCCTGTCAGAAACTTTTTGATTTTCCACATTGCAATTGTAGCATTTTAAGCTGTCATCTTAACAAATAGCTGTAGGCCTACTTTGTCAGTGCTGATAAAAGTGACCTAAGACTTCAATATATATTGGCTTTACTTACAATAATAATTCCTTTTTGAGTTTCCACATTGTAGTGGTACCTTTTTAAGATGTCAATTTAGCAAGTTATTACTGAATTAATTCAGTACTGTAAAAAGAGCGTTTTAAGATTTCAATTTATATAACAATTACAATGATCATATCTTTATGTATTGAGTCGCGCAGCTCAGTTCTGCTGCTGCTGGGTTATTATAATGAATAATGGCATACGCGTGTACAATTATATAAGCTGACTGTGCAGCACTGGAATCAGCTTATCCCTGTTTGCCAAGACAGTCCTGAATTGCAGACCAGAAAACACGTTGCAGAAATCATAACAAATGGTACACAAACCAACGAAGAGCTAATAAACTACCGATACCAAAATTGGGAAGCCATGTAATAATCATCGATATTGTTTTCTGGGTATTCAAGGAACAATACATTTTGAAATTTGACAGTTTGAAATCTGAAATATAGCAGAATATAGTGAAGCCATTCTGTCGTACAAAAATGGTATTTGCACAAAATATCAACAGTAAATTATACTCATTGCAACATTTTAACATGATAGTATCATACACTATTAGCCTATAGTAGTAAATTATGACATTATAATCATATAATAGACTAATAGTAAATAATATCATGGTAGGCTATAGTATAACAGTTCAATGAGTTCATGTAAAACAATGATGTGAACAGCAACTAAAAGCTATTATCAATTTGCCAAATATTTCTGGAAGGCATGTCATCTCTGTTATTTTAGTTGGACAAAATAGTATTTGTACAGATATATAATTATATATAATAATGATAGTATGATAGGCTATATTATAATAGTAAACAATGACATTAAAATCATAATAGTATAATTATAACATCACGGGATATTATAACAGTTCGCGTTATAGGCTAGAATGATGTAAACAGCAGCTAAAAACCATTTTCATTTTGTCAAATATTTTCAATTCAATTCATTTATTGTAACCAACCATCAACATACACAATAGACATAGTATAACATGCTTCACATTATCGGATGGTAACAAGGAAGGCCCTAAGGGATGAATATCCCGCTAACAGGGACACCTAATTACATATGCAATTTTAACAGATGGCTAGACGGTTGACATAATGAATTGAACAATAGGCTAAAAGAACAGCATGAGATGACAATTAATGTAGTAAACTTAACTAAAGAACGCAAAACAAACACAACAAATAATAATAAAATAAAATCAGTGCCTACAAGGTTAAATATCTTTGCAGTCATTAACCAAGTAGTTGCGCAGTAATGTTTTTGCTCTTTGTAAACTGGAAGCTTGTTGAACATGACTAGGAAACGAGTTCCATATACCTGGTCCAGTATATTTAATATGGAATCTTCTTGAGTTTAAACGAGCGGATATGGCTCGATAATGAGAGGAGTTCCTGGTGGAATAGCAGTGAATTTCAGATCCTTTTTGGAAATACCCTGCAAAGTTAAGTTTCTGGCGAAGAAATGTCATTCCTGGGGAGGAGCTTTCCCCCAGAGACGTCTATATTAAACACTGCTCAGTCATCAAGACTATCATCAATATGAAAGCTCCTAAACTGAATCAGCGTCACTAAACTTTTAATACTTTGGCGGTGAGGTGCATTGACTGCTCCAGTGAAGTTTCACTTAAATATATGAACCACTATTAGACCTATTATAAACAATTAGCCTATTCAGATATAAGTGTGCAGACTTATTATCCTTTGAACGATGAGTTGCATGCACTGAATTCCCACTCACTGTTATGTCTACAGACTACCGACCGCCTCCGAGAGTGTCTTGTTCTTGTCTCTGGATGTCAACATCTGTATTATCGCTGCCGAGTTCATACCTTTTTGTGGAGGTCATGTTCTCTCGTGGTGCTCATGCCCCTTCGTGGACTTCATGCAATTTCGTGAGTTTGTATTGTATTGTATTGCATCTGACCATTTTTAAAGCGCCTCTCGCAGCAAGAGCCCTTCAGAAGCGCTCACAAGGCGTTCAACCCCGAGAGAAACAGGCAAGTTTATAGACGAGAGATTTAAGACGTGGAAAGAATACCAGAGGGAATTACAGAGCGAACTGATGGGGGAAGCCATTCCATAGATAGGGACCAATTCAGGCAAATGATGAGTTCATGCCCTTTCGTAAAGTTCATGCTCTTTCGTGGAGTTTAGGCTATGACCTTTCATCGAGTTCATGCCCTTGCGTGAAGTTCATACCCTTTCGTGGAGTTCATGCCCTTTCATCGAGTTCATGCCCTTGCGTGGAGTTCATACCCTTTCGTAAAGTTCATACCCTTTCGTGGAGTTCATGCCCTTTCATCGAGTTCATGCCCTTGCGTGGAGTTCATACCCTTTCGTGGAGTTCATGCCCTTGCGTGTAGTTCATTCCAATTCGTGCTTCCCGCGGCGCTTGTTCCACCTAACAGGTGAAATGGTTTGAACTTGTCAGCGTAGGCTACGGTGTGGCTTGACTGAGTCACTGCATGGTGGAACTCTGGTTATCTCTATTACTGGGCTAACCAAACCGTTGCTTGATTGTCATACCAGCTCACTCTGTGACTTGGCTGGGCCATGCCATAGCGCTACAGCGGCTACATGCTGTCTGCGTGACTTTGGCTATTAAGCCATATTTTGTCTGACTTGAGCCAGAATGTGCCCTGCTGCTGGCTGCGCCTTTCTAAGCTTTACAAAATGGTCTCCGTCGGTCGGTCGGCTGTCTCCAAAAATCGTCCAAGTGTAACTTGTAATAAAGCTGTGACTTATTGCTTGCTTTTGTGTTCACAATATTTCAGATAAAAATAGTGTAGGCTGATATAAATTTTATTGCACCTGCAGAGCAATGAGAGCAGCAATTTGCAGAAATGTAACAACGAAACTGTAGCCTACAGGAAGCGAATGAGAAACTAATGAGGCCCATCATTCAGTGCTACAGTGCTACTGCAGAATACAACGCATACGATATGAAATTCTTATAAATAATGCGGTGAATTTTTTGCACATTATTTTGGCCAAAAATGTGAATAGTTTTAGTGAGTAAAATGGAGACGTCGCAATATTTGAACTTGGTTAGGAGGTGAAAACCAGAACAAGAAGACGTGTACCTTATTTATGGGCGCCCGAACATAGGGGCAAGGGGGGCACTTGCCCCCCCTGGAAAATTGAAACCTATTTTTCTAACTACTACTTTTGGGGCTTAAGAAATTTCTTCCCATTGAAATACTAATGTTACGATTGATACACTTCAGTAAGTTCAGTGAAAGTCAGAAATTTAAGTAATGAAATCTCTTTAGAAATAAAGAAGCTCTTAATTTTCGCCTTGCATTTTTTCAAGCTCTTGCTGAAAACGGTAACAATGACTTTTAACCCTCCCGTGTGTGCCCATACAAATAGCTAGTATTCCTATCGGTTATGGCCTACTTGTCTGGAATCTCGCTGTAGGCTAATGCAATTTTTCACAACTACGCAAAAATTAATTATCAATAAATTACACTAATGTACAAATTTGAAATTTATTAACAGCCCGTTGAAATTAAGTAATGGAGATATTATTCACCAGCGTTATATATGGAATCAAGTCTGCTTTAAGTCAGGCTGCATTTTGTCCATTTTGTATGCTGCTAGTACAGAATTTAGGTAGGTCAAGTTGTAGAGAAACTTGGATAATTGACTCTGGTTATCACGCCTCGAGAATTTCTCCCAAAACCAATGTCTCCTCTGTTCAAAAGAGTTGATACCCATTCCTCTGATCCTCGGGATCTTCCACCTTCCTAAACGACACCTGCAATAACATCTGACCCTCTGGATACAGGACTCGGACCTCTTTCTTGACTGCCCTTTGAACAGCCTGATGACTCGACTCAGCGCTTCTGAATAAACTGGCGCCCTACAATTGACTTTGAAGTGGAACTTTAGAAGTTTAGAAATTACGATTAAAATGTAGAAGGAGGAAATGTTCATGGAGCACTTGCCTTTTTAAAACATTCTACTCTTGATTTTTAATAAATTTCTTCGCTCTAGGAAAACTATTCATACTGAAAATGATAGGCCTACACCAAATGAAACTGAGAAAATTACCCATATTCTCACTTTCCATGCTTTGCAATTTTTAAGCTCTTGCGACTAGGAAATTTAACCGTGGCCAACTTTAAAATTTTGCCCCCCCTGCAAAAATTTCTGCGGGCGCCAATGACCTTATTGTTGTGGTTTCAAGTAGCGTCAGTGTCAATAATTGTTGGACTTATGAAGAAACGCTGTATGAACTGTCTTGAACCTACAGAAGCTGTGAAGCAGGGGCTGCACCAGTAGACAACTATAGACATCTGCAAGATAAAACTAGCATTCCACTACTCTGCAGATCTCTTTTCTTTGAAACTTTTCTGTCTTTATGTATAAAAAACTGCAATGGCAATGCGAATACAGTTTTATACAAGTTCGATGGAGACATTCGTTGTTTGCATAACTAACAGTGCTCACCTGTAAGACTGCAAACCGGAAATCTTGTGATCCCATTCTGAATCCCACCTGGCTGTTAAGACACGTCCCCACGCCACCAACTCCCCAGATAGCAATCACTGATCGGCAAGATACCACGCTCTCCATAGAGCATTCATAAGATTGGCCAACCGCATGGTCTAAAACATCGCGAAAATCTGAGAATTATTACCAGCATCCAAAAATTCCGATCACTAGCGGGGCTATACCCCGCAGTCGATCGAGTTGATCGATCGAGTCGATCATAACTCGGCCAAGTCGAGTCGATCGAAAAATCGTCGACTCGATCGACTTGCAAGTCGAGTCGAACGTGAGTCTTGCCAAGTCGAGTCGATCGAAAAATCGTCGACTCGATCGACTTGCAAGTCGAGTCGATCGTGAGTCTTGCCAAGTCGAGTCGATCGAAAAATCGTCGACTTGCAAGTCGAGTCGATCGTGAGTCTTGCTAAGTCGAGTCGATCGTTGTTTCATCTACTCGACCCGACTTAGAAATATTTTGCTTAGCCTACTATTTCTTGAAGTCTCAAAGTGACCTATACAGTTTTTGCACACAAGTTCAGCTAACGAACCTTTTGGCAGCTGTCGATTTCGTGTTAGTGGAACTGTGAAAGTTGACTATTATAGCCTAATAGACGTAGGCCCTACGTGCGTTTTCGATTTGAGTTAAACGAATACAGGGTAACAGGAGAGAATACAAATATTTTGGAAGGGTGGACAAAATTTGTGGTCTTGACTCTTGAACCGACAGAAATTTCCTTGGTCTTCCGCCAAAAGAATCTTTTTTAGTATTTCGCCCAAAAAGCTTATAAAAACCCGTGACGACTTTGGTTTTTTAAAATCTTATGACTGTTTTAGTCATGTGCTAGGCCTACTTTCTCTCTCACCTTCCTGTTCCCGTTGCGTTGATTTACAGCTTATTCTTTAAAACCACGTCATATGCGAATCTCTGAATGGGGTGGGGCATGGCCGGATTGGCCCCTTCCTTGGATCCGCTCCTGAATGAGCATGATACAGATCTACTATTATATGCCTGTATATGCAAGTCATGTAGATGTTAATTTTGAGAATATAAAAGAAGACCTTTTATGACGTCACTTCGATTATGATACAATTCTACAATTAAATAAGTTCACCGAGAAAACGAAATTAGGCCTATTGTGACGTCACTTCGATCAGGACACAGATCTGCCGTCATATTATTTCATTAATGTTGAGAATACAGAACTAGGCCTATGCCTATTGTAACGTCACTCTGATTATGATGCAATTTTGCTATTATATTATAATTAAGTTCACATCAAGAATTAAAAAAACAGCGCCAATTGTGACGTCACATTAATTATGATACAAATGTACCAGACCTATTAAGGAAGTGCATTTTGAGAATATAAACAAGGTCTAGTGTGACGTCACGTCGATTATGAGACAAATGTACTATTATAGAAGTGCATATTGAGCAAATAAACAAGGTCTATTGTGACGTCACTTCGATTATTATACAGATCTACCAGTATATTATGTTCGTTTTGCGAATATAACATGGGGCCTTTTATGACGTCAGTCCCGTCACTTCTATTATAATACAATTCTACTATTAAATAAGTTCACTGGAAAAACGAAATTAGGTCTATAATTGTGGCGTCATTTCGATTATAATACAGATCTGCTGTCATATTATTTTATTTTCTTAATACAAAACTGGGGCTGTTTAAATGCAACATCGCTCTGATTATTATACAAATCTACTATTATACTTCAGTTTTAGAATATAAAACTAGGCTCATTGTGACGTCACCTAGATCATGATACAAACCTACTATTAAAGAAGTTCTATTGGGGTTAACCTCGATTAGGATAATGATCTGTTATTATAGAAGTACATTTTGAGAGTATAAACTAGGCCTATTGTGACTAACTTCAATTATTGCACAGATCTACCGTGATAATTATTGAGTTTCATTTACATAATCTAAAACGAGGCCTATTGTGACGTCACTACGATTACAGTGCAAATCTATAAATTCACTGAGAATACGAAATTAGGCATATTGTTACGTCACACAGATTTATGACACAGATCTACTATCGTTTATTTTCATTTTAAGATCATGTAACTGCAGATGGTGAGCAACAGACAAAACAAGGTCAAGTCGACGCGAAGTCGATCGAGTCGATCGTCGCACGAGCCAAGTCGATCGTAGCCCACGACTCGATCGACTGCGGGGTATAAGCGGGGCGACGGTTAACTATTATGCTTCCTGTAACAGTTAACCGAAACGACGCTACATGAAGGCGCAGGTTAGCTCAGTGTACACAGCAATTATAATGAAGCCTTACAAATGAAAAATGTTATGCTTATATTCCCTCTACCACATATGCATTGACACAGTTTCAATAAACCATTCACTCATTCAAACTTTAACCCATTTATTCGCTTGCTCATCCGGCTTTTTGTGTATTCGCTCGTTAATGCATTTGTTCTTTCACTGCATTTGATTTTTCCTACAGCTGCACAGTTTTTGAACGACCGCAAATTCACGCAGAAATGCGAATCAGAGGAGCGAGTGGTCATAAGCCATGGGAAGAGCAGTTAGATCACTGAGACCAGTCATTATAATAGTTCCTGTGTCTTGTTCCTATGTTTTCTCCTCCCACCTCATTGCCATTATCGTGGCACGATAATGGCAATGACGAGGGCCACATTCCAGCATTTTTAGATCTCGGCTAATGTCGCGCCTTTTGTTCTGATAAACCTGGCCTGGACATGTATCACCTCTTAAACTTCAGACCCATCTCCATCCCCTTGTGCAAAGATTGAGATTATTCTTGAACGCTTCTTCTTTGAAGGGATTAGAAAACGCCTAACTTCATCTTCTAGTTTCTGCACTCAGCTATTAGATTACCATGAAGACTTATTCACTGAAGTGCTCTGGCCTTTACGCCGGTGTTACAAAATAGAGTATCCCCCTGAAAGCTATCCGGGGTACGAATTAATCTATACCCCCGGATGGAATTAACCAGTCTAGACTATCCGGGAGGGGATAAACCATTTTATCCCTTTTTTTTAGAAATCCGTATAATTGAAAATTTTATGCTCCTGTGAAAATTTAAAGTGACTCCAATTGTTTTAAGTGTCCTAAGCAATGTTCAGAGAAAGGCAACTCGAATTTATTAGTGACTCTCACTGTTCTTAAGTGTTTTAAATGTTCTAAGTGCTCTGAAACCAAAGCAAAACAAATTATTTTGTAGGAACAAACATGCCTGTTAGTGTCATTGTTCGAAACAAAGCAGTTGAAAATTAATTTGCAAAAATTAATACGGGCGGAGGTGACTTTTTCGAGTTTTCTTCATTTGGGGGACACGATTAATACGGGGGATACTCTATTTCGTGACACCGGCCTGCATCTTCTTATCTACACTGACAAAGGTAAGATGACGTGTCTCACAGTTTGCCTCGTCTTTATTGTTGCTTTGGATTCCTTCTGCTCCTATATTATATAGACTGCGCATGCGCTTCGATGTCTCTATCAACTGCATGCAAGAACCATTACAGTGTGACTCAATGTGGCGAGGTCGGGCAACATCAAATATTAGACCAATAGATGGAGCGCACAAGACCAGTCCGTTGCGGACCTCATATGGGACCAAATTCTTATATGAGGACCACACGGAGCCCAAAATTGGGGTCAGATCAAATATCCATGGGCATGTTGACTGTGTGCTTTGGCAATACAGAACTCTGCATATTCACGTTCCTGCTATATGCAATAACACGGTTGTGCAAACCGTCTTGCATTTGTCAAGCATGCAATTCTTCAGTGTCTTCCATTATTATGACCTGCGTTATATGATCCGATTTAATAGGGAAAAAATGGATTTTAACAACCTTTCTACCACTATCTTTTTAATGCACTACATGAAAAGAATATTATCCGTTTAAGTAGCGTCTTTGGCGGATTGAACTTTTAACAGACGAATTGATTCATTGATTGACTAACTGATTGATGGGTTGATTAAATGATTGATTGATATAATGATTGATTGACTGAATGATTGCTAGAATGAATGATTGATTGAATGATTGATCGATTGATTGATTGATTGATTGATTGATTGATTGCCTGATTGACCTTTTAGATTATCGTTAGTCGCGTAGAGCACCATGTGATGCAGTATAACTGCGTTGTCTATGATTGGTTCGAAGGCGATTATATCGGCCACTGTTTGCCAGGGTAGAACGAGTGAATGGCAGATGATGGTCGTCTCTTTAGTGGGAATAGGAGTGACAGGAATTCGCAGAGTGTAGTTTAGTACACCTACAAACAAATTTATGACATTGTCATCGTCACAAAATGACCTTTACCCTTAAAACTTTACATGGAGACCAGAGTAAAAAAATTACGATTGGCATGCAGATAGATAAGTGGTTATACCAATATGCAATATATGCCTTTTAGCGTGCAGTTGTACACAAAATGTGCAATTCTAAGTGGACTTGTGCAGTTGTAGGCGCAATTATGTGCAGTTAAAAATAGCAAAAAGATCATTGTCCTCCGATTGGAATTGATTTACCATGGAGGAAGGGAATAAAGAGATTGTGCACTGTTAAGTTATAAAATTCTTTTAAAAACCTTGCAAATATGAACAAGAGAGGAGGGCGATTAGAGGAAGTCTTTGGTCAGTCGCTGAAAATAATACAGAATGAATATCTGCAATTGCTTTACCTGGTTCGTTGATCGCCGGACAATCAAACTCCTTTGTGCCGCAGTTCTTCAACCAAGAATTCTTTACTAAGCAGACAGGCGAATCCAATGGCTCACAGATACCTTTGACATCATCAGAAAAGATAATTATCTAATTTTTATTCGGTAATTGATTGCCTATACTCAGAAATAAAAATAATAATCACGTTTCGGCCGTGTAATGACTCCGTTGAGTTGTATCAATGGATGAACCGAATGGAAATGACAGACGATTAATTGTTACTTCGGTGACTGACTGCGTCATTGTCAACAGGTTTCGACGGACGCTGTTTTTATCGAGGTAAACTGACCGATTATTTTTCAGAATTAAGGGGGTCCTACTCAGACTTCGTAAGGTTTGAGGGTTCGTCGAGAAATGGAGCACCTGATTCAGCTCGGCATCATTCACTGGCTTTTATTATTACTACTATCATCATCAGTGTACGTTGCTCTTGTTATTGTCGTTGCACTTGTTTTTGTTGCTGTTGGCGCGTTGTCAGCTCTGTGAGCGCGCGAAGAGTCGTCAGTCTACTGTTGGACGTCGGTGTGGTGAGACGTGTAAGTTACGCCCACGGTTGCGACGGGGTTCGAGGCCTGAGATGTTAATTTAAGTGATTCGAGGTGAAACGTGGCCAGGATACGCATCCGTTTTCACTGCGGTCTTATCGTCTTACTTTCATCGAGACGCTTCTGGATTAAAGTGAATTCTGCATGGCGATTCTTTTTAACGTCGAGTTATATTAATTTTATTGAAGTTCATCCAGTCGAGGATGCAATTAATTCGTTAGATCGACGTTTAGATCTTTTTTGGGGGCTTTGAACTAAATTGGCCTCGGGTTTTTAATTGAACTAGAGACTTTAAAACTTACTTCAATCTAAAAGATGGTTGCATATATGCATCTGATTATAATTCAACGGTTCCTTATCGGCCGCCATCTTCAATGGAAATCGTTCTAGAAGCGATTCAATCAAATGCTAAGGTTATACAGGATGCGATGCAATCGCACGCTATGGAAACTAGAGAGGCAATCTCTTCAACACGTGATGCTATTACTTCGGTGGAATCGAATGTAAGGGATGCACTTGCAGAGGTCATGTCGCGCTTTGGACAATTAGAGGCTTCGCCGTTACCCAAGTTTGCTGTGGAATCGGATTTGAACCCTGGACTTAGTTCCACTGCCATTGACAAGGCAGACGCGCCATATCGCTCGACCATCGGCCTGGGGAATGTTTGTGCTAGAGCAAAAGACCCGAAGATTCCGATGAATCCTGGTATTGTGAGACCCAGTGGAAGATTGTATAGTAAGGCCCCGGTTTCATACAGGGAGCTGGGTGGTAGAAATATTTGGCCGTATTGGTCGCGGTTGGATTCGAACCCGGGAGTTACCACATCTTTTCCTCCCTCCTTCTCTAAGGACATTCCACAGCAGCCGCCTCGTACGATGAAACGGTGGTGGGCGATACCGAACGAGGCGAGGACGGCGGGCGTCGCAATGAAAACGAAAATGTGATGTTTATTAGAAAGAGGTGAAGGTGACAATATTAAAAAAAGATCAAATGTCTTTGAGAACTGAGAACTGCAACTTTGCTAACCTGGATGTGATCTGGAGGCGAATCCAAACAGAACAGGCCAGGTGCAGTCAGGGTCACTCAACTCCTCACCATTCGTCTTTCCGTCTCCATCTGAGTCCTTCTCACACAGAGTCTTGTTCCACACCTGGAATTGGAAGTGGAACAATTGGTACGAATCAGACGGCAATCACGTATCCTACGAAACACGGGTACTAATAAATATTTCCATGGAGAAAGTTCGTTCTACGATAATCCATAGCCAAACTATTGAAACTCGACGAAGTGGTGTATAGTGTCAGACCGGTAGTTATCATGTGTGCGGAATGTGCAAAGCACACGGGCCCACGACCTCCATCGGCCCACATAGATGGTTAAATTGTTAATCTATCTTAATTTGTGAATCACACTGCAGCAATTGCATGTCCTACGAAGCACTGTATTAACTGTTTCCATAAAGACAGTCGTTCCACGATAATCGTAGAACCAAACTACTGAAAATCCATGAAGCGATATAGTAGTCGTGTCTCATATGCAACATAATTATTATAGGCCTAAAGGAATCATGTTCGACATCAGACCAGGCTTTGCTCAAACAGGTTCTCTGTTGCTTATACAATTATTGACTATACCAGAGTACAGCGCAAATACCCGGACCACCACGGACTATACTCTCACGGACAACCCTTCTAACTCAACGCAGCGCTCGTAAATAAACTGATGCCTCGCGCTTGGCTTTTGAGTGGCGCTTTAGAAATTTCGAGTTTACGATTACGATTACGAAAGATTAGAATAGCAGAAGTTATGCCTTCAACGAGAGGCAATCACGCGTACCGTAAGTAGCCAACTATTTGTCACTTCACTTTCTTTATTTCGGATTTTCGGTATACGCATGCTTGGCTTGGTCATGCATCTCCATTTCCTTATGATTTCACCAATGTGAGTAGAGAGATCAGCGTGAAACCTTTAAACGAATAACTCCCATGAATAGCCTATGTCTTAAAATATACGCTTTTCAAATGCTAACGCGCTAATCACTAGGTAATCTCGCACCCAGCGAGCTCTATGCAAAGTGCCCTGGAATGCTGTTTAGATTGCGACAAGGTGCTGTTAAGTTTTGACAAAAACTGATGCAATAATGATAGATTTAAATTTAAGAAATGAATATTTTATGCAAAATATAAAAAAAACTTATATAAAAAGTGCATATAAAAAGCGCTAAAATGAACATACGTGATCATTCGCCGCGAAGTCCACCCCGAATGGATTTAGTGGACCTGACCCGTAAACATTCTGATGCCCGACACCTGGCCAAATGGTCCACATAGGCCTAGTGCACGGGTTCGGCACCTCATCTCCGAATGGAATCGTTTTTTGATACGTTTCATATGCGTGTGCTGTCAGATAGAGAGTTGACAACAGCACGCACAGTAAAAGATTCGCCCACATCTTTAGCATGAGAACCATAATTATTATAGCCTAGGCCTACTCAAATATCTGAAATGGTAAAAGTTACGTCTATCAGCTTCGCTAAACAACATTCACGTGAGTAAACTGGCAATCGCCAAAAAGCACGTCTTATATATAATCTGCAGGAGCCTCGAGTCACAAAAGATCTGGTCATGGTGTTAGAGTCAGGCGACTAAGTGTGTAAGCGGTGGCGTAGCTAGGAGAGTGTCAATTGTAGCCACCCGCAACCCATGCATGCAGCATTCTCACAACGGCGACAAAAGGGCTACAGAACTAAAATGTCTGAACACCTATTTTTATTGTCGGCGCCAAATGTTTGGGGATAGGCTTATCATGGAAGCATAGGGAATCCAAAATTATCTGAATATTCTATTGGTATCTTCTTCGATTTAGCAAAGGCCTTCGATACTGTGAATCATGAGATCCTATTAAAAAAATTAGCTAATTATGGCATCAGAGGCATCCAATTAGCTTGGTTTACCAGTTATCTCGAAAGACGTCTCCAGTGTGTTTCCTGCAATGGAGCTCTCTCAGACTTTAGAGTTGTTAGATATGGTGTGCCCCAAGGTTCTAATCTCGGACACTTGTTTTTTCTTCTATACATTAATGACTTGCCTAATATATCTCCTACTCTTTCATTCATCTTGTTTGCTGATGATACAAATGTCTTCTACTCTCATAAATCCTACCAGAGTCTAATGCAAACAGTAAACAATGAACTTATCTTCATAGCCGAGTGGTTCTCTGCTAATAGACTCTCCTTAAACATTGATAAAACTAACTTTATGCTCTTTCGAACTAATAAAAAGATGTGCCCCCAGAATGAATTGCAACTGTCTATCAATGATACCTCCATAACGCAGGTTAGCTCCACTAAATTTCTTGGTGTGTACATAGATCAACACCTCACATGGAATGATCATATTAAATATATCTCTGCCAAGGTTGCAAAAAGTGTTGGTATCCTTCATCGAACTTCCCATATACTCCCCCCCACTATCCGTGTTAAATTGTACTACTCATTAATATATCCTTATCTCTCATACTGTAATTTAGTTTGGGCATCTACATATAAATCCAGGGTCAATAAATTAGTACTTCTCCAAAAACGTGCAATACGTATCATAGCTGGAGTTAAGCCTTTTATTCACTCAAGTCCTTTATTTCAATCATTTAATTTATTAAAGTTTCACCAAATAATGATTTTCCAGATAGGAGTCTTTATGTATCGGTTCACCCATGATCTTCTTCCCCTTAACTTTGCAGGGTATTTCCAAAAAGGATCTGAAATTCACTGCTATTCCACCAGGAACTCCTCTCATTATCGAGCCATATCCACTCGTTTAAACTCAAGAAGATTCCATATTAAATATACTGGACCAGGTATATGGAACTCGTTTCCTAGTCATGTTCCACAAGCTTCCAGTTTACAAAGAGCAAAAACATTACTGCGCAACTACTTGGTTAATGACTGCAAAGATATTTAACCTTGTAGGCACTGATTTTATTTTATTATTATTTGTTGTGTTTGTTTTGCGTTCTTTAGTTAAGTTTACTACATTAATTGTCATCTCATGCTGTTCTTTTAGCCTATTGTTCAATTCATTATGTCAACCGTCTAGCCATCTGTTAAAATTGCATATGTAATTAGGTGTCCCTGTTAGCGGGATATTCATCCCTTAGGGCCTTCCTTGTTACCATCCGATAATGTGAAGCATGTTATACTATGTCTATTGTGTATGTTGATGGTTGGTTACAATAAATGAATTGAAATTGAAATTGGAACACGTCTAGTTATCCACAAGTGCAGGTTTTATTGTGAAAAACTTCGCACCCGGACCCGGTGCATTTTTTATACAGTCGAGTTTCAAGTCGGAATTGAAATTCTCCGCGGTCTCTCGCCCACTCACTCACTCACTCACTCGCCCACACACAAGTGCATAGCCTACATTTCATCTGTCTCTTTTCTTCATTTCCTATGCGCTGAGTGTGTTGCATATAAATTACAGATTATCCAAAATGTATCACCATTCACTACTTCCGAGGTAGAACGCTTTGTCTTCCTTTATCCAATCTGATTTCATTCCCTTGATTTCTCCGATCTCTATACTCTATAGTTCCTTCTCTGTCTGTCTCTCTGTATGTCTCTCTGTCTCGTTACCTTTTTCTTTCTCCTCTGTATTTCTCTGTCACTGTCTGTGCTTCTCTGCTTCTCTATCTAAACATTCATCAACCCGCCCGTCCGATCGCCTTCCCGCTGCCTTTCTCCTCTGTCTGTCTGCTTGTCTGGATGTCTGTCTGTGTGTCCTCTCTCTCTCCCTCCCTCTCTCCCTCCCCCTCTCCCTCTCCTCTTCCTCTCTATCTCTGTCGCTCTGTCTCTGTCTTTGACTCTGTCTCTGTCTCTGTCTGTCTCTGTTTCTTTGTCTCTGTTTCTGTCACACACACACACACACACACACACACACACACACACACACACACACACACACACACACACACACACACACACACACACGCACGCACGCACACACACGCACGCACACACACACACACACACACTTGGTCAGTGTCTCTATAGTGAAATAAATATTGCTATAAAGCAGCTGTTCCCAACTCGTGAGCCGCGGGCCAAAAGTGGCCCGCCAGGCCTAAAAAATGTCCCTCATCTCTCTATGAATCAAGAAAAAAATATGAAAAAATTGACAATTTGGACAGGACACAACGCAATTTTTTTTCTATTGCAAATTATTTTATGTTGACATCTGTAAATAATATCAAACATTCTATTTTGAATCAATAAATTATAACAATTTTATATGCGTTTAGTTAAGTAAATTTTGGCCTGGTGGCCCCTAATGGCATTCAACTAAGAAAAAGTGACCCTCGTGTCCCCCAAATTAGAAAAGGTGGCCCTTAAGTAAAAAAACAAGGTTGAGAACCACTGCTGTATACTGTCAGATCAAAGGATCACTCTTCGCTGGACTAGGACTAATGAGGAAGAAATTCTAAATTTTCTGCAACCTCTTGGACGCCTCTTAGCCTACAGGCTATAATAGTTATAAGATCCTAGACAGTTTCGAGGGTTCAACCAGCTATAACGCATAAACGCATACGGGTGGCACACAGAACAACTTACACATTAATTTGTCTAAACTGCAACTTACAATTTAATCACTTTGCATGCATCGCCTTTCCTAACAAATGAATTGTAACCATACAGCGACAGAAACAATGCGTCTCTTATCAATTTCGCCATTTCTAAATTGGTAGGGTCTACAGAAACGAGAAGCAGCTGAAAGTTTCTGGCAGCATATTGCGAGAGAACCAAATTCGTCATATTTAATGACCAAGAGAAAGGTTCCTGAACGCCGTTCCCGTGAGGCGTTCCCGTGCTGATTGGCTGAAGCATCGTGAGCCAATGTTTAATCTGGACATGTCTGGTGGGAAAGTTCCCTCAGTAATGACATCCCCCTCGGAAAATCTTGGGGTGTTGCTACTGCCTCAGCGATTGCCGTTCGCCAAATTTGTCCCCCCCCCTGAAACGTTAATTTCCCGCCCCCCTCCAAAGCAGGGGACTAGATTTAACACAGAACGTGAGTGGATGCTCACAGACTACGGTATTACAGGAATTTAACCGCACGGCAGCCATACTGCGGCCAGCTGTCCATCTGCTCACTTTACCAGCGCCACCTGGTGAATGCAATGTTGAGTCGACCTTTGTGTGGTAGGGAATTTTATTCCGCGTCCATGCTGGTCAACTTCTCTTCTTCTCTTCGTACCAGAGTTCAACCATTAACCTGAGTCATTCTCAGTGCATGGTAAATGGTAATGTCATGCCATCGATTGACGTTAAGGAAATCACGATTTTATCACTTGCCGTCTTCCGTTTATACTTTCTGAGCAATGATTACCTAGATTTCTTCTAGACGCCAGAATATATCTGGCTACGCCACTGTGCTTGAAACCAAGCAACACTGTCCATATCAGAGTATATATGCAGGAGAACTCACGTGATAAATTTCAGTTTGTTAACAAGAGTTTATGCCTATATCTAAAGAGCAGCGGTTCACACAACCTGTAGGTCGCGATCCCCACCTCTGGGTCGCCTGACGATTTGCCAGGAGTCGCCTGCAATGCCCTGCATGGATCCTTCAGAAAATTTTAAAATATGTAATAGCAATTTCAACGCACGCCGTTATACAATAGCAACTTGAAATCAATTTTGCCTATGCTTTTGCTATGATTCACTCGTTAGATTTCGACGACAAATTTAATTTTTGCCATTTCAGTTTTGGGGTGAGTGAGAGAGGAACGGTTTCCAAAATTTGTGGTGGTGACCGAGCTGCTCAGGCTATATCTCCAATATTTCATAGCTCTTTTATAGACAACATTGTAAATTTCTACAGCGTTATCCTCTTTTAGGGGCCGTCCATAAAGTACGTCACGCTATTTTTGACCATTTTTGACCCCCCCTCCCCCCTGTCACAAACTGTCACAAATCTCGGACCCCCCCTAAAGTACGTCACACTTTCGGAATTAAAAAAAAAACATAACCATTTTAATACCTAACCCTCTAAACCCTAGGATACTATCCCTAATCCCTCTAATAGTGACGTGTGTCCCTTAACGCTTTGATAGTGACGGGAAATCAACTTTTATCCCGCCAGGCCGGGTTTTACACACGCCTGGCCGGGCCGGGTTGGATTTTAGGTACTAAGAACAACAAAAAATATACAAGAATTTAAAAAACAAATGTGTGACGTCACACATGGCCTGACCCCCTCCCCCTGTCACACACTGTCACACTTTCTTACACCCCCTCCCCCCCTGGAGCGTGACGTACTTTATGGACGGCCCCTTATCCATAATGAGCAATTTTTTATTAGTATGCCAACTTCGAAGGTCATCATTATCGTGTGCGAGTGAAGATAATATTATTATGAAAAGCATGTGGAGGAGATATTTATTGAAGTCTCAAACCTTGTCTCTGAGCACTGAAATCATGGGTAATGTTTGCTAAGATGACAGCTTAAAGTGCTACCATCATTACAGTGTGCAATTAAAAAAATTGAACAATTGGAGGGGAACCTTATTGAAGTCTTAAACCACATTCCTGAGGACTGAAATTACTAGTAATAATTGTAAACAACTAGGAGTCAGAAGTCTTAAACCATGACTAGACTATAGTAGGACCTACTCCAAAATGAGCAAATTTCTTTAGATAACAGCTTAAAATTCAATCATTACAGTGTGGAGATCCCAAAAACTAAATAATCGGTAAGATACCTTTACTGAAGACACCGAATCGGGTAACTCAATCAATGCTTTTGTTGGGGGTTGTAACAATTTTCGAAACGTTAACAAGGGATCGCCGATTCGCCGAACAGAAAGGGTTGACAAAAACCGCTGGACTAGAGCGTACTATGTATGTATGTATGTATGTATGTATGTATGTATGTATGTATGTATGTATGTATGTATGTATGTATGTATGTATGTATGTATGTATGTATGTATGTATGTATGTATGTATGTATGTATGTATGTATGTATGTATGTATGTATGTATGTATGTATGTATGTATGTATGTATGTATGTATGTATGTATGTATGTATGTATGTATGTATGTATGTATGTATGTATGTATGTATGTATGTATGTATGTATGTATGTATGTATGTATGTATGTATGTATGTATGTATGTATGTATGTATGTATGTATGTATGTATGTATGTATGTATGTATGTATGTATGTATGTATGTATGTATGTATGTATGTATGTATGTATGTATGTATGTATGTATGTATGTATGTATGTATGTATGTATGTATGTATGTATGTATGTATGTATGTATGTATGTATGTATGTATGTATGTATGTATGTATGTATGTATGTATGTATGTATGTATGTATGTATGTATGTATGTATGTATGTATGTATGTATGTATGTATGTATGTATGTATGTATGTATGAAAGATTGTGTGTGCATGTGAATGATTATTCTCGTGATGATCGTATTTCATAGGGAATGTCAGAGGGAACTGTAATGTACGGATGGAAATGCTGGTGCATTTCTGAGAGTATGAGTTCAAATACTTCAAGGGTATTATGCCTGGATATCAGAGCATGACTAGTAGTAGACCTAGCCCTAAACGTTGTCTGAGTTGTATAGGGAGCAGCCGAAACGTACCGGTAGGTCTGATTTATTTCATTTCATTTCAAACTGTTGACATTTATGATGTTATCTTTTAGCATCGTCTAGCCTATTCAACTCTATTGCACGCATTCATCCTGCGCTGCAAATTTTTTTATTAAATGTACAACATTTTAGTTCTCGTTTTCGTTGTCGTGAACTACTGACTATTCTTTTCCGTTTCGTTTTCGTTCACGAAATTAACAGGTGTGGGTGACGTTCAGAAGGTTTAGTCAGCAAGTGTGGTGAATGAGGGGAAAGCAATGCAATTGGAAAGGACGGGGATAATGAAACACGAATTACAAACTGAGCCATAAAATTAGCTTGGTTCATGTCGAAAGACATGAACTAGACCAGTGGTTCCCAAAGTGGTGGTCCGCGGACCGGCACCGGTCCGCGGAGGTATGATCGCCGGTCCGCGGAGAAGAGTTGAAAATAAAAGAAATAAACTGTGATTATTAGTTTATCTGTTTGAAACTGTGAAATTATTCAAATTGTTGTCCAAAATTTATTAAAATTTCCGTCTTAATGTTCAAATATTTAAAATAGGCTTAAATCAACGCGCCTTATTTTAACTTGCCAGATGGCGAATTCAAACAATTTAAATCTATTCTAAATTTACTACATGGAAGACTGCAGTCAGTTCCGACTCTTTCAGCCTAGTAAACGCTGGATACAGAATTACAAATTTGTCTAACATAGTAAAAAAACTTTTAGTTTAAAACTTTAAATATAAACAAATGTCGTTGAATGAAAAAATGAGCAAACAAATCTGAAAAAAGAACAGCAGACGCAGATTGTTAAAAGCACCAAAGTTAGTTTGCGAAATTGAAAGGATCTTTCCTTGCATCTCCACGCATCGCAAAGGCTATTATTAGGCCTATTATTAAACTGTAATTTATTTATGACTCAATTAAAAAAAACACTTGTAGGCCTACAAATGGCGTTTAACAGCAAAGTCTACTCATAATAAATCTTTAGCAAAATTAATAAGGTTTCAAAGACATGTGGATGTAGGGTTTGTAGGCTAACTGTAAATAGCCTTGTATTTTAGTCGTTTTATAATGTTGTTTGTCATCACCATTAAGGCCTAAGTTAGCGGTCCGCGAGCTTCGCCAAAAATTATAGCCGGTCCGCGACCTACTGAAGTTTGGGAACCACTGAACTAGACTCTCCCACTCGGTTCTAATGCCTTTAAGAGGTGAGTGGGGTAGAGCGACAGCAATGTTAATGGGAGCCATTCAAGAGTGCAATTGCTAACCCCTCGCCCAAGGCATTAATGCGAGCACTCTCCGAGCTACGTTTCTGCTGCTCCCTATAAATATTCCAGTGTGCCATTAAAGTGTCGTGCATGACGTACCGAGTAGGCCTAAGGCAGATAGGATAGAACTTACAATGACTGAGGTTACTTTAAGCTGCATGCATCTACATGTAGGCCTAACTGTCGCTTTATTGTTTTTCGAATGAAGCGTAGGCATTTGCGTAAACAAGAGACCTACATTGTATATACCGCACTTATTTGCTGAACTTTTTGCTTTCTAAATGTTACATGGAGGAGGATTGCAATGGTTCCCCTAAGTAACTTACTTAAAGAGGAATCAGCAAGCTGGGCCATAAAATGAACAGTTTCAGTCGAAAGAGCCACCTACTTTCCAACAATCGCTTCTTAGTGACTAAGAAAGACGAGTAAGACGGGTAGAGTGACAGTAATTTAGAGCCCTATTCAATGTATTCATGCGCATTGTTCAATTGCTTCGCGTCGGTAATTTCTAGCAAAGCAGATCCTTGTATTTTCTATAGTTTTCGTTCAATACTTCAATATTGTTCTCCTTTGTATTTTCGTTCTACATAATTCCTTTTCGTTTTTATTCAGTTTTAGTTCACAGTTTCTTTCTAATTCTCGTTTTAGTTTTCGTGAACGATTGCCTAAACTTTAGTCCACGTTAGCTGCATCGGTAAGAGAGCTGGCGGCCCCGCGTCTGTGGGAGAGAGCGTGAGGTTCGCGGTTCGAATCCCGAAGGTGGCTATTTCAGAGATTTAAAATCTCGGGCTAGCACGGTCCGCCCACGGGGACCCAAATGGCGTGGCCTCCATTCAAACGGGCGAGCGGTGGTGAAGGATCTCACCCTCAGGGTCGAGGCCATAAGACAGCCGCTATATAAAAATCCGATTACATTTACATTTTACATTTTATCGTTCTCGTTCTAGTTTCGTTCACGAAATTAACACTGCTATCAGACGACCGTTACAATACGCGTTTACAGCAGAGGCAAGTCATCGGTTGAAAAGCCTACGTCATAAGACATGATTTAAGAACGCGCTGAAGAGGTCATGCGTAGCTCAGGCGACTACAAACTATCACAGGGTTTTTGTTGCATGTTGAGCAGTTAACTGCATTTAACTGAGCTGAACCAGAAAGCGGATAAAAGCAAATTGAACGTCGCACCAGTGAAACATACACGCCCAATGCTGTATAAACGCAAGGTCAGACGCAAGATCAAACGCACAGACTGTGAAACGGTCGTGTCACATAAGAAACTATAGATTTACTATTCAAACCGATGGCGAGAACGAAATCGCTAAAATGCTCACCAAAGTTGCACCACAAAATGCTTCTGAGTAGGGGACTAAGTTGTATGTCGAGTGAGCTTGTCATCAAAAGAGCCTCAAAAGAACCCTAGCTTGTCTGACTCTTTTAAATAATGTGATAGGCCAATCTGCGAGACTGCGAAAGTCACAGATAAAAAATTCACTCCTTAATCCACACCTGCAGTCTGATTTTACGAAGAAGCACTCAACCGAAACTCTTGTCACTTCCCTCTTAATAAACTTGTTTCTGCCCATCTCCCATCAACAAGTCTCCTGCCTCTGCCTCTTTGATATTTCTTCAACCTTCGCACCATTTCATCACAACATAGCCTACTACTCCAAATACTGTCTTTCTGTATTACGACTGACACTGCTCTCCTTTGGATTCGGTCTTATCTTCCTTCACGCTCTTTCTCAGTCAAAACATCTGAAAAGACATCTCAATCATGCCCTCTCACCTGTGGTATTCCGCAAGGTTCTTATCCTCAGGCCTCTCTTCTTCATCATCTACACCACTTTACTCAGCTCACTCCTAAGAGCATCCACAGTCGACCATCATCTGTATGCTGACGACAAACATTTATTCATCTCTTTTTCTCAAGCAGTTTCTCTGACTCAATAGATAAAATCGTCTCCGTGTGGTCACACAAATCCACTCCTGGATGACCATGGGCGGAGTTCGTCAGGGGTTAGGGCGGGCTAAAGCCCCCAAGAAGCCCCATAGTCATGTTTTTTACCGTGTAAAAGGTCTATTTTTTCGGGTTTAGCCCCCCAAGGACTTCCAACTGACGACTAAAAACAATAAAAAAAAGGGTCTGCAGCGTTTTCGGCCGGGAAATATCTAGTAAGTTTCATGAGATTTGAACTCGACGACTAAAAAGAGTCATCAACTTTTTCCGGCCGAAACGAAAAATTTTTTTTGCGCCGCGCCTTCTGGACCAAGTTTTTAGCCCCCCCATCAAAAAACGGAAACCAATCTCCGCCCATGTGGATGACCTCAAATCTCTTTGCCTCAACCCCTCCTCCAAACCTGAATTCATACTAATAGGCATCCGAGAACAACCTAAGAAAATTCCAGACCCCTCTAGTTCCTCCAGTATTGACTGCATTCAACCACGCATTCACTTCAAATTCTCCTGCAGTCCGCAGCCTATAGGCCTAGGTGTGACTTTTGACCAGAACCCTAGCTTCTCTTACTACATAACCCATCTTTCCCGCACTTGTCTCCCGAACATACGTGACCCTCGCAGAATCAGTTCTCAAGGGGCGAGTGCTCCTCTGGCTGCTCCTAAAGCGCCACTCGAAAGCCAATCGCAGGGCACCAGCTGTTTCACATGTGCTGCATCCAGTCAGAAGCCTATTCCAAAGATAGTCTGAAAGAGGTCCGAATCTGGTAGCCAGAGGGCCAGAGTAGCTGTTAATGCGGGTGTAGTTCAAGAAGGTGGAGGATCCGGGGATCAGATGAGTGTGGGTTTTAATTCTTTTGAACAGATCTCTTTGTCAGTTTGTGGTGTAAATCCAGAGGAACGATAACCAGAGCCCCTTATCCAAGTTTAAGCTTATCCACAGTTTGACCTCCCTGGATTCTGTAGGCCTACTGGCAGTTTGCAAAATGGACAAAATGGAGTCTGGCTTATAGCAGACCAGACTTGGTTTATATAATTACAATGCTGGTGAATAAGCAGATCTCCCTGATGTAATTTCAGTGTACTCTGAGAAATTTAAAAAAATTTGCATCAGTATTTAATTTTTGCAGTTGTGATTATTTGCACTACAGCTAGATTCCACTCAAGTAAGCTTATAGGCCATAATCGATAAACCTGCTGTTTACATGAAAGAGCTTGAACATGCAAGGCAGAAAGTTATAGGCCTAAGAGCATGTTTATTTCCCTAGAGATCTCTAAACGTACATTTCTGACTTTCACTGTCTGTATCATTCGTATCATCGGTGCATTAATGCAAAGAAATATCTTTAAAACCCAAAGTAGTAGTTAAAAACATAGGTGCACTTTCCGGGGGGGGGGAGGTAAGTGCACCCCTGCCGCTATTTGCGGGCGCCCATGCTTGCAATAACATGTCGTTCGCTTTTAGAGACAGTCAATAAAAAGTGAATTTACGTGACATCCTATGTCGCACAACACAAAAGGTGATGGAGATGGTGGACGATAAAAAATCATATATAACGGAGAAGCAGTGCAAAAATCTACCTTCGGCAGTTTAACGAGGTTTTGTTCAAACAGTTTTATTAGATAGGTCATTATGGCGGATGGCATATAATTATCAGCTTCTAACAATGTAGGCTACGATTCGGTCATAAACTCAGAGCCGTTTTAACGCCTAGGCACGCGAGGCACATGCCTAGAGCCCCGCGCAAATGGGGGGGGGGGGGCCCGCGGCGACCCAAACATACTATATCGCATAACAAATCATCAGCATGTTTTACTACCTTTGACGTATGTTAACTTTTTGATTTATTTTACACTGCTTAGAACAAAGATTGCTGTGCAAACTGTACGTGTCAGCAGCATATTAGTCTATTATTAACAAAATTAATGTAAAAAATTACACACAAGCACATAGAAGGCATGAATGCAAAACTCTATATTCTGAGACTGAAAGATTGAGGCCGAAATCGTGTTACGCTCAATGTTTAATATAGTAATCTTCCTGGGGGAGCTCCACATATAGAAGTGACTACCCAAACAGTTGGTCAAAAATTACTAGCAAATAGTTTATAGTTTCTGTTTACATTAGTGTAATACCTGAGCTCTAATAAATATAAGCTTCCATGATATTTTTTTTACTATCATGTGATTTTAATAATAAAATCTACTAATATTATATATTATGCTATCACATTACAATGAGTATAGTTTACTGTTAATGTTTTTACAAAGACTAGTTTAATACAACTAACACTTAGTAAAATATGGCATCATTATAGTCTACTACATGGCTTCCCGATTTTGGTAGTTCCTCCTTGGTTTGTATAACCTTTGTAACAATTCTGATAGGCATAACTGTGTCTTGGTCAGCAATGTAGGGCCTTTTTGAGCAATGGGAATAAGATAATTCTAGTGCAAGAAAGTCGGGCTTGGACTATACACCTAGAACTCTGTATCCGACTGACCATGTGTACGCGACTTCCACATACATCTGCGCATCGACGAATAGTCCGGACAAGCACAGTGCATAACAAAGTAGCCTACATCGTCTCGCTGTCTGATGTTCAACAACGCCATTTTGAAAAGTAGCCTTCGACAGAGGCTGGCCTGCGATTGGTCGGTGTTAGAAATCGTTTGCGAGTATTCGATATGAGAAAACGCCTGTGATTGGTCTGTATATAAATAATGGTCGGTATGACTCTCACTAAAATGGCGGATGGACTAGCCTCGCTTTCAAGTCAGTCACACATTCTGACCACAGCTGAGGCCGGAAGTCGACCTAGGCTACTGTTTGATATTTTTAATCGCTCCTTCAACCTTCATACTGGAACAGTCTTCCATTAGCGATTCGTGATACTGCAATGCATGTATCTCGGAAACAATCTCAAGGTCACTTAAAAGTCGCACTTGTTCAGAACTGTCGGGTATACTTACGCTAAGCGCCTTCGTGAGGTTATTGTAAGGCGCTATATAAATGTCTATATACACGTACACGAATACAGTGGGACTACCGTCATCTACTAGAGAGGAGGGATTTGCTCCGCAGCAGCAGTCAGTGGTGGTGCTAAGGGGGCTGGGAGCTAAGCCCCCTACAAGAGGCTCAGCCCCCCCTAAAAAAGGGTCATCCGAATTTTTTACATTGAAAAATCCACGATTTTCGGTCGATGACTAAAAAAAAGGTCGTCAGAAATTTTGGCGGCGAAAATGTGAAATTTTCGCCGCGAGGCTTCAGCCCCCCCCACAAACTGAAATCCTGGCGCCGCCACTGGCAGCAGTAGCATCGTGGCACTGTGTTGCGAGCGCTGCCACTTCTCTCCCCGAACAGTTCTCAAAAGGATCAAGTTCAACCTGTCTAGTCTGTTATTACTTGCACTGCCACAAAGACCAAAGGGAAAGGTATAACCTGTAAAAGTAGGCCAAGAAAGGAAACGCAGATATCTAATAACAAAGTTATGTATGGGCCTAGTTTAACTTAAAATGCAAATTGGTATTTGTCATCATTTTTAAATTCGAAGTTCGTGTAAGGTGGAGGCAGATGAAGTAAATAGGAAAAATGACGTTGATAAGATATATTGCAGCTAACTTCAAACTATTTTCTAACTAATCCTATTTCCTTCACACTATACGGCAGTTAAAACCATTAGACAACTCGGCCTACATAGTTATGTTATAGGCTAGTTTCAATATTATTACTTGTTAGTAGCTAAAAGAGTTACAAAGTGCCTATTTTGTCTATTATTGATAGCCTATTACTATTACTATTATAATTATTATTACAATTATGTATTATTAGGCCCTATTATTATTATCATCATCGTCGTTGTCGTCGTCGTCATCATCATCATCATCATCATCATCATCATCATTGTCCTAATCGAACAACAACAACAACAACAACAACAACAACAACAACAACAACAACAACAAAAGCAATTATAACGCAATTTTACGAAAATGAGCAAATTCTTGTCAACGGACATTATTGTCACAGAATTGTTCTAAATCTTGTTCAAAATGCTATACAATAATGTAATAGAAAGTTAGTTGCAGATGTAGGTTTAATATTATTTCGTAGGCCCTATTTACAGTCTTTTATGTGAAAAAAGCGTCCGTGTTTAGCTTAAGCGGTTAAGATGATTACGAAGCTATGAATATATAATGCTGCACCTTGGCCAAAGGACTGACTGGAGGTTTTATTGTGGGTGATAATTTTAAAATTTCCACTACGCAAGGTTCTAAATTATCGTCATTGATGAGCATGTAAATGCATGTCTTCACTCGGAGATTATTCAGTCATCCGATGATTTGCTTGCCAGCCACGATCAAGGAATAAGAGCCGATATGATCGGAACTAGCAATTGGTCTAGAAGCCTCGTAATTGGGTTGGTCGCGCAGGGCCCAGCCCCATTTTTGTTCTGGCATATGGTACGGGTACCCGTCTGGCCACAGAAACCGAGGCCTTCAACTAACGGATAGTAAGCGATGAATCCGTAGCACATCTCGTCGGAATACGTTTCTCCGTATGTAGTCGTTGTATTCCTTGTGGTCGAATCGTAGACGCATCTCACTTCGATGTCATATCCGGGTTTCAACTCAACTGGAGTCTCAAGCCTAAAACATTAAGATTACAAAGCGCATTCGTTGTTGCTCTACTGTCAATCTAACAAAAAGAATACATCGCACGACGCTCAGGTCTTTCAGACAAAATGACGGATTCGAGTATTAGTCGACTTTCGGGCTTCTATAGGATTCGGCGATAGGTCTATGCTCCGAACACTCTGGGTGGAATTGCATTTAGCCTAAGCTTTCTACCAAACGTAGAGAGGGTCTGCAACTAATTGTAATCGTAATCTCCAACCTTTTAAAGCGCCACTCGAAAGCCAAGCACGAGGCACCAGCTTATTCACGAGCGCTGCGTTGAGTCAAAAGAGATGTATAATCACTTGACCTCTCTGAGTATTCAGCATTAGACTGTGCGGCTATAGAGGGTTCTTTGTCTGCGCCATTTTCTGCATCAGTGCAGTAATGTAATCGTAATCGTTCAATGAGATTCTCATTCGGCTGTTCCTCGTTCCTCGTTTCAGAAACAACACGAAGAGCGATCTGAATGAGACTCTGATGTTTGAGCAGTTGATATAAGAGGGTGGTGAATATTTCTTAAGACATTTGAACACTGTGTTACTCACTTACAAGGGCGAATACCGAAATTATCGAAGGGGTCTGATTGGCCCCCTGGATCCGCCCCAGCTCACTTGCGGTTGAACTTGATGTTCTTAACGATTAGGGCTACTAGCAACATTGGTTCTAGGACAAAATGGTAGTGGACAAAATGGTACGGACAAAACGGTATGGATAAATTGAAGCTGGATGAGGGTATTTTAATGTTGAAATAGATGGTGAATGGCTTTTTTGTGGCTGAAATGCAGCTCTAGTGAAGAAAAAACTTGAGAAAAGGAAGTCGGATTGGCGGGAAAAAATGCTTGAGAAATGGAAGCTGGATTGATGTCTTTCATTCATGTGTTTCATGATGTATCCAGCTTCAATTTCAGCCATAAGACTCATTAAACCAACCTCCATTTGTAATGCATCTTTCATTAATCCAGCTTCTATTTCAGCTATGAAAATACCCTGATGCAGCTTCTATATCTAAAGCATTATTTTCATCAATACAGCTTCCATTTCAGATATAAAAATATCCATGCAGAGCCTTCATCCAGCTTTCATTACACATGCGTCGTTTCATTAATCCAACTTCTATTTCATATATAAATATCCACTAATCCAGCTTTCATTTCATCCATACCATTTTGTCCGTACCATTTTGTCCGTACCATTTTGTCCGTACCATTTTGTCCGTACCATTTTGTCCGCTACCATTTTGTCCGGTCACCGCAACATTATATTATGTCGGAACTTTTTAAATATTCAGTGTAAGCTTTCGAGGTGCTTATCTTTTTATCTTAGCCCTAGCTCTCCGCAGCCAGGTGCTTAATGGTTTCTGTTCAATGGTTCAATTTTCATGTAAGAATTTTTTCTTAAGTAGGTAAGTAAGTACGAATATTCTGTATTAGGCCTACATCGCCAGTAAATGCACAGAAGTCTATAGATGAAATAATAGCCTAGTTGTAAAAAAAGTCTTTTTGTTTTTTATTCTCTCCCAAAAACGTCTATCTTTTCGTTTTTTAGTTTTCGCACCGTTTTTTATTTTATTTTTATTTTTTATGTAACTTTATTTATTTATTACTGTCTATTATTATTTTCCTTAATTTAATTTTTGTCTGATATTTCATACGTTTTCACCGTACTCTCAAGTATGCAACTAACTATAATGTCATTATATAATTGTTTAAGTCATCATTTGAGAAAAACATGTAGTAGCCTAGGTCCTAATAAAAAATGAAATTTGTAAGAGTTATTTTGTTATAAATTTCTTGGGCCTATAATTTATTCTTATAAGCAACAATTTTAGGTAGGCCTACAAATGTAGAATATAATAGTTATAAATTGGTGCACGTCCACGGTCTTTACTTCTGATTAGAGTTTAATTGCATTATGTCGATCAGCATGAACTCATGTGGACTTATGTTTACAATTTAAATTTGAAAAGATTTCAGAACCTCTAATTTTTCTGAATTTCTTATTAAACCAAAGTTATAAGAAAAAATAACTGTGGTAGATTAATGTTACATATACCAATGAATTTTGGCCTAATAATAAAGTTGTGCTATTTGCAGATTAGGATAAAATTGCATAAGCACGGTTTTTAAGCTTAAAATGAAGCTTCAGATATAGCAAAGGCAAATTATTTTCCGGTTCCGTTTTTGTGGGGTTTTTGTGCTTTTTATTTTTTCGAAAAAACACGAGGTTTTTTCCGTTTTTTAGTTTATTTTCAACGTTTTTTTTTACATCTATGGATGAAATAAATAATAGAAACTTGTATGCTAAGTAATACAAAATTCTCATAATAAAATTTTTTGCAAGAGAATCAACTCTAGGAAGGGTTAGATTATGCGGCTAGGGTCGAATATTATATAAATTAACCTTATGGGCAGGGAGGAGGTCATGAAGAATGTGACAAGGATTTAAGAGTTGGCCTATACAGTGGAAAAGAGTACAGACAACTCTAGAACAGCGTGAGTCAAAACTAGGAAAATCAGTATGGAGGAAACTTGAACTTGTCAATTTTCTTTAAAGACCATCAAGACGGTTACGTTCCACGTAATTAGCAGATCTCCGCCAAACAGGTGAGGTATAAAGTAGTCCTGCAATGGTAGTAGCTCTAACAACGTCACACAGACGTTGACCGTGGAGTCTGTGGGCGACCAAAAACAGGTAGTAGCAACTTTCGATTGATACCTTATGCAATGATCTAATATATTCTAATCTAATCTAATAAAGCATTTATAATGCGCTTCTCACAGCAGAGCTATTCAGAAGCGCTCTCAGCGTGACAGGCCCATGAAAAGAGAAATGTCTTCAAGCAGCGAAAAGATGCAGGTGATTTTCTACAAGAATCCTGCCACGAATTTCAGAAGGAAGGTGATTCCAAATTAAAGGACCAACAATAGCAAAAGCCCGATGTTGGGTTAATGATAATGATATGACGATGCCATTGAAATTTCAATATTAGATTGAACTAGACTGAATGCGGATAAATTGATCCTGGTTGTCGGCTTTCAATGTTACATACTCGGTCATTGATGGTTTGGTGTATTCGTAGCTTGTTGAGCTACCCAGTTCTTCGACCGTCTGCCCATTGTGAAGTAAACTAATCGCACCAGCCCTTCCTACAAATCGAGAAACAATCACAGCAATCACTACGGTTATTAGTGTGCGATCGTTCTATAGTAGGAACTTTGAGACGGTTAGTTAGTCACTATACCGTGACCTGCATTCGGCATTCGAGTACTGGCGGTGGTAGTAACAGCAGCAGGAGCATCAACAGCAGCAATAATAGTTACAGTAGTAGTAGGCCTAGTTCTAATCTAAGCTAATAAAGCATTTGTAACGCTCTCAGCGTGACAGGCCCATGAAAAAGTCTTCAAGCAGCGAAAAGATGAAGGTGAATTTTCCGCAAGAATCCTGTCACGAATTTCAGATGGATGGTGATTCCAAATTAAAGGACCAACAATAGCAAACGCTCGATGTTGGGTTAATGAGGTTCGTGATCTAGGTACAAATAGATCAAAGCGGTCATCAGAACGAAGAGGGCGTGAAGATCTTGCAAAAAGAGGCTTAGGCTACACATTAAATCGCACAGGTATTTAGGCGCTAAGCTCTGCAGGGACTTAGTAACTAGGAGCAAGACCTTGTATCTGCTTCGGGCAAAGATCGGAAGCCAGTGAAGGTCATGAGTCATGAATGTAGAGATGTGCGAGTATCGAGGAAGTCGTGCGATAAGTCTAGCAGCAGAATTTAGGACAGATTGCACAGATGACAAGCGAACCTTAGGAAGCCCAATTAGTAGGGAGTTAGAGTAGTCAATTCTTGAGGAGATAAAGGCATGTACCATAGTCGTAAACACCTTGGAGGACACAGATCTTCTAATTGCCCTAAGTCGTCTCAAGTGGTAGTAACAGGAACGGGTCAAGAGTGACAGGTGTTCCGTAAATGTCAGAGCACTGTCAAGTGTGACACCCAGATCACTAACACTACTTATTAGTTGTTGTTGTGGTGGTGGTGGTGGTAGTAGTAGCAGTAGCAGTAGTAGTAGTAGTAGTAGTAGTAGTAGTAGTAGTAGTAGTAGTAGTAGTAGTAGTAGTAGTAGTAGTAGTAGTAGTAGTAGTAGTAGTAGTAGTAGTAGTAGTAGTAGTAGTAGTAGTAGTAGTAGTAGTAGTAGTAGTAGTAGTAGTAGTAGTAGTAGTAGGCCTAGTAGTAGTAGCAGCACCAGTTGTAGTGGTAGTAGAAGTAGTAGTAGAAATAATAATAATGATAATACTACTAATAATGATAATAATAATGATAGTAGTAGTAGTAGTAGTTGTTGTTGCAGTAGTAGTAATAGTAGTAGTGGCAATAGCAACAATAATTATATGTTATAACAGCAATAAGTGTATATTATTTACCCAATGTGTGCATGTGAAGGTAGGACGCTGTTATGAAGATTGATTGGGACAACTGCGCTGTACATGAACCAGAGCAATTGCCGGTCACCGTCACTGCCGGTTTTCCAGGAGGAATGGAAATGGAAGTCTGTCCAACCATTGCAATCTGTCCCCGATTGGGACGGAGCTGGGTCGTGTGGTAGATCCTCATTCCAGAAGAGTCCGTCTGATTGGCCTTCAACTCCGGGTTGTGCCAGTAAAGCTGGAAATGGACGAATCATCTCAACATTGATTCGTCAGTCCAGTGTGTAACAAGGGAAACCAAGTTTCTGGGGCTGACAATCGAGCGTCAGGAGGACGATCGGCGAGGTGAGTAGCGCCGAGAAGTAGAGGGGAGGGGCATGTGGAGGGGATGTGCCCCTCCCCGTCAGAAACTTTTTGAATTTCCACATTGCAATTGTGGCATTTTAAGCTGTCATCTTAACAAATAGCTGTACTTTTTCAGTGCAGATAAAAGTGACCTAAGACTTCAATAAATATTGGCTTTACTTACAATAATAATTCCTTTTTGAGTTTCCACATTGTAGTGGTACCCTTTTAAGATGTCAATTTAGCAAGTTATTACTGAATTATTTCAGTAGGCCTACTGTAAAAAGAGCGTTTTAAGATTTCAATTTATATAACAATTACAATGATCATATCTTTATGTATTGAGTCGCGCAGCTCAGTTATGCTGCTGCTGCTGGGTTATTATAATGAATAATGGCATACGCGTGTATAATTATATAAGCTGACTGTGCAGCACTGGAATCAGCTTACCCTGTTTGCTAATACAGTCCTGAATTGCAGACCAGAAAACACGTTGCAGAAATCATAACAAATGGTACACAAACCAACCAAGAGCTAATAAACTACCGATACCAAAATTGGGAAGCCATGTAATAATCATCGATGTTGTCTTCCTGGGTATTCAAGCAACAATACATTTTGAAATTTGACAGTTTGAAATCTGAAATATATAGGAGAATATAGTGAAGCCATTCTGTCGTACAAAAATGGTATTTGTACAAATATCAACAGTAAATTATACTCATTGCAACATTTTAACATGATAGTATCATACACTATTAGCCTATAGTAGTAAATTATGACATTATAATCATATAATAGACTAATAGGAAATAATGTCATGGTATAGTATAACAGTTCAATGAGTTCATGTAAAACAATGATGTGAACAGCAACTAAAAGCTATTATCAATTTTCCAAATATTTCTGGAAGGCATGTCATCTCTGTTATTTTAGTTGGACAAAATAGTATTTGTACAGATATATAATTATATATAATAATGATGGTATGATATATTATAATAGTAAACAATGACATTAAAATCATAATAGTATAATTATAACATCACGGGATATTATAGCAGTTCGCGTAATAGGCTAGAATGATGTAAACAGCAACTAAAAACCATTTTCATTTCGTCAAATATTTCTGGTGAAGAAATGTCATTCCTGGGGAGGAGCTTTCCCCAGAAACGTCTATATTAAACACCGATCAGTCATCAAGACTAGCATCAATATGAAAGCTCCTAAACTGAATCAGCGTCACTAAACTTTTAATACCGTACTTTGGCGTTGAGCTGTATTGACTGCTCCAGTGAAGATTCACTTAGATATAACATGAACCATTATTAGACCTATTATAAGCAATTATTCAGATATAAATGTGCACACTTGTTATCCTTTGAACGATGAGTTCCCACTCACTGTTATGTCTACCGACGGCCTCCGACAGTGTCTTCTTCTTGTCTCTGGATGTCAACATCTGGGCCTATATGTTATTATCGCTGCCGAGTTCATACCTTTTTGCGGAGGTCATGTTCTTTCGTGGAGTTCATGCCTTTTCGTGGAGTTCATGCAATTTCGTGAGTTTGTTTTGTATTGTATTGTATCTGACCATTTATAAAGCGCTTCTCGCAGCAAGAGCCTTCCAGAAGCGCTCCCAGGGCGCTCAACCCTGAGAGAAAAGGCAAGTTTTTAGACGAGAGAAAGACGAAGAAAGACTACTGGAGGGCATTACAGAGCGAACTGATGGGAGAAGCCCATTCAATAGGGAGGGACTCGACCCCAATGCAGGCAAATGGTGAGTTCATGCCCTTTCGTAAAGTTCATACCCTTTCGTAATGTTCATGCCCTTTCGTAAAGTTCATACCCTTTCGTAATGTTCATGCCCTTTCGTAAAGTTCATGCCCTTTCGTAAAGTTAATGCCCTTTCGTAAAGTTCATGCCCTTTCGTAAAGTTCATGCCCTTTCGTAAAGTTCATGCCCTTTCGTAAAGTTAATGCCCTTTCGTAAAGTTCATGCCCTTTCGTAAAGTTCATACCCTTTCGTAAAGTTCATGCCCTTTCGAGGAGTTCATTCCAATACGTGCTTCCCGCGGCGCTTGTTCCACCTAACAGGTGAAATGGTTTGAACTTGTCAGCCTAGCCTACTGTGTGGCTTGACTGAGTCACCGCATGGTGGAACTCTGGTTAGCCTAATGGGCTAACCAAACCGTTGCTTGATTGTCATACCAGCTCACTCTGTGACTTGGCTGGGCCATGCCACGGCGTTGCTTGCTATCTGCGTGACTTTGGCTATTAAGCCATATTTTGTCTGACCTGAGCCAGAATGTGACCCGCTGCAGGCTACGCCTTTCTAAGCTTTACAAAATAATAATGGTCTCCGTCGGTCGGTCGGCTGTCTCCAAAAATCGTCCAAGTGTAACTTGTAATAAAGCTGTCACTTATTGCTTGCTTTTGTGTTCACAATATTTCAGATAAAAATACTGTATGCTAAAATAAATTTTATTGCATCTGGAGAGCAACGAGAGCAGCAATTTGTAGAAGTGTTACAACGAAACTCTATAGCCTACAAGAAGCGAACGAGAGACTAATGAGACCCATCACTCAGTGCTACAGTGCTACTGCTGAATACAACGTACCGGTATACGATATGAAATTCTTATAAATAATGCGGTGAATTTTTTGCACATTATTTTGGCCAAAAATGTGAATAGTTTTAGTGAGTAAAATCGAGACGTCGCAATATTTGAACTTGGTTAGGAGGTGAAACCCAGAACAAGAAGACGTGTACCTTATTCATGGGCGCCCGCACATAGGGGCAAGGGGGGCACTTGCCCCCCTGGAAATTTGAAACCTATTTTTCTAACTACTACTTTTTGGGTTTAAGAAATTTCTTCTCATTGAAATACTAATGTTACGAATGATACACTTCAGTGAAAGTCAGAAATTTAAGTAAGGAAATCTCTTTAGAAATAAAGAAGCTCTTAATTTTCTGCCTTGCATTTTTTCAAGCTCTTGCTGAAAACGGTAACAATGACTTTTAACCCTCCCGTGTGTGCCCATACAAATAGTATTCCTATCGATTGTGGCCTACTTGTCTGGAATCTTGCTGTAGGCTAATGCAATTTTTCACAACTACGCAAAAATTAATTATCAATAAATTACACTAATGTACAAATTTGAAATTTATTAACAGCCCATTGAAATTACGTAATTCACCAGCGTTATATATGGAATCAAGTCTGCTTTAAGTCAGGCGGCATTTTGTCCATTTTGCATGCTGCTAGTACAGAATTTAGGTAGGTCAAGTTGTAGAGAAACTTGGATAATTGACTCTGGTTATCACGCCTCGAGATTTTCTCCCAAAACCAACGTCTCCTCTGTTCAAAAGAGTTGATACCCCATTCTTCTGATCCTCGGGATCCTTCACCTTCCTAAACGACACCTGCAATAACATCTGACCCTCTGGATGCAGGACTCGGACCTCTTTCTTGACTGCCCTTTAAACAGCCTGATGACTCGACTCAGCGCTTCTGAATAAGCTGGTGCCCTACAATTGACTTTGGAGTGGCACTTTAGAAGTTTAGAAATTACGATTAAAATGTATAGAAGTAACTTGATGGAGCACTTGCCCCTTTAAAACGGATACCTACTTTTCGTTAATTTATTTATTCATTCATTATATAGCGCCTCTTAAAAAACATACTTTTTAACATTCTACTCTTGATTTTTAATAAATTTCTTCGCTCTAGGAAAACTATTCATATTGAAAATGATAGGCCTACACCAAATGAAACTGAGAAATATGCATTAAGAAGCCTCTTTGAAAATTACCCATATTCTAACTGTCCAGCTTTGCAATTTTTAAGCTCTTGCGACTAGGAAATTTAACCGTGACCAACTTTAAAATTTTGCCCCCCCCTGCAAAAATTTCTGCGGGCGCCAATGACCTTATTGTTGTGGTTTCAAGTAGCGTCAGTGTCAATAATTGTTGGACTTATGAAGAAACGCTGTATGAACTGTCTTGAACCTACAGAAACTGTGAAGCAGGTGCTGCACCAGTAGACAACTATAGACATCTGCAAGATAAAACTAGCATTCCACTACTCTGCAGATCTCTTTTCTTTGAAACTTTTCTGTCTTTATGTATAAAAAACTGCAATGGCAATGCGAATACAGTTTTATACAAGTTCGATGGAGACATTCGTTGTTTGCATAACTAACAGTGCTCACCTGTAAGACTGCAAACCGGAAATCTTGTGATCCCATTCTGAATCCCACCTGGCTGTTAAGACACGTCCCCACGCCACCAACTCCCCAGATAGCAATCACTGATCGGCAAGATACCACGCTCTCCATAGAGCATTCATAAGATTGGCCAACCGCATGGTCTAAAACATCGCGAAAATCTGAGAATTATTACCATCATCCAAAAATTCCGATCACTAGCGGGGCGACGGTTAACTATTATGCTTCCTGTAACAGCTACCGAAACGACGCTACATGAAGGCGCAAGTTGACTCAGTGTACACAGCAATTATAATGAAGCCTTACAAATGAAAAATGTTATGCTTATATTCCCTCTACCACTTATGCATTGACACAGTTTCAATAAACCATTCACTCATTCAAACTTTAACCCATTTATTCGCTTGCTCATCCGGCTTTATGCGTATTCGCTCATTAATGCATTTGTTCTTTCACTGCATTTGATTTTTCGTACAGCTGCACAGATTTGGAACGGGCGTAAATTAACGCAGAAATGCGAATCAGAGGAGCGGGTGGTCATAAGCCATGGGAAGAGCAGTTCGATCACTGAGATCAGTCATTATAATAGTTCCTGTGTCTTGTTCCTATGTTTTCTCCTCCCACCTCATTGCCATTATCGTGGCACGATAATGGCAATGACGAGGGCCACATTCCAGCATTTTTAGAACTCGGCTTTTGTGGCGCCTTTTCTTCTGATAAACCTGGCCTGGACATGTATCGCCTCTTAAACTTCAGACCCATCTCCATACCCTTGTGCAAAGATTGAGATTATTCTTGAACGCTTCTTCTTTGAAGGGATAAGAAAACGCCTAACTTCATCTTCTAGTTTCTGCACTCAGCTATTAGATTACCATGAAGATTTATTCACTGAAGTGCTCTGGCCTTTACGCCGGTGTTACAAAATAGAGTATCCCCCTGAAAGCTATTCGGGGGATGAATTAATCTATACCCCCGGATGAAATTAGCCAGTCTAGACTATCCGGGAGGGGATAAAGTGATAAACGATTTTATCCCCTTTTTTGAGAAATCCGTATAATTGAAAATTTTATGCTCCTATGAAAATTTAAAGTGACTCCAATTGTTTTAAGTGTCCTAAGCAATGTTCAGAGAAAGGCAACTAGAATTTATTAGTGACTCTCACTGTTCTTAAGTGTTTTAAATGTTCTAAGTGCTCTGAAAGCAAAGCAAAACAAATTATCTAGTAGGAACAAACATTCCTGTTAGTGTCATTGTTCGAAACAAAGCAGTTGAAAATTAATTTGCAAAAATTAATACGGGCGGAGGTGACTTTTTCGAGTTTTCTTCATTTGGGGGGATACGATTAATACGGAGGATACTCTATTTCGTGACACCGGCCTGCATCTTCTTATCTACACTGACAAAGGTAAGATGACGTGTCTCACAGTTTGCCTCGTCTTTATTGTTGCTTTGGATTCCTTCTGCTCCTATGTATATAGGCTGCGCAAGAGCTTCAATGTCTCTATAAACTGCATGCAATAACCATTACAGTGTGACTCAATGTGGCGAGGTCGGGCAACATCAAATATTAGACCAATAGATGGAGCGCACAAGACCAGTCCGTTGCGGACCTCATAGGGGACCAAATTCTTATATGAGGACCACACGGAGCCCAAAATTGGGGTCAGATCAAATATCCATGGGCATGTTGACTGTGTGCTTTGGCAATACAGAACTCTGCATATTCACGTTCCTGCTATATGCAATAACACGGTTGTGCAAACCGTCTTGCATTTGTCAAGCATGCAATTCTTCAGTGTCTTCCATTATTATGACCTGCGTTATATGATCCGATTTAATAGGGAAAAAATGGATTTTAACAACCTTTCTACCACTATCTTTTTAATGCACTACATGAAAAGAATATTATCCGTTTAAGTAGCGTCTTTGGCGGATTGAACTTTTAACAGACGAATTGATTCATTGATTGACTAACTGATTGATGGGTTGATTAAATGATTGATTGACTGAATGATTGCTAGAATGAATGATTGATTGAATGATTGATCGATTGATTGGTTCATTGTTTGATGGATTGATTGAATGATTGATTGATTGATTTAATGATTGATTGATTGACTGACTGAATGACTGCTAGAATGAATGATTGATAGAATGATTGATTGGTTTATTGATTGATTGATTGATTGACTGATTGATTGATTGATTGATTGATTGCCTGATTGACCTTTTAGATTATCGTTAGTCGCGTAGAGCACCATGTGATGCAGTATAACTGCGTTGTCTATGATTGGTTCGAAGGCGATTATATCGGCCACGGTTTGCCAGGGTAGAACGAGTGAATGGCAGATGATGGTCGTCTCTTTAGTGGGAATAGGAGTGACAGGAATTCGCAGAGTGTAGTTTAGTACACCTACAAACAAATTTATGACATTGTCATCGTCACAAAATGACCTATACCCTTAAAACTTTACATGGAGACCAGAGCAAAAAAATTACGATTGGCATGCAGATAGATAAGTGGTTATACCAATATGCAATATATGCCTTTTAGCGTGCAGTTGTACACAAAATGTGCAATTCTAAGTGGACTTGTGCAGTTGTAGGCGCACTTATGTGCAGTTAAAAATATCAAAAGATCATTGTCCTCCGATTGGAATTGATTTACCATGGAGGAAGGGAATAAAGAGATTGTGCACTGTTAAGTTATAAAATTCCTTTAAAAACCTTGCAAATATGAACAAGAGCGGAGGGCGATTAGAGGAAGTCTTTGGTCAGTCGCTGAAAATAATGCAGAATGAATATCTGCAATTGCTTTACCTGGTTCGTTGATCGCCGGACAATCCAACTTTTTTGTGCCGCAGTTCGACCAAGAATTCTTTACTAAGCAGACAGGCGAATCAATTGGCTCACAGACACCTTTGACATCATCAGAAAAGATAATTATCTAAGTGTATGCGGTAATTAATTGCATATATCAGAATTAAAAATAATAATCACGTTTCTGTCATGCAATGACTCCGTTGAGTTGTTTCAATGGATGAACACAAAGGAAATTACAGACGAATAATTGTTTCGGTGACTGACTGCCATAGGCGTAGGGAACATTTCTGAAAATTTGGGGGGCCCTGGACCCCCGCCTCCTACGCCTATGCTGATTGCGTCATTTTCAACAGCTTTCGACGGACGCTGTTTTTATCGAGGTAAACTGAAAGATTATTTTTCAGAATTAAGGGGTGTCTACTCATACTTCGTAAGGGATGAGGGTTAATCGAAAAATAGAGCACTGGATTCAGCTCGTCATCATTCATTGGCTTTTATTATTACTACTATAATTATCAGTGTTGTTGTTGTTGTTGTTGTCGTTGCACTTGTTTTTGTTGCTATTGGCGTGTTGTCAGCTCTGAGAGAGCGCGATGGGTCGTCAGTCTACTGTTGGACGTCGGTGTCGTGAGACGTGTAAGTTACGCCCACGGTTGCGACGGGGTTCGAGGCCTGATATGTCAGGTGATTCGCGGTGAAATGTGGCCAGGATAGCTATACGCGTCCGTTTTCACTGCAGTCTTGGGCTATTTACATCGAGGCGCATCTGGATTTTAACGTCGAGTTATACACCGTGATTCAAAAAAGTAAGCCAAATTGTTTTTCATATACCTCTAATTCCTGATAACATATCAAACTAAAATTTTCCAAATATTTAGAGAACTGGACGAAGAATATGATTCCAAGATTTCATGAGATAAAGTTGAACGGATAAAAAGATATGTATCATTCAACTTCATATGCCGAAATTTCAGTTTACAAGCAATTTTCTGTTAGACTCAATAAAATGTAAGTCAAACTATTTTCAGTATCTTTATGGCCTGATAATTAATCACAGTAAAGTTTTCGCAATGTGTAGAGAATTGAACCCAGAATATGAATCCAAAATATCAAGTCATAAATTTGAACGGATAGAAAGGTATGAATATTTCAACTTCATCTCCCGAAACTTCAGTTTTCAGCAAGTCTGTTATGTTCTTTGCGGTTTAGACGCTTGATAGTTTCCAATTTTGGTCTTCAGTGACCCTGGAGTAAAAATTAATGGAGACTATTATCGCGACGTTCTGCTGTCACAACATCTTCTACCTGTAATCAGAAATCTAGCCCCAGAAGGCTGCTTTTTTCAACAGGACAGTGTCCCAACCCACAGAGCCAAGGAAACCATTGAAATGCTAACAGGAGAGACGCCAAACTTCATTTCTCCCACATTATGGCCTCCGAACAGCCCAGATTTGAATCCTGTCGACTATGAAGTGTGGAGCTTGATGCAAGACCGAGTAGACAACAATCCATGGTATAAACGATCTGAAGCAGCGCTTGATGGAAGTGTGAGATGACCTGGACCAGAGGCTTGCGTGCAAGCAGGAGGACATTTTGAGCATGTTATTTAATTAAATAATCAAACCAAACTGTTGGAATCATATTGTTGTTCAGTTCTCTACATATCTGGAAAATTTTAGTATGATTAATCATCAGGATTAGAGATATAAAAAATAGTTAGACTTACATTCTATTGAATCTAACAGAAAATTGCATGTGAACTGAAATTTCGGCATATAAAGTTGGAAGATTCATATCTTTTTATCGGTTCAACTTTATCCCATGAAATTTTGGGGTCATATTCGTGGTCCAGTTCTCTAAATATTTGAAATTTTTAGCGTGATATGTCATCAGGCATTGGAGATATTTTAAAAGAATTTTGGCCTACTTTTTTTAATCAAGGTGTATATTGAAATTCAACCAGTCGATGATATAATTCGTGTTTCTCTGCGTCGCGGAAGTTCTTCGAATTCGCTTCTCTGTAAGTATCGCTATTCCTGGAATATATCTACGAGTCAGTTCTTTTCTGAAATACGCGCCGTAATACTCCTTGGATCTATTGCGACGCGGTTTCTTTAATTCGTTCGGGTCTTACCGTCGTTTCTATTCCTCGAATAATAGCGGCAATTGGTTTCTTCTCGGATATACGCATCGCCTCTATCTGGGTCTATTGCGATGAGGTTCTTTCGTTCCGTGGATATATTTATTACTCGATCGTCGCAGGATGTAGTCTAAATATTCTATCGCCGGCTATAATACATCGGCGTCTTCTGAGGCTTTCGTCGCTTCAGGTCCTTAGCGTCGACCTCGGTCGCTGCCCTCTCGCTGGTGCTAGGCCTACAGAAATTCGACGAAGGTGCACGACTAGTTGGGGAATTAAGAGTGAACGGCCTTAGATCTTTTTGGGCCTTGAACTATATTGGCCTCGGGTTTTTAACTGAACTAGAGACTTTAAAGCTTACTTCAATCTAAAAGATGGTTGCATATATGCATCTGATTATAATTCAATGGTTTCTTTGATAAATAAGAAATATTAGTTAAATATAAGGCCTCCTGTTTCTGATAGCAATCGTGTTACCGGTATATCCGCAATTTATATAGCACCATGGAAGAAAGTAGGACTGTTATACCAAATCCTTCTCGGCTGCCATCTTCAATGGAAATCGTTCTAGAAGCGATTCAATCAAATGATAAGGCTACACAGGAAGCGCTGCAATCGCACGCTATGGGAACTAGAGAGGCAATCTCTTCAACAAGAGATGCTATTACTTCTGTGGAATCGAATGTAAGAGATGCACTTATAGAGGTCGCGTCGCGCTTGCAACAATTAGAGGCTTCGCCGTTACCCAAGTTTGCTGTGGAATCGGATTTGAACCCTGGACTTAGTTCCACTGCCATTGACAAGGCAGACGCGCCATATCACTCGACCATCGGCCTGGGGGAATGTTTGTGCTATAGCAAAACACCCGAAGATTCCGATGAATCCTGGTATTGTGAGACCCAGTGAAAGATTGCATAGTAAGGCCCCGGTTTTATACAGTGAGCTGGGTGGTAGAAATATTTGGCCGTATTGGGCGCGGTTGGATTCGAACCCGGAAGTTGCCACCTCCTTTCTTCCCTCCTTCTCTAAGGACATTCCACAGCAGCCGCCTCGTACGATGAAAAGGTGGTGGGCGATACCGAATGAGGCGAGGACGGCGGGCGTCACAATGATAACGAAAATGTGATGTTTATTAGAAAAAGGTGAAGGTGTCAATATTTTAAAAAAGATAAGATGTCGTCGAGTACTGAGAACTGCAACTTTTGTTAACCTGGATGTGTTACCCTTCCGAGGTGGTCAAAAGTAGGATTTGCTTCTGTCCAAAGGCAGTCAGGGTCATTCAACTCCTCGCCATTCGTCCTTCCGTCTCCATCTGAGTCCTTCTCACACAGAGTCTTGTTCCACACCTGGAAAATGGAAGTGGAGTAATTGGAAAGATTCACACAGCAATCGTATGTCCTACGAAACACTTGTAATAACTATTTCCATAAAGACAGTTGTTCCACGATAATCGCAGAACCAAGCTACTGAAAAATCCATGAAGCGACATAGTAGTCGTATATCATATGCAACATAATTATAGGCCTAAAGGAATCGTGTTCGACATCAGACCAGGCTTTGCTCAAACAGGTTCTCTGTTGCTTATGATTATTGACTATACCAGAGTACAGCGAAAAGATGAGAATAGCAGTAGTTATGCCTTCAACTAGAGGCAACATGCGTACCGTAAGTAGCCCAATGTTTGCGACTTCACTTTCTATAATTATTTCGGATTTTCGGTATAGGCATGCTTGACTTGGTCATGCATCTCCATTTCCTCATGATTTCACCAATGTGAGTGGAGAGATCAGTGTGAAATCTTTAAACGAATTTCTTTCATACATATGCCTTGAAATATACATTTTTCAAATGCTAGTCTAACACGCTAATCACTAGGTAATCTCGCACCCAGCTAGCTCTATCCAAAGTGGTTTGGAATGCTGTTTAGATTGCGACAAGGTGCTGTTAAGTTTTGACAAAATCAGATGCAATAATGATAGATTTAAATTTAAGAAATGAATATTTTATGCGAAATATTAAAAAAAACTGATATAAAATTAATTATAACAAGCCCTAAAATGAACATACGTTATCATTCGCCGCGAAGTCCACCCCGAATGGATTTAGTGGACCTGACCCGTAAGGATTCTGATGCCCGACACCTGGCCAACGGGTCGACGTATTGCACGGGTTCAACACGCCATCTCCGAGTGGAATCTTTTCTTGATACGTTTCATATGCGTGTGCTGTTATTGCCAACAGCATGCACAGTACAAGATTCGCCCACATCTTCAGCGTTTGAACCCGATAACTACTCAAATATCTGAAATGGTAAAAGTTACGTCTATCAGCTTCGTCAAACAACATTCACGTGAGCAAACTGGCAATCGCCAAAAAGCACGTCTTATAATATATTTTCTGCAGGAGTCTCGAGTCACAAAAGATCTGGTCATGGTATTACAGTCAGGTGACGAAGTGTTTAAGCGGTGGCGTAACTAGGAGAGTGTTGTAGCCACCCGCATCCATATGCAGCATTCTCACAACGGCGACAAAAGGGCGACAGAACTAAATGTCTGAACACATATTTTTATTGTCGGCGCCAAATGTTTGGGGATAGGCTTGTCATGGAGGCATAAGAAACACGTCTAGATATTCACAAGATAAAGTTTTATTATGAAAAACTTCGTACCCTGTGCATTTTGTATAGGCATACAGTCGAGTTTCAAGCCTGAATTGAAATTCGCGGTCTCTCGCCCACTCACTCACTCACTCACTCACTCACTCACTCACTCACTCACTCACTCACTCACTCGCTCACTCACTCGCTCACTTGCTCACTCACTCACTCACTCACTCGCTCACTCGCTCACTCGCTCACTTGCTCACTCACTCACTCACTAGCTCACTCACTCACTCACTCACTTGCTCACCCACTCACTCGCTCACTCACTCACTCACTCGCTCACTCGCTCACTCACTTGCTCACTCACTCACTCACTCACTCACTCATTCACTCGCTCACTTGCTTGCTCACTCGCTCACTTGCTCACTCACTCACTTACTCGCTCACTTGCTTGCTCACACGCATGCGCATACATTTCATCTGTCTCTTTTCTCCATTTCGTATATGCGCTGAGTGTCTTGGATATAAAAATACAGATTATCCAAAATGTATCACCATTCACTACTTCCGAAGTAGAACGCTTTGTCTTCCCCTATCCAATCTGATTTCCTTCCCTTGATTTCTCCGATCTCTATCGTTCCTTCTCTCTCTGTCTGTCTCTCTGTCTGTCTCTCTGTCTCGTTACCTTTGTCTTTCTCCTCTGTATTTCTCAATGTCACTGTCTGTGCTTCTCTGCTTCTCTATCTTTCCGTTCATCAACCCGCCCGTCCGATCGTCCCTACATCCATTCATCCATCAACCTATTGCCTTCCCTCTGCCTTTCTCCTCTGTCTGTCTGCTTGTCTGTCTGTATGTCTGTCTGTCTGTCCTTCTCTCTCCCTCCTTCTCTCCCTCTCCCTCTCCTCTTTCTCTCTATCTATGTCGCTCTGTCTCTGTCTTTGACTCTGTCTCTGTCTCTGTCTGTCTCTGTTTCTTTGTCTCTGTTTCTGTCACACACACACACACACACGCGCGCGCGCGCGCACACACACAGACACACACAGACACACACACACACACACACACTTGCTCAGTGTCTCTATAGTGAAATAAATATTGCTATAAGCAGCGGTTCCCAACCCGTGAGCCGCGGGCCAAAAGTGGCCCGCCAGGCCTAAAAAATGGCCCTCATCTCTCTATGAATCAAGAAAAAAATATGAAAAAATTGACAATTTGGACAGGACACAACGCAATTTTTTTTCTATTGCAAATAATTTTATGTTGACATTTATAAATAATACCAAACATTCTATTTTGAATCAATTATAACAATTTTAGATGCGTTTAGTTAAGTAAATTTTGGCCTGGTGGCCCCCTAATGTCCTTCAACTAAGAAAAAGTGACCCTCGTGTCCCCCAAATTAGAAAAAGTGGCCCTTAAGTAAAAAAAAGGTTGAGAACCACTGCTGTATAGTGTCAGATCAAAGGATCACTCTTCGCTGGACTAGGACTAATGAGGAAGAAATTCTAAATTTTCTGCAACCTCTTGGACGCCTCTTACAGGCTATAGTTATAAGATCCTAGACAGTTTCGAGGGTTCAACCAGCTATGACGCATATGGGTGGCAATCATTTCGTGACACAGTTGGCTACAACTTACACATTTTCTAAACTGCAACGTACAATTTCATCACTTTGCATTCATCGCCTTCCTTTAAAAATGAATCGTAGCCCTGCAGCGACAGAAACAATGCGTCTCTTATCAATTTCGCCATTTCGAAATTGGTAGGGCCTACAGAAACCAGAAGCAGCTGAAAGCAGGCACCATGAAGTTTCTGGCAGCATATTGCGAGAGAACCAAATTCGTCATTTTAATGACCGAGAGAAAGGCTCCGGAACGCCGTTCCCGTGAGGCGTTCCCTTGCTGATTGGTTGAAGCACCGTGAGCCAATGTTTAATCTGGGCATGTCTGGTGGGAAAGTTCCATCAGTAATGACATCCCCCTCGGAAAATCTTGGGGTGTTGCTACTGCCTCAGCGATTGCCGTTCGCCAAATTTGTCCCCCCTGAAACGTTAATTTCCCGCCCCCTCCCCAAAGCATGGGACTAGATTTAACACAGAACGTGAGTGGATGCTCAATGATTGCTCATAGATTAGACTACGGTATTACAGGAATGTAACCGCACGGCAGCCATACAAGGCGTCCATCTGTTAATCTGCTCACTTTACCAGCATCACCTGGTGAATGAAATGTTGAGTCGACTTTTGTGAGGGAGGGAATTTTATTTCGCGTCCAATCCATGCTGGTCAACTTCTCTTCTTCTCTTCGTACCACAGTTCAACCATTAACCTGAACCATTCTCAGTGCATGGTAAATGGTAATGTCATGTCATCGATTGACGTCTAGGAAATCACGATTTTATCACTTACCGTCTTTCGTTTAAACCTTCTGAGCAACGATTACCGGAATTTCTTCTAGACGCCCAGAGTATATCTGGCTACGCCACGGTGCTTGAAACCAAGCAACACTGTCCATATCAGAGTATATACATGTATGCAGGAGAACTCACGTGATAAATTTCAGTTTGTTAACAAGAGTTTATGCCTATATCTAAAGAGCAGCGGTTCACACAACCTGTAGGTCGCGATTCCCACCTCTGGGTCGCCTGACGATTTGCCAGGAGTCGCCTGCAATGCCCTGCATGGATCCTTCAGAAAATTTTAAAATATGTAGGGCCTAATAGCAATTTCAACGCACGCCGTTATACAATAGCAACTTGAAATCAATTTTGCCTATGCTTTTGCTATGATTCACTCGTTAGATTTCGACGACAAATTTCATTTTTGCCATTTCGGTTTTGGGGTGAGTGCGAGAGGAACGGTTTCAAAAATTTGCGGTGGGTGACCGAGCTGCTTAGGCTACATCTCCAATATTTCATAGCTCTTTTATAGACATCATTGTAAATTTCTACAGCGTTATCCTTTTTTATCCATAATGAGCAATTTTTATTAGTATGCCAACTTCGAAGGTCTTCATTATCGTGTGCGAATGAAGATAATATTATTATGAAAAGAATGGGGAGGAGATATTTATTGAAGTCTCAAACCTTGTCTCTGAGCACTGAAATCATGGGTAATGTTTGCTAAGATGACAGCTTAAAGTGCTACCATCATTACAGTGTGCAATTAAAAAAATTGAACAATGGGAGGGGAACCTTATTGAAGTCTTAAACCACATTCCTGAGGACTGAAATTACTAGTAATAATTGTAAACAACTAGGAGTCAGAAGTCTTAAACCATGACTAGACTATAGTAGGGCCTATTCCAAAATGAGCAAGTTTCTTTAGATAACAGCTTAAAATTCAATCATTACAGTGTGGAGATCCCAAAAAATTAAATAATCAGTAAGATACCTTTACTGAAGACACCGAATCGGGTAACTCAATCAATGCTTTTGTTGGGGGTTGTAACAATTTTCGAAACGTTAACAAGGGATCGCCGATTCACCGAACAGAAAGGGTTGACAAAAACCGCTGGACTAGAGCGTACTATGTATGTATGTATGTATGTATGTATGCATGTATGTATGTATGTATGTATGTATGTATGTATGTATGTATGTATGTATGTATGTATGTATGTATGTATGTATGTATGTATGTATGTATGTATGTATGTATGTATGTATGTATGTATGTATGTATGTATGTATGTAAGTATGTATGTATGAATTAGCATTGTGTGTACATGTGAATGATTATTCTCGTGATGATCGTATTTCATAGGGAATGTCAGAGGGAACTGTAATGTATGGGTGGAAATGCTGGTGCATTTATGAAAGTATGAGTTCAAATACTGCAAGGGTATTATGCCTGGATATCATAGTATGACTAGTAGTAGACCTAAGCCTAAGCGTTGCCTGAGTTGTATAGAGCAGAGGTTCTCAACCAGTGTGTCGCGACACACTGGTGTGTCGCGACTTGACCGGTGGTGTGTCGCGTAAAAGTGGTGTGTCGCTGGTGTGTCGCGAAGAATTGGTGTGTCGCGAATTAATAATAATGATAATAAAAATTATCTTCATTTCTTTTCCAAACTGACACAACTCAGTAAGTCTATGATTACATGAAATAATCCTAAATAACATCAGTCTACTAAATTCTCACAACACACGTCCGTTGTTCTTGCACTATACACTGACTTACTTTACCTACAGGTAATTTAGAAGTTTAGTGGATGACTGCAATGAGAATTTGTTGCGCTCTATTTATCTATCTATTTTACCGGTCTGGGGTAGTTATGACGTTTATGTTCAACGGATATGACATAGGGCTATGTAGACACGTTTGCGATCGCACCTGTTAGAAAACTTTTACCCGTTAACCTAGGCTAAGTCAGCAATCGAAATGGAAAAATTTATGGGTAAGAAAACGTAAATTTAGCCATCATCCTCAGATGCTGATATTAAGAAGACAAGGTGGATGTTGAACCCATTCCTCAGAGAAAACATCAATGGAGCAGAATTGAACAACAATGAACAGGAAACACTTGTTGAGCTGCAATGTGATTCCAGAATGAAAGACATGTAGGCCTATAAGCAATTATCAGGAACTCAGTTCTGGGCAAAGACGTACAAAGAAGAACATTACAAATCACTTGCAAGCAAAGCTATCAAAGAGCTGGTTTCCTTTTATAGCTCCTACTTATCTGAGCAGAGCTTTTCTCAGATGATCAACATAAAGAACAAGAATCGGAACAAACTTGTCGAATGTGCCCTCTCAGCCTGCTTACGAGTTGCACTTACAAAAACTGTGGAACCGCGTTTTAATATGATCCAAAGAAAAATTCAAGAACAAAGATCCCATTAACTGTTAGGACTACAAGGTCTTAGTAATTAGGTGACTAACTTGACGTATAGATTGGGATCAGAAGAATAATTTAGAATATTAGAATCTTAAAAATTGGAAAGAAATTCAATATAATTATTTTCATTAATTTTATTAAACATGTCAGCAGTTTAGCATTTTAGAAGGATAAATAGGCCTAAGTTTGAGAGCAAATTTGAAATAAATAGACATGTTTAACTTTGACCCTTTTTCTATTTTTACGGCATTTGCATATGACCATTGAATGGTGTGTCGCCAAATTTGATAGCAAGTTTAGGTGTGTCGCGGGGCGAAAAAGGTTGAGAACCCCTGGTATAGAGAGCAGCCGAAACCTAGGCCTGATTTATTTCACTTCATTTCAAACTGTTGACATTTATGATGTTATCTTTTAGCATCGTCTAGCCTATTCAACTCTATTGCACGCATTCATCCTGCGCTGCAAATTTTTTATTAATGTTATTAATGTTACTGTAGCATTATGCTATGTATGACAGTATGTACAACATTTTAGTTCTCGTTTTCGTTGTCGTGAACTACTGACTATTCTTTTCCGTTTCGTTTTCGTTCACGAAATTAACAGGTGTGGGTGACGTTCAGAAGGTTTAGTCAGCAAGTGTGGTGAATGAGGGGAAAGCAATGCAATTGGAAAGGACGGGGATAATAAAACACGAATTACAAACTGAGCCATAAAATTAGCTTGGTTCATGTCGAAAGACATGAACTAGACTCTCCCACTCGGTTCTAATGCCTTTAAGAGGTAAGTGGGGTAGGGCGACAGTAATGTTAATGGGAGTCATTCAAGAGTGCAATTGACTAGCTTTCGCTCAAGGCATTAATCCGAGCACTCTCTGAGCTACGTTTCTGCTGCTCCCTATAAATATACAAGTGTGCCATTAAAACGTCGTGCATGACGTACCGAGTAAGGAAGATAGGATAGAACTTACAATGACTGAGGTTACTTAAAGAGGAATCAGCAAGCTGGGCCATAAAATGAACAGTTGCAGTCGAAAGAGCCACCTACTTTCCAACAATCGCTTCTTAGTGGCTAAGAAGGACGAGTAAGACGGGTTGGATGACAGTAATTTAGGGCTTATTCAATGTATTCATATATAATTATATTCGTTTAATCAGAAATCAGGTTGACAAGCCGCAACACAGTTATAAGGTGAACAGAAAAATAGTTATATATGAAAAATATAAAAAATAAAATAAAATGTTTGTACATTGTTCAAGAGTTGCATTATTTATTAATTTTAAACTAATCTCTTATTTTTATCATTTGCTTTAAGCTATTGTAAAGTACTCTAGGTATGAAGTTCTTATCATCTTTAGTTGGCAATTCAAAATTATGAGATCTCAGGCGCAGACCGCAGCGACGCTTTATTACAGGTGGAAACAAACTACGCAAGACATGGAATGGATTGCTGCAGACTGACGCAAGCAGCTTGTCATCAGCTTCACGAACCATGTCCGAGACGTCTGGCGTATTGTCTGGTAGATAGCCCATTCGCCTGGTTCTTTGTAGAAATTTGTTAAGCCGTGACTTGTCCTCAGCTTTAGTGTAGCCCCACCAAGCAGGCACAGCATAGAGGAGACGGGATACGGTCGTTGCTCTTGCGACATCATGCAGCACGGTTGTATGAGCATCGTTCAATTGCTTCGCGTCGGTAATTTCTAGCAAAGTAGATCCTTGTATTTTTTATAGTTTTCGTTCAAGACTTCAATATTGTTCTCCTTTGTATTTTCGTTCTACATAATTTCTTTTCGTTTTTATTCAGTTTTAGACTTTAGTTCACAGTTTCTTTCAAGTTCTCGTTTTAGTTTTCGTGAACGATTGCCTAAACTTTAGTCAACGTTAGCTACATCGGTAAGAGAGCTGGCGGCCGCGGGTCTGTGGAAGAGAGGGTCGCGGTTCGAATCCCGGAGGTGGCTATTTCAGAGATTTAAAATCTCGGGCTAGCACGGTCCGCCCACGGGGACATAAATGGTGTGGCGTCCATTCAAACGGGCGAGCGGTGGTGAAGGATCTCACCCTCAGGGTCGAGGCCATAAGACAGCCGCTATATAAAAATCCGATTACATTTACATGTACATTTTATCGTTATCGTTCTAGTTTCGTTCACGAAATTACCACTGCTATCAGACGACCGTTACAATACGCCTTTACAGCAGAGGCAAGTCATCGGTTTGAATGCCTACGTCAAAAGACATGAATTAAGAACGCGCTGAAGAGGTCATGCGTAGCTCAGGCGGCTACAAACTATCACAGGGTTTATGTTGCATGTTGAGCATTTAACTGCATTTAACTGAGCTGAGCCAGAAAGCGGATAAAAGCAAATTGAACGTCACAACAGAGCAACATACACGCCCAATGCTGTATAAACGCAAGGTCAGACGCAAGGTCTAATCCACAGACTGTGAAACGCTCGTGTCACATAAGAAACTAGATTTACTATTCAAACCGATGGCGAGAACGAAATCGATAAAATGCACACCAAAGTTACACCATAAAGTACTCCTGAGTAAGTTATAAGTTGAGTGAGCTTGTCACCAAAAGAGCACCGAAGGAACCATAGCTTGTCTGACTCTTTTAAATAATGTTATATAAGTCCAATCTGCGAGACTGCGAAAGCCACAGATACAAATTCACTCCTAAGCCCACACCATGCAGTCTGATTTTACCAAGAAGCACTCAACCGAAACTCTTGTCACTTCCCTCTTAATAAACTTGTTTCTGCCTATCTCTCATCAACAAGTCTCGCGCCTTTGCCTTCTTGATATTTCTTCAACCTTCGCACCATTGGCCACAACATACTACTCCAAAGACTGTCTTCCTGTCTTCCTACTGACACTGCTCTCTTTTGGATTCGGTCCTATCTTCTCCTAACAACACCTCGTTCCTCTCAACCTGCCTATCTCCGTCAGTAGCTCAGTGTCAAACCGCTCCGTTCAATTCGTTCTTCTCCACCGTGACTCTGTGTCGCCTCTGCATCACCTCATAATTTAATTTGCCAATCGCTCCATTGCCATAGCTGTCCCACCTTTTTGGAAGAATCTCCCCTCCTCAGTTTTAAGACAAATATCCGATTCACAGAACTAACGAACTCAAGCCTCACCTCTTAAATTTATCCGCAGGTCTTTCACTCAAAACTGAAAATATGGCTTTTCCACAAATCCTATCCTGATTCTTCCTCTTCTCCTCACCTCCCTCGCCAGTTCAACTCTAAACTCCACTCACCTTAGCCGTCCATCTATCTGCCTGCTTGACTCTTCGTATCTTGACCCACTGCCTGTCGATTTTGTTTTGATTGAGCGCCTGTGAATAAGCAGGTTACCGTAACATCGCTTTTGTGGGCGCTTTAGAAATCTCGAGATTACGATTACAATACACGTCTCATTTATTAAAATAACGACAGATATTAAAAGAACAGTACTTTCTGGCCTTCGAGAGAAAATGCTACAGGAGAATCACGAGAATAGCGTTGGTATACGAAAAAATCAGTCGCCCCAAATTGTACAGACGGATACATATAAAGAGAAGTTGTTGCAGAAGATAATTCGAAGGAATACTAGGATTATTTGGTCACACAATTATACTTCTTTTCCTTCAGGCTTGAATTAATCCCTCTCTACGGAGGGGTCAGCCACTCGGATCCTCCTCTTCTACTTTCCTCTGTCTTTGGTGTCTTCATTTTTCAGTTTGAGGTGTTTCATGTCCTCCCGTATCGCATCCTCCCATCTCTTCTTTTGTCGTCCCGGACTGCGTCGTCCATAGACATCTGTCTTCATGATTCTTTTAAGGCAGCTGTCTTCCTCTCTTCTAATCACATGACCGTACCATCTCAACCTGGCATCTCGTATCTTGTCCGAGATACACGCCACTCCAAGTTTTGGTCACACAATTATACGCAGAATGAATAATGATCGGAAGACCAACACAAATGGGTGGTCCAAACAGGAGAGAGGGCGCCCCCCCCATAAAGAATATTTGGACGATATTAGTTGAGTGGTGCAGAACATCACTCCAGGAACTGAGCCACATCGCCTTGGACAGACAGCAGTGGAAGAACTTAGTGGAAATGGCATCGGACACCCATGGGCGATGAATACATGACTCACGATAGTGATGATTTATTAAAATCAAACAATATCGTATATAGGCTATATATACCGTATAATATATATAGAGAGTCTAGAGAGAGATAGAGAGACAGACAGACAGGCAGACAGAGACATACAGAGACAAAGAGAGGAGAGAGAAGGACAGAGAAGGAGAGAGAGAGCCAGAGCCAGAGACAGAAACACAGAGGGAGAGAGTTCTACAATTCTTTTCAGTTCATAATTCTGTCTCGCCGTGCATTTAACTATTATATATATAATGTTCTCTGGCTGCATCTACATGTAAATTAATATTGGTAAATAGCTGCTTTCTGGAAAAGATGGATGAACAAAGTCGTGGAGATCCTTGGCACGTAGTCTGACTGAACTCAGTAACAGGAAGAGCGCAGTTACAGGCTACAGCTATTGCGAATGAGTGAAATGAGCTGTATGCTCTTTTAGAGTTTTTATCGTTCTATATTAGGTTTTGTCGGAAAGTGCTAATGCATTGTGCAGATACCATTTCCTCTTGAAATTACCAGTCAACCAGAATTCTTTATCTAAAAACGATATTCTAATGCGGTGAAATGCGTGCTAAAACTTGGCCATTTACACATGGTTAATTACCATACCCACGTAGGCCTATTATATTGGTTCAACCCATGGAAGCGAAACGTCTCTTATAGAGCCATGGGAATAATGGAGGGTTTAACCGATTCTCACACAGCCATGCAGTTGTAATATATAGAAGGATTGAACTGTGGAGACAAACCATCAGAAATAGATATGCATTGGTCACGCATGTCTTGCGCCCATTCACGGTTAAATGTTGGACTGGGAGCGCTCCTGAGTAGTCAACCTTGAAGGAGCGCTATATCAAATTGTCAGTAAATAAAAGACATAATAAATTCACACATAGACTTGCAATCATGGGCGCCCGCAGAAGTTTTTGCGAGGGGGGCAAATTTTTTGGTAGTCACGCTTAAATTGTTTGGTAGCAAGAGCTTGAAAAATGCAAAGCTGGAAATTAAAATACGGGTATTTTCAAAGAGGTTTCTTATGCAAATAGGTGTCAGTTCTCAAGGGGCGAGTGCTCCTCTAGCTGCTTCTAAAGCGCCACTCGAAAGCCAATCGCAGTGCACCAGCTTTTTCACATGTGCTGAGTCAGAAGCCTATTCCAAAGTTAGTCTGAAAGAGGTCCGAATCTGGTGGCCAGAGGGCCAGAGTAGCTGTTAATGCGGGTGTCGTTTAAAAAGGTGGAGTATCCGAGGATCAGATGAGTGTGGGTATCATTCTTTTGAACAGATCTCTTTGTCAGTTTTGGGTGTAAATCCAGTGGCACGATAACCAGAGCCCCTTATCCAAGTTTAAGCTTATCCACAGTTTGACCTCCCTGGATTCTGTACTGGCAGCTTACAAAATGGACAAAATGGAGCCTGGCTTATAGCAGACCAGACTTGGTTTATATAGTTACAATGCTGGTGAATAAGCAGATCTCCCTGATGTAATTTCAGTGTACGTTGAGAAATTTTAAATTTTTTGCGTTAGTATTTAATTTTTTTGCAGTTGTGATTATTTGCACTACAGGCTACAGCTATAGATTCCACTCAAGTAAGCTTATAGGCCATAATCGAAAAACCTGCTGTTTATTGAAAGAGCTTGAACATGCAAGGCAGAAAGTTATAGGCCTAAGAGCATGTTTATTTCCATAGAGATCTCTAAACGTACATTTCTGACTTTCACTGTCTGTATCATTCGTATCATTGGTGCATTAATGCAAAGAAATTTGCTAAAACCCAAAAGTAGTAGTTATAAACATAGGTGCCAATTTTCCAGGGGGGCACATGCCCCTATGTGCGGGCGCCCATGCTTGCAATAACATGTCGTTCGCCTTTAGAGACAGTCAATAAAAATTGAATTTACGAGACATCCTATGTCGCACAACACAAAAGGTGATGAATGTGGTAAAGATGGAGGACGATAAAAAAAAGTCATTTCTAACATCATATACAATGGAGAAGCAGTGTAAAAAACTACCTTCGGCAGTTTAACGAGGTTTTGCTCAAACAGTTTTATTAGATAGGTCATTATGGCGGATGGCATATATCAGCTTCTAACAATGTATGTCACGACTCGGTCATAAACTTTTCTATCAGCCAAAGAATCTGACTTTAGTTAGCCCGACGGCGTATCAGTCTATAACTCTGTAGTCTGTAGGCTACCGACCGACCATACGCGACTTCCACATACATCTGCGCATCGACGAATAGTCCGGACAAGCACAGTGCATAACAAAGTAGCCTACATAGTCTCGCATTGCTGTCTGATGTTCAAAAACGCCATTTTGAAAAGTAGCATTCGACAGAGGCTGCATGGCCTGCGATTGGTCGGTGTGAGAAATCGTTTGCGAGTATTCGATATGAGAAAACGCCTGTGATTGGTCTGTATGAGAAATTGTCTGTGATTGGTCGGTATGACTTTCACTAAAAATGGCGGATGGACTAGCCTCGCTTTCAAGTCAGTAACACATTCTGACCCCAGCCGAGGCCGGGAGTCGACGTAGGCTACTGTTTGCTATTTATAATCGATCCTTCAACCTTCATACTGGAACAGTCTTCCATTATCGATTCGTGATACTGTACATACATGTATCTCATGAAACATTCGCAAAGTCACTTAAGTCGCATTTGTTCAGAACTGTCGGGTAACTACGTTAAGCGCCTTTGTGAGGCTACTGTAAGGCGCTATATAAATGCGGATACACATACATACATGCAGTGGGACTACCGTCATCTACTATGTGACGATGGATTTGCTGAGTATATAAAATTATATAGCAGCAACGTTGTCGTGTGTAGCACTTATCTCCCTGCGCTACATGCATGGACCTTACTTGATCCAGAGACTTTTAAACATCCATGTCGTCTGTCAACTGTTGACGAAGTCCGCTAGCTGGCTATACGTGTGCGTGCACGTCGTGGACCCAGGGCTGAAAGTTGTTTGGAAAAGAGCCGGGTCTGGAACTTTCGCGAGATTTTTGGCTGAGTGTCACCGAAATTTTTTCCCATCTTTTGCCGGCCAAACATTCTGACGACCTTTTTTTTAGTCATCTGACCGAAATGTCGATGAAAAAGTAATTTTTCCTCTGCCAAAAAAGTTGACGACCTTTTTTAAGTCTGATTTTTTGGTAAACAAGCGACCCGGCTGAGACCCGGCAACAGCGGGTCTCGAAAATCGATTCCGGGTCCCAGACCCCGACCGACCCGGCTCCCTGTCAGCCCTGCGTGGACCTGCGAGTGACTATTCTAATTCACTATGCATTGTTTTGCTACCTTATGTAAAAAGGCATGGAGCAAATGACTTAAAGAATCACATAGGCCAGTCACTATGCCGCCTAACACGCGCTACATAAAGTGTTGAGGTAACTGCAGCTTACATGCATACATGTACAAGTACGTATAGGCCTACATATTGACTATTGATTGCCTATAAAATATGCGTTTAATATACGTTGTCTGTACACCAAAATGCGGTGGCAATTCGTCTATTAAAGAATATTCATATCTTATCCCATACTAGCTGGGGTACCCGGCGTTGCCCGGGAAATTTCGATTTTTCGTCCCCAAATCCAGCTCCACCTGCCCCTGTGGGGCGACTTCGCCGCCCATTTGGGGGTTTATACATGGTAAGTTTTGCCCCTCTGCTCGGAAGTTGATCCTGTTGAGTGCCCATAATTATTATAGACGTTGCATACGGCAGGCGTATACATCGCCTGTGACGCGTGGGAAAGCCTATCTACGATTGGCTGACAAGTTGCGACTTAATATCCCTTCGATATTTTGTCCCAGATTTATGATGGGGAACTCTTAGAAGAGCCACATATAATCACCTATACAGTGGCGTAGCTAGCTTTTTGTGGGCCCGTGTGCAGATGTTCCGCATGGGCCCCTAACTATGCCTTGTAGGGCCGATATCTTTGCGTTCTTGCAATTAAGATTTTAAAAAACCAATTATTGGCATTTGCCATTAGACCTGTATAGGCCCTACTTGCAATACAACTCACAGAATAAACACGAATGCTGCACGAATGAGACAGATGACATAAATTGTTATAGCTGGAGTGATTTTTCAGTTGAAATTTAAAAGTTATTACGTTGCATACTTATCCACTTATTATTAGTCATTCTATTATATCTATGTTATTAGTAGGCTAGTAGGCCTACTTAAAACAGTGTCATGGCATCATAGAGTTTTCTTTCTTGCATTTTGTTCAGCAAATAATGTCAATCATCTATCAATTTAATTTGGACACCGAAAACGATTCAATCATCAATTTTTCATAGTATGCCTAAAAATAAATTTAGCAATATTCCTTACAAGTGCAAAATTGGGGCAAATACGTGATTGCTTATGACACTAATCCACAAGTGGTCAATTTGATGCCTCTCTGATTTTGGAGTGAGAGCTGAAAGGAGTTGAGAGCAGTGTGAGATTTGCAGAAAATAACTGGGATCAGACTATGATCTACGTGAAGTGTGGTCATGAAAAGGCGGAAAGACAACTATATAATCCTTAGAATGACTAGCGAGGGTTGAACCACCTCAAACCTCCCCGGCAATAATTCTCACCCTGGTTGAGGGAGACATCAGGTCACTGCCGTTACCTAGGGTTACCATAAGTGCTCAGATGAAAAAGAGGACACAAAATGTTCTTACGGTTACCATCCCGTAGCCAGCACCTAGCCTCCAAGTGCAGTAGGCCTATAGGCCTAACGCTACGCCAATGCTATGTGTTGTACAAATAAAAGTAACGTTAAACTACACAAAATATCGTTCTTATTCTACATGGCTTCAATTTAAACTTCATCGAGGGAGAGTTCAGTAGGCCTACACAGAAACAAAACAATTCGTCGCGTTTCGAACCCGTGTTACGAAAAATTTGGTTACGTTGGTATATGAAGTTCCCCGAACACTCTTAACATGCTTCGGCGTTTCGACGTGCGCCTTAAAATCCAGTGCACCCTTATTGCAACTGGGATATAAGTTCCGTGCCGCACGTCAAGCATTCAGCTTTCTAGTCATAACGACCCGCCCGAAACCCTTGTATTGGGCTTTCAATGCGTCTGGAAATATACACTTACGTTTCGATATTTTTTATTTAATTTATTTGGCAACTTTGAAAAATTAATCATTTTTATTTACAATTATCATTATGTAACTCGTTTTATATTGCGTTTGGTTTACAAAAAAAACCGCTTCAGGAACCGGAAGTCCAATTGTAACCATACCTTTGAAATAAAATATTGCTCGAACGCGTGTTTAGTTCACCGAACGGAATAGTATAACACGGAAAAGTAAGTAAGTAAGATCGATCGGTAACGGACGGGTAAAAACCCGGACAAAAGTCATATTTCTGGAAAACCGCCCGGACGCCCGGACAGGGGCCTAAAAAGAGGACATGTCCGGGGAAACCCGGACGTATGGTAACCCTACCGTTACCAAATCCAGCAATGGACCGGTAGGCCTATATATGAGCATGCCTACATGTGAGAGTGCGACCCGTATGAGCTTTCTGCAGCGCACCGTTTAGTTGCAATACACGAATGTGACAGATAGACGTACATATAATTATTACACCTATCCTATAATATAGCATTGGCACGCCCTTAACCTTTGCATAGGAAAGCGAAAAAACGAAAAAAATGAAAAATCTTATAGGTCTAAATGCCGGTATGATTCGTTTGATGTTCTCAACTTATAACTGTATTGGACCTATTCTTTATCATCGTTCAAACACTAATGTCATCTTGCAATTTGACAGTCATGGCTCAAGACAAAACCATAATTTAAAAGTAGTTCAGATTAAGTAGGCTACAGTTTTGCCTGACAACAGCATTGCATGGGGGTTGATAGGAGACAGTAAAGCAACCTAAAGCAAGTGTGTTCAGAAAAACTACACCTGTCACAAAATATTGCGAATTACTAATTAGGATATAAAAATAATTAATTATATAATCTTTGTGGGCCCCTGGAGGTCGTGGGCCCGTGTGCTTTGCACACACGGTAGCTACGCCACTGCACCTATAGGGCTATCGACGAGTTGTCTGGTCTAGAAATTCACAAAACCTATTCTACGCGTATGCCATCCTTCTGGTTACTGTGTTGTGTATAAGGACATCAAGCAGCTTCTAATTGGAGGCAGTAGATATTCAGATTTTAAGAATTTCGAGTCTGATGATCGTGTGGATAAATCCGCAGAATTAGAAACAGAAATTAATTTCGCTGGGTCGACGATTCACATGTTTAAAGTAGACTATCTGACCAATGTGGCGCTTAGTATCATTTGCCAACCACAGCACTATCGACTACCAACCCATAACACACTTGATGTCTAGAGAAATATTGCTTAACAACTTCTTGATGACAAGCAGTTACAATTAGTTTTGGCCACTACCCGACAAGTAGGTAACTCATGGGCGGAGTTTGGTTTCCGTTCATGGAGGGGCTAAAGCCGTTTTGTTGGGCTAAACCCGGGAAAAGATACCATATACACGGTTAAAAAATGAATCTGGGTCTTCCTGGAGGGGGGGGGGGCTTAGCCTCCTCTAACCCCTGATAAACTTCGCCAATGAGGTAACTATACTTGTCAAACTACTTTTACTAAAATTTACAAACGAATTATTTCGAGGCATTGATATTGCCAAACAACATGAGAATTAATTATCAGCATTAATAATGACATAAGTAATAGAAAAGTCAAAACACAAAGTGAGAAACTCGATTGTAACAATTAGAGTTATTAGACTATATTACTGCATACCAACCTGTCTAGTCTGTTAGCCTGCTTGCACTGCGCCACATACCATTGGTTTAATAATTTTCGTTATTTACAGGCCTATATATCAAAAGATTCGTTCGTATTAGCGTAAGCGGTTAAAGTTACTGCGAGACCAGAATATAATGGTGGCCAGAGGAGTGACTGACCGACTGGAGATTTTATTGTGGGTGGTAATTTTTTCAAATTTCCACTACGCAAGGTTCTAAATTATCGTCATTGCTTTGAGCATGTAAACGCGTGTCGTCACTCGGAGATTGTTCAGCCATCCGATGATCTGCATGCCAGCCACGATCAAAACAGAAGATCCGGTAAGTTCAGAATTATTTTTAGAAGCTCCTTAATTTTGCTGGTATCGCAGGGCCCAGCCCCAATTTTGTTCTGGCATATGGGAAGGGTGCCCATCTGGCCACAGAAACCGAGGCCTTCAACTAACGGATAGTAAGCGATGTATCCAAAGCACACCTCGTCGGCATACGATTCTCCGTATTTAGTCGCTGTAGCCCTTGTGGTCGAATCGTAGACACATTTCACTTCGATGTCATATCCGGGTTTCAATTCAACTGGAGTCTCAAGCCTAAAACATTAAGATTACAAAACGCATTCGTTGTTGCTCTACTGTCAATTTAACAAAAAAATACATCGCACGACGCTCAGGTCTCTCAAACAGATGACGAATTCGAGTATTAGTCGACTTTACGGCGTCTATAGGATTCGGCGATAGACCTATACTCCGAACACTCTGGGTGGAATTAGTCTACATCTAGCCTAAGCTTTCTACCAAACGTAGAGAGGGTCTGCAACTAATCGTAATCGTAATCTCCAACCTTTTAAAGCGCCACTCGAAAGCCAAGCGCGAGGCACCAGCTTATTCACGAGCGCTGCGTTGAGTCAAAAGAGGCGTCTAATCACTTGACCTCTGACTAATCACCATAGACTGTGTGGCTATAGAGGGTTCTTTGTCTACGCCATTTTCTGCATCAGTGCAGTAGTGTAATCGTAATCGCTCATTCGCTTGTCGTCGTTCGTCGTTTCAGAAACAACACGTAGCCTATGGATCAGGAACTCTTAACTTGTTTTCAGAAGAGCGATCTAAATGAGACTCTGATGTTTGAGCAGTTGATATACGAGGGTGGTGAATATTTCTTAAAACATTTGAACACTACTCACTTACAAGGTCGGATACAGAAATTTTCGAAGGGGGCCAACATTTTTGGTGATCTTTGCCGGAAATATCTGATGACTTTTTTAGTTCGTCAGTCATCAGGTCGACGTAATGCAATGAAATAACATACTATGACCTCTCTATAGTCTCGTCGTACCCTACTTTTCTCTCCCCGCTTGGTTGATTTAATGCGTGTTGAAACCAAATGGGGGCCATGGCGCGTCCTATGCACCTTTTAAATGGGGAGCATGGCCGGATTGGCCCCCTGGATCAGCCCCTGCTCACTTACGGCTGAACTTGATGTTCTTAATGATTACTAGCAACATTATAATATAATGTTGCTAGTAATCATTAAGAACATTAGGGCTATGATAAAAGGATAAGCACCTCGAAAGCTTACACTGAATATTTAAAAACCTCCGACATTATGTCGGAGGTTTTTGAATATTCAGTGTAAGCTTTCGAGGTGCTTATCCTTTTATCTTAGCCCAAGCTCTCCGCAGCCTTGGTATTTTGAAATGTAAATGTACAATATATAAATCGGTGCACATCCATGGTCTTTGCTTCCGATTAGATTTTAATTGCATTATGTTGATCAGCTTGAACTCATGTGGACTTATGTTTACAATTTAAATTTGAAAAGATTTCAAAACCTTTAATATTTCTGAATTTTAACTGTGGTAGATTAATGTTACTTATACCAATTAATTTTGGCCTAATAATAAAGTTGTGTTATTTGCAGATTAAGATGAAATTGCACAAGCAAGGTTTTTAAGCTTACAATGAAGTTTCAGATGTAACAAAGGCAAATTATTTTCCGTTTCCGTTTTCTGTCGTTTTTTTTATTTTTTTATTTTTACATCTTTGGATGAAATAAATAATAGAAACTGTCATGCAAAGTAATACAAAATTCTCATAATAAAACATCTTTTTGCAAAAGAATCAACTCTAGAAAGGGTTAGATTATGTGGCCGTGGTCGAGTATTGTATGGGGTGACCTTATGGGGGAGGGAGGAGGTCGTGAAGAATAGGACAAGGATTAGGAGGATACCGCGGAAAATAGCAGAATCAGCTCTAGAAAAGAGTGCGTCAAAACTAGGAAAATCGGTGGGGAGGAAGCTTGAACTGGTCAATTTTCTCTAGAGACCGCTAAGACGTTTACGCTCGATGCCATTGGCAAATCTCCACCAAACAGGTGAGGTATAAAGTAGTCCTGCAATGGATGTAGCTCTAACAACGTCAAACAGACGTTGACCGTGGAGGCCGACGGCGACCAAAAACAGGTAGTAGCAACTTTCGATTGATCCCTTATGCAATGATCTAATCAATTCTTATCTAATCTAATAAAGCATTTATAATGCGCTTCTCACAGCAGAGCTATTCAGAAGCGCTCTCAGCGTGACAGGCCCATGAAAAGAGAAATGTCGTCAAGCAGCGAAAAGATGCAGGTGAATTTCCTACAAGAATCCTGCCACGAATTTCAGAAGGAAGGTGATTCCAAATTAAAGGACCAACAATAGCAAAAGCCCGATGTTGGGTTAATGATAATTATATAACGATGCCATTGAAATTTCAATATTAGATTGAACTAGACTGCAGCGGATGAATTGATCCTGGCTGACGACTTTCAATATTACATACTCGGTCATTGTTGGTTTGGTGTATTCGTAGCTTGTTGAGCTATCCAGTACTTGGACCGTCTGCCCATTGTGAAGTAAACTAATCGCACCAGACCTTCCTACAAATCGAGAAACAATCACAGCAATCACTACGGTTATTAGTGTGCGGTCGTTCTATAGTAGGAACTTTGAGACGGTTAGTTAGTCACTATACCATGACCTGCATTCGGTATTCGAGTGCTGGCGGTGGTAGTAATAGCAGCAACAGCAGCAACAGCAGCAACAGCAACAGTAGTAGTTACATTAGTAGTAGTTGCTGTTGTGGTAGTAGCAGTAGTAGTGGTAGTAGTAGTAGTAGTAGTAGTAGTAGTAGTAGTAGTAGTAGTAGTAGTAGTAGTAGGAGTAGTAGCAGTAGCAGCAGCAGCAGCAGCAGCAGTAGTAGGTGTAGTTGTTGCAGTAGTAGTAGGTGTAGTTGTAATAGTAGTAATAGTAGCCTAGTAGTAGCAATAGCAATAATAATTATATGTTATAATTGCAACAAGTGTATATTATTTACCCAATGTGTGCATGTGAAGGTAGGACGCTGTTAAGAAGATTGATCGGGGCAATTGTGCTGTACATAAGCGGGAGCAGTTGCCGGTCACCGTAACTTCCGGTTGACCAGGAGGAATGGAAATGGACATCTGTCCAATCGTTGCAATCTGTCCACGATTGGGACGGAGATTTCTTGTGTAGTAGATCCTCATTCCAGAAGAGTCCGTCTGACTTGCCTTCAGCTCCGGATTGTACCAGTGAATCTGGAAATGGACGAATCATCTCAACATTGACTCATCAGTCCAGTGTGTAACCTGGTTTCCCCTTCTCTGGGGAAACCAGGTTTCTGGGGATGACAATCGAGCGTCAGGAGGACGATCGCAGGAGAAGTAGAGGGCAGGGGCAAGTGGAGGGAATGTACCCCTCCCCCGTCAGAAACGTTTTTATTTTCCACATTGCAATTGTAGCATTTTAAGCTGTCATCTTAACAAATAGCTGTACTTTTTCAGTGCTCAATTCAAGTCAGTCAAGTCAATTTTGTTTATTCAAAGAGATCAATGAATAAGGACAATCAATAAACAGCAAAGACGATACTGTCAAAATAAAAAAAAACACAATGTAAATCATGAACAAAACATCAGCAGCTATAGAAATAGATGATCCCTGTGAAATGGTGACCCAGAAAGGGAATGACCCCGCTAGCCTAGGTACCCACTAACAGGAAAAAGAAGAAAATAAATTATCATGACAGCTGAGGAAGAAAATTTGTTGTTAAGCAGAATAGAGAAATTTTAAAAGAACATAGAAAGAGCCAAATAAAGAAAAAAAATAAAGTGATTAGTGCAAAATAGGAATTTCCTTAAAGGCAAAAATGAGGAAGTGGTGCATACGGAGCACGGCATATAATATGGACTGAGGAGTATAAATAAGCATAGAATTGCAAGTGCCAAACTATGATGATCAAACTATAATGATCAAAGTGGTATCAGATATAATATAATTAAAACAAGAACCATTAATTAACTATAAGATATTTTTTAAAGTAATTTTTAAAAAGGCCGATAGATTGAAGAGAGATTAAGTAGGTCGGGAGTCCATTCCATATTTTAGGACCCAGATATTTAATAGAAAATTGTTTAATTTTTAAGCGTGCGTACTCACTACGGTAACACTTTGAATATAGGGTGGCATGATTATGAATTTTAGAGCCAACAGTAAAGTAATTTAAGAAAGAATAAGGCAATAAGTTGTGATGATAGCGAAACATAAAGAGGCCAATTTGAAATTTGTTTATGTTCGGTAGAGAAAGAAACATATGGTTGAAATACAGGGGAGCAGTAGAGGTCCTCCAATGTGCACCACAGATAATTCTTATGGCCCGTTTATGTAGAGTGATCAGAGGTTTGAGTCGTGAGGAGTAGTTGGAACCCCAAGATATATTACAATAGGACAGATAAGGGTGGATGAGTGAGTAATAGAGATCAATAAGAACTTCATTAGGGAGGCAATGTTTAATTCTGAGTAAGACCCCAATATTTTTAGCAATTTTTTTAGAGATGGTTGAAATATGATCACGCCAAGTAAGCTGATCATCTATAATAACACCAAGAAATTTAGTAGACTTAGTTTGGGTAATGGGAATATTGTTGATTAAAAGAGATTTATTCACAGCTAGAACATTTTTATTTTTTGTATGAAATAACATAAAATTGGTTTTGTCTAGGTTAAGGGATATTCTGTTAGTTTTGAACCATTCACCTATTAAATTAAGTTCATTATTTGCAATATTAAATAGGCAGTCAAGGGAGTGGTGTGAAAGGAAAACATTAGTATCATCAGCAAATAAAATAAATTTGAATATAGTGGAGGACATAGATAAATCATTAATGTTTAACAGAAAAAGAAGCGGTCCCAGAATCGACCCCTGCCATGGGGAACACCACATAAAACATTCAAAGCCATTGATTTATGTCCATTAAAACAAACATATTGGGTTCTATTACTTAAATAATCCAAGAACCAATCATTACTGATCCCACGAAAACCATAACATTCAAGTTTTTTACCAAAATTTTATGATCTACCGTGTCAAACGCCTTTGAGAGATCAAAAAAGATTCCCAAAGAGATTTTTTATCATCCATAGAATCAATAATATTGCATTGCATTTGCAGATCAAGCAGGGCCATGTAAGTAGAAAGGTTACGTTGGAAGCCATATTTGGTTGAAGATAGGAGTTTAAATTTATTAAGGTAGTCTATTACCCTGTTAGACATAAGTTTTTCAAATATTTTAGAAAAAAAGAAAGTACAGAAATTGGACGATAATTACTAATCAGCTTCTTATCACCATTTTTGAAGATAGGAGAGATTTTAGCAGTGTTTATTTCGGTGGGAACTAAACCAGTAGAGAAGGAGGCATTAATTATAATATTTAGGGGTGTGGCAATAGCACAAATCGAGGATTTAGCAATTAAGGGACTGATATCATCAGGGCTAGATGAGGAAGATCTTAGTAATAACGTGCTTCGCAGAGGTGCGTAGCGCCGAGAAGTAGAGGGCAGGGGCAAGTGGAGGGAATGTACCCCTCTCCCTTCAGAAACGTTTTGAATTTCCACATTGCAATTGTAGCATTTTAAGCTGTCATCTTAACAAATAGCTGTACTTTTTCAGTGCTGATAAAAGTGACCTAAGACTTCAATAAATATTGGCTTTACTTACAATAATAATTTCTTTTTGAGTTTCCACATTGCAATGGTGCCCTTTTAAGATATCATTTTAGCAAGTTCATTCATTCATTCATTATTAGCATTTATATAGCACCCATTCAAGAAACTACTCAGAGGCGCTACCAGCCCAGCTGTAGCAGTTATTACTGGATTATTTCAGTACTGTAAAAGAGCGTTTTAAGATTTCAATTTATATGGTAATTACAATGGTAATATCTTTATCGAGTCCCGTAGCTTAGTTCTGCTTCTGCTGGGTTATTATAATGAATAGTGGCAGACACGAGTATAGTTATATAAGCTGAATGTGCAGCACTGGAATCAGCTTATTCCTGTTTGCCAAGACAGTCCTGAATTGCAGACCAGAAAACACTTTGTAGAAATCATAACAAATGGTACACAAACCAACCAAGAGCTAATCAACTAGAGATACCAAAACTGAGAAGCCATCTTAGCCATGAAGGAATCATCGATGTTGTTTTCCTGGGTTTTCAAATTTGACAGTTTGAAATTTGAAATATCTATATAAATGAAGAGAAGATTCTGTGTGTGTGTGTGTGTGTGTGTGTGTGTGTGTGTGTGTGTGTGTGTGTGTGTGTGTTTGACGGGGATGCATTTCGACAATTTTTGAGCTTTTCACACCAAACCTTCACTGTCTCAGCATGCCATGGGATACCCAGTGGAGACGTTCGCGAATCTCTGCCACCATGGAGCCAGGGTGGGGGGGGGGGACAAAACCCTAATTTTCGCTACTTTTTCAGCCGTTGCCATGCATATTTTCACACTTATTTACCTGAAACGTTACAGTTAGACAGATTTTTACACGGGCCACCTCGCCTCCACCCAACACAAACTTCGGCCCGCAGGGGCCGGGTGCCGGGTAGGGCAGGGTTTGGGATGGTGTGTGGAGTGGAGGAGGAAATTTTCCCAATAACTCAAATTTCACGGGTGGCGTACCGGTGGAGGTCGGAGTGGGTGGGGTGGGGTGGGGTAGGGGGTGAGGGTGATGGCGAGGTGTGGAAATTTTTTCCCTAAAACTCAAATTTCACGGGTGGCGTACTCGTGGAGCTCGGAGTGGGTGGGGTTGAATGTGGTGCGGTGGGAGGGCTGGGTGGGTCCTTATGGTGGGGTGGTTGGTGGAAGAGAAATTTTTTCCGAAAATCCAACTTTCACGGGTGGCGGAGTGTCGTTGGGCGGATGGGGTGGGGTGGGAGGGATGGGGTAGGGGTTAGGGGTCAGGAGCGAAAATTTTTCCCAAAACCCAAATTTAACGGGTGGCGTACCGGTGGAGGTCGGAGTGTGGTGGGGTGCTGTGTGGTGGGGTGGGTGAAGGGATGGGGTGGGAGGGGAAATTTTCCCGAAAACCCAAATTTAACGAGTGGCGTTCCTGTGGAGGTCGGAGTGTTGTGGGTGGGGTTGTGGTCGGGAGCGGTCTAATCCTAAATTTCCCGGACAACGCCGGGTACCCCATATAGTAGCAGAATATAGTGAATCCATTCAGTTGCACAAACATGGTATTTGTACAAATATCAACTGTAAATTATACTCATTGTAACATTTTTACATGATAGTATCATACACTATAGTAGTAAATTATAACATTATAATCATATAATAGTAAATAATGCCATGGTATAGTGTAGCGAAATTGGGGAAGGGACCCTCCCCATTTTCTTTAGCGCTTCCTGCCTCTTCTGCCTTCTCCTGTTGTCCGTTTCCCGCGCTCCAGCCTGCCTCTTTTGAGGCCGCTTGCCTTTTAGTCCTCTGGTGCATCTAGTTTCCCGCGCGATAGCCGGCCTCTTTTGAGGCTGGCCTGCCTCTTTCAGAAGGCTAGCCTGCCTCTTTAAAGGCTGGCCTGCCTCTTTGAAGGCTAGCCTGCCTCTTTAAAGGCTAGCCTGCCTCTTTCAGAAGGCTAGCCTGCCTCTTTAAAGGCTAGCCTGCCTCTTTAAAGGCTAGCCTGCCTTTTCGTTCCCGCGTTACTTTGGCCACGCCCACCCCTGGGTAGTGTATATAAGGGGCTGTGTTTTAGTAAGAGGAGTCTTCGATCGGAGTCATCGACCCAGTCACGCTGCGAGAGTCAGCTCCGAGTGCAGTTGAGTTCAGAGTTAGTCAGTGATGTCGTCGACGAATCAGCGAGGCAGTTAGTCCATGACGTACAGCGGACGAGTAGTGGACCGACGGACGATTTAGCGACCGTGTGACAGTTTGTCATTGCGAAAATAAATATCGTGTCTTCATTCGAACGTCGTGGTGTTCTCTACGGGCGGAGCGACCGGAAGTGCCCCACCTTTCCTCCGAAATACCCCGGAGGCGGACTTACGCTTCCTCCCCCCCGAAGCGACACGCGTCCTTCCACTTCCGCTATCCTGGTTACACGGAAGCTTGGGCGTCTGCAGAGAGGGAGCGGCTCCCCCGTTGTATTTGTTCCGCCACAATAGTATAACAGTTCATGTAAAACAATGATGTGAACAGCAACTAAAAGCTATTATCAACCCATGCTAGGGATGGACTGGTTGCGAAAACACCGATGTAGACTAGGCTTCGGGAACGGTGCCTTATTTTTGGGGCGCAGGCGCATACCCCTTGTCCGAGGCAATGGCTCACAGTGGTGCCGTAGGGTAATGCTAGCCGAGGAAGTAGTGGTGTCCCCCAAGTGCCAAACCGAGGTTCCCGTTAGATTGATTTACGGAGATTTGACGTCTAAGGCGCCCGCTTGGATGACCGAGGCGCAGGAAATCCAGCCAGGGGTACATCTCGCCCGCGTGGTGGTGGAAGACCGCGCAGATGTTACGGTGAGGCTAGTAAATCTAAATGAGGAACCAGTGAGAATAGCTAAGGACCGGTTCCTAGGCGGGTTACACCCCGTGGAAGTTGAGCAGGGAACGGAACCGAAGCGGAACGAAGCGTTAGGCGATGAGACCGTGTGGAGAGACACGTTGACGAAGGATTTGCCGGAAGAGGTTCCCTTCGAGATCCGCCGACGACTAGACCAGTTACTGCAGGAGTACCAAGATGTGTTTTCGCTTAACGACAGAGATTTGGGTAGGACGTCGATTACGACCCATAGGATAGAGACGGGTGAAGCGTGCCCCGTGAGGCAGCCATTAAGGCGACACCCCATTCCCCATAGGGAGGTAATGGGTAATGCATTGGACGCCATGTTGAGCGATGGGGTAGAGGAACCCGCTGTTAGCGAGGGTGTGTCCGGAACCAGAGGCAGCGCCCATGGGGTAGGCGTTGAGTACGGACGGCTAGCGGATGTATCCCAGACCCGGTTATTGGTGCAACGCAGGGCGTTTAAGGTCAATAAGTTCACGCACGCTAGGAGTAGGACTAAATTTAGGCCTCCTTTTAGGCGCCTGTTAGAGGTACTGCCCTATTTGGAGCCATGGGTGACGTCAGAGGTTGCGTATGTGGGCCCATGTCCAAGGGGGTGGAGCCAACAGCAGCCATCCGAGAGAATGAGAGGGTGCGTGCCTTCGCGCCTATATTGCTCGTCTGTGCAAGAGGGCGGGGCGATCTATCGATCGCTCGATGATCGCGACCGGGCAACGTCACCTGCTGAGACGAGCGACTGGATTGGCGGAGGGAGGCGAGCGATCCACCTAGCCTGCCGAGGTAAATTCTGTCGCCGACCCCACATCAGCCTCTTTCGTCGGATGAACATGGCCGAGGCACCACTGTTCCGTTGTTCTCTGTGTTCGGCGTGTTATTCCGGAGATTACGGATGGCAATCTTTGCTACGCCACGAGCGGAAGACGCACGGACGCAGCCGACCGAAGAAAGCTTGCGTGCGACGGATCCAAGTAAGCGAATCGCCGTCGACCTCGACGGAGGCACCCTCTACCGTGGAAGCGACCGGGTCGACCGAGGCTATGGACTTCCTCCCGGAAGGGGTCGTGCTGGAAGAGTTGATGGAAGGGCCGGAGTTGGATGACCTGCTGGACTACTTGATGCCGATTGACGTTGCTGCACCGGAGGAACGAGAAGTGGTCGGAACGCCGGCGTTGGCGGAAGGCGACCCGCCGGCGTCCCCGTCTCTGCTATCGCCCGGACCGGAAGCGGAAGCCCTGCTGGCTTTGGTCGACGCCATCCGACCTCCCGACGTCGGGGAAGTCTTGGCGCCCCCTGCTGAACCGTTGGCTGCAGCGCCCACTGAAGCGGAAGTGCGTGCGGTTTATCGCATGGCCGACAGCCCGGGGTTGTTTCTCGGTCGGGAACAATTTCTGACCCGCGTACGGCTGACCTACCCTCAATTTCCGGCTTCTGTCGCGGAGATCGCTTTCCAGACTGGACGCATCGGGACCGTGCGCCCGCGCGGGGTCGCCATGGTGCGCCCCTGCACTCCGCCTCCTCCTCCCCCCGCACCGGACGTTGACGAGAGGTGGCTCTACTATGATTTGATCAACAACCCGATCTTCGACCCGATGGATCCTCCGATGGACGATGAAGAACCCGTCGTCGATTTGACCAGCGAACCCTCCTCCTCATCGGGAAACGACGACCCCAATGACCCCGACTACGTGCCGTCGGAGTCGGATGATTCCCCTTTGCCGCCGGGCCAACGCAGCCCCGACGCCATTTCTCTTTCCAGTGAAGACGCTTGAACGGTTCCGAGGTTAGAAACTGTTAACTTCGTTGTTTGAGAGTGTTCTGTTCAATTGTTGTTCCGGTGGAACGAGAGTCTGTGAGCTTAATTGCTGACTAGTTAGTGTTGCCGCTTTCGGCTTAAGTGTTGTCTTGTATGAGACGAATCGTGTTGTGTTACAGTCTTTCGTTTAGGACTGGACTAGTTAAGAAGTAGTTGGCCTTTGTGGGTCGTGTTTTGTGCCTTAAAGATATTAATTATTGTCGTCGTGGAATAAAAGACACTGCGTAACTTTGTCATGGACTAAGAACACTGCATATTGCTGTCGTACTGAAGAACAGTGCGTAACGTTGTCGCGAATTGAGAGACATTGTTTAATGTGCTGCGAAATGAAAGACATTGAGTAATTATGTCGCAAAGGACATTGCATAATTGAAGGACATTGTGATTAATATTGGCGCGACGTTGCCTGTTGTACTAACGCATAGTTAAGGATCGTTTTTGTTGTCCCGTGTGGGACCGATGTTCTTGTATGTGTTACCGACTATGTGGACGTAGGTTGGACTGCGAGACCTTGGACAGTCCCCGTGGGAGCGTAAACGAAAAATGTGGACATTTTTTACCGTGGAGGGCGGAGGATGTAGCGAAATTGGGGAAGGGACCCTCCCCATTTTCTTTAGCGCTTCCTGCCTCTTCTGCCTTCTCCTGTTGTCCGTTTCCCGCGCTCCAGCCTGCCTCTTTTGAGGCCGCTTGCCTTTTAGTCCTCTGGTGCATCTAGTTTCCCGCGCGATAGCCGGCCTCTTTTGAGGCTGGCCTGCCTCTTTCAGAAGGCTAGCCTGCCTCTTTAAAGGCTGGCCTGCCTCTTTGAAGGCTAGCCTGCCTCTTTAAAGGCTAGCCTGCCTCTTTCAGAAGGCTAGCCTGCCTCTTTCAGAAGGCTAGCCTGCCTCTTTAAAGGCTAGCCTGCCTCTTTAAAGGCTAGCCTGCCTTTTCGTTCCCGCGTTACTTTGGCCACGCCCACCCCTGGGTAGTGTATATAAGGGGCTGTGTTTTAGTAAGAGGAGTCTTCGATCGGAGTCATCGACCCAGTCACGCTGCGAGAGTCAGCTCCGAGTGCAGTTGAGTTCAGAGTTAGTCAGTGATGTCGTCGACGAATCAGCGAGGCAGTTAGTCCATGACGTACAGCGGACGAGTAGTGGACCGACGGACGATTTAGCGACCGTGTGACAGTTTGTCATTGCGAAAATAAATATCGTGTCTTCATTCGAACGTCGTGGTGTTCTCTACGGGCGGAGCGACCGGAAGTGCCCCACCTTTCCTCCGAAATACCCCGGAGGCGGACTTACGCTTCCTCCCCCCCGAAGCGACACGCGTCCTTCCACTTCCGCTATCCTGGTTACACGGAAGCTTGGGCGTCTGCAGAGAGGGAGCGGCTCCCCCGTTGTATTTGTTCCGCCACAATAGTATAACAGTTCATGTAAAACAATGATGTGAACAGCAACTAAAAGCTATTATCAACCCATGCTAGGGATGGACTGGTTGCGAAAACACCGATGTAGACTAGGCTTCGGGAACGGTGCCTTATTTTTGGGGCGCAGGCGCATACCCCTTGTCCGAGGCAATGGCTCACAGTGGTGCCGTAGGGTAATGCTAGCCGAGGAAGTAGTGGTGTCCCCCAAGTGCCAAACCGAGGTTCCCGTTAGATTGATTTACGGAGATTTGACGTCTAAGGCGCCCGCTTGGATGACCGAGGCGCAGGAAATCCAGCCAGGGGTACATCTCGCCCGCGTGGTGGTGGAAGACCGCGCAGATGTTACGGTGAGGCTAGTAAATCTAAATGAGGAACCAGTGAGAATAGCTAAGGACCGGTTCCTAGGCGGGTTACACCCCGTGGAAGTTGAGCAGGGAACGGAACCGAAGCGGAACGAAGCGTTAGGCGATGAGACCGTGTGGAGAGACACGTTGACGAAGGATTTGCCGGAAGAGGTTCCCTTCGAGATCCGCCGACGACTAGACCAGTTACTGCAGGAGTACCAAGATGTGTTTTCGCTTAACGACAGAGATTTGGGTAGGACGTCGATTACGACCCATAGGATAGAGACGGGTGAAGCGTGCCCCGTGAGGCAGCCATTAAGGCGACACCCCATTCTCCATAGGGAGGTAATGGGTAATGCATTGGACGCCATGTTGAGCGATGGGGTAGAGGAACCCGCTGTTAGCGAGGGTGTGTCCGGAACCAGAGGCAGCGCCCATGGGGTAGGCGTTGAGTACGGACGGCTAGCGGATGTATCCCAGACCCGGTTATTGGTGCAACGCAGGGCGTTTAAGGTCAATAAGTTCACGCACGCTAGGAGTAGGACTAAATTTAGGCCTCCTTTTAGGCGCCTGTTAGAGGTACTGCCCTATTTGGAGCCATGGGTGACGTCAGAGGTTGCGTATGTGGGCCCATGTCCAAGGGGGTGGAGCCAACAGCAGCCATCCGAGAGAATGAGAGGGTGCGTGCCTTCGCGCCTATATTGCTCGTCTGTGCAAGAGGGCGGGGCGATCTATCGATCGCTCGATGATCGCGACCGGGCAACGTCACCTGCTGAGACGAGCGACTGGATTGGCGGAGGGAGGCGAGCGATCCACCTAGCCTGCCGAGGTAAATTCTGTCGCCGACCCCACATCAGCCTATTTCGTCGGATGAACATGGCCGAGGCACCACTGTTCCGTTGTTCTCTGTGTTCGGCGTGTTATTCCGGAGATTACGGATGGCAATCTTTGCTACGCCACGAGCGGAAGACGCACGGACGCAGCCGACCGAAGAAAGCTTGCGTGCGACGGATCCAAGTAAGCGAATCGCCGTCGACCTCGACGGAGGCACCCTCTACCGTGGAAGCGACCGGGTCGACCGAGGCTATGGACTTCCTCCCGGAAGGGGTCGTGCTGGAAGAGTTGATGGAAGGGCCGGAGTTGGATGACCTGCTGGACTACTTGATGCCGATTGACGTTGCTGCACCGGAGGAACGAGAAGTGGTCGGAACGCCGGCGTTGGCGGAAGGCGACCCGCCGGCGTCCCCGTCTCTGCTATCGCCCGGACCGGAAGCGGAAGCCCTGCTGGCTTTGGTCGACGCCATCCGACCTCCCGACGTCGGGGAAGTCTTGGCGCCCCCTGCTGAACCGTTGGCTGCAGCGCCCACTGAAGCGGAAGTGCGTGCGGTTTATCGCATGGCCGACAGCCCGGGGTTGTTTCTCGGTCGGGAACAATTTCTGACCCGCGTACGGCTGACCTACCCTCAATTTCCGGCTTCTGTCGCGGAGATCGCTTTCCAGACTGGACGCATCGGGACCGTGCGCCCGCGCGGGGTCGCCATGGTGCGCCCCTGCACTCCGCCTCCTCCTCCCCCCGCACCGGACGTTGACGAGAGGTGGCTCTACTATGATTTGATCAACAACCCGATCTTCGACCCGATGGATCCTCCGATGGACGATGAAGAACCCGTCGTCGATTTGACCAGCGAACCCTCCTCCTCATCGGGAAACGACGACCCCAATGACCCCGACTACGTGCCGTCGGAGTCGGATGATTCCCCTTTGCCGCCGGGCCAACGCAGCCCCGACGCCATTTCTCTTTCCAGTGAAGACGCTTGAACGGTTCCGAGGTTAGAAACTGTTAACTTCGTTGTTTGAGAGTGTTCTGTTCAATTGTTGTTCCGGTGGAACGAGAGTCTGTGAGCTTAATTGCTGACTAGTTAGTGTTGCCGCTTTCGGCTTAAGTGTTGTCTTGTATGAGACGAATCGTGTTGTGTTACAGTCTTTCGTTTAGGACTGGACTAGTTAAGAAGTAGTTGGCCTTTGTGGGTCGTGTTTTGTGCCTTAAAGATATTAATTATTGTCGTCGTGGAATAAAAGACACTGCGTAACTTTGTCATGGACTAAGAACACTGCATATTGCTGTCGTACTGAAGAACAGTGCGTAACGTTGTCGCGAATTGAGAGACATTGTTTAATGTGCTGCGAAATGAAAGACATTGAGTAATTATGTCGCAAAGGACATTGCATAATTGAAGGACATTGTGATTAATATTGGCGCGACGTTGCCTGTTGTACTAACGCATAGTTAAGGATCGTTTTTGTTGTCCCGTGTGGGACCGATGTTCTTGTATGTGTTACCGACTATGTGGACGTAGGTTGGACTGCGAGACCTTGGACAGTCCCCGTGGGAGCGTAAACGAAAAATGTGGACATTTTTTACCGTGGAGGGCGGAGGATGTAGCGAAATTGGGGAAGGGACCCTCCCCATTTTCTTTAGCGCTTCCTGCCTCTTCTGCCTTCTCCTGTTGTCCGTTTCCCGCGCTCCAGCCTGCCTCTTTTGAGGCCGCTTGCCTTTTAGTCCTCTGGTGCATCTAGTTTCCCGCGCGATAGCCGGCCTCTTTTGAGGCTGGCCTGCCTCTTTCAGAAGGCTAGCCTGCCTCTTTAAAGGCTGGCCTGCCTCTTTGAAGGCTAGCCTGCCTCTTTAAAGGCTAGCCTGCCTCTTTCAGAAGGCTAGCCTGCCTCTTTCAGAAGGCTAGCCTGCCTCTTTAAAGGCTAGCCTGCCTCTTTAAAGGCTAGCCTGCCTTTTCGTTCCCGCGTTACTTTGGCCACGCCCACCCCTGGGTAGTGTATATAAGGGGCTGTGTTTTAGTAAGAGGAGTCTTCGATCGGAGTCATCGACCCAGTCACGCTGCGAGAGTCAGCTCCGAGTGCAGTTGAGTTCAGAGTTAGTCAGTGATGTCGTCGACGAATCAGCGAGGCAGTTAGTCCATGACGTACAGCGGACGAGTAGTGGACCGACGGACGATTTAGCGACCGTGTGACAGTTTGTCATTGCGAAAATAAATATCGTGTCTTCATTCGAACGTCGTGGTGTTCTCTACGGGCGGAGCGACCGGAAGTGCCCCACCTTTCCTCCGAAATACCCCGGAGGCGGACTTACGCTTCCTCCCCCCCGAAGCGACACGCGTCCTTCCACTTCCGCTATCCTGGTTACACGGAAGCTTGGGCGTCTGCAGAGAGGGAGCGGCTCCCCCGTTGTATTTGTTCCGCCACAATAGTATAACAGTTCATGTAAAACAATGATGTGAACAGCAACTAAAAGCTATTATCAACCCATGCTAGGGATGGACTGGTTGCGAAAACACCGATGTAGACTAGGCTTCGGGAACGGTGCCTTATTTTTGGGGCGCAGGCGCATACCCCTTGTCCGAGGCAATGGCTCACAGTGGTGCCGTAGGGTAATGCTAGCCGAGGAAGTAGTGGTGTCCCCCAAGTGCCAAACCGAGGTTCCCGTTAGATTGATTTACGGAGATTTGACGTCTAAGGCGCCCGCTTGGATGACCGAGGCGCAGGAAATCCAGCCAGGGGTACATCTCGCCCGCGTGGTGGTGGAAGACCGCGCAGATGTTACGGTGAGGCTAGTAAATCTAAATGAGGAACCAGTGAGAATAGCTAAGGACCGGTTCCTAGGCGGGTTACACCCCGTGGAAGTTGAGCAGGGAACGGAACCGAAGCGGAACGAAGCGTTAGGCGATGAGACCGTGTGGAGAGACACGTTGACGAAGGATTTGCCGGAAGAGGTTCCCTTCGAGATCCGCCGACGACTAGACCAGTTACTGCAGGAGTACCAAGATGTGTTTTCGCTTAACGACAGAGATTTGGGTAGGACGTCGATTACGACCCATAGGATAGAGACGGGTGAAGCGTGCCCCGTGAGGCAGCCATTAAGGCGACACCCCATTCTCCATAGGGAGGTAATGGGTAATGCATTGGACGCCATGTTGAGCGATGGGGTAGAGGAACCCGCTGTTAGCGAGGGTGTGTCCGGAACCAGAGGCAGCGCCCATGGGGTAGGCGTTGAGTACGGACGGCTAGCGGATGTATCCCAGACCCGGTTATTGGTGCAACGCAGGGCGTTTAAGGTCAATAAGTTCACGCACGCTAGGAGTAGGACTAAATTTAGGCCTCCTTTTAGGCGCCTGTTAGAGGTACTGCCCTATTTGGAGCCATGGGTGACGTCAGAGGTTGCGTATGTGGGCCCATGTCCAAGGGGGTGGAGCCAACAGCAGCCATCCGAGAGAATGAGAGGGTGCGTGCCTTCGCGCCTATATTGCTCGTCTGTGCAAGAGGGCGGGGCGATCTATCGATCGCTCGATGATCGCGACCGGGCAACGTCACCTGCTGAGACGAGCGACTGGATTGGCGGAGGGAGGCGAGCGATCCACCTAGCCTGCCGAGGTAAATTCTGTCGCCGACCCCACATCAGCCTATTTCGTCGGATGAACATGGCCGAGGCACCACTGTTCCGTTGTTCTCTGTGTTCGGCGTGTTATTCCGGAGATTACGGATGGCAATCTTTGCTACGCCACGAGCGGAAGACGCACGGACGCAGCCGACCGAAGAAAGCTTGCGTGCGACGGATCCAAGTAAGCGAATCGCCGTCGACCTCGACGGAGGCACCCTCTACCGTGGAAGCGACCGGGTCGACCGAGGCTATGGACTTCCTCCCGGAAGGGGTCGTGCTGGAAGAGTTGATGGAAGGGCCGGAGTTGGATGACCTGCTGGACTACTTGATGCCGATTGACGTTGCTGCACCGGAGGAACGAGAAGTGGTCGGAACGCCGGCGTTGGCGGAAGGCGACCCGCCGGCGTCCCCGTCTCTGCTATCGCCCGGACCGGAAGCGGAAGCCCTGCTGGCTTTGGTCGACGCCATCCGACCTCCCGACGTCGGGGAAGTCTTGGCGCCCCCTGCTGAACCGTTGGCTGCAGCGCCCACTGAAGCGGAAGTGCGTGCGGTTTATCGCATGGCCGACAGCCCGGGGTTGTTTCTCGGTCGGGAACAATTTCTGACCCGCGTACGGCTGACCTACCCTCAATTTCCGGCTTCTGTCGCGGAGATCGCTTTCCAGACTGGACGCATCGGGACCGTGCGCCCGCGCGGGGTCGCCATGGTGCGCCCCTGCACTCCGCCTCCTCCTCCCCCCGCACCGGACGTTGACGAGAGGTGGCTCTACTATGATTTGATCAACAACCCGATCTTCGACCCGATGGATCCTCCGATGGACGATGAAGAACCCGTCGTCGATTTGACCAGCGAACCCTCCTCCTCATCGGGAAACGACGACCCCAATGACCCCGACTACGTGCCGTCGGAGTCGGATGATTCCCCTTTGCCGCCGGGCCAACGCAGCCCCGACGCCATTTCTCTTTCCAGTGAAGACGCTTGAACGGTTCCGAGGTTAGAAACTGTTAACTTCGTTGTTTGAGAGTGTTCTGTTCAATTGTTGTTCCGGTGGAACGAGAGTCTGTGAGCTTAATTGCTGACTAGTTAGTGTTGCCGCTTTCGGCTTAAGTGTTGTCTTGTATGAGACGAATCGTGTTGTGTTACAGTCTTTCGTTTAGGACTGGACTAGTTAAGAAGTAGTTGGCCTTTGTGGGTCGTGTTTTGTGCCTTAAAGATATTAATTATTGTCGTCGTGGAATAAAAGACACTGCGTAACTTTGTCATGGACTAAGAACACTGCATATTGCTGTCGTACTGAAGAACAGTGCGTAACGTTGTCGCGAATTGAGAGACATTGTTTAATGTGCTGCGAAATGAAAGACATTGAGTAATTATGTCGCAAAGGACATTGCATAATTGAAGGACATTGTGATTAATATTGGCGCGACGTTGCCTGTTGTACTAACGCATAGTTAAGGATCGTTTTTGTTGTCCCGTGTGGGACCGATGTTCTTGTATGTGTTACCGACTATGTGGACGTAGGTTGGACTGCGAGACCTTGGACAGTCCCCGTGGGAGCGTAAACGAAAAATGTGGACATTTTTTACCGTGGAGGGCGGAGGATGTAGCGAAATTGGGGAAGGGACCCTCCCCATTTTCTTTAGCGCTTCCTGCCTCTTCTGCCTTCTCCTGTTGTCCGTTTCCCGCGCTCCAGCCTGCCTCTTTTGAGGCCGCTTGCCTTTTAGTCCTCTGGTGCATCTAGTTTCCCGCGCGATAGCCGGCCTCTTTTGAGGCTGGCCTGCCTCTTTCAGAAGGCTAGCCTGCCTCTTTAAAGGCTGGCCTGCCTCTTTGAAGGCTAGCCTGCCTCTTTAAAGGCTAGCCTGCCTCTTTCAGAAGGCTAGCCTGCCTCTTTAAAGGCTAGCCTGCCTCTTTAAAGGCTAGCCTGCCTTTTCGTTCCCGCGTTACTTTGGCCACGCCCACCCCTGGGTAGTGTATATAAGGGGCTGTGTTTTAGTAAGAGGAGTCTTCGATCGGAGTCATCGACCCAGTCACGCTGCGAGAGTCAGCTCCGAGTGCAGTTGAGTTCAGAGTTAGTCAGTGATGTCGTCGACGAATCAGCGAGGCAGTTATGCAAAGGACATTGCATAATTGAAGGACATTGTGATTAATATTGGCGCGACGTTGCCTGTTGTACTAACGCATAGTTAAGGATCGTTTTTGTTGTCCCGTGTGGGACCGATGTTCTTGTATGTGTTACCGACTATGTGGACGTAGGTTGGACTGCGAGACCTTGGACAGTCCCACGTACAGCGGACGAGTAGTGGACCGACGGACGATTTAGCGACCCTGTGACAGTTTGTCATTGCGAAAATAAATATCGTGTCTTCATTCGAACGTCGTGGTGTTCTCTACGGGCGGAGCGACCGGAAGTGCCCCACCTTTCCTCCGAAATACCCCGGAGGCGGACTTACACTTCCTCCCCCCCCGAAGCGACACGCGTCCTTCCACTTCCGCTATCCTGGTTACACGGAAGCTTGGGCGTCTGCAGAGAGGGAGCGGCTCCCCCGTTGTATTTGTTCCGCCACAATAGTATAACAGTTCATGTAAAACAATGATGTGAACAGCAACTAAAAGCTATTATCAATTTGCCAAATTTTTCTGGAAGGCATGCCATCTCTGCTATTTGTTAGTGGAGTTCATACCCTTGCGTGGAGTTCATGCCCTTTCGTGGAGTTCATGCCCTTTCGAGGAGTTCACAATAAATCAAACGCGTGCCACGTGACACTGGACAATTCGAGAAATCAACAAGAAAGAAAGAAATAATTCGGCGACCACTATCTGAAACCGGTTACGGTTTCATCAGATTCTAAACCCACATCACCGTTCTATTCAGAATCTTTTCACTTTCTCGCTATGTAATTTTCTTCCTCTACCTTCATAAAAAACATGATTAGCCTACTATTTGCTCTGATCAAGCCTCGTAATTTTTTTATTTAGGCTATAAGGATTAAATATGAATCGTTTTGCTTTGCGGCCGTCTATCGACTTGCTTACTTCTCGATCGCGTATAAATGTAGTATACTGTGCGCATGCACGATAACCTAGAAATATATAACCACCCAAGAATAGATATTCCAATAGATACGCTTACTCATGACTCGCTTGCAAGATTAAGACATACACCAAGAATACGTATGACCTAGAGTAGCCTTTATGTCCGGCGTACAGCGCACCTACGCCATGACTGCAGCCCCTGGTAATTATCTCCATTACTGGGCTAACCAAACCGTTGCTTGATTGTCATACCAGTTCAGTCTGTGACTTGGTTGGGCCATGCCACGTCGTTACTTGCTGTCTGCGTGACTTTGGCTATTAAGCCATATTTTGTCTGATTTGAGCCAGAATGTGCCCTGCTGCTGGCTACGTCTTACTAAGCTTTGCAAATGGTCTAAGTCGGTCGGCTGCAGTCTACAAAAATCGTCCAGGTGTAACTTGTAATAAAGCTGTCACTTTTGTCTTGCTTTTATGTTCACAATATTTCAGATAAAAATAGTGAAGGCTAATATAAATTTTATCGCACCTGCAGAGCAATGAGACCATCAATTTGTAGAACTGTAACAACAAAACTGTAGCCTACAAGAAGCGAATGAGAAACTAATGAGGCCCATCATTCAGTGCTACAGTGCTATACAGCTGAATGCAACGTATGATATGAAATTCTTACAAATAGTGCGGTGCCTTTTTTGCGCATTATTTTGGCCAAATATGTTAAGTTTTAGTGAGTAAAAAGGACGCGTCGGAATGTTTGAACTTGCTTAGGAGGATGAGAACCAGAACAACAACAAGAAGAAGACGTTTCTTTTATTGTTGCGATTTCAAGTAGCGTCAGTGTCAATAATTATTTTTGGACTTACGAAGAAACGCTGTATCAACTGTCTTGAACCTACAGAAACTGTGAAGCAAGTGCTGCACTAGTAGACATCTGCAAGATAAAACTAGCATTCCACTACTTTGCAGATCTCTTTTTCTTTGAAAGGGTTCTGTTTTTAAATATAATTAAAATGCAATGACAAATACAGCATTATGCAAGTTCAATGGAGACATTCGTTGTTTGCATAACTCGCAGAGCTTACCTGTAAGACTGCATACCGGAAATCGTATAGTCCCATTCTGAATCCCATCTGGCTGTTAAGACACGTCCCCACGCCACCAACTCTCCAGATAGCAATCATTGATTGGCAAGATGCCACGTTCTCCGTTAAGCAATCATAAGATTCGCCAACCGGATGGTCTAAAACATCGCGAAAATCTGAGTCTCGTTCGAGCATAATATTACCATCATCCAAAAATTCCGATCACTAGCGGATCGACGGTTAACTATTATGCTTCCTGTTACCGAAAAGACGCTACTTGAAGTCGCACGTTCACTCCCTATACTCAGCAATATAATGAAGCCTTACAAATAGAAAGTTTTATGATTATAATTATTCGCTCGACCACTTATGCATAGACAAATTTGGGTCACATCAAATATCCATGGGCATGTTGACTGTGTGGTTGGGCAATACAGAACTCTACATATTCACGTTCCTGCTATATGCAATAACACGGTTGTGCAAACCGTCTTACATTATTTTCTCAAGCATGCAATTCTTCACTGGTGAGCTATTTATCCTCCGTGTCTTCCATTATTATGACCTGCGTTATATGATCCGATTGGATAGGAAAACATGGATTTTAAACTACCTTTCTATCACTATCTTTTTAATTCACTACATGGAAAGAATAGCCTATTGTCTGTTTAAGTAGCGTCTTTGTTGGATTGAACTTTTAATAAACGAACTGATTCATTCATTGACTAACTGATTGATGGATTGATTGAATGTTTGATTGATTAAATAATTGATTAATATAATGATTGATTGACTGACTGAATGATTGCTAGAATGAATGATTGATTGAATGATTGATCGATTGACTGGTTTATTGTTTGATGGATTGATTGAATGATTGATTGATTTAATGATTGATCGATTGATTGGTTTATTGTTTGATGGATTGATTGAATGATTGATTGATTTAATGATTGATTGGTTGGTTGACTGACTCAATGATTGCTAGAACGAATGATTGATAGAATGATTAATTGGTTTATTGATTGATTGATTGCTCGATTGATTGATTGACTGACCTTTTGGATAATCGTTAGTCGCGTAGAGCACCATGTGATGCAGTATAACTGCGTTGTCTATGATTGGTTCGAAGGCGATGATGTCAGCCACGGATTGCCTGGGTAGAACGAGTGAACGGCAGATGATGGTCGTCTCTTTAGTGGGAATAGGAGTGACAGGAATTCGCAGAGTGTAGTTTAGTACACCTACAAACAAATTTATGACATTGTCATCGTCACAAAATGGCCTATATTCTTAGAACTTTACATGGAGACCAGAGTAAAAAATTGCGATTGCCATATCGATAGATAGATTAAGCGGTTATAGCAATATGCAGAGCTTTTTAGCGTGCAGTTGTACACAAACTGTGCAATTCTAAGTGGACTTGTGCAGTTGTAGGCGCACTTATGTGCAGTTAAAAATAGCAAAAAAGGTTATTGTCCTCCGATTGGAATTGATTTACCATGGAGGAAGGGAATGAAGAGATTGTGCACTGTGCAGTTATAAAATTCCTTTAAAAACCTTGCAAATATGAACAAGAGGGGAGAGCGACTAGAGGAAGTCTTTGGTCAGTCGCTGAAAATAAAACAGAATGAATATCTGCAATTGCTTTACCTGGTTCGTTGATCGCCGGGCAATCAAACTTCTTTGTGCCGCAGTCCTTCAGCCAAGAATTCTTTACTAAGCAGTCAGGCGAATCCATTGGCTCACAGATACCTTTGACATCATTAGAGAAGATAATTATCTAAGTTTATGCGGTAATTAATTGCATACATCAGAATTAAAGAATAATAATCACGTTTCTGTCATGCAATGACTCCGTTGAGTTGTTTCAATGGATGAACACAAAGGAAATTACAGACGAATAATTGTTTCGGTGACTGACTGCCATAGGCGTAGGGAACATTTCGTCAAATATGGGGGGGGGGCCTGGACCCCGCCTCCTACGCCTATGCTGACTGCGTCATTTTCAACAGGTTTCGACGGACTCTGTTTTATCGAGGTAAACTGACCGATTATTTTTCAGAATTAACGGGTTTCTACTCATACTTTGTATGGGATGAGGGTTCATCGAAAAATGGAGCACTGGATTCAGCTCGTCATCATTTATTGGCTTTTATTATTACTACTATTATCAGTGTTGTTGTTGTTGTTGTTGTTGTCGTTGCACTTGTTTTTGTTGCTGTTGGCGCGTTGTCAGCTCTGAGAGAGCGCGAAGGGTCGTCAGTCTACTGTTGAACGTCGGTGTGGTGAGACGTGTAGCTTAAGTTACGCCCACGGGTTTGAGGCCTGAGATGTTAAGCGATTCGAGGTGAAAAAGTTTCCTCTGTTTCTACCTACAGATGATGTGCTGCATTGGTTGCCAATAGCCCAACGCATCCATTATCGAATTGCTGCTCTGATTTCTCGCTGTACCCTTGGTTGTGCTCCATCCTACCTGCGTGTTCTCTGTCGTCCAGTCTCTGACATTGAAGCGCGTCGGGCCCTTCGCTCTGCTGCGAAGGGACAACTGCTTGTTCCACGGGCTCGCTTAGCTACCAGACAGCGCCGAGCCTTCTCGGTTGTGGAGCCGTCAATCTGTAATGACCTCCCCCCCCTAACCTCCATCTCCTTCACCTGACCAGTCAATCCTTATTTCTTAAGTCCCTTAAATCTTTTTTCTTTTGCTGTGGCTGGGCTGGGAGCGCCTCTGAGTAGTTTCTTGAAGGGGCGCTATATAAATACTAATAATAAATGAATGAATCTTCAATGGAAATCGTCCTAGAAGCGATTCAATCAAATGCTAAGGTTATACAGGAAACGCTGCAATCGCACGCTATGAAAACTAGAGAGGCAATCTCTTCAACAAGAAATGCTATTACTTCGGTGGAATCGAATGTAAGGGATGCACTGACAGAGGTCGTGTCGCGCTTGCAACAATTAGAGGATTCGCCGTTACCCAAGTTTGCTGTGGAATCGGAATTGAACCCTGAAGGACTTAGTTCCACTGCCATTGACAAGGCAGGTGCGCCATATCACTCGACCATCGGCCTGGGGGAATGTTTGTGCTATAGCAAAAGACCCGAAGATTCCGATGAATCCTGGTATTGTGAGACGCAGTGGAAGATTGTATAGTAATTAAGGCCCCGGTTTTATACAGTGAGCTGGGTGGTAGAAATATTTGACCGTATTGGGCGCGGTTGGATTCGAACCCGGGAGTTACCACATCTTTTCCTCCCTGCTTCTCTAAGGACATTCCACAGCAGCAACCTCGTACGATGAAACGGTGTGGGCGATACCGAATGAGGCGAGGACGGCGGGTGTCACAATGATAACGAAAATGTGATGTTTATTAGAAAAAGGTGAAGGTGTCAATATTTTAAAAAGATAAGATGTCGTTGAGAACTGAGAACTGCAACTTTGTTAACCTGGATGTAATACGGTGAAGAGTCTGCCAAAAATAGGCCTTGCTTCAGACCATTCGCAGTCGGGGTCACTCAACTCCCCGCCATTCGACACTCCATCTCCATCTGAGTCCATCACACACAGAGTCTCGTTCCACACCTGGAATTGGAAGTGGAATAATTGGAAAGATTCACACAGCAATCGCATGTCCTACGAAGCACTTGTAATAACTATTCCCATCAAGAAAATCGCAAAACCAAGCTACTGAAAATCCATGGAGCGATATAGTAGGCCTAGTCGTGTCTCATATGCAACATAATTATTGGCCTAAAGGAATCAGGTTCGACATCAGACCAGGCTTTGCTCAAACAGGTTAGGTTCTCTGTTGCTTATAATTATTGACTATACCAGAGTACAGCGCAAAGATGAGAATATATAGCAGAAGTTATGCCTTCAATGAGAGGCAATCACGCGTACGGTAAGTAGCCCAATGTTTGCGAGTTCACTTTCTAAAATTATTTCGGATTTTCTGTATATGCATGCTTGACTTGGTCATGCATCTCCATTTCCTCATGATTTCACCAATGTGAGTGGAGAGATCAGTGTGAAACCTTTAAACGAATTTCTCCCATGAATATGGCTTGAAATATACACTTTTCAAATGCTAGTCTAACGCGCTAATCATTAGGTAATCTCGCACCCAGCGAGCTCTATCCAAAGTACCCTTGAATGCTTTTTAGATTGCGACAAGGTGCTGTTAAGTTTTGACAAAATCTGATGCAATATTGATAGATTTAAATTTAAGAAATGAATATTTTATGCGAAATATTAAAAAAAACTGATATAAAATTAATTATAACAAGCCCTAAAATGAACGTACGTTATCATTCGCCGCGAAGTCCACCCCGAATGGATTTAGTGGACCTGACCCGTAGGGATTCTGATGCCCGAGACCTACCCAACGGGTCGACCTATTATTGCATGGGTTGAACACCTTGTCTGCCATAGGAATCCTTCCTTGAAACGTTTCATATGCGTGTGCTGTCAGATAGAGAGTGGCCAACAGCATGCACAGTAAAAGTTTCGTCCACATCTTCAGCGTTTGAACCAGATAACTAGCCTACTCAAATATCTGAAATGTTAAAAGTTACGTTCATCAAATTCGTTAAACAACATACACGCGAGCAAACTGGCAATCGCCAAAAAGCACGTCTTATATATATTTTCTGCAGGAGACTCGAGTCACAAAAGATCTGGTCATGGTATTACAGTCACGCGACGAAGTGTTTAAGCGGTGGCGTAGCTAGGAGAGTGTTGTAGCCACCCGCATGCAACCCATGCATGCAGCATTCTCACAACGGCCACAAAAGGGCGACAGAACTAAATGTCTGAACACATATTTTTATTGTCGGCGCCAAATGTTTGGGTAAATGCTTATCATGGAAGCATAAGGAACACGTCTAGATATGCACAAGAGCAATTTTTATTGTGAAAAACTTCGTACCTTGTGCATTTTTTACAGTCGAGTTTCAAGTCGGAATTTAATTTCTCCACGGTCTCTCGCCCACTCACTTACTCACTTGCTCACGCACTCACTCACTCACTCGCTGACGCACTCACTCACTCACTCGCTCACTCGCTCACTCACTTACTCACTCGATCACTCGCTCACACACATGCGCATATACATTTTATCTGTCTCTTTTCTCAATTTCCTATGCGCTGAGTGTCTTGCATATAAAATACAGATTATCCAAAATGTATCACCATTCACCACTTCCGAAGTAGCACGCTTTGTCTTCCTCTATCCAATCTGATTTCATTCCCACGATTTCTACGAGCTCTATTATTTCCTTCTCTCTGTCTGTCTGTCTGTCTCTCTGTCTCGTTCACGTTGTCTTTCTCCTCTGTATTTCTCTATGTCACTGTCTGTGTCTGCGCTTCTCTATTTCCCCATTCTTCCATTCATCAACCCACTCATTCGTTCGTCCGTCCCTCCGTCCGTCCGTCCGTCCATCCATCCATTCAATCTATCCCTTTCCCTCTGCCTTTCTCCTCTGTCTGTCTGCTTGTCTGCCTGTCTGTCCTTCTCTCTCCCTCCCTCCCTCTCCCTCTCTTCTCTGTCTCTCTCTGTCACACACACACACACACACACACACACACACACACACACACACACACACACACACACACACACACTTGCTCAGTGTCTCTTTAGTGAAATAGATATTGCTATATACTGCCAGATCAAAGGATCACTCTTCGCTGGACTAGGACTAATGAGGAAGAAATACTAAATTTTCTTACAACCTCTTTGACGCCTCTTACAGGTAATAGTTATAAAATCCTAGACAGTTTCGAGGGTTCAACCAGCTATGACGCATATGGGTGGCAATCATTTTGTGACACAATTGGCTACAACTGACACATTTTCTAAACTGCAACGTACAATTTCATCACTTTGCATTCATCGCCTTCCTTAAAAAATGAATTGTAGCCATGCAGCGACAGACACAATGCGTCTCTTATCAGTTTCGCCATTCCGAAATTGGTAGGGTCTACAGAAACGAGAAGCAGCTGAAAGCATGCAGTAGGCTACCATGAAGTATCTGGCAGCATATTGCGAGAGAACCTAATTGGTCATATTTATTTAATGACTGAGAGAAAGGTTCCTGAACGCCGTTTCCGTGCGGCGTTCTCGTGCTGATTGGTTGATGCACCGTGAGCCAATGTTTAATCTAGGCAAGTCTGTTGGGAAAGTTCCCCCCTCCAGCAGGGACATTCCCCTCGGAAAATGTTCAAACAGCGGTTGCCGTCCGCCAAATTTGTCCCCGCCTCCCCCTCCCCCGAAACGTGAATTTCCACACCCAAAGCTAGATGCTCACAGACTATTATAGGAATTTAACCGCACGGCAGCCATACAAGACGCCATCTGTCCATATCAGAGTATATATGCAGGAGAACTCACGTGATATGTATGTATGTATGTATGTATGTATGTATGTATGTATGTATGTATGTATGTATGTATGTATGTATGTACATGTATGTATGTATGTATGTATGTATGTATTTAAGTATGTATGTATGTATTTAAGTATGTATGTATGTATGTATGTATGTATGTATGTATGTATGTATGCATGTATGTATGTATGTATGTATGTATGTATGTATGTATGTATGTATGTATGTATGTATGTATACATGCATGTATGTATGTATGTATGTATGTATGTATGTATGTATGTATGTATGTATGTATACATGTATGTATGTATGTATGTATGTATTTATGTATGTATGTATGTATGTATGTATGTATGTATGTATACATGCATGTATGTATGTATGTATGTATGTATGTATGTATGTATGTATGTATGTATGTATGTATGTATGTATGTATGTATGTATGTATGTATGTATGTATACATGTATGTATGTATGTATGTATGTATGTATGTATGTATGTATGTATTTATGTATGTATGTATGTATGTATGTATGTATGTATGTATGTATACATGTATGTGTGTATGTATGTATGTATGTATGTATGTATGTATGTATGTATGTATGTATGTATGTATGTATGTATGTATGTATGTATTTATGTATGTATGTATGTATGTATGTATGTATGTATGTATGTATGTATGTATGTATGTATGTATGTATGTATGTATACATGCATGTATGTATGTATGTATGTATGTATGTATGTATGTATGTATGTATGTATGTATTATTTATGTATCGATGCATGTATGTGTGTGTTTATGTAAATGATTATTGTCGTGATGATCGTATTTCATATGGAACGTCAGAGGGAACTACAATGTATGGGTGGAAATGCTGGAGCATTTCTGAGAGTATGAGTCCAAATACTGCAAGGTTATATTTATGCCTGGATATCATAGTATGACTAGTAGTAGACCTAAGCCTAAACGTTGCCTGAGTTGTATAGAGAGTAGCCGAAACGTAGGCCTGATTTATTTCACTTGATTTCAAACTGCTGACATTTATGTTGTTATCTTTTAGCATGGTCTATTGCACGCATTCATCCTGCGCTGCGTTATTAATTTATTGATGTTATTAATGTTATTGTAGCATCATGCTATGTATGTACAACATTTAGTTCTCGTTTTCGTCTTCGTGAACTACTGACTATTCTTTTCCGTTTCGTTTTCGTTCACGAAATTAACCGGTGTGGGTGACGTTCAGAAGGTTTAGTCAGCAAGTGTGGTGAATGAGGGGAAAGTAATGCAATTGGAAAGGACAGAGCTACTGAAACACGAATTACAAACTGAGCCATAAAATTAGCCTAGTTCATGTCGAAAGAATCACCCTCTCCCACTCGGCTCTAATGCCTTTAAGAGGTGAGTGGGGTAGGGCGACAGTAAGGTTAAATGGGAGCCATTAAAGAATGCAAGTGACTGAGGATCCTGTGTGGCCGAGTGGGTTGTAGCCCGCTCGCCGTGCCGGCGGAGCGGGTTCGATTCCCCAGTCGGATCTTTACATACTGCGGGTGGCTCGGTCGCAATATAAACGTGGAGTCGACGCTGATCATCTTTGATATGAAAAAGAGTCGTTAAACCCCAACATTTCAATGCAAGTGACTAACCCCTCAGCCAAGGCATTAAACCGAGCACTCTCCGAGCTACGTTTCTGCTGCTCCTTAAAAATATTCAAGTGTGCCATTAAAGTGTCGTGCATGACGTACCGAGTAAGGCAGATAGGATAGAACTTACAATGACTGAGGTTACTTAAAGAGGAATCAGCAAGCTGGGCCATAAAATGAACAGTTGCAGTCGAAAGAGCCACCTTCTTTCCAACAATTGCTTCTTAGTGACTAAGAAAGACGTGTAAGACGGGTTGGATGACAGTAATTTAGGGCTTATTCAATGTATTCATGAGCATCGTTCAATTGCTTCGCGTCGGTAATTTCTAGCAAAGTAGATCCTTGTATTTTTTTTTTAGTTTTCGTTCAAGACTTCAATATTGTTCTCCTTTGTATTTTCGTTCTACATAATTCCTTTTCGTTTTTATTCAGTTTTAGACTTTAGTTCACAGTTTCTTACAAGTTCTCGTTTTAGTTTTCGTGAACGATTGCCTAAACTTTAGTCCACGTTAGCTACATCGGTAAGAGAGCTGGCGTCCGCGCGTCTGTGGAAGAGAACGTGAGGGACGTGGTTCGAATCCTGAAGGTAGCTATTTCAGAGATTTAAAATCTCGGGCTAGCACGGTCCGCCCACGGGGACCTAAATAGCGTGGCGTCCATTCAAACGGGTGAGCGGTGGTGAAGGATCTCACACTCAGGTTCGAGGCCATAAGACAGCCGCTATATAAAAATCCGATTACATTTACATGTACATTTTATCCTTCTCGTTCTAGTTTCGTTCACGAAATTAAGACTGCTATCAGACGACCGTTACAATACGCGTTTACAGCAGAGGCAAGTCATCGGTCTAAATGCCTACGTCATAAGACATGATTTAAGAACGCGCTGAAGAGGTCATGCGTAGCTCAGGCGGCTACAAACTATCCCAGGGTTTTTGTTGCATGTTGAGCACTTAACTGTATTTAACTGAGCTGAACCAGAAAGCGGATAAAAGCAAATTGAACGCCGCACCAGTGCAACATACACGCGCAATGCTGTGTAAACGCAAGGTCAGACGCAAGGGTCAAACTGTGAAACGTTCGTGTCACATAAGAAACTGGATTTACTATTGAAACTGATGGCAAGAACTAAATCGCTAAAATGCTCACCAAAGTTACACCATGAAATGCTCCTGAGTAAGTTTTTCAGTCGAGTGAACTTGTCACCAAAAGAGCACCAAAAGAACCCTAGCTGGTCTGACTCTTTTAAATAATGTGATATAAATCCAATCTGCGAGACTGCGAAAGCCAGAGATACAAATTCACTCCTTAACCCAGACCATGCAGTCTGATTTTACGAAGAAGCACTCAACCGAAATTCTTGTCTCTTCCCTCTTAATAAACTTGTTTCTGCCCATCTCACATCAACAAGTCGCCTGCCTCTGCCTCTTTGATATTTCTTCAACCTTCGCACCATTGACCATAACATACTACTCCAAAGACTGTCTTCCTGTCTTCCTACTGACACTGCTCTCCTTTGAATTCGGTCATATTATCTTCCTTCACGCTCCTTCTCATTCAAAACATCTGAAACGTCATCTCAATCATGCACTCTCATCTGTGTTATTCCGCAAGGTTCTGCCCTCGCCGCTCGGGCCCCTTTTGTTCATCAAATATTTACACCACTCCACATAGCTCACTCCTGAGAGCATCCACAGTCGACGATCATCTATATGCTGAAGACAAACAATTATAATATTCATCTCTTTTTCTCAAGCAGTTTCTCTGACTCCATAGATCAGTACTGTCCAACCTTTTTGGTACCGCGGGCCGCAAAAGCAAGATTCTTGAAGCCGAGGGCCGCAACAGAAAACTCAAAAGCAGTGGCTGAAATTTATTGATAATTCACCCCTTGCCTAATGACGTAACGGCTCATTTGCATAATGGCCTGCGCCATATTGGTTCGCAGGCAATGCTTGTTGACATTGGATACGTATGCGAATGGCGCTTATTATAAAAATGATTTCCTGTGTTTTTACTGTTTTATCTGCGGCAAACTTACTGTCAGAGATAAAGGTTCAATTAGAGAAGTCCAAAGTACACGAGCTTGAATGTCGAGGTTAACGCGAGAAGAGCATCGGCGGCTAAAAACTACAGCCAGAGACATGCAATCGATCGCAAGCAAAATAGGCCTAATGTAGGCTAACAAATGCTGTGTCAGTCCAATTATACGATCTGACCTAAAATCTACAAAAAGAGTAGGCCTAGTTAATAATTTTGTAGATAGATTGCCAGAAGACAAGTAGCCTAAATTTAGGATTAGAATCGACGTCAAGAAGGGTTTAAAAAAAAATAAATGTAAGTTTCAGTAACTTGGGCCTACGTATACCAGAGTAAGCAGACTTGTGAGCCCAGCAAGAGCGATGTTGAAAGTTAACCTACAAAATTATAAGCGACATCGTGCATGCATGCAGATTGCAAAATTTAAT
>OX457036.1:18844745-18847245 GCA_949752735.1 Lumbricus terrestris
TTTTCAAAACTTTTTGGTGCGTTACGTTTTTGAATCGTCAAAAACAGTGGGCGGTTTCACTAAAAGCGATATAACTTTTGTTCTGTTTGAAATATTTTTTATTAAATTTTGTCACCATAATTATGTAAATATGAATTGTCATTAGGCCTGTAAAATTTGATTTCGAAATTCCAACTTCTGGCCGAGATATGGAAAAAACCTGAGGGGGTCTTTTTTATGGCCCACCCTGTATATCTATAAAGGAGAATGTGGGTATGTATGTATATTTGTCCAGAATGCGCACTCACAGTTTGCAGCCACTGACCTGAAGCATTGTATAGAAACAGACGTTTACCAGGACCAACCAGTAGAGTTATTTTCAGCCCTTTATTCACTTTAAACCTCGAGATATACAGGGTGGGCCACAAAAAGACCGCTCAATTATCGAGTCAAGATCACAAAAACTAATTATTGATACTTACCATTAACACGTGCAATACAACTTTGCACTCACAGAATAAACAGAAAGGCTGTAAGAGTGGTAGGACAGATGAATTACAGTGTCATAACTGCAGTTGTTCCTCGATCGAATTTAATACCTGTACCACGTTGCAGCTTTAGCTTCTCACGTTCTATTAGTGAGTTTTTTGTATTATTTAGTAGCCTACTTAAAACAATGTCATGGCGTTCATGGGCACCCGCACACAGGGGTACGAGGGGCACTTGCCCCAACCCTGGAAAACTGACACCTATTTTTAACTGCTAGTTTTGGGTTTTTGACCAATTTCTTTGCGTTAAAGAATTAATTATGCCAATGATGGAGAACGTGTAACTAAGAAATCTACTTTATAAACCTCGATAAAATAAACAGGCGTTTAATTTCAGCTCTTGATCAAAACTGTAGCCATAACTATACCTAAAACTGAACTATCGCCTGTTCAAAAGAATTCATGCCCCTACTCATCTGATCCTCGTATCTTCCACCTTCGTATCCTAAATGACACCCACCTTACCAGCTATTCCGCCCCTCCGCCTCTCCGACAACCAGATTCGGATCTCCTTCTGACCACCATAAGCACAGTCCTTTGACTTGATAAATCTCGCCGCGTAAGGACCTTGGGCAAGTTCTTCACTCGCAATTGCTCAGCGCTTCGGCGTGAAACTCCGATGCAGTGTCCGCTCTGCATTCGGGAGCGCCTCTGAGTAGCGAGAGAGAGAGCTTGAAGGGGCGCTATAACAAGTGCACATACAAAAAATGCTCTGAATGAATGAATGAATGAACTAATGTTATGATATAATTATTTTAAACTGCATAAATCATTAATTGTGTATAGGCTACGTCACAGAAGTGATTATAGGCTGGGCCCGCCGCCAGCAATCAACATATGAAAAATATTATGATCAGTGTGGCCCGGGCCCCCTCCGGCCCATAAAAGTCGCCGGGCCCCTGGGCATTTGCTCCTCTTGCCCCTCCCTCTCGGCGGGCCTGCTTTTAGCTAAGCAAATTTTGAACTTTTTAGCAAATTTCTTCGCGCTAAAGAAATAATTCACATTAAAAATTATAAAAAGGGAAACTGGAAATGTACACTAAAAAGCTTTATGAAGAATATCCATATATCCATGCATGGCCTAATTTTCTGCTTTGCATTTCTCAATCTCTTGCTAGAAATATTTTTACCGCGACCATCGTGTTTTGCCTTCTCGTGCACAAATTTCTGCGGGCGCCCATGATATATGGTAAACACTCTACAATAGGGATAATTGGGATAACATCGAACGGTAGTCGCAGGCGGCGCTTCAGTCTATAACTTTGTAACGACCGACCATATGTGACTTCCACATACATCTGCGTATATATCGACGAATAGTCCGGACAGGCACTGTGTATAACAAACAGTATTATCGTTTTGCATTGCTGTCTGAGGTTCAACAACACCATTTTGAAAAGAAGCCTTCGACAGAGGCTGGCCTGCATGCGATTGGATTTGCTGAGCAGCAGCAACGTTTTCGCGTGGTGCGAGCGCTGCCACTAAGTCTTGTCTCCCTGATGTAAAAAGGCATGAAGCAAAGGACTTAAAGAATCACATAAACCAGTCACTATGTAGCCCAACATGCGCTACATAAAGTGTTGAGATAACTGCAGCTCACATGCATACACGTAGTATACATATTGACTATTGATTGGCTATAAAATATGCGTTTATTATACGTTGTCTGTACGCCAAAATGCGGATAGCAATTCGTATACATTAAAGAATATTCTTATCATATCTCATATTATATCAGAGGTTCAGAGAGGGGAAGTGGGGGCAAGTTGGCGGGGTTAAATACGACGGAGAGTCGTTGACCATCGGAAGAAAATGCGAGGAGAAGTCACGTGATCAGCTCCTACATCAAGGCGGAGTTAGGCCGAAGTGAACCGTAGACCTGGGACCACTATTACTGACGGGGTATTGAACCGATGACAAGTAGGTCATTGGAATGGATTATGCATGTGGCTACATCCGGGGCTTTTTCGGGT
>OX457036.1:18852245-18877245 GCA_949752735.1 Lumbricus terrestris
CAAAGCGCATTCATTGTTGCTCTACTGTCAATCTAACAAAAAGAATACATCGCACGACGCTCAGGTCTTTCAAACAGATGACGGATTCGAGTATTAGTCGACTTTACGGTGTCTATAGGATTCAGCGATAGGCCTATACTCCGAACACTCTGGGTGGAATTGCATTTAGCCTAAGCTTTCTACCAAACGTAGAGGTGGTCTGCAACTAATCGTAATCATAATCTCCAAACTTCTAAAGCGCCACTCGAAAGCCAAGCGCGAGGCACCAGCTTATTCACGAGCGCTGCGTTGAGTCAAAAGAGATGTATAATCATTTGACCTCTCTGAGTATTCAGCATAGACTTTGCGGCTATAGAGGGTTCTTTGTTTACGCCATTTTCTGCATCAGTGTCGTCGTAATCGTTCAATGATCTTCTCACTCGGCTGTCGTCATTCCTCGTTTCAGAAACAACACGGACCAGGAACTCTTAACATGTTTTCAGAAGTACGCTCTGAATGAGACTCCGATGTTCGAGCAGTTGGTGTACGAGGGTGGTGAATATTTCTTAAGACATTTGAACACTACTCACTTAAGGCTGAACTTGATGTTCTTAATGATTACTCGCAACATTATTATATAGGACAACGTGTAGCATAATTATATCGGAGGTTTTTAGATTCTTAACACAAATGTTCAGTTAAACAGCGTGTAAGCCATTGAAATTTCAATAATAGATTGAACTAGACTGCAAGATGAATAAATTGATCCTGGTTGACGGCTTTGAATGTTACATACTCAGTCCATGTTGGTTCGCTGTAGTCGTAGCTTGTTGAGCTATCCAGTTCCTGGACCGTCTGTCCATTGTAACGTAAACTAATCGCACCAGACCTTCCTACAAATCGAGAAACAACCACATGCACAGCAATCACCATATAGTAGGAACTTTGAGTCGGTTAGTTAGTCACTATACCGTAACCTGCATTCGGTATTCGAGTGCTGGCGGTGGTAGTAATAGCAGCAACAGCAGCAATAGTAGTTACAGAAGTAGTAGTTGTTGTTGTGGTGGTAGTAGTAGTAGTAGTAGTAGTAGTAGTAGTAGTAGTAGTAGTAGTAGTAGTAGTAGTAGTAGTAGTAGTAGTTGTTGTTGTTGTTGTTGTTGTTGTTGTAGCAGCAGTAGTGGTAGTAGCAATAATAACAATAATAATAATAACAAAAACAATAATAATAATAATAATAATAATAATAATAATAATAATAATAATAATAAATAAAATAAATAATAATAATAATAATAATAATAATAATAATAATAATAATAATAATAATAATAATAATAATAATAATAATAATAATAATAATAATAGATTGAATTAGACTGCAAGGTCGATGAACGTCACATTTTCACGAACGAGTCAAAAACCTTGTAAGGGGCTTGGGGTTTGCGGGGTGTGTTGGTCGTCATTTAAGACGCATGCTTCCGACGGAACCATTCACCGGCATGGTCCGCGATCCGCCCCGTGTCCAGGCTCTGACCAGCCACCCGCAGACTGCCTCACAAAACCTACGTCCACTACACAGTCATCTTCCACCGCGAGCAGTCAGATCGCTATCTCACGGTCACAAATAACGGACGAAGCAATTCCACAAATCGTTTCGCGCCTTTCACATCCTGTGTCAAATGGTCATATCATTAAAAGAATCCCGAAAGCCGCAAGACCATCCTGTGCTGCTCTACTGGGGGACCTAATTCAAGCAATCTTACGGGAGCCAAACCGTGTTGATAACTGGTCTGACCTCCTCGTCTTCGGTAAAACTGTCCTGGCTAAACCAAGGAGAGGTGGAAGAAAACACAACATCACTAAGTCGATTCTATCCCGTATTGCCGATTGGCGACTGAAAGGACCAGACCATTCCACGAACGATGGGTCAGACCCTACGTCAGTTTGCAAACCCAAAACGACGAAATATGATCCTGCCAAATTTTTGGCGTCGAAAGTATCTATCAAGCTCGAAGAGGGCAACTTCAAAGCAGCCATCCGTCTTATAGTCAGCGAGGATAAGCCGGTGTAGTGCGATATGCAGTCCGGCAACAAAAACGGTCCGGCCACGCCCACTTCGTTGCCAAGACTCAATTTCGCACGACTTACGTGCGAAATCTATTCCATTGACAGATACGATCCGATCGAACGGCTTGGCGAAGTTCATAAGCATTAATTCGTTTTGTGAAGCATATAATTAGGTACCGGTATGCAAGGAGATAGGCCTATTGTAACGTATGTTTGTAAGTGACATTGTGGGCTAATGACATTGCAAAAGTGCACGTAAATGTTGACCAAAACGTCATTCTTATTAGCGAAGCGGTGTTAAGTCAGTAGCGAATTGTATTCTATTTTTAGAATATCGGGAAATCCGTGCTGGAAATGTGATCCGATTGATGTAGCCCATTTATTTTTAATAAAGAAATTGCAACGGGCATTTTACAAGACAGCGTCCTATTTATTTTTGTCCGTAGCCTATGTGCACTTGTTATAGCGCCCCTTGGCGCTCTCTACCCAGAGGCGCTCCCGACCACAGAGCGACCACTGCATCGGAGTTTCACGACGAAGCGCATGAGCAATTGCAAGTAAACGACTTGCCCAATGTCCCTACGCGGCTGCTTGGGGTGTATTCGAACCTGCAACCCTTCGGCTGCAAGGCGACGAACATACCACTACACCACCGCGCCCCACTTGCAGAACGTACGTGTATCAATGACACCCAACTCCGCTGTTACCTGTTCATACGTTAAGCGCGTCCTACATTATATTCGCCCGACGTCGATCTGGTGGTTTTTGATCACAATTAGGCCTACCGTATCTCCTGAACTACTAGTCTATAGGCGGCTAGGCCTATCTGCCTCTATCCTTCACCCCTCTTCTACCGGTATAGCCGCTTTATTAGGTAGGCCAAGTTTCTATTAGAAAGGCTTTTAACTTTTTTTATTCAAATGCTGTGGTAACCTTTTTTTGGCTAAAAATTTCCCAGATGACGACTCCAATTGATTTGATAGTAAACGGTCGTGTGTTTGTACGTGCATAAGCATGGCGATACGAGAATTCCAAGAAAACATACGAGCAAAATGGGCGGTATGCACACAGATTGGCATGAATCGGAGTCACATACAACTACAGTGGACTACCCTCGGACTAGATCGGGACGAATAAGAAAACCTAACTATAATATACTCTCCATTTGGCACTCTGTTTGTTCGACTACCCTGTTAGACTATAAACTTAAGACTATAAACATTAGATAAACAGTAGATGATAGATTGGTCTTTTTAAAATTTAACAACAAACTATAAACTTAAGACTATATAAACAGCAGGCAGTGGTTAAATTGGTTTGGGTGAGCAGTGGGAACGCTGACGAAGAATTGCATTGAAATGCATGTGTTTTGGAGTTCCATCATGATGAGCAGTGGGAACGCAAGCCAATAATTTCAAGAGTAGTGGGAACGCGGTTCCCACCCACTTTAAACCCAGACAGTAGGAGTAAGATTGGACTTCTCAAACTCAAAAACAAATGTGAAGATGTTACCTGATAGGTTAGTGTATCCTCTATGTGATTCAAATCAAATCAAATTCAAATCAAATTTATTGAATCGATTCAGTGTATACATACTACTGATCACAGTGCACTTTTAAATTAGCGAATGCAGCGAAATGAAAAACGTAATATGGTTACATTAAAAAAGTGCAATAGATAGTAGAGCAGTACAGAGTTAAGTGAATCGACTTGTGAGGAGAAGAAGCTAACACTTATCTAGTCATCCCCAACATTTTTAGGCTAGGTAGAGAGGAGCAAGGTAAAAAAAAAATAGGAATTGACACCGTGGCTAGGGTTTAATTATTAAGTTAATTAAAGGTTACATAGAATCAGCTGTTTTAAGCAAATGTTTTTTAATGTTTTTTTTTATGTTCTCTCTGCCTAGCTCTGGACTGGAAGCTCGTATCACATGAACCGTATGCACTAGTAGTCTTGTTTTATAATAAACCTCGATTAGTGTTAAACATTAACACGCAACAATCGTCGAAGATACATAAACTCTGCTATTTGGCACTCCGGCCAATTTTTAATATCAAGTAATGAAGATGTGGGCAGTGTGAGAGCTACATAAAACTCCAATAACCAGACAAACAGCTCTCTTTTGCAAAACATTTAACCTATGTAATCTAGTACCACAAAATAAAAGTCTAATGATAAGACATACATGTCACCCTATTATTTCGCAGTTTTGTCTTGCAGTGCCCGGAGAAAAATGTATTTGGTAAAAAGATCAGTCACTGTCAGTAAATAACGATTTCCAGCTTGTGTTTCCGGTAGGGCGACCAGATCCATGCCAAGGACTTCCCATCTGCCATCAGTTTTAATGGACTGCAGAGGTGGTGGCATCGCTGTGATGTTATTGCTCCTCTGACATTCTGGACACCTTCTCACCTGCAACACAGTTTTGTAACAAAGAACTCTTCAGTGTATTTAAAAAGAAGTGCTTTGCTCTTTACATCATTGTATTACATGAACTGTTGTAATATTCTGTGATATTATATGCTATTGTGTGATTACAGTGTCATTATTTTTCTGTTCAATAGTAGCAGCAAAACTGAGTTGCTGAACTTGGTACAGCAATTATTTCTGTGATTCATTCGTTCATTCATTAAGTGCACTTGCATAGTGCCTCTTCAAGGGGCTACTCAGGGGCACTAATCATAATTCTATTTATTTAAATGTTAATAAACCAAAGTTACAGCAAAATGATGCGACATGGTGGCCTATCGGTAATGCGTTTGCTCACGGAGCATGTGGTTGCAGGTTCGACTCCGGGTAACGACCTTAGGCAAGTTGTTTGCGCACATGTGCCTCTGTCACCAAGCAGTATAATTTGGTACCAGCGTAAGCTGGAAAGTAAACGGCAAGTCCTGTGACAACACTGGCTCCGTGTCTAGGACCTTGGGATTTGTCTAGTGCTGGCTCAAGGCCTTTGAAAAGGAGATGCACATGGAATTGAATGGACTTCACTCACTCACACAGCAAAATGCCTTAAAACATACTACTCACTTCCCTAAAACAACAGTTACTGTAGGTCTACACTCTACAGACTCTGATAAGCACTCGCCCATTCGTTCACATCATCGGTCATAGTCGGCCAGTAATAGTGCAGTGAAGCCTTGTCCTGTGTTCGCCTTGTGCCCTGATGTGCAGAGTTGTTGTGGCACTCCATAAGGACTCGTTCCACATCGGACCTAGCACGAAGTAGGCGTCTTCGGCATCCATTGGCAGTGTAAAATAAATGACCACCTGAAAAAATGTGGAAAGCACAGAAATTATAAATTTGAAAAATCCAGTCCTTAGAAATACTGTGTATCAGCTTACATGCAGTGTGATGAGGCATTTTACTGTACGTTAAAAACTCAGGTTTGGTTTGCACTTCTGGTCTAAAATAAAAATGGATAATTTTAGGGATCAATAATTATTGGTTCTCGTCCGAAATTCAAATCCACATTTTGGGAAATGCAGCGTAGGTTTAACCTATGCGGCTATGCCATAAACTGACAACGCAGGCTACCGGTAATAGGATTATAAAGCATGTGCTTACCTTCCATTGAAAACTTCTTCGCCAATTTCCGTATGCATCTTTTCTCATTCTCGCATTTCTGGCCATTATATTTTCCTGTCTTTAGATAAATTTCAACATCTTGAAAGCGCTCGCTTTTAAATTTTTCTGTCATGTTTCCTTTTTAAAAACTGAAAAATCTCTAGGAATCTAGGTCAATGCTATAAGGAAACGGTCACTCACTAAAATATTATTCCGTTACTCCTCTACCCACAGGTGGCGTTCCTATATAACTTTTGCAACAAATAGGCTGTTTATTGTAAATAGACAATTTAACGTTTGTCAAGCATATAATCACTGGTCGTTATTTCGTTGCTAATAAGGCATGAAATTATTTTCCTGCCGTTTTTAGTGGGGGTCGCATTGGAAAACACAGTGGCATGCAGATCAGCGGACTCCGTTCGAATCCCCGAAGCCTCCGTAGGATAGACTACGTGCTTTGTAGACTGCTGATATAGCGCCGTTAAAAGGTTTGTTCTGTTTATTAGTTAATATTGGACGTTAATCATGTTAGGCTAAATGCATAGCCTAAAACTCTACACTGTAGTTAGCTGTGGTCTGTCAATCGGATTTTTCAATAAAATAACTTTCATCTTTAGGTTATTTATTAGGGTCCGCGTTAAGAGTTCAAAGGTGCGGTAAAGCAGGTCAGCAGCGGAAAGCTAATTTTAATAAATAGCCCGGACCACATTTGTCAATGAACACGAGGCTCCTAGCGTCTATGTTGCCATATGACGTCATATGTCACGTGGACCAATGACAGAAGGTTTCGGACCGTTTTTGTTGCCGGACTGCATATCGCACTACACCGGCACTAGACACACCAGAAACGCTGGCCGCGCTTAAGCGTAAGCATCCGTCAGCCCCGGCGGACAGAAGGTCTCCGTGCGATCCAGAGAGTTCAGACCGTTTCATCGCGTTGCAAGTTTCCAAAGAAGAAGTCGCGAAGGCGATCTCTTCTTTTCCAGCGGGTTCAGCCGGCGGTCCAGATGGTATAACTCCACAGCACCTGAAGGATCTCGTGTCATTTGGGGTGGACGACAACATCGAGCAACATCTGTCCGACCTTGTAAACCTGCTTTTAAAGGGAGGTCTTCCTGAAGAGGTGAATGAGGTCATCTACGGAGCAAACCTTCTAGCCCTAAGCAAAAAGGATGGAGGCATAAGACCGATCGCGGTGGGCTACACATGGCGCCGCCTGGCAGCGAAGTGTGCTAATTCATACGCCGTGACAAGACTGTCTCAACTGCTCGTCCCCATTCAACTGGGGGTAGGTGTTTCTGGAGGCGCTGAGGCAGCTGTTCACGCGACACGCCGATGGGTGACAGCAATGCCCGAAGACAACGTCCTCGTGAAGCTGGATTTCACAAACGCGTTTAACACTCTGCGCAGAGATTGTCTTCTAGAGGCAGTGGCTAGAGACATTCCAGAGCTCTACCGTTTTGCTCACGCTGCTTACTCGAACCGTCCGCTCCTGCGTTATGGATCGAACACCATACGATCTGAAGAAGGGACACAGCAAGGCGATCCTTTGGGTCCTCTGGAGTTCTGCCTTGTCTTACAACCACTTTTGGTCAAACTGAGATCAATTCTGCGTGTTGGTTACCTGGATGACCTGACATTGGGTGGTAGCAGGGAGACAGTGGCCGCTGATGTCCTTCTGATTGCGCAAGAATCGAGGAACCTTGGTTTGACATTAAACCGCAGCAAATGTGAAATCGCCTGCCACAACTCACATGCACTACTTGATGACCCGGCGTTTGAAGGTTTTACGAACATGACCTTTGAGGAGATGACTTTGCTGGGTGCACCTCTGATGCCAGGTCCAGCCGTGGAGATGGTCGTCGGATCGAAGGCCAACGATCTTGATAGGGCAATCGCAAGGCTCTCCATGCTGTATACACATGATGCTCTGGTTCTGCTCAGAAACAGCTTAAGCGTTCCAAAGCTGCTTTACAGCTTGCGCACAGCTGTATGTACTGACTGTCCGGGCTTGGCTCGGTTCGACAACTTATTAAGAGTAGGTCTGTCAACCATCTTGAACGTGGACCTTGACGACGACCGCTGGCTCCAGGCTTCTTTGCCTGTCAGAGATGGTGGCCTTGGAGTTCGTTGTGCATCAACGCTGGCACTTTCTGCCTTTCTGGCTTCCGCCGCTAGCACGAGCGAACTGCAGGCCTGCATCCTACATACAGAGTCAGCTGATGTTCCATATGTTCTTGCAGACTCAGCTCTCAACGCTTGGATTACCCTGACAGGCGCAGACCCACCTACTGGAGCAGCATCTCACAGCCAAAAGGAGTGGGATTCTAGATTCACTGTAAAGGCATGGACCGGTCTGCTCGAGTCCACCAGCGTCCCATGCGACCGCGCTCGTCTGCTAGCTTCGAGAGCCCCTCATTCTGGAGACTGGATGCTCGCTCCCCCTGTGACTGCGCTAGGCCTGCGCCTCTCAGACGAGGAGATACGGTTTGCAGTTGGCGTGAGATTAGGAACGTCGCTTTGCGAGCCTCATGTGTGCCACCACTGCCGAGGGACTGTCGACGCGAGAGGATTGCATGGACTGGTCTGCAAAGGAGGAAGCGGCAAGCACCAAAGACATAACATGATAAACGATGTCGTGTGGAGAGCTCTTGGACGGGCGAAAATCCCGTCCCACAAAGAACCCCTCGGTCTGCTAAGAGAAGACGGAAAGCGACCAGACGGTGTGACAATCATCCCTTGGTCACGAGGTCGATGCCTGGCATGGGATGTGACAGTGCCCGACACCTTCGCCCTGTCTCACCTTCCACACACATCCATCGAAGCTGGCAAAGCCGCCGAACGCGCAGCTGCATCGAAAACTATCAAGTATTCCACCATCACCAGTACCCACGCGTTTGTTGCGGTCGCCTTGGAGACCGGCGGCGCTTGGTGCAAAGAAGGACTGGATTTCATTTCTGAGCTGGGGAGGAGAATTGCTGCTGCTACGCATGACCCTATGGAAACGTCTTACTTATTCCAGCGGATTTCGGTGGCTCTTCAACGGGGGAACGCCATCTGCCTCTCCGGAACTTTGCCACCGCTCCCCGATCGACACGAGAAGGAGATTTACAATCCGGCAAAACGAGCCGTGGAACGACAGATGGAAGCGACCTGCAGCAGATGAGACTGTGTGGCACATTAATATGTCGATAGTAGCCTAGACATTAGGGTTGTTCGAATGTAATGGACAAAAAAACTTTGTCTTGAATAAAATATAATAATAATAATAATAATAATAATAATAATAATAATAATAATAATAATAATAAAGCTCCCCCTGTGTCTGCTCTGGGCCTGCGCCTCTAAGACGAGGAGATACGTTTTGCAGTTGGGGTGAGATTAGGAACGTCGCTTTGTGAACCTCATGTGTACCACCACTGCCGAGGGAATGTCGACGCGAGAGGATTGCATGGACTGGTATGCAAAGGAGGAAGCGGTAAGCACCAAAGACATAGCATGATAAATGATGTCGTCTGGAGAGCTCTTGGACGGGCGAAAATCCCGTCCCACAAAGAACCCATCGGCCTACTAAGAGAAGACGGGAAGCGACCAGACGGCGTGACAATGATCCTTTGGTCACGAGGTCGATGCTTGGCATGAGATGTGACAGTGCCCGACACTTTCGCCCTGTCTCACCATCCACACACATCCATCGAAGCTGGCGAAGCCGCCGAACGCGCAGCTGCATCGAAAACTATCAAGTATTCCACCATCACCAGTACCCACTCGTTTGTTGCGGTCGCCTTGGAGACCGGCGGCGCTTGGTGCAAAGAAGGACTGGATTTCATTTCTGAGCTGGGGAGGAGAATTGCTGCTGCTACCCATGACCCTATGGAAACGTCATACTTATTCCAGCGGATTTCGGTGGCTCTTCAACGGGGGCACGCCATCTGCCTCTCCGGAACATTGCCACCGCTCCCTGATCGACCTGAGAAGATTTGCAATCCGGCAAAACGAGCCGTGGAACGACAGAAGGAACAATCTGCAGCAGATGAGACCGTGTCGGCCGATAACGATCACGGGTGGCAGTCACTCGTCTTGTGTTACGTTACCTAAGAGTGGTCAAACTGTCGTTGTATAATAATAATAATAATAATAATAATAATAATAATAATAATAATAATAATAATAATAATAATAATAATAATAATAATAATAATAATAATAATAATAATAATAATAATAATAATAATAATAATAATAATAAGGAGGTCTTGGACTGAATGACTACGTTACGTAGCCTAATGTTCAAATGGAGTATAGACATTAGCCTGTAAATGACTCTGTCACTTTCTTTGGAAAAAATAAATGTTTGTTATAATAATAATAATAATAATAATAATAATAATAATAATAATAATAATAATAATAATAATATTAATAACTAAGTACTCATCACTGCCCACTACGCACGAATTCATCCCCGTGGCAATTGAATCTCTGGACCCGATAAACCAGACTGGTCTATCATTTCTTCAGGAGCTGTGCCGCCGCATGACAGAGGCAAAGGGCGACCCTAGAGAAACCATGCACCTGTTCCAGCGTTTGTCAATTTGCACGCAACGGTTCAATGTCGTTGCATTTAGAGGCACATGTGGGCAAGTTGGAGACGATAACCTATAAAGTATAAACTAATTTTAATCTTTTACAGCCTGATGTATCTTAACCAACTCGAAATTTTTTTAAAGAAAAAATAATAATAATGATAATAATAGTAGTAGTAGTAGTAGTAGTAGTAGTAGTAGTAGTAGTAGTAGTAGTAGTAGTAGTAGTAGTAGTAGTAGTAGTAGTAGTAGTAGTAGTAGTAGTAGTAGAAGTAGTATAGTAGTAGTAGTTGTAGTAATAGTAGTAGTAGTAGTAGCAGCAATAGCAATATAATTATATGATACAATAGCAATAAGTGTATATTATTTACCCAATGTGTGCATGTGAAGGTAGGACGCTGTTAAGAAGATTGATTGGGGCAATTGCGCTGTACACGCGGCAGAGCAATTGCCCGTCACTGTCACTTCCGGTTGACCAGGAGGAATGGAAAAGGAAATCTGTCCAACCGTTGCAATCTGTCCCCGGTTGGGACGGAGCGCGCTGGTGTAGTAGATCCTCATTCCAGAAGAGTCTGTCTGATTCGCCTTCAGCTCCGGATTGTTCCAGTGAATCTGGAAATGGACGAATCATCTCAACATTGATTCATCAGTCCAGTGTGTAACCTGGTTTCCCCTTCTCTGGGCAAACCAGGTTTCTGGGGATGACAATCGAGCGTCAGGAGGCCGATCGCCGAGGCGCGTAGGGGAGGGGCATGTGGAGGGGATGTGCCCCTCCCTGTCAGAAACTTTTTGAATTTTCACATTGCAATTGTAGCATTTTAAGCTGTCATCTTAACAAATAGCTGTACTTTTTCAGTGCTGTTAAAGTGACCTAGGACTTCAATAAATATTGGCTTTACTTACAATAACAATTTCTTTTTGAATTTCCACATTGTAGTGGTATACCCGTTTACGATGTCATTTTGTCAAGTTATTACTGAATTATTTCAGTACTGTGAAAAGAGCGTTTTAAGATTTCAATTTATATAATAACTAGTTGTGTTACCCGGCGTTGCCTGGGAAATTTAGAGTTTTCAACACTACTCCTCTGGGGTACCCAGCGTTGACCGCTATTTCGGGTTTTCGGTAACCCTCCACCCCACCCGCTTCCTCAAAAAGCCAAACATGACCCGTCCCTGAGGGGCGGGTGTGTGTGCTGACTGTGGCCTAATACAATTATTGCAGGTTGTCTGTTTGGTTAGTATAGCTAATATTTCTGTGATCAGCGTTCTTGTGCATAATTGTAAACTGTAACCGGTTTCGGTTTGTCAACCGGATTGTTCTTAAACGGAAATTATTATTGGGTGTGAATGACGTCATGCGGACTGTTGACTCTTTACTAAATGCGGCAAGATGGCTGCTGTAAGATTAAAACGCTAATTACTCTGGTTTTAAATTGAATTAAAAGCTGAAAATAGTTGCATTGAACTTATTATTTGGGTAAGAATCAATGTCAAAAATTTTGGTAAACCGACACTGTTTATTTCCGATCCTTTTCTGTTACGAAGAGTCAAAATACATCCATACAAACATCGGTGTCATCCTTGCTTTTATGTTCACAATATTTCAGATAAAAATAGTGTATGCTAATATAAATTTTATTGCACCTGCAGAGCAATGAGAGCAGCAATTTGTGGAAGTGTAACAACGAAACTGTAGCCTACAGGAAGCGAATGAGAAACTAATGAGACCCATCATTCAGTGCTACAGTGCTTCAGCTGAATGCAACGTATATGATATGAAATTCTTACAAATAATGCGGCGATATTTTTGCACATTATTTTGGCCAAAAATTTTAAGTTTTTAGTGAGTAAAAAGGACGCGTCGGAATGTTTGAACCTGCTTAGGAGGGTCAGAACCAGAACAAGAAGAAGAAGACGTGTCCCTTATTGTTGTGGTTTCAAGTAGCGTCAGTGTCAATAATTTTTGAACTTATGAAGAAACGCTGTATCAAATGTCTTGAACAGTTACTTACAGAAACTGTGAAGCAGGTGCTGCACCAGTAGACATCTGCAAGATAAAACCAGCATTCCACTACTCTGCAGATCTCCTTTTCTTTGAACTTTTTCTGTCTTTAAATATAATAAAACTGCAATGACAATGCAAATACAGTATTATTATTGCATACGGGCAACTCGCAGTGCTGCTTACCTGTAGGACTGCATACCGGAAATCGCTTGGTCCCAATCTGAATCCCATCTGGCTGTTAAAACACGTCCCCTCGATACCAACTCTCCAGATGGCAATCATTGATTGGCAAGCTGCCACGTTCTCCGTTAAGCAATCATAAGATTCGCCAACTGGATGGTCTAAAACATCGCGAAAATATGAGTCTCGTTCGAGCATAATACAGGGCTTTTTTAACGTGCAGTTGTACACAAAATGTGCAGTTCTAAATGGATTTGTGCAGCTGTAGAAGCACTTCTGTCACACGTTTTGTGCAATTAAAACTAGCAAAAAAGGTCATTTTCATCCGATCGTAAGTAATTTACCATGGAGGATGGGAAAGGAAAGAAGGAGTTGTGCAGTTCTAAAAATTCCTTAAAAACAGCCCTGGCATAATATTACCATCATCCAAAGATTCCGATCACTAGCGGATCGACGGTTAACTATTAAGCTTCCTGTTACCGAAAAGACGCTACGTGAAGGCGCACTCAGTATACTCAGCAATTATAACGAAGCCTCACAAATGGAAAGTTTTACGATTATATTCGCTGTAGGCCTATAGCCTACCACTTATGCATAGACAGAGTTTCAATAAACCATTCACTCATTCAAACTTTAACCCATTTATTCGCTTGCTCATCCGGCTTTATGTGTATTCGCTCATTAATGCATTTGTTCATTCACTGCATTTTATTTTTCCTACCGCCGCAAAGATTTTGAACGAGCGCAAATTCACGCAGAAATGCGAATCAGAGGAGCGGGTGGTCATAAGCCATGGGAAGAGCAGTTAGATCACTGAGATCAGTCATTATAATATTTCCTGTGTGTTTGTTCCTGTGTTTTCTCCCACCTCATTGCCATTTTCGTCTTTTGACGAAGGCCACAATCCAGCATTTTTTTAAAGCTCGGCTTACGTCGCATCTTTTCTTCTGATAAACCTGGCCTGGACATGTATCGCCTCTCAAACTTCAGACCCATCTCCATCGCCTTGTACAAAGACTGCAATGATTCTTGAACGCTTCTTCTTTGAAGGGATTAGAAAACGCCTAACTTCATCTTCTAGTTTCTGTCCTCAGCTATTAGGTTACCATGAAGACTGCTTCACTGGAAGTGCTCTCGCCTTTACGCCGGCCTACATCTTCTTATCTACACTGACAAAGGTAAGATGGCATGTGTTTCACAGTTTGCCTCGTCTTTATTATTGCTTTTGATTACTTCTGCTCCTATAATTATTATATAGACTGCGCATGCGCTTCGATATCTCTATAAACTGCAAGAACCATTACAGTGTGACTCAATTGACAACGTGGCGAGGTCTGGCGACATCAAATACTTGATCCCTAGCTGGAGCGCAAGAGAACATGCAGTCCGTGGCGGACCTCATAATTATGGGACCAAATTCTTATAATTTATGTGGACCACACGGAGCCCAAAATTGGGGTCACATCAAATATCCACGGGCATGTTGACTGTGTGGTTGGGCAATACAGAACTCTACATATTCACGCTCCTGCTATGCAATAACACGGTTGTGCAAACCGTCTTACATTTCTCAAGCATGCAATTCTTCACTGGTGAGCTATTTATCATCCGTGTCTTCCATTATTATGACCTGCGTTATATGATCCGATTGGATAGGAAAACATGGATTTTAAACTACCTTTCTATCACTATCTTTTTAATTCACTACATGGAAAGAATAGCCTATTGTCTGTTTAAGTAGCGTCTTTGTTGGATTGAACTTTTAATAAACGAACTGATTCATTCATTGACTAACTGATTGATGGATTGATTGAATGTTTGATTGATTAAATAATTGATTAATATAATGATTGATTGACTGACTGAATGATTGCTAGAATGAATGATTGATTGAATGATTGATCGATTGACTGGTTTATTGTTTGATGGATTGATTGAATGATTGATTGATTTAATGATTGATCGATTGATTGGTTTATTGTTTGATGGATTGATTGAATGATTGATTGATTTAATGATTGATTGGTTGGTTGACTGACTCAATGATTGCTAGAACGAATGATTGATAGAATGATTAATTGGTTTATTGATTGATTGATTGCTCGATTGATTGATTGACTGACCTTTTGGATAATCGTTAGTCGCGTAGAGCACCATGTGATGCAGTATAACTGCGTTGTCTATGATTGGTTCGAAGGCGATGATGTCAGCCACGGATTGCCTGGGTAGAACGAGTGAACGGCAGATGATGGTCGTCTCTTTAGTGGGAATAGGAGTGACAGGAATTCGCAGAGTGTAGTTTAGTACACCTACAAACAAATTTATGACATTGTCATCGTCACAAAATGGCCTATATTCTTAGAACTTTACATGGAGACCAGAGTAAAAAATTGCGATTGCCATATCGATAGATAGATTAAGCGGTTATAGCAATATGCAGAGCTTTTTAGCGTGCAGTTGTACACAAACTGTGCAATTCTAAGTGGACTTGTGCAGTTGTAGGCGCACTTATGTGCAGTTAAAAATAGCAAAAAAGGTTATTGTCCTCCGATTGGAATTGATTTACCATGGAGGAAGGGAATGAAGAGATTGTGCACTGTGCAGTTATAAAATTCCTTTAAAAACCTTGCAAATATGAACAAGAGGGGAGAGCGACTAGAGGAAGTCTTTGGTCAGTCGCTGAAAATAAAACAGAATGAATATCTGCAATTGCTTTACCTGGTTCGTTGATCGCCGGGCAATCAAACTTCTTTGTGCCGCAGTCCTTCAGCCAAGAATTCTTTACTAAGCAGTCAGGCGAATCCATTGGCTCACAGATACCTTTGACATCATTAGAGAAGATAATTATCTAAGTTTATGCGGTAATTAATTGCATACATCAGAATTAAAGAATAATAATCACGTTTCTGTCATGCAATGACTCCGTTGAGTTGTTTCAATGGATGAACACAAAGGAAATTACAGACGAATAATTGTTTCGGTGACTGACTGCCATAGGCGTAGGGAACATTTCGTCAAATATGGGGGGGGGGCCTGGACCCCGCCTCCTACGCCTATGCTGACTGCGTCATTTTCAACAGGTTTCGACGGACTCTGTTTTATCGAGGTAAACTGACCGATTATTTTTCAGAATTAACGGGTTTCTACTCATACTTTGTATGGGATGAGGGTTCATCGAAAAATGGAGCACTGGATTCAGCTCGTCATCATTTATTGGCTTTTATTATTACTACTATTATCAGTGTTGTTGTTGTTGTTGTTGTTGTCGTTGCACTTGTTTTTGTTGCTGTTGGCGCGTTGTCAGCTCTGAGAGAGCGCGAAGGGTCGTCAGTCTACTGTTGAACGTCGGTGTGGTGAGACGTGTAGCTTAAGTTACGCCCACGGGTTTGAGGCCTGAGATGTTAAGCGATTCGAGGTGAAAAAGTTTCCTCTGTTTCTACCTACAGATGATGTGCTGCATTGGTTGCCAATAGCCCAACGCATCCATTATCGAATTGCTGCTCTGATTTCTCGCTGTACCCTTGGTTGTGCTCCATCCTACCTGCGTGTTCTCTGTCGTCCAGTCTCTGACATTGAAGCGCGTCGGGCCCTTCGCTCTGCTGCGAAGGGACAACTGCTTGTTCCACGGGCTCGCTTAGCTACCAGACAGCGCCGAGCCTTCTCGGTTGTGGAGCCGTCAATCTGTAATGACCTCCCCCCCCTAACCTCCATCTCCTTCACCTGACCAGTCAATCCTTATTTCTTAAGTCCCTTAAATCTTTTTTCTTTTGCTGTGGCTGGGCTGGGAGCGCCTCTGAGTAGTTTCTTGAAGGGGCGCTATATAAATACTAATAATAAATGAATGAATCTTCAATGGAAATCGTCCTAGAAGCGATTCAATCAAATGCTAAGGTTATACAGGAAACGCTGCAATCGCACGCTATGAAAACTAGAGAGGCAATCTCTTCAACAAGAAATGCTATTACTTCGGTGGAATCGAATGTAAGGGATGCACTGACAGAGGTCGTGTCGCGCTTGCAACAATTAGAGGATTCGCCGTTACCCAAGTTTGCTGTGGAATCGGAATTGAACCCTGAAGGACTTAGTTCCACTGCCATTGACAAGGCAGGTGCGCCATATCACTCGACCATCGGCCTGGGGGAATGTTTGTGCTATAGCAAAAGACCCGAAGATTCCGATGAATCCTGGTATTGTGAGACGCAGTGGAAGATTGTATAGTAATTAAGGCCCCGGTTTTATACAGTGAGCTGGGTGGTAGAAATATTTGACCGTATTGGGCGCGGTTGGATTCGAACCCGGGAGTTACCACATCTTTTCCTCCCTGCTTCTCTAAGGACATTCCACAGCAGCAACCTCGTACGATGAAACGGTGTGGGCGATACCGAATGAGGCGAGGACGGCGGGTGTCACAATGATAACGAAAATGTGATGTTTATTAGAAAAAGGTGAAGGTGTCAATATTTTAAAAAGATAAGATGTCGTTGAGAACTGAGAACTGCAACTTTGTTAACCTGGATGTAATACGGTGAAGAGTCTGCCAAAAATAGGCCTTGCTTCAGACCATTCGCAGTCGGGGTCACTCAACTCCCCGCCATTCGACACTCCATCTCCATCTGAGTCCATCACACACAGAGTCTCGTTCCACACCTGGAATTGGAAGTGGAATAATTGGAAAGATTCACACAGCAATCGCATGTCCTACGAAGCACTTGTAATAACTATTCCCATCAAGAAAATCGCAAAACCAAGCTACTGAAAATCCATGGAGCGATATAGTAGGCCTAGTCGTGTCTCATATGCAACATAATTATTGGCCTAAAGGAATCAGGTTCGACATCAGACCAGGCTTTGCTCAAACAGGTTAGGTTCTCTGTTGCTTATAATTATTGACTATACCAGAGTACAGCGCAAAGATGAGAATATATAGCAGAAGTTATGCCTTCAATGAGAGGCAATCACGCGTACGGTAAGTAGCCCAATGTTTGCGAGTTCACTTTCTAAAATTATTTCGGATTTTCTGTATATGCATGCTTGACTTGGTCATGCATCTCCATTTCCTCATGATTTCACCAATGTGAGTGGAGAGATCAGTGTGAAACCTTTAAACGAATTTCTCCCATGAATATGGCTTGAAATATACACTTTTCAAATGCTAGTCTAACGCGCTAATCATTAGGTAATCTCGCACCCAGCGAGCTCTATCCAAAGTACCCTTGAATGCTTTTTAGATTGCGACAAGGTGCTGTTAAGTTTTGACAAAATCTGATGCAATATTGATAGATTTAAATTTAAGAAATGAATATTTTATGCGAAATATTAAAAAAAACTGATATAAAATTAATTATAACAAGCCCTAAAATGAACGTACGTTATCATTCGCCGCGAAGTCCACCCCGAATGGATTTAGTGGACCTGACCCGTAGGGATTCTGATGCCCGAGACCTACCCAACGGGTCGACCTATTATTGCATGGGTTGAACACCTTGTCTGCCATAGGAATCCTTCCTTGAAACGTTTCATATGCGTGTGCTGTCAGATAGAGAGTGGCCAACAGCATGCACAGTAAAAGTTTCGTCCACATCTTCAGCGTTTGAACCAGATAACTAGCCTACTCAAATATCTGAAATGTTAAAAGTTACGTTCATCAAATTCGTTAAACAACATACACGCGAGCAAACTGGCAATCGCCAAAAAGCACGTCTTATATATATTTTCTGCAGGAGACTCGAGTCACAAAAGATCTGGTCATGGTATTACAGTCACGCGACGAAGTGTTTAAGCGGTGGCGTAGCTAGGAGAGTGTTGTAGCCACCCGCATGCAACCCATGCATGCAGCATTCTCACAACGGCCACAAAAGGGCGACAGAACTAAATGTCTGAACACATATTTTTATTGTCGGCGCCAAATGTTTGGGTAAATGCTTATCATGGAAGCATAAGGAACACGTCTAGATATGCACAAGAGCAATTTTTATTGTGAAAAACTTCGTACCTTGTGCATTTTTTACAGTCGAGTTTCAAGTCGGAATTTAATTTCTCCACGGTCTCTCGCCCACTCACTTACTCACTTGCTCACGCACTCACTCACTCACTCGCTGACGCACTCACTCACTCACTCGCTCACTCGCTCACTCACTTACTCACTCGATCACTCGCTCACACACATGCGCATATACATTTTATCTGTCTCTTTTCTCAATTTCCTATGCGCTGAGTGTCTTGCATATAAAATACAGATTATCCAAAATGTATCACCATTCACCACTTCCGAAGTAGCACGCTTTGTCTTCCTCTATCCAATCTGATTTCATTCCCACGATTTCTACGAGCTCTATTATTTCCTTCTCTCTGTCTGTCTGTCTGTCTCTCTGTCTCGTTCACGTTGTCTTTCTCCTCTGTATTTCTCTATGTCACTGTCTGTGTCTGCGCTTCTCTATTTCCCCATTCTTCCATTCATCAACCCACTCATTCGTTCGTCCGTCCCTCCGTCCGTCCGTCCGTCCATCCATCCATTCAATCTATCCCTTTCCCTCTGCCTTTCTCCTCTGTCTGTCTGCTTGTCTGCCTGTCTGTCCTTCTCTCTCCCTCCCTCCCTCTCCCTCTCTTCTCTGTCTCTCTCTGTCACACACACACACACACACACACACACACACACACACACACACACACACACACACACACACACACACACACACACTTGCTCAGTGTCTCTTTAGTGAAATAGATATTGCTATATACTGCCAGATCAAAGGATCACTCTTCGCTGGACTAGGACTAATGAGGAAGAAATACTAAATTTTCTTACAACCTCTTTGACGCCTCTTACAGGTAATAGTTATAAAATCCTAGACAGTTTCGAGGGTTCAACCAGCTATGACGCATATGGGTGGCAATCATTTTGTGACACAATTGGCTACAACTGACACATTTTCTAAACTGCAACGTACAATTTCATCACTTTGCATTCATCGCCTTCCTTAAAAAATGAATTGTAGCCATGCAGCGACAGACACAATGCGTCTCTTATCAGTTTCGCCATTCCGAAATTGGTAGGGTCTACAGAAACGAGAAGCAGCTGAAAGCATGCAGTAGGCTACCATGAAGTATCTGGCAGCATATTGCGAGAGAACCTAATTGGTCATATTTATTTAATGACTGAGAGAAAGGTTCCTGAACGCCGTTTCCGTGCGGCGTTCTCGTGCTGATTGGTTGATGCACCGTGAGCCAATGTTTAATCTAGGCAAGTCTGTTGGGAAAGTTCCCCCCTCCAGCAGGGACATTCCCCTCGGAAAATGTTCAAACAGCGGTTGCCGTCCGCCAAATTTGTCCCCGCCTCCCCCTCCCCCGAAACGTGAATTTCCACACCCAAAGCTAGATGCTCACAGACTATTATAGGAATTTAACCGCACGGCAGCCATACAAGACGCCATCTGTCCATATCAGAGTATATATGCAGGAGAACTCACGTGATATGTATGTATGTATGTATGTATGTATGTATGTATGTATGTATGTATGTATGTATGTATGTATGTATGTATGTACATGTATGTATGTATGTATGTATGTATGTATTTAAGTATGTATGTATGTATTTAAGTATGTATGTATGTATGTATGTATGTATGTATGTATGTATGTATGCATGTATGTATGTATGTATGTATGTATGTATGTATGTATGTATGTATGTATGTATGTATGTATACATGCATGTATGTATGTATGTATGTATGTATGTATGTATGTATGTATGTATGTATGTATACATGTATGTATGTATGTATGTATGTATTTATGTATGTATGTATGTATGTATGTATGTATGTATGTATACATGCATGTATGTATGTATGTATGTATGTATGTATGTATGTATGTATGTATGTATGTATGTATGTATGTATGTATGTATGTATGTATGTATGTATGTATGTATACATGTATGTATGTATGTATGTATGTATGTATGTATGTATGTATGTATTTATGTATGTATGTATGTATGTATGTATGTATGTATGTATGTATACATGTATGTGTGTATGTATGTATGTATGTATGTATGTATGTATGTATGTATGTATGTATGTATGTATGTATGTATTTATGTATGTATGTATGTATGTATGTATGTATGTATGTATGTATGTATGTATGTATGTATGTATGTATGTATGTATGTATACATGCATGTATGTATGTATGTATGTATGTATGTATGTATGTATGTATGTATGTATGTATTATTTATGTATCGATGCATGTATGTGTGTGTTTATGTAAATGATTATTGTCGTGATGATCGTATTTCATATGGAACGTCAGAGGGAACTACAATGTATGGGTGGAAATGCTGGAGCATTTCTGAGAGTATGAGTCCAAATACTGCAAGGTTATATTTATGCCTGGATATCATAGTATGACTAGTAGTAGACCTAAGCCTAAACGTTGCCTGAGTTGTATAGAGAGTAGCCGAAACGTAGGCCTGATTTATTTCACTTGATTTCAAACTGCTGACATTTATGTTGTTATCTTTTAGCATGGTCTATTGCACGCATTCATCCTGCGCTGCGTTATTAATTTATTGATGTTATTAATGTTATTGTAGCATCATGCTATGTATGTACAACATTTAGTTCTCGTTTTCGTCTTCGTGAACTACTGACTATTCTTTTCCGTTTCGTTTTCGTTCACGAAATTAACCGGTGTGGGTGACGTTCAGAAGGTTTAGTCAGCAAGTGTGGTGAATGAGGGGAAAGTAATGCAATTGGAAAGGACAGAGCTACTGAAACACGAATTACAAACTGAGCCATAAAATTAGCCTAGTTCATGTCGAAAGAATCACCCTCTCCCACTCGGCTCTAATGCCTTTAAGAGGTGAGTGGGGTAGGGCGACAGTAAGGTTAAATGGGAGCCATTAAAGAATGCAAGTGACTGAGGATCCTGTGTGGCCGAGTGGGTTGTAGCCCGCTCGCCGTGCCGGCGGAGCGGGTTCGATTCCCCAGTCGGATCTTTACATACTGCGGGTGGCTCGGTCGCAATATAAACGTGGAGTCGACGCTGATCATCTTTGATATGAAAAAGAGTCGTTAAACCCCAACATTTCAATGCAAGTGACTAACCCCTCAGCCAAGGCATTAAACCGAGCACTCTCCGAGCTACGTTTCTGCTGCTCCTTAAAAATATTCAAGTGTGCCATTAAAGTGTCGTGCATGACGTACCGAGTAAGGCAGATAGGATAGAACTTACAATGACTGAGGTTACTTAAAGAGGAATCAGCAAGCTGGGCCATAAAATGAACAGTTGCAGTCGAAAGAGCCACCTTCTTTCCAACAATTGCTTCTTAGTGACTAAGAAAGACGTGTAAGACGGGTTGGATGACAGTAATTTAGGGCTTATTCAATGTATTCATGAGCATCGTTCAATTGCTTCGCGTCGGTAATTTCTAGCAAAGTAGATCCTTGTATTTTTTTTTTAGTTTTCGTTCAAGACTTCAATATTGTTCTCCTTTGTATTTTCGTTCTACATAATTCCTTTTCGTTTTTATTCAGTTTTAGACTTTAGTTCACAGTTTCTTACAAGTTCTCGTTTTAGTTTTCGTGAACGATTGCCTAAACTTTAGTCCACGTTAGCTACATCGGTAAGAGAGCTGGCGTCCGCGCGTCTGTGGAAGAGAACGTGAGGGACGTGGTTCGAATCCTGAAGGTAGCTATTTCAGAGATTTAAAATCTCGGGCTAGCACGGTCCGCCCACGGGGACCTAAATAGCGTGGCGTCCATTCAAACGGGTGAGCGGTGGTGAAGGATCTCACACTCAGGTTCGAGGCCATAAGACAGCCGCTATATAAAAATCCGATTACATTTACATGTACATTTTATCCTTCTCGTTCTAGTTTCGTTCACGAAATTAAGACTGCTATCAGACGACCGTTACAATACGCGTTTACAGCAGAGGCAAGTCATCGGTCTAAATGCCTACGTCATAAGACATGATTTAAGAACGCGCTGAAGAGGTCATGCGTAGCTCAGGCGGCTACAAACTATCCCAGGGTTTTTGTTGCATGTTGAGCACTTAACTGTATTTAACTGAGCTGAACCAGAAAGCGGATAAAAGCAAATTGAACGCCGCACCAGTGCAACATACACGCGCAATGCTGTGTAAACGCAAGGTCAGACGCAAGGGTCAAACTGTGAAACGTTCGTGTCACATAAGAAACTGGATTTACTATTGAAACTGATGGCAAGAACTAAATCGCTAAAATGCTCACCAAAGTTACACCATGAAATGCTCCTGAGTAAGTTTTTCAGTCGAGTGAACTTGTCACCAAAAGAGCACCAAAAGAACCCTAGCTGGTCTGACTCTTTTAAATAATGTGATATAAATCCAATCTGCGAGACTGCGAAAGCCAGAGATACAAATTCACTCCTTAACCCAGACCATGCAGTCTGATTTTACGAAGAAGCACTCAACCGAAATTCTTGTCTCTTCCCTCTTAATAAACTTGTTTCTGCCCATCTCACATCAACAAGTCGCCTGCCTCTGCCTCTTTGATATTTCTTCAACCTTCGCACCATTGACCATAACATACTACTCCAAAGACTGTCTTCCTGTCTTCCTACTGACACTGCTCTCCTTTGAATTCGGTCATATTATCTTCCTTCACGCTCCTTCTCATTCAAAACATCTGAAACGTCATCTCAATCATGCACTCTCATCTGTGTTATTCCGCAAGGTTCTGCCCTCGCCGCTCGGGCCCCTTTTGTTCATCAAATATTTACACCACTCCACATAGCTCACTCCTGAGAGCATCCACAGTCGACGATCATCTATATGCTGAAGACAAACAATTATAATATTCATCTCTTTTTCTCAAGCAGTTTCTCTGACTCCATAGATCAGTACTGTCCAACCTTTTTGGTACCGCGGGCCGCAAAAGCAAGATTCTTGAAGCCGAGGGCCGCAACAGAAAACTCAAAAGCAGTGGCTGAAATTTATTGATAATTCACCCCTTGCCTAATGACGTAACGGCTCATTTGCATAATGGCCTGCGCCATATTGGTTCGCAGGCAATGCTTGTTGACATTGGATACGTATGCGAATGGCGCTTATTATAAAAATGATTTCCTGTGTTTTTACTGTTTTATCTGCGGCAAACTTACTGTCAGAGATAAAGGTTCAATTAGAGAAGTCCAAAGTACACGAGCTTGAATGTCGAGGTTAACGCGAGAAGAGCATCGGCGGCTAAAAACTACAGCCAGAGACATGCAATCGATCGCAAGCAAAATAGGCCTAATGTAGGCTAACAAATGCTGTGTCAGTCCAATTATACGATCTGACCTAAAATCTACAAAAAGAGTAGGCCTAGTTAATAATTTTGTAGATAGATTGCCAGAAGACAAGTAGCCTAAATTTAGGATTAGAATCGACGTCAAGAAGGGTTTAAAAAAAAATAAATGTAAGTTTCAGTAACTTGGGCCTACGTATACCAGAGTAAGCAGACTTGTGAGCCCAGCAAGAGCGATGTTGAAAGTTAACCTACAAAATTATAAGCGACATCGTGCATGCATGCAGATTGCAAAATTTAATGTGTCTATTTTTATGAAATTATTAGATCGGCTGCCGGACAGCAGAACTTAGCCCAAACGATTTACTCTGCTGATATTTAAGCAGTTCCAGAACACTGGTCACAAAGTCGTAGAAAATAGGCCCAGCACATGTCATGTCAAAATTGATGTGTAGGCCTATTGACAGTTCTGCTTTTACAAGGTCGATGCTCAGCTAGGTTTAATTGCGATTGCTAGACAACAGGTCGTCCATAATGCTGAACGCTCTCCCGCAAAAAGCATTAAAACGGAATGAGAGAATATAGGCCTACGAAGGACAAAATATGCTAGGCCTATACTGAGTATCAGAGGTTTGCAAAGTTTTGAAACTTCAAACAAGCGCTGTCCAACATTTGATGTTCAGCCAACAACGTCAAATTCATCGAACAATCTATTAAGTTTAGAGTGCAAAATAAGAACAATATTGTGGAATGTGGGTCCTAACAGCAAATTCCGGGACAATTTGGGATCAGTCCGGGACACGGGACGCACAGGGCCAATTCCGGGACTGTCCCGGCGAATCCGGGACGGTTGGCAGCCCTATAGTACGTTGGAAGAAGCCCAGCCATTTACAGTCCGTGAAGCAGCAAAAAGCATAGATCGACCTAGGCCTACTTGTTAATTATAACAGATTTGGGCTCCGGCCGAAATTCGCTTCAGGGATTCGGGTCGATCCAGGCTGGATGGTGTTTAGACCGATATATCTATTAAGGCATAGGCCTATAGATAGATCAATAGGCCTATGACGATAACTTTATTCCATCAACTAACAATTCACCGTGTAACGGCGTGTAGCCTACGTTGACAACAGTTCACAGCTGTACACCAATATGGCCGACCACATAGGCCACGCCCTTTTACAAAAAGTCTATAGGCTATATAATAATTATTAACATTGAAACGAGTATTAAAATTTAATATGGAATGATTATAATCTATCAATCTAGCTATTTAGGCTACGTGTGCAGTTTATTTAGGGCCTACCGCCGGTTCAAGATAATTAACAG
>OX457036.1:18882245-18884745 GCA_949752735.1 Lumbricus terrestris
TCCGACAACCAGATTCGGATCTCCTTCTGACCACCATAAGCACAGTCCTTTGACTTGATAAATCTCGCCGCGTAAGGACCTTGGGCAAGTTCTTCACTCGCAATTGCTCAGCGCTTCGGCGTGAAACTCCGATGCAGTGTCCGCTCTGCATTCGGGAGCGCCTCTGAGTAGCGAGAGAGAGAGCTTGAAGGGGCGCTATAACAAGTGCACATACAAAAAATGCTCTGAATGAATGAATGAATGAACTAATGTTATGATATAATTATTTTAAACTGCATAAATCATTAATTGTGTATAGGCTACGTCACAGAAGTGATTATAGGCTGGGCCCGCCGCCAGCAATCAACATATGAAAAATATTATGATCAGTGTGGCCCGGGCCCCCTCCGGCCCATAAAAGTCGCCGGGCCCCTGGGCATTTGCTCCTCTTGCCCCTCCCTCTCGGCGGGCCTGCTTTTAGCTAAGCAAATTTTGAACTTTTTAGCAAATTTCTTCGCGCTAAAGAAATAATTCACATTAAAAATTATAAAAAGGGAAACTGGAAATGTACACTAAAAAGCTTTATGAAGAATATCCATATATCCATGCATGGCCTAATTTTCTGCTTTGCATTTCTCAATCTCTTGCTAGAAATATTTTTACCGCGACCATCGTGTTTTGCCTTCTCGTGCACAAATTTCTGCGGGCGCCCATGATATATGGTAAACACTCTACAATAGGGATAATTGGGATAACATCGAACGGTAGTCGCAGGCGGCGCTTCAGTCTATAACTTTGTAACGACCGACCATATGTGACTTCCACATACATCTGCGTATATATCGACGAATAGTCCGGACAGGCACTGTGTATAACAAACAGTATTATCGTTTTGCATTGCTGTCTGAGGTTCAACAACACCATTTTGAAAAGAAGCCTTCGACAGAGGCTGGCCTGCATGCGATTGGATTTGCTGAGCAGCAGCAACGTTTTCGCGTGGTGCGAGCGCTGCCACTAAGTCTTGTCTCCCTGATGTAAAAAGGCATGAAGCAAAGGACTTAAAGAATCACATAAACCAGTCACTATGTAGCCCAACATGCGCTACATAAAGTGTTGAGATAACTGCAGCTCACATGCATACACGTAGTATACATATTGACTATTGATTGGCTATAAAATATGCGTTTATTATACGTTGTCTGTACGCCAAAATGCGGATAGCAATTCGTATACATTAAAGAATATTCTTATCATATCTCATATTATATCAGAGGTTCAGAGAGGGGAAGTGGGGGCAAGTTGGCGGGGTTAAATACGACGGAGAGTCGTTGACCATCGGAAGAAAATGCGAGGAGAAGTCACGTGATCAGCTCCTACATCAAGGCGGAGTTAGGCCGAAGTGAACCGTAGACCTGGGACCACTATTACTGACGGGGTATTGAACCGATGACAAGTAGGTCATTGGAATGGATTATGCATGTGGCTACATCCGGGGCTTTTTCGGGTAAATTTTGGGCGATTATACGGGCAACGACTAAATGAACCGTCGCAACTCTGTGCAAAAAATTATCCTGCTGAGTGCCCATAATTATAGACGTTACATACATCGCCTGTGACGCGTCGGAAGGACTATCTGCGATTGGCTGGCAGGTTGCGGCTTCTTATCCTTTCGATATTTGTCCCCGAGTAATCAATTAATCATTAAATTAGTAATCATTTTTAATCTGTTTTTCCATTCTTTTTAAGTTGAGCAGAGGGAAGGTATCCCGCTGCTAGCCTGCTACTAATTAATTGATTCCAAAAATAATGCCATTTCCATCTGTTTCCTAATCTGTTATCATTTATCATATTATAGTGGAGAAGTTTTTCTTTGGTAAATAGGCCTCAATAGCTGGATCACTCCCTTCGGGTAGCCTATTGCTCCCTACATTTCACAGTAATGATTGTACACTAAGCTATACCATCGCAATTGTTAACTGCAAGTAATCACTTTGGGTAGGCTACTATTATGAATGCATAATTGTCTGTTTGATATTTTTGGGAACAATAAAGAAGTTGAAGTTGAAGTTGAGTAGACCAAGCGAAATTAATTCCTGATTTGTGATGGGAAACTCTTAGAAGAGCCACCTATAATCATCTATAGGGCTACCGTATCGACGAGTTGTCTGGACGAGAAATCCACAAAACCTATTCTACGTGTATGCCATCCTTCGGTTTACAGTGTTGTTTAAGGACCTTGAGCATTATTAAAGGCAGCAGATGTTAGGATTTTAAGAATTTCGAGTCAGATGATCGTGTGGATAGATCTGCAGAATTAGAAACAGGAATTAATTACGCTAGGCCGACGGTTCATATGTTTAAAGTAGACTATACCTGACCTATGTGGCGCTTAATGTCATTTGCTAACCAGAGCACTATCGACTACCAACCCAATAACACACTTGATGTCTAGAGAAATACTGCTTAACAACTTCTAGATGACAAGCAGTTAGGCCTACATGTACATGTACAATTAGTTTTG